>JAJHSJ010000001.1:21585867-21905867 GCA_021015155.1 Magnolia officinalis | reverse complement strand
TTTTTTTTATATAAAAAATATACATGTATGAGTCGAGTTTTAGATTGAGTCGAGTGGAGTCGTATCTTGGTACTGGGTGGCCTCAACTTGTTGAAGTGATAAAGTCCCTTGATATACATTGATACACCACACTCTGACATGGTATCAGAGCGGAAGGTCCTATGTTCGAATCTCGAGAGCAGCAAATATGCCTCACTAATATATTATTCTCCCAGGGGGTCAGGAAAATCAGGTCCGGCCCAAGGATCGTGAAATTAAGCCCGACCTATTTATGGTGTGAGTGTCCCTCCACCCTTGTTAGTATGTTCCTGTGCGGAGTTCTCACCCCGCACATGCGGGGGTGTTGAAGTGATAAAGTCCCTTGATATACATTGATACACCACACTCTGAGAATTTAAGCTTTTGGAGTAAATGTGTAACGCCCCGGAAAATCGGGGGTCGTGCATAAACTCGACTCCCGAGTCCCCGAGTATCACTCGTCATCAATTTTATAATTTTATGATTAATCCAGTTTAAATGCGCAGCCTGAAATTTCTTGGAGCATGAAACACAACCACAACTAGTCTACTGAAATGAAGAGATCAATATATACAGGTCCAAAGGAAAATAAACTGGTCGCATAAAGCGATACTCAACAAAATCACAACAACATCATGTCCACAAGAGTAGAGTTGAGTCTGCTCGTCCTCCTCCTCGAGGCCCGCATCGCCCAGCTCCACGAATTCTGCATCACCTGCATCTATGAGCGAATCTGGTTGGTGTTTTAAAACACCGTCCTAGAGTGGGAGTGAGTGATCAACTCAGTGTGAACTATTAGTCTCAAGTTATCACAAACATCAGTTATATTACGGATTTAATGAAAAACAATCATTCACAGTCAATAAACTAATCTTATTAATATGCATGCATGATGGATGAAATGATGCATGCCCTCGCCACAACTCTCCCTCAAGCGACTCCATCTTATGATCGCATATGACAACACTCCCTCAGAGCGACCTCGACTACCGAGTCGCCACCCTAGCTAATGCGATGCAATGATATGTTAGCCAAGTTCTTACTTAATTCCATTCATCCAGCAGGTTTGGGAAACTGATTCACCCCACGTATCAATGCCCTCAACTAGCTGCGGTGCCGAGACCCCTCAATGCGCGAGGCCAGGGCACCGTGATCCGTGATCCCGTCGGGTTTCCCATCCCCGACTCCAAGCACATGGGGAGTGCTGAGAGGAAGGGATCGCTCGCGGTCACTACGGGGAGGTGCGTCACCCCAGCGTAGGCCAACAGCTCGGACACAGTGTCCCATTCCACCATGCCTGGCTCACGAGACGGTGGATCAATGCTAAGTTCGTTATCAGTGGGCTAACAACGGTGGTAGGGTGTGCCAGGTTCCATACATGTGTGAGAAATCAATGTTTACAGACAAGATTGGTCAGTATTAGGCTATACTGCACAAGTTCAGGCAAACACGCAACAGACAACATCGGGTACGGGCAACCCATGTAGTCTAACTACTGCCGCTCATCCGCACTCGCCCAAACCCACAGCCTAGCCCCAGGATAGTCCTACCAATGGGACCATCCTCACTCTCCTCATTTCCTGACCAACCCAGGGGTTGACAAACAGTCATGACATGTTATTCATCATGGTTATCTACTAGCATAGCTGATATAATGCATACACATTCATCACACCCATCTGAAATTCTTGTACAAGCAAGCTAACAATGCATTTGAATAAGGTGCTTGTATGTAGTGTGTGTTTGTGTGGAAGTGAAACACTTCCCGCATCTCATAGGACCAAAATGCGCAAACGTGAACGAGTCATAAATGTTATGAGGAACAACATACATGGATCACCAAGACATGAGCATGTAAGCATTTGATTTTCTACCTAACCATGTGAGAGGCAAACAACATATTATAAAGAACATTACACACAACTCCATCAAGACATGAACATACAACATTCATTGCAACCAAGCATATGAGAGGCAAGATCAACATCAAAAGGGAACTAAACATGCAAATCCATACGATTTCAACGAACATGAAATTCTTAGGTTTCCTCTAGATCCTCCAAGCAACATCTCATACACACAAAATCATTAAACTCAAATTATAATTGATGCTAGACCACCTAAGGATAATAGTCCGCACCTTGGATTCGATGGAGGCTTGGAAATGACCTAGGAGATGTGGATTTCGGGGTAGATCGGCCGGAATCCCTAAAGGCGACCACTTGCTTGTTAGAATCCCAAGTAAATCCCCCTCATCACAAGGGTTTCAAAGAAAATAGGGAATAGAGCTTACCTAGTTACTTAACGGACGAAATAGCGGTTGTGGGGTGAGGTTTCTTCTTGGAGAAGAGGTGCAAAGATGCAAGATTGGCTTCCTTGGGCCCCACCTCGATCTAGGGTCCACACTCCTCCTTCTTCACTCTCTCTTCCTCCTCCTTTCTCCTCTTTCTCTTCTCCCTTTTCTCTCTTCTCTCTTTCTCTTAGGGCAAATTTGTATGGGAGAGGGGTGCCCAAAAGAAGCCCTTTTTTATAATTCCAGATTTGGTGCAAATGGCCCCAAGCTTCCACAATTTCCTAAAATAGACCACTAGGACTCTCTATTGGTGTTGAGGTGGCCCTAACACCCCTCTTGCCACCAAATTCGGCGTGTAGGTGCCTTATGGTCCGACTATGGCCCATGCAAAAATTTAGGGCGAACGAATGAACGAATATATGATCTGAGCAAGCGTTACCGACCTTTAAGTGGCCCTTTGGGGGCCATTTTGATTGACGGGGCATTTCTGGTGGCCCTCTGGCCATGAAATTTATAGGGTAGGTGATCCATAGCCCGATGAAGGGCCATGCAAAATTTTGGGAGTGATCGGATATGGGGTTTGATCGCACAGGTCCGATTTACGATCAACGGTCACCGATCCACGATCGGGTCCCAGATTTGGTGGACGGGTGTGGAAAAATTCATTGAACCGTCACCGCAACTTTAGAAGAAATTCGACGGCTGGAACTCTCAGAGTCTCAGTTTTATTTGTGAGTGCCAGATTCCAATGCTGCATTGGCGGGGCGCATTTGGAAAGTGCCAGATGGTACTTCTGGGTGTCCATTGGGTCCGCAGTCCGCAATGGACTACAAGCACAGTGAGATCGATGATTTTCTAAATTTTTAAATTTTTCTGACCTTCCTTGGTCGCTGGGTGGCCCACACAGGCTGTTGTTAAGTGTAAACGGGCCATCTGGCTTGGCGGCCCACACTTGGTCCCATCATAACTAGACTGGTCCACCCCATTATAAATTAACATTGAGTAATAATGGTCATTAAGTGATTTTATAAGTTATTTAAAAAGAAATTTTAAGGATTTTTGGAAATCCAAAACAGTGAAAATCCAGGATGTTACAATCTACCCCCCTTAAAAATAATTTCATCCCCGAAATTGCCTAAGGGTAATAAATAAAGATATTATCATTTTGTTTGCCTAAGTTTTATTGATTTGAGGTTTATATGCATGGTAGGGTACATACCAACTGTACTAGTCTTCCTTATTATATTCTACCCCCCTTAAAAGTTTTCACATTTGAGGTTTGAAAACAAATGTCAAAATCATTATTATCGTATTAAGTAGTTGTTGGTAGAGTTTACTTAATGGTGATATATTTTACTCTTTTATTATTGGGCTAATACGGAAAGACAGTTGTGGTAGGCTCAAATCCGATACGCAGATTGTCCGCCTGACCAGGGCAAACAACTCGTTGTATCCCTTCCAAATCCTGATAGATCCTGGTCTTCTGCTCGGTCAAAGCAGTGAGTCCGTTAGTGTTCACCCAGGATTGAGAATTGGGTCAAGCCGTGAATACATCGCAAGTGTATGGTCCCGTGATTCCATAGTCCGATCAATCTTAACATTTGGAAGACATCAAAATTCATTAATAGTTCAAGCTTCACATTCATAATATTTTAGTGGGTGGTGAGTTTCCCGCGATGCTTATGATCAAACGACTGTCCTAGAAAGGTTTTCAGGAACTTAAAGTTCTTCTCGACAATACCATTTTGATCCTATGGTTAGTGAGTTATGGGCAAATCACGCTTTGGTTTCATAAATTTCAACAGGGAAGGAAGAATCGAAGGTTTTAAGGTATTTTGGCGGTTTGGAGTGCTAATAACGCTACTAAGGACGTAGGAAGGCAAAAATGAAGGATATTATCCTCTCGATGTTGTTTGAACCTTGAGTCCATAAGAGAATAGGAAAAACTCAATATATTTTACTATAGTCTGCCCCTAACATGAGCTTACATAGCATTATACTATGAAACTCAATCCTACTTACGAGTACAACTTAAACAAATATATATATAATCAATTTAATCACAGGATGATTCGTAGCACGATTATAAATAATTCCTAAATAGACACCCAATGTTAAACTTTGATATGAAAAGACAGGATTAGTCCCTTGGCAACCATACATGCAAGCATTCACAAGTAAGAAGAAAACTTCAAGTCAATCCATATGTTCACATAAATTCTAAAACGCCATAGGTATGGCCTAATACATGTTACAGCATGGATTTCAAGCATTACTGGATAGGTAAACGTAAAAGAAATACAAACTAATTAAGCAAAGGTCCTAGCTACCCTACGTTATATGTAGGTAGTCCTAACTAATATAAAACAACTACTAGCTATTCGTAGAGTTAAACTGCTATTCTTCCGAGCTAGACGAGAACGGGGGTACTTCCTCCCCCATGAGGTAAAGAATCACCGGAATGGAGAAGAAGGAGACAACGGTTGCTAGGAATGTCATTTCCCTTGGCAAGGAAAAGGATTGTTGTTGAGAATGTGCAAATAGGGAAATGGGTTTGAAATGGATTTGTTGAAGGGGGTTTGGGGAAATGAGGATGGAATGGGTTTTAGAAATTTGAAGTTGAGTATGGTCTTGGAATGGGGAGGAATGGATTTGAATGTGGATGGTTGTGGTTGGGTTTTGCGATGTGGAATTTTTGGAAATGAGAGGGTGGAGATGGGTTAGGGAGATGGAAGTGAAATGGGAGAATGATGGTTTCCTAAGGAAGATGGACCTTAAGGATGTGGTTTGGGGAAAATGAGTTGAGTGTGGGTTTGAAGAAATGAACTTGAAGATGAGTTGAAGATATGTGATTCGAGAAGGGTTTTGAGATGGGTTTTAGGAAATGGAGAAGATGAGAGTGAAAGGAGTGGGGTTTTGGTGAATGGATCTAGAAGAAAATATGGGTGATGAGAGGGATTTGGAGGAATGAGCTTGAGACTGAGTGGGTGGAAACAAGCCCAAAAAGAAATGGGTTTGGAGATGGGTTGGGAGAATGGAGAGATGAGGGATTTGAGATTTTTGAAAAAAGGAGAGGCTTCACTAAATGTTTGGGAGTATTAGAGAGGGAGGAAATGAGAGGAAATAGGGCTATGGAGCCTTTACTTACAAGGAAAGTGGGCCCCACACGAGTACAAGGTGTACATAGAGAGAGAGGACATCTTATAACGTTTCTTATACTTTTAACAACTGGATTATTTTTAAAATTTTTATGATGATTTATCATCAAGTTTTAAGTCATCCCACCAAATTTTATATCATTTGGAGTTGTAATTAAATTATTAAAATTCTAGGAAAAATAGTTGCCTGAAATTTAAAATTTTTGGATAGTTGGCAGAACATCTTAGTTTTAACTATATTAAAAATTTTATTTTATTTTTTTCTTATTTTTATATAAAACTAGACTCATCAAGCTTCAATCTACCTTTTGAATCACCTAAATCGAAGTTGTAACGAAGGATTTATGAATTTTTAAAGTTGACTAAAAATCACAGAAATTTTGGCGGGGGAACACTGGTCGGCGGGGTGGCCACGCGGATTGGCGGGGTGGCCACGTGGGCGGCGGGGCGGCCACGCGGGTCGGCGGGGTGGCCACGTGGGCGGCGGGGCGGCCACGCGGGTCAGCGGGGTGGCCATGCGGGCGGCGGGGGCCACGCGGCCCCCTAGACTGTCGGTGGGGGGCTCCTTGCAATGCCCATATCTCATTAACCGGAATGAGTTATTCGACATTCCATATATGATTTTGGGGTAGAACGAGCTGATCTACGCAATGGGCCTACTGGTTTCACGAAATTCCCCCAGGTTAGAGGTCAAAACCTGATTTTTTTCTATAGTTTCACTATTTCTGGTGAATTTTCATTCACTCACAAATCTTTATCCCAGAATGGGTTGGAACTATCAAATTTGGCCTAAGACTATGGTTTCGACCGTCTAATCCCTCAGTTTTGGTTCTACGTTCTCTCTATTCTTGATAGAATTTCATTCGCCCCCTACTTAATTGTCCCCGAATGGGTTAAAACTATCATGTTTGGCCCGACATTAGCCCATTTGGTTTAGATCTATAGGTGTGACGTCTAATCACTCAATTTCGGTTTGTTCCTACCATTGGGCCAATGTATTGTAAGTCTCTCGGACTCCTTTCTTATCGCCACTACCCTCTCTCACTCCCCAATACTAATTTCTTGGAAGTCTTACCATCCATCTAAGATTGCCGGTTTCGATTCAAGGAGGGCTCCTACCATTCTAAGTTTCTACTGTGCTTACCTTAACGTCAGCGGACGCGTTGGTGAGTTCATGACCCATGGCCCAAGGGATTCCAAACTATTGCTCTGATACCATCTGTAACGCCCCGGAAAATCGGGGGCCGTGCATAAACTCGACTCCCGTGTCCCCAAGTGTCACTCGTCATCAATTTTATAATTTTATGATTAATCCAGTTTAAATGTGCAGCCTGGAATTTCTTGGAGCATGAAACACAACCACAACTAGTATACTGAATTGAAGAGATCAATATATACAGGTCCAAAGGAAAATAAACGGGTCGCATAAAGCGTTACACAACAAAATCACAACAACATCATGTCTACAAGAGTAGAGTTGAGTCTGCTCGTCCTCCTCCTCGAGGCCCGCATCGCCCAGCTCCACGAATTTTGCATCACCTGCATCTATGAGCGAATCTGGTTGGTGTTTTAAAACACCGTCCCAGAGTGGGAGTGAGTGATCAACTCAGTGTGAACTATTAGTCTCAAGTTATCACAAACATCAGTTATATTACGGATTTAATGAAAAACGATCATTCACAGTCACTAAACTAATCTTATTAATATGCATGCATGATGGATGAAATGATGCATGCCCTCGCCACAACTCTCCCTCAAGCGACTCCATCTTATGATCGCATATGACAACACTCCCTCAGAGCGACCTCGACTGCCGAGTCGCCACCCTAGCTAATGCGATGCAATGATATGTTAGCCAAGTTCTTAGTTAATTCCATTCATCCAGCAGGTTTGGGAAACTGATTCACCCCACGTATCAATGCCCTCAACTAGCTGCGGTGACGAGACCCCTCAATGCGCGAGGCCAGGGCACTGCGATCCATGATCCCGTCGGGTTCCCCATCCCCGACTCCAAGCACATGGGGAGTGCTGAGAGGAAGGGATCGCTCGCGGTCACTACGGGGAGGCGCGTCACCCCAGCGTAGGCCGACAGCTCGGACACAGTGTCCCATTCCACCATGCCCGGCTCACGAGATGGTGGATCAATGCTCAGTTCGCTATCAGTGGGCTAACAACGGTGGTAGGGTGTGCCAGGTTCCATACATGTGTGAGAAATCAAGGTTAACAGATAAGATTGGTCAGTATTAGACTATACCGCACAAGTTCAGGCAAACACGCAAAAGACAACATCGGGTACGGGCAACCCATGTAGTCTAACTACTGCTGCTTATCCGCACTCACCTAAACCCACGGCCTAGCCCCAGGATAGTCCTACCAATGGGACCATCCTCACTCTCCTCATTTCCTGACCAACCCAGGGGTTGACAAACAGTCATGGCATGTTATTCATCATGGTTATCTACTAGCATAGCCGATATAATGCATACACATTCATTACACCCATCTGAAATTCTTGTACAAGCAAGCTAACAATGCATTTGAATAAGGTGCTTGTATGTAGTATGTGTTTGTGTGGAAGTGAAGCACTTCCCGCATCTCATAGGACCAAAATGCGCAAACGTGAACGAGGCATACATGTTATGAGGAACAACATACATGGATCACCAAGACATGAGCATGTAAGCATTTGATTTTCTACCTAACCATGTGAGAGGCAAACAACATGTTATAAAGAACATTACACACAACTCCATCAAGACATGAACATACAACAGTCATTGTAACCAAGCATATGAGAGGCAAGATCAACATCAAAAGGGAACTAAACATACAAATCCATACGATTTCAACGAACATGAAATTCTTAGGTTTCCTCTAGATCCTCCAAACAACATTCTATACACACAAAATCATTAAACTCAAATTATAATTGATGCTAGACCGCCTAAGGATAATAGTCCGCACCTTGGATTCGATGGAGGCTTGGAAACGACCTAGGAGATGTGGATTTCGGGGTAGATCGGCCGGAATCCCTAACGGCGACCACTTGCTTGTTAGAATCCCAAGTAAATCTCCCTCATCACAAGGGTTTCAAAGAAAATAGGGAATGGAGCTTACTTAGTTGCTCAACGGACAAAATAGTGGTTGTGGGGTGAGGTTTCTTCTTGGAGAAGAGGTGCAAAGATGCAAGATTGGCTTCCTTGGGCCCCACCTCGATCTAGGGTCCACACTCCTCCTTCTTCACTCTCTCTTCCTCCTCCTTTCTCCTCTTTCTCTTCTCCCTTTTCTCTCTTCTCTCTTTCTCTTAGGGCAAATGCGTATGGGAGAGGGGTGCCCAAAAGAAACCCCTTTTTATAATTCCAGATTTGGTGCAAATGGCCCCAAGCTTCCACAATTTTCTAAAATAGACCACTAGGACTCCCTATTGGTGTTGGGGTGGCCCTAACACCCCTCTTGCCACCAAATTCGGCGTGTAGGTGCCTTATGGTCCGACTATGGCCCATGCAAAAATTTAGGGCGAACGGATGAACGAATATATGATCTGAGCAAGCGTTACCGACCTTTAAGTGGCCCTTTAAGGGTCATTCTGATTGACGGGGCATTTCTGGTGGCCCTCTGGCCATGAAATTTATAGGGTAGGTGATCCATGGCCCGATGAAGGGCCATGCAAAATTTGGGAGCGATTGGATATGGGGTTTGATCGCACAGGTCCGATTTACGATCAACGGTCACCGATCCACGATCGGGTCCTAGATTTGGTGGACGGGTGTGGAAAAATTCATTGAACCGTCACCGCAACTTTTGAAGAAATCCGACGGCTGGAACTCTCAGAGTCTCAGTTTTATTTGTGAGTGCCAGATTCCAATGCTGGCATTGACGGGACGCATTTGGCAAGTGCCAGATGGTACTTCTGGGTGTCCATTGGGTCCGCAGTCCGCGATGGACCACAAGCACAGTGAGATCGATGATTTCCTAAATTTTAAAATTTTTTTGACCTTCCTTGGTCGCTGGGTGGCCCACACGGGCTGTTGTTAAGTGTAAACGAGCCATCTGGCTTGGCGGCCCACACTTGGTCCCATCATAACTAGATTGGTCCACCCCATTATAAATTAACATTGAGTAATAATGGTCATTAAGTGATTTTATAAGTTATTTAAAAAGAAATTTTAAGGATTTTTGGAAATCCAAAACAGTGAAAATCCAAGATGTTACAAAATGGTTGTTTGACACAACTTGACTTGGTTTGGTATCTAGATATTTAATTTTAAAGCTGCACTTTTAGTGTCCCACGTGAAATTATCTGTATGACCGTTGTAACCATTTGACCCTGACTTTAAAATAGACCATTTGGAAAAATCATAAAGCGAGCGTCTCCATTCAAAAGTAAAAATGCGAAAGATGGATGGCTACTGCCTTTGAATATGCGAAACTTTTGGAGTATGCAGGGTTCATGCACAGTTAAGGCCCACCAGATGAATAGTCTAGATCACTGTTCTATGAGCTCTACACGAGCCTAGAGTATGTATTATACGGTCTATATTTGACGATCAAAACTTTTGCTCCGATTGCCCCACAGTCTATATACCATGGGAAGCGGATTGCGTCCTAACCCCGCCCGACCGTAATCCATCCAGGCAGGGCTATGTGTGGCCACTGTGTTGTAAATGTTTTATCCAAGTTCGTAATCGTTTATCTCGAATCATTTTAAAATATGAGCCAAAAAAATGAGACAGGCATATAGCTCCATTGGACCACACTGAAGGAAGCTGCAGTGATAATGACACCCACCGTAGAACCCTTTCTAAGGGCCACCGAGATGTTTGTTTACCATCCAACCTATTAATAAGGTCTTGTAGACGTGTTTACCATCCAACCCATTAATAAGGTCATGTAGACGTGCATGAAGTGAAAACACAAATATCAGCTTGATCCGAAACTTCTCCAGCTCCCAAAAAGTTTTTAATGGTGGACGTTCAATCTCCATCTCGTGGTCCACTTAATCACTGAACTAGCCTCATTTTTTGGGTCGTACCTTAAAATGATCCGATAAAAACGACGAACGGCGTGGATAAAATACTTACATCACATTGGACCTCAAAGATCCCTGCCGGAACGGATTACCGTCCGGGCGAGGGTAGAAGGCAATCCACGTCCATGTACCATGTCCTAGGACGGGATTGCGTCCGACCCCGCCCGTTTCTTGGAAGCGGATTGCGTAGTGAGTACGCTAAGGCCCTGTTTGGGCAACAGGATTAGAAGGAATTAGGTGGGATTGAATTCAAAAAAACATCATTATTACCCATGGCAGGGATTGTCCCCTGATTCGATGGGATTAGATTAATGCTCTGCTTTGTTGGTAATACGGTGGTACATTGAATGGATATACCCACCATCATTTGAAATTACCAAAATAACACACATGTATTATATCTAAACCGTTCATTTGTTTTGCAACCTCATTTTATGGTATGGGCCGAAAAATGAGGTAGATCCAAAACTTATGTGGTCCCAAAGAAGTTTTCAACGGTAAGTATTCAATCGCTGTTGCTTTCAGTGGTGGGTCCACTTGAGCTTTAGAATTACCTTATTTTTGGCCCATGCTCTAAAATAATCTCAAAAAATGGGTGGACGGTGTGGATATAGCCCACACATCAGGGTGGGACCTACATAACTTGCTAGCATTGAGTGAAATTGGCACGGGACCTAATGCAATTCCATCCGATCTAATTCCAAGCTTTTCCAAACATGGAGTGGAATTGGCACGGAACCAGATGAATCCAATCCCACCTAATCCCTTCTAATCCCGTTGCCCAAACAGGGCCTAAGCGTACTGAGTAAACTTTTTGAGGTCCACCATGATTTATATATTTCATCCGCAGCGTCCATCCATTTTAAAAGATAATTTTAGAGCTTGAGCCCAAAAATGAAATATATACAATTTTCAAATGGACCACACCACAGAAAACAGTTGAATTAAACATGTGCAGTTGAAAAAATCTTGGGGGCTACGGTAGTTTTGGACCAAGCTTATATTTGTTTTTTAACTTTCATACATGTCTGTATGATCTCCTGAAAAGGTTGGATGACAAATAAACATCATTGTGGAGCCTAGAAAGGTTTCAACGGTGGAAATCATTATCCCCACTATTTCATGGGATATGATCCACCTAATCTTTGTATATGCTGCAATTTTGGGCTCAACCCCTTAAATTAGAAGGAAAAACGGATGGACAGCGTCGATAGACCACATACATTCAAGGTGGGCCCAACTGAGTTTACTCTGTACGATAAAAGCCTGCTGAATAACTCAGTACGCAATCCCATTTCCCGTCTCTAGACCCAAACGACCAGTTCTGTCGGTGGTCCACCATTATGTATCTGTACATCCAGGCCGTCTATCCCTTTTCTCATATCAATTTTAAGGCATGACCAAAAAAATGATGCATATCCAACGCTCAAGTGGACCACACTAAATAATAAGCTTGGTTACATTAAATGCACTAAGCATTAAATGCAAGAGTCATATGCGGTGTGGCCCATTTGAGTGTTTGATCTTCCTAATTTTGTGCTTATGCATTAAAATGATGTGAGAAAAGGTGTGGACGTCTTGGATATACGGATACATAATGGTGGACCCGCCCACAGAACCGCCCGTTCGGGGGCTAGATACGGGCGGGGGTAGGACGCAATCCGCGTCCCATGTCTCATGGATTTCCCCTGTCGAAGGATCCTAAGCCTTTTTAATTGGCAGCTAGAAAATACACGGCTGAGAAAAAATACCAAAAAAGGGGACGCGGGGGCCCTAACATGATGTATATATTTTATCCACGCCGTCCATCCATTTTTACAGATAATTTTAGTGATTTATACCAAAAATTAGGAAGATATAATTCACAGGTTGACCACACCTGGGGAAAACAGTAGTAATTGAATGTGCACCATTAAAAGCCTTCTAGTGCCTACCGTAATGTTTATTTGACATCCAACCTGTTGATCAGGTCATACAGACCTGGATGAAGGGGAAAAACAAATATAAGTGAGATCCGAAACTTTTGTGAGCCCTAACAAGCTTTTAATGGTAGGCGTTCAATCAACACTCTGTGGTCCAATTGAGATTTAGATCCAAAAGCTTTTGGGCTCATACCATAAAAGGATCAGATGGACCGCATGGATGAAACACATACATCATGGTGGGCCCAAAGAATGATGGGACTCATCAGATCAAATTAATGTCTTGTGGTAGGATCTTGGATTTTCAGTTTGTGCGAGTAGGGCCGATGGTGTTTTGATCCAGAACATTAAGTGGGTGCAATATACATGCCACCGTTGAAATTTTGTGTAAGATCTCGTCCGTAGACCGTACTCTTCTCTTAACACGCTCTGGCCCCGGAGTCAAGTACGCAGGCATTGATCTTACACCGTGCTCGCCATAGTAGATACGTCAGGTGCATACCTACCATGACGTGAGTTGAACTTTAATTAGATCCAACCCGTTCATCAGGTACGCTGCCATTCAAAAAGTTGACCATAACACGTGAACTTTGACGTTTAACTATAATTCCCTCTTTGGTGGTCAACCAGGCTGATTATTGGGGACAGGCTAAAATTAGGGTGTTGCGTACGTGATGGACGGGGTGGATCTCATGCACGTAAATTCGTTTATAGATCCGAAGAACTAGTCACGCTTCTAAGTTCCTCGTGGTAGTTAGGGGTGTACACGAACCGAGCTAGCTCGGTTAGGTAGCTCAACTCGACTCAAAAAAGCTCGATTCGGAACTGAGTTCGAGCTGATTTTTTTAGCTCGAAAATGAGTTTGAGCAGGCCCGAGCTTGACTCAACTTAGATCGAATCTAGCTCGAATTGAACTAGTTCAGTGACTCAATTACTTTGCCATCGATGCTGCTCACCAACTGTTTGATAAAATAACTCAACAAAATGTGGTTGTAGCAAGAAAGGTTTGGCAGGCTGGTGGCAAGGAAGGTATGTATATGAAACAAATACCTTTTTTTTCTTTTTTCTTTTTTTATTTTTATGTTTTTATTTTTATGTTATTTAGGAGGTGTTTGAGAAAATACCAGTAAAACTATTGCCTTTGTTTGTAATACGGTAAGATTTTAAAGTTATGTGTTTGTGAAAATGCCTTAATGGTGAACTCGGATCGAATTCAGTTCGAGCTGACCTGAGCTGCTGATTGAACCGAGCGAAGCTAGCCAATCAGGCTTGAAGACCGAGCCAAGCCGAATTCAAGCTGAGGTCAGCCACTGTTCGAGCCAAACCAGCTCGACTCGGTTCGACTTGATGTAATCCCCTCCTGGTAGCCCAACATGACTTTTTTCGGAATTTAATGATACCACGGATGAAAGCAGAAGTACAAATATCAACTTAATCCAAAACTTCTATGGCTTCCAAGAAGTTTTGGCTGGTAGGCATTTGATCTCCAACGTGTGAGCCTTGGATCTGCCTATTTTTTGGGTTATACCCTGGAATGATACGGCAAAATGGATGGACGGCCCTTATAAAACCCATACATCACGCCTCACGGCGGCCCCTCAGAGCCCATGCGGTTGCGAAAAATCTCCCAATCACAGGTGATTCGTATTCACAATCACGTGATCACCTGAGGAAACGTTAAACGTCCATGTGATGGACACGAAACCACGGTTTGCAGTTAATGCAGTTGTTGGTTTCTAAGTTCATTTTCATCCCCCTCCGTCGCGACTCACCTTCAAACGTGTGCCTCCACCCACAGGGGCCGTCATTCTAAAATGGTCCGATGATCTCAACCGTCCATATTGTCTTTAATATCATAAAAAATCTAATATTTTTCTGGTAATCCTAACTTTTGGTTTCTAGAGTGGAATATAAGCCATTGAAAATTTTCTCTCCATTGCTCTAGAATCTTTTATCACGACTGGGCCTTGTAGGATAGAGTGCACTACATGGACGGTTCCGATCAGCATGTGGGACCCAGTGGAGGGAGAGCACGGTATATCTGGAGTCTTATGGAGTAAAAAAGGGCGAGTTCGGACGAATCCGCAGTTGGGCTAAAGATGTGGACGGCTTACGTTAGTTTCATGTGTACAATTGGCCGAGGGGGATGAACCATCGTTCTCTGCCAATGTTCATGAATATGGACAATCGGTCATGTGGCTGGCTGTTCAACAAGTTGATTGGTCTTAGTCTTATGTGCATGACCGAATGTTGACAGGTCCACCAAATTGATGAATGGTTAAGATCTTAGATGCATGTTCAACACAACTTTAGGAATTTTGGACCATGGATTTACCATGTACATGTGTTGCGTGTTGACGCCATGCACACATAGAGAGATGGAGAGACGTGTTTGTCTCTCCCCCACCCTCTTGGGAGATACACCGAGGTGGGTGGACCCTTGATTGTGGGGCCTACTGTGATGTATGTGACTATATCCATGCGTCTATCTGCATTGAAAGCTCATTTTAAGGCATCATCCAAATAGTAGTAATCCACCATTAAAAACTTTTCGTGGGTCAAGCTGATATTTGTGTGGTCTCTTCATCCGGATATTTGTGACCCTATCAATAGGTAGGATGGCAAATGAAAATTCCGGGGCCATGTAGTTTTTAGTGGTGGAGAATTAATCAATAATGTTTCTATGGTATGGTCCACGTAAGATTTGGATCTGTTTCATTTTTGGGTCATCCCCTAAAATGAGCTTTCAAAACAGTTGGACGGTGTGGATTTAAGGCACATACATCACTGTGAGCTCCACAGTCTGGGGTCTCACTAAATCCGCTCTCCTCTCTCTTGGTTTTCCTCAAGTTCAGGTAGTGTAGGGAGAGACGTGGTCTTCTCTTCAATACATGTTACGGCTGTGAATCCTAGCTTTTTTTTTTTTTTTTTTTGTATAAATTTTATTTTAAAGGTTTTGACACCTTAGTGTATCATTTTCTGCAGTAATTTTTGGTGAGAGAGTGGGAGAGAGGTACGTCATTTATTTTTTTATTTATCTTGCGTGTTATTGCTGTGTAGATGTAAACATGTTGAACTACAAAAAACTCTCTAGCTCTTGTCGCTTATTTTTTACTTTGTATTTTAGGTTTTAATTTGACCATTCTTCTTTATGGTTTTATTGTGCTAGTATTGATCGTATATGGGTGTTTTCCACAACAATGAGTATCAAAGTCAAAGATTGAAAAGCCTTTTAGAACAAAATGGGTGTTGGTGTTTGTATTGCAATTGTGTTTCAAATGGTTAGATCGATTTCTACTAAATTATAGGTCCCAAAATTCAATAGATTCAATTACGTAGTATAGAACCTAAAGATGGATAGTATTGGTGAACGAAGGTTGTGCAATTAAGATAGGAGGAAAAGAAAAGAAGCTCATAGAAAAGAAATATACAGTATTTGATAAGAAAAATTAGTTAGTTATGACAGATCTTTTTCTTGCACTAGATGACTTGATTTTGTTCAAAATATTTAATAAAACTACTATTAAGGGTTTGTGGGACAAATAGCAAAACCTTTGTAATGAAAATTAAAGTTTTAAAAAAAGAAAGATTTTCCTCTAACTTGTACGACTTGAAGACAAAAGAATTATTCTCTTTGAAAGAACATTTGAATATGTTTAATATCATGATTAGCATATTAGTGGTAGTTGATGCAAAGATTGACGACAAAGAAAATGTTGCATTTTTGCTTTATTTGATGTTAGATTCGTGGGATGATTTATTATAAATCTCAACAATTATCCATATTTCAATATAGAGTTGATCATATCTAAGTAGTTTACTGAAAGAGTTCAGTAAAAAACACATGGGGGATTTATTGGTGATGCTATGATGGTTAGAGAAAAATCTAATAAGAGAAATACCAATGTGAGAGATCAGATGAGATCCGAGTCGAAAGGGCATAAAAATAGCATGTGGTCCTTGCTCATGGCCCAACCACTGGTGTTAGATTTTAATAAATTCTATCATGACATTAATAAGAATAGCATCAGCAACCGTGACATCTCTGATCAGTTTATATCAGTTGTAGTAGATTTTGTACCAGATCTATATGAACCAATATAAACCACCCATTAACTCTCCCTTTGCAACTACCATTGTCCCTTTTATAATTTTCAATCAATCAATCATCTTCATCAAAATTTTCTAATGGTAAAAGACTTTTCCTCAGGTGTAGTATGTGGATCACACAAAAAATTATACGAATGATACCATTAAATATAGTCATTCTGCTATCCCCAATCTCCACAATTTTACATGTGCTATAATCACTTATGTAAACTGTGACATCATCATATAATTGATGTGTACAAATAATTTCTATATGAAGTTGTATGAAATAAAATACGTGAATATATCTAAGATCCATTGATGGTTTAGATTCTCTTATACACTCTTATACAATCATAGCTGATAAAACTTCCCAGCCCTTGGATGAATCATCTTTATATATATAAAAAAAAACACTAGGTTCCTTATGAATCCTTTAAATCTAATACTTGATCATGCAAATTAGGTTTAAAATTTTCTTAATTTTTTTTATTGACTTTACAATTTCTTTTGCAATTGACCATTCTTTCTATAATTCCAAAATTTTCTTGAAGACCCATCATGTGTTTTTCCATGGGACTCTTGATAAGCAACATGGACATAGCTAACTACGTATTGAGATCTGGACAGTTGTGCAGATTCATAACTAAATCATCCAACAAGTTCGAACAATGTAAATGTTCAAACTTTTTTCATCACCAATCTTTACATCGACTGCCGCCAATTTACTCATTGAGGTATTAAACACATTGAAGTGTTCTTGCAAAGAGGAAAATTTCTTCATCTTCATGTTATACAGTTGCCATTTGAGAAAAATCTTGTTTTACTTGATTTCGCTTCATATAAATTTTGCAATTTGTTTTATAAACATTTCGCTGTGGTTTGATTGGATAATATTGAACAAAACTTAATCATTTAATGCCAGGAGAAGATCTATCATAGCTAATTGATTTTCTTTTCAAATACCTCGTCTTTCATCTTTACGAGCTTCTTTTCTTTTTTTATTCGTTGCTAATTGCATAGTCTTTCTTCAACAACAATGCATTCTTCTTTAGTTTCCACGACGTGTAATTTGATCAATCGAACTTTGGCACCTTAAATCTAGTTAAACTCGATCCACCATCTAAAAAACAATTACAACACAAACACTAACATTGATCTTGTGCTAAAAGGCTTCTTAACCTTTTGCTCTGATAACAATTGTTGCAGTAAACCAACAACACATGATCGATATTGGCAAAGAAAGACCACGAAAGAAAAAGAGTAAAAAAAGATCTGAAAGGCAAAGGGAAAAATAAGAGACAAGAGGTAAAAGATTTCATGGTTCAACAATATGCCTATATCTATGAGATAATAATATGGAGTTTTCTTCTTCATTAAAATAAAAAAAAAATAGAAATACAAGACTTTGCTGTCTCCCATTCTTCCTTTGTATAATAGCTCTCTTATTAAGGAACACCCAGGGGAATATATTCACTCTCTACATATGATCCCACATATATAGAAACACCACAAGAGAAAGACAACATGCGAGAAAGCCTAAGAGAAGTATGTTTCAAATCACATGAGTACTTAAGTACATGAGGATTGGGGACATATCCTAATAGGAGACGTTGTAACCTCCATACAAGACATCACTTCAACACATAATACAATGGAATATGCATTCTATCCATAAGTTTTTATCTTTATCATCCTTTTCATGAATGTCTCCCTCCCATTGTTTATTTTACTACCGCCCACTTGAGTTGTGGATCAAGCTGGATTTTGAGATCTAAGTGTAACATGGGGGAAGAACTTAATGGATGTGTTTGATGGGCTCACTCCTCATGGTGGACCCAACATGAAATTGACTTAGAAAAGTTAGAAAAGTTAGGAGAATAACGTGATTAGGCCAAATTGGACACATACTATTTTTAGCTAAAAACCATGAAGTCTAGTAGGAATAGAGGTCGTTTATAAATAACAAGTCATGTTTTTAGGGTGTTTGAGTCGGAGTCTGAGTCTAAAACTCCATCCTAGATTTGAATTCCTTATTTAAAGAGTTGTAATTTCATTTTTTATCATTAATTAAGTTATTTCAAATATATTAGGAATTATTTATGCTTTTATCCCTCATAGATTCGAGGAAGCTCTGTGAGGAGTCCCGAAAGCTCCGTGGTTTCGAAGTAGTTATTCCTTGAGGAAGATATATGGTGATCAACCTCATCACGTCCCTCCCTACGCTATGGGGGTTCCTCTATAGATGTGTTGGTTGCTAGGGGAAGATGTTCTGAGCAGGATAAGGGAAATTTGCGATCTAGGTATAAGTTTAACGGCAAATGGAAGATGAAGTGTTGGAACTGTGGAATGTTGGGGCATATAAAGAAGGATTGTAGGAATCCTAAAGCCCATAAATAAGAGAAATCAAATGAATCGTCGATGAGGCCAATTCAATGGAATTTGATGTAGGTACGAGTGGTTGTGATGTGTTGTCGTTGTCCAAGGTCAAACTCTTATATGATGAACATAAGAATGAGTGGACTTTGGATATGGGGCATCATATCACATGTATCCTGTTCACTCCCTAAGTGCAAGGTTGTGATGTAGTAATAAACTCGGTAAGACCGGGGTCGAATCCGTAAGGACTGAAACCTGTTTGTATTCTGAAACTAAGTAGAACTAGAACTAGACTAAGATGTAATCTAAATCAAGCGAATATGAGGGAATAATTGTGAATAGATTAATTAAAAACTAATAAATAAAGGTGAGAAGTAGGGTGCCAAGGATCCACTTGTAGCAATTAGGAAGTTACCTTGTATTGATTCAAGGATACAACTGGAATCCGAGTCCTATCCTATCAGTTGGTAAGAAGAGATTTGTCAGACCTCTGAATGTCTCATGGATCTAATCATCAACAGATATGATTAGTGTAAATTTTAAAGTGATCCCATCACCTAACCATGCCCAGGAGACTATGGCAAACAATAGCAATTTACCAAACCCACAGTCATTCACAAGAGAATTGTGAAAGTTAGGAAGGGTTCCATCACCCAACCATGCCCAGGAGACAATGGTGAATAACAGGGCCTCCTAAGTTCACAATCTCACAATGAAAAGGACATACTCAAAGCTATTGCAGATCTACTGTAATTTGAGTCACAATAAACCATTAAAAACTAAAAATATTCCTTAATAATTAAGAATCCATAAGCATTCAATAATCATGAATCAAAGCAAAACTACCATCCTAATCACACTACAAGCTTCACCTCTTAGCCTTAGCTAAGAGGTTTAGCCGATCATGACTAAAATCTATTAATAAAATAACTAAATAAAAGGAAGAAAAGAAACTCGTTTAACCGGCACATGCTCCACACGTCGCCTACACGGCTGCCCACTGATCTAAAGATGATCCTTCCTTCTATCTCTCCCTTCCTTTTATAGAGGATAGAGGCCGGTGGGCGCTGCTGTGACAGAGTCGGAGATGGAGTATCCTGTTTCTCACAGCAACAAATGCACAACTTGTATGTTGATTCTTGGTGCGTCCCATTCTCGACGCCGAGGAAGAAATCCACTCCGTCCATCAGTTTCTCCTCACAAAACCAGTCAGAGATGGACGGTTTTGGAATTCTTTTGATGCGGCTCACTTGGCTTATCAAGTAACATAGTTCTGCCATCCATCCGTTTTTCACCTTCTGTCCGCCATGTTTCAAACCAAGATCAACTAGATCTTGGTCTAAGTCCTCATATAATTCGAATGGACGGTTCTGATTAACTATACGGACGATGAGTGGGGCCCACAACATTCACCCGCAGACTCCGTTGCGTAACAGAGCCTGCGCATTCGCGCTGTGGGGTCGGTGGACCCATGATTGATGTCGGTTGAGAAATCCACACCGATCATTGAACTATACTCGAAAAACCAATTGGAAATGGCTAATTTTTTATTAGATTCGGTGTGGTCCACATCATTTTCTTCTCTACCGTTCATCTTGCGTACGGCTGAGATATTCATACGTCTGCTTGCATGGTGACGAAAGGACACCTAGGCGTAGATTTTGGCTAACCCTCGAGATGAATGGACGGCTTGGATCTTCCAATTGAGTGAGCAGTGGGCCCCACAACTGAAATCAGCGTCCGCACGGTGCAGACGCTGTTAGGTTTCTTTGCTTGAGAAGAAAGGTCGGTCAAAGACCTTTGACCAGGTTCTCTTGGTCCGGTACACCGAGAGTGTACTTGTGCACTGTGCACTGGCACGTGCCAGTGGGGGCCCATTGTATTGTGTGTGTGTGAAATCCCCTTCGTCTATATGGCTCACCATTGCATTTAACGCGTCCAATATAAATTTGAGGCATATCCAGAGATCAAGTGGGCCTGAAATCATCAATTTATGGGCTAATTTATCCATTGGACCACTTTCTCAGGGATCTGAAGGCTGAAATTCGACGTGTACGGTTAATTTATGGTCCTCAGGCTATGCATGAAGTCTCGAGCCGAAAGGGTGGTGGAAACCCTGTGATCTTGCATTTTGGCTTACTTTCTGGCCACTTGAGCTTTAGTTTCTCGATTTTCTCGGATCTCTGGTGTGTAAATCCGTCGATCTTGGTATCCTAGAGTCCGTCCCTTGCCTTGGTGTCTTCAGATCGTTAAATCCATGCTTTTAGCACCTTTTTGCAATCCATGCTCTCAAATACACCCTGCATCACAAACATGGTTAAAACTGGGCGTTAAACAGTATCATGCTCGTAATTCCAGGTAATAACTGGGGTTTGATATGTAATATTTGACCCTCAACACAACCCCCGACCAACATTTTGCTAGTCCCGAGCAAAGTATGCGAAAAATAAGTTGAGAATTACAGGGCAATTTCCATGAAACCGAGTGATATTTTTGAAGAACGATTCAGATATGAGAAATCTAAGATTCATGAATGTTGGGCATAAATTTCTCCTGGAGGTAAGCGCATGGTAGACTTCATAATCAAGTTCATAGTATTAATCCATCAATTAGAAAAATTATAAACATTGAGTTTTATGGGTGTATAGTGTGATCTCGACTTATCACCATTAAGATCCGATTCATTATTTCATGACGTCATTGGCAACCAACAAGAGTATTTAGGACAACCACATAAACCAAAACTTGCCTCACAGATCAACTTTTTCATTCTAACAGCTTTTGATTTTTCCATAAACAGTAGTGCCAAAGAAGGGAATCAAATCTCACTTATAGGGAGCAAACCTATGGTGAAGTTTGTTCACCCAACCCTTTCTGCAGGCAGTTATTTTTGTAGCTGGGTATTTTCTTTTTCTTTCATTCTTCTTATCGAACATGATGGACAAATTCTCCAGGTCGGTTCCTTTCATGCTTACTGATTACCAAGTCAACCCTTCAATATCAAACTGAACTCTTAATGTGAAAGTGAGATGTGACATGTGAAATCATGAATCAATCAATGTTTAAAACTTCTAATCATGGATTAACAATTCAAACTTAACTGTGAAATCTAACAGACACTGAATCCAAGAGCCATAAATTACAAACATCACGTATCTTGAAATTCTAGTGCTCTACATGACCGTCAAGATCACTTCGAATGTAAAGAAAGTCCAGAAAAAATTTTAAAAATTTTCACAATTTTTGCTCAAGACCAAGAAAACACTGATTAGGTTACCTAATCTCCCACCCCCAACCTAAAATCTACATTGTCCTCAATGTAAAAGATATAAACATGCAATGCACATGGGACAACGACAGTAAAGAAAAAGTGATGGGAAGATAGTACCTGGATAACGAATCGAGAGAGATTTTTCAAGAGATTGCTGGGAGAGAGCAGGTTAGTACAAGAGTGAAACCAACAAAAATAACAAAATAAAATCCTACCTATACCACTTTCGCAGGTGTTTTCGATTGCATTTAGCGTATGCAACAAGCCTTTAAACCCCTAGGTTGCCCCTAGTGGACGAGTTGTAGTCTCGTGAGGGTTTGCAGCAATGTTACCCACAAACATTAAATTAACTGACTAAGAAAATGAAATGGAAAGCTGGGTTGCCTCCTAGGAGCGCTAAGTTTACCGTCTATCCTAAAATAACATAAAACAAACTACCCTAGTCTTATGAAAGCAAGGAAAAGCTACTCGATCATGCCGCAAGGTTCCTCTTCCGGCCAATATCTTGATAAGTTTCTCAGCAAGTTCCTCAATAGGATCATCCAAAAGCCCTTTTTGCAATAGGCTTTGATGCCCTGGAGCATGAATAGCCAGAGAGACTTATGTACCTTAGCAAAAATTTGTCGTTGATCCGCCTGAGGTATCCAAAGTATATATGATTCACCTGTGTCAAAAAAAGTCTCAACGTTAGTATCCCATGGTGATTCAAAGACTACAGGTAGATAAAATTCAGAAAAATTTTCGAGAAGTAATGTAGTCTCAATGCATTCCGAAGTTCCAGGCTTCGGTTCAATTTTCAGCTCCTCTTTCTTTAGTGGTAAATATTCAGGGTCTGGGGAAGGAGGGGCTTCAGAGTGAGGGTTCTCTCGGTCAGTGATGACTACCGAGATGTTGTCTTGCAAGGCATCCACTTTTTCTTTTGACATGAGATCGTTTGAATCTGCAAAGTGTGCCAAGCAATCATCCAAAAAGTTGGGAAGTTCAGCTAAGCGTGACTTATTTTTCACGTTGGAGCTCATGATGATCTGTCTAAGGAATCCATCATCCTTGAAAGTGGATGGAGGTACGCTCTCTTGCTCCAGTCCTGCACAGACAGATTGAAAATTAATAGGGGAAGCATTGATGTGGTCACTTTGTTCATTGAAACTACTCAATTGAGGCGTTGAATCGTAAAAATTTGATAGTTCAGATGGTGACCTCAACTGGGTGGTTTCAATTTCAGGAGTCATATTAAGTGGCTCGTCCATCTCCGGCATCATATCATCATTCAATTCAGGGGAGTGGTCTAAACATGCATCACAAGGGTTGGAAGGGTCAGTTGAAATTGGTTCATTCTCCACATTCAAATCAGTCATGTCAGACAGGTGGAGTAGATCATTATGGTTGACAACTTCCTGAACCTCTTGATCATTGGCAGGGGCTACACTTGAGATTGAATCCCAATACTCATCATCGTCAAGTTCCGTGCAGTGTGCACTTGGGATGGGATCACATTCCTCACATTCTATTCCTTGATTGGGTTGAGGTTCGAATAAACTAACCTCTACCTCATCAATGTAATCATGTGTATCATGTGAGTGAAGTGTATCACTATCATTATATTTAAAAGACACTCACGTTTCTTGATCATTCCTTTGGATAGTCATCGAGATCGACTCATCGGGAAATTGAACCATGTGCTCATCAATACAATCCAACTCTTCATTCTCAATTGTACTATTTTCCATAGTCGCATCACGTGAACTTCACTATTGTACATCTTTTACAAGTTCTTGAAATCGTTGGAGCGTGTTTTGTTGAATGAGCTCCAAATTTTGTATGGAGTTCTGAAGTGAATTCTCTTAGATCGTTCTTTGTTAGATTTCTGAGGTATAGGACCCAAAAGAATCGTTATCATGATGCATTATTGATTCAACTTCCCAATTTTGATGGTTTCATTGATCATATGTATGAGGTTGTGTATGGAGAGTTGGATTCGGTTGAGGCTGAGGTGCATTCGCCTCAATTAACCTATCAAGGCGTGATTTAAGCTCTTCTATTAATTTTCTCATGTCCGCAGCAGAGTCTGTGTCACTTTGAGATGAATTCTCTTAGATCGATTTTGGTTGAATCTCAAAGGTGGGGGATCCAAGAGAATTATCACTATAACATGTTGTTGGTTCATCTTTCCGACTTGATGGTTCCACTGATTAGAGTCATACGGATCATGTGTGGGAGAATCTGATGGTTGGTAATACATATTATCACTCATAATATAATCACGCATTGTTTTCTTTTTCTCAGATGAGTGATAATAATTCTCACTCCCATAGTTATGATAACCCCAACACTCACGTACTGTCTTGTTAATCCGTGGGGTGTAATTGTTCTCCTGCATATGATCGCGTAAGGACTTCTTAACCGATGAAGCGTTATACTCTGGTCGGTTCTCGATGATTGTTTCAGAAAAATTTTGAGACATAGGTTGATTTCTATCATAATTATCATCCCAATATAGATTATTCTTCTCAGCATACTGACGTTCCCACTAGTGCATATACATGATGAGTCCCCAACTCTGATTCTAATCCTAAGAAAATAGAAGAAAAGGTCCTGCAGCAGTATGGAAAGTAGGTAGAGGAGAAGTTAGAAGGAAGTTACCAAGTTAAAAATTCCTATGTTAAGATCCTGCAAAAGAAAACAAAAGAAATTAGTTCCTAACAATAAATATTCTAAAGTTAGAAAATTTTAAAATGGAAATAGAAAGTTAGTTTCTAAAATGGGAAGAATTCCTAAAAATAGAAAATACAACCCTAAGCCTAAAATAGAAAAAGTAGAGAAATTAGAAAGATATCACCCAATTAGAAGTTTCTATCTTAGAATCCTACAAAACAAGAAAACAGATTAGTTTCTATAAATCAGAAAAACCTAAACCTAAAGTTAGTAAATTCCTAATCTTAATCTAATTCTAAAAACCAATTAATTTCAGAAATACGTAGCCGTCAGTCCCCGGCAACGGCGCTAAAAACTTGTTCACTCCCCAAGTGTAGGGTTGTGATGTAGTAATAAACTCGGTAAGACCGAGGTCGAATCCACAAGGACTGAAACCTGTACGTATTCTGAAACTAAGTAGAACTAGAACTAGACTAAGATGTAATCTAAATAAGCGAATATGAGGGAATAATTGTGAATAGATTAATTAAAAACTAATAAAAATAAAGGTGAGAAGTAGGGTGCCAAGGATCCACTTGTAGCAATTGGGAAGTTACCTTGTATTGATTCAAGGATACAACTGGAATCAGAGTCCTATCCTATCCAGTTGGTAAGAAGAGATTTGTCAGACCTCTGAATGTCTCATGGATCTAATCATCAACAGATATGATTGGAGTAGATTTGAAAGTGATCCCATCACCTAACCATGCCCAGGAGACTATGGCAAACAACAGTAATTTACCAAACCCACAGTCAATCACAAGAGAATTGTGAAAGTTAGGAAGGGTTTCATCACTCAACCATGCCCAGGAGACAATGGTGAACAACAGGGCCTCCTAAGTTCACAATCTCACAATGAAAAGGACATACTCAAAGCTATTGCAGATCTACTGTAATTTGAGTCACAATAAACCATTAAAAACTAAAAAATATTCCTTAATAATTAAGAATCCATAGCGTTCAATAATCATGAATCAAAGCAAAACTACCATCTTAATCACACTACAAGCTTCACCTCTTAGCCCTAGCTAAGAGGTTTAGCCGATCATGACTAAAATCTATTAATAAAATAACTAAATAAAAGTAAGAAAAAGAACTCGTTTAACCAGCACATGCTCCACACGTCGCCTACACGGCTGCCCACTGATCTAAAGATGATCCTTCCCTCTGTCTCTCCCTTCCTTTTATAGAGGATAGAGGCCGGTGGGTGCTGCTGTGACAGAGTCGGAGATGGAGTATCCTATTTCTCACAGCAACAAACGCACAACTTGTACGCTGATTCTTGGTGCGTCCCATTCTCGACGCCGAGGAAGAAATCCACTCCGTCCATCAGTTTCTCCTCACAAAACCAGTCAGAGATGGACGGTTTTGGAATTCTTTTGATGCGGCTCACTTGGCTTATCAAGTAACATAGTTCTGCCGTCCATCCATTTTTCACCTTCTGTCCGCCATGTTTCAAACCAAGATCAACTAGATCTTGGTATAAATCCTCATATAATTCGAATGGACGGTTCTGATTAACTATATGGACGATGAGTGGGGCCCACAGCAATCACCCGCAGCCTCCGTTGCGTAACAGAGCCTGCGCATTCGCGCTGTGGGGTCGGTGGACCCATGATTGATGTCGTTTGAGAAATCCACACCGATCATTGAACTATACTCGAAAAACCAATTGGAAATGGCTAATTTTTTATTAGATTCGGTGTGGTCCACATCATTTTTTCTCTACCGTTCATCTTGCGTACGGTTGAGATCTTCATACGTCTGCTTGTATGGTGGCGAAAGGACACCTAAGCGTAGATTTTGGCTAACCCTCGGGATGAATGGACGGCTTGGATCTTCCAATTGAGTGAGCAGTGGGCCCCACAACTGAAATCAGCGTCCGCACGATGCGGACGCTGTTGGGTTTCTTTGCTTGAGAAGAAAGGTCGGTCAAAGACCTTTGACCAGGTTCTCTTGGGCCGGTACACCGAGAGTGTACTTGTGCACTGTGCTGGCACGTACCAGTGGGGCCCATTGTATTGTGTGTGTGTGAAATCCCCTCCGTCCATATGGCTCACCATTGCATTTAACGCGTCCATTATAAATTTGAGGCATATCCAGAGATCAAGTGGGCCTGAAATCATCAATTTATGGGCTGATTTGTCCATTGGACCACTTTCTCAGGGATCTGAAGGCTGAAATTCGACGTGTAAGGTTAATTTATGGTCCTCAGGCCATGCATGAAGTCTCGAGCCGAAAGGATGGTGGAAATCCTGTGATCTTGTATTTTGGCTTACTTTCTGGCCACTTGAGCTTTAGTTTCTCGATTTTTTTGGATCTTTGGTGTGTAAATCCGTCGATCTTGGTCTCCTAGAGTCCGTCCCTTACCTTGGTGTCTTCAGATCGTTAAATCCATACTTTTAGCACCTTTTTGCAATCCATGCTCTCAAATACACCCTGCATCACAAACATGGTTAAAACTGGGCGTTAAACAGTATCATGCTCGTAATTCCAGGTAATAACTGGGGTCTGATATGTAATATTTGACCCTCAACATATCCTCATCGTGAATTGGTTCAGCACATACAATGAGTATGATTATGGCCTGATTCTCATATGCAATGATCATGCCTATAAGATGGTTGGAATTGGATCCGTTTGCATCAGGATGTTTGATGGGGGTAGAGCGTACTCTGCCAGATGTGAGGCATGTTTCAAATTTGATCTCTCTATGTGCCCACGTTGCACTTGAGTGTAAGTTCACCGAATTTGATCATTTCCTAAAAGTTTCAAAAGGAGCACTGTGGACATTGGAGGGCAGAATTCCCGGGGTATGGGAGATTTACTCTCTTTTTCCATTAGTTGCCTCGCTCGAAGCTTTAGTTTGGGGGTAAAAAAGTGTTATATTTGACGAGAGTCGTCACCAACCAATTATTACGATCTTACAGTCGGTTAGACCTTATAAAAATGCTAAGGATTGAGAACCCGATGATCCTTAACCCTAAGATGACTCGTGAGTTTGTGCTTTTAAGATTCCAAGTAAGGGACCGTGGTTACAGAGAGGGAATGTGTTAGGCACCCACTTTGCCTGTAAAGATGTATGGTCTTTACTTCACAAGATTTGACTAATTTCCGAGGAATATGATTAGTTCTCGTATGCAGAAAATGCAATGCAATGACAATGATAATTGATCAATTCGAATTTCTTATGGGTAGGATTTGATTATATCTACAAGTCACAAAGTATACGTTCGAATGATCTAGTGTAGGGTATAAAGTATGTAAAAATGTGATGTATAGGATGCTTGATGCTGTATTGATGCTTATGATAAAACGACGACTGACTGGCTAAGGTTTCTGGTGGGCCAGTTCCAATTATATCTGCAAGACACAGATGCAAGAAAATGATGGAATGCAATGTATATGACAATATATATGGCGAGCAAGGGCGTTGAGAAGGGAATAAGTGTTGCACGATGTTAAAGCACTACTTTGATGAAATAAATTGAAGCTTAAACGGTTGGATGAACGGTAGTATGATAAAGCTAGATCGAGTGGCTCAGATTTGAACTTATATGGCTTAGGAGGCTCAGACTTTGGCTAGGGTAGGCTAGACCAGGGCTGGACTCTCTCTCACTCTCACTCTCCTTGGTGGAGGAGTGGTAGATGGCTAAAGTTAAATGATCTCTGAGATCTTATAAATGTAGTGGATGCTTGAAATGAGAAGGGGAGGGGACTATTTATAGCTTTCAAACCTTTTTTTTTTTTTTTTTTTTTTTTTTTTTTTTTTTTTGTAATTCATGGTAATCATAGGGGTAAAAGGTTATTGAAGGGTTATTATTGGAGATTGTCATATGACATCATCTAATGGGTTGGATAAGGTGGTAAAAGGGTAATTTTGGATAAGGAAATGGACATCAGAATAAATACACATCAACCGCACACTTGGGTCTGAAAAAAGGAGATTCCACATGCTTGAGGGATACCACCCCAAAAAGGGGGAGTGCCATGTGGGTGGTGGCAAGTTGGTTGTCATTGATCCTCACTTGGCCTCCCTACTTTGGCAAACAACTTCCTCCAAGCATGTGGAGGCTTTGCTGTGAAGGTAATTGCTTTGAGGTTTAGGCTTATAGGGTTTAGGGTTTAAGATTGAGGTTTGGTTGATTATCCATCAGTTCAAACTCAATCAACTTATCAGCCTGGAGTGGGGTGCCTAAAGGAACTCACTGTTATGAAGGCACAGAGGAGCAACAATCTCTACATGTTGATAAGAAATATTGTATCGGTTGGAGCGACAACATCTGTAGGGGAATCCACGTTGGCACGCTTGTCGCATGCGTGTCTAGGCCACATGAGTGAGCACGGTATGAAGGTATTACTCAATTATCACTTGATTCTTGTATTTAAAAGTTTTGATTTGGATATATGTGAGCATTGCATATACGGTAAACAATCAAGGTTACCTTTTAAAAGTTTTGATTTGGATATATGTAAGCATTGCATATAAATGATCACTTCGTTATGTGCACTCGGATGTGTGGGGGCTGTCGCCCCTTGTTTTTGGGGGAGGATCGTCATTTTTTGTCACATTCATTGAAGATTTCTCCAGAAAGGTGTGGGTTTAATTTTTAAAAAATAAATATAATATTGTCACCACTTTCATAATGTGGAAGTCGATAGTAGAAAAACAGTCAAATTAAAAGTTGAAAGTGTTGATGACAAACAATGGTGGATAATTCACTTCTAAGGAATTTAATTGGTTTTGCAAAGATGAATGGATCGTAAGACACAATACAGTAAAACATACACCAGAGTAGAATGGTGTGACAGAACAAATGAATCAGACTCTTTTGGAGAGAGCTCGAAACATGTTAAGCAACGCTACATTGGGCTAAGAATTATGGATTGAAGCCGTTGATACGGCTTGTTACTTAGTGAATTGGTCCCCGTTTACGCCCATTAGTTGTAAAATTTCAGAAGAAGTGTGGAGTTGTCATGATGTAGACCACTCAGGGTTTCGGGTATTTGGTTGTGATGATTACTCTCATGTATCGTTAATTGAGAGAGATAAGTTAGACCAAATGAACAAAAAATGTACTTTTTGGGGGTTATGATGATGGTGTGAAGGGATACAGGTTGTATGATCGGGTCACACGGAAGATCACGATTAGCCGTGATGTCAGGTTTGATGATAATTTTTAGTTCTACAAGGATGAACACAAGGAAATGGAAAAGTCAACGCTAATTGATGTTGAAATCTACAATGGTGAGACACTGGTAGAAGTTGAACTGCAAGAAAATGTACAGGAGCAGGTGGAGTAGCCACCTGTGAAAAGAAATTCACCGAGAGATCGCATATTATTAGCGAGATAAAGAGATGATTCAAATATTGTATTTGTTTTCATTACAGATGAGGGGGATTCGTCTATATTTCAGGAAGCATGGGATGACAAAGATGCTGAGAAGTGGATAACGACGATGTTTGTTGAGATAGACTCTTTGCACAAGAATGAGACGTGAGAGCTTAGTGAGCTTCCCGTTGGACAAAGTGATCAGGTACAAGTGGATTTATAGAAAAAGACATGATATATACAATGCCAGACTAGTAGTGAATGATTGTGCGCAGAGGGAGGGTGTTGGCTTCAGCGAGATTTTTGCACTTGTATTCAAGTAGGTATCTATCAGATTTGTGTTAACGTTGGTTGTCCAATACAAATGGATATAAAGATTGCTTTCCTATATGGGAAACTAGAAGAGTAGATTTACATGAAGTAATCAGAAGGGTTTGCGATACATGTAATAAAGGATAAGGTTTGCATGTTGAGGATGTTATTATGTGGCCTGAAACAATCGCCTAAGCAATGATATAAAAGATTTGATTCCTTCATGGTGAGTCAGCGGTTCACTAGAAGTGAGCATGATTATTGTGTCTACTTCAAGGCACCGAGCAATGGAGAATTCATTATACTGGTATTATATATTGATAACATGCTTATTGTCAGCCATAACATATCTGAGATCAATATATCAATTATCAGGGACATTTGAAATGAAATATCTGGGGGTTGCAAAGAGGATTCTCGGCAATGATATACACAGAGATAAGGAGATGGGCATGTTACAGTTGTCTCATATAGAATACATTGAGAAGGTGTTCGTCAAGTTTGGGATGGACAATGTTAAATCGGTTAGCACACCTTATGTTACTCACTTTCTGCTTTCTTCAAAGTAATGTCCTACTACAGATAAAGAAAAACAGTTTATGTCTCGCATGCCCCACTCGAGCGCGGTTATCAGTTTTATGTATATCATAGTCTCTATGAGATTGAATATTTCACATGTAGTAGGTATTGTGAAAAGATATATGTCAAATCTCTACAAGTAATACTGAGAGACAGTGAAATGGCTACTTCGGTATATTCAAGGTACGAATGACTACGTCTTAACATCTGAAAAATCAGAGGATAAACTTATAGGCTATGTGGATTCTGATTACACAGGAAATGTAGACAATAGAAGTTCGACTTCCATTTACTCATTTGTGTTAGTGAGTGGAGTGATCGGTTGGATGTCGAAGCTTCAGTCTGTGTTGTTCTTTCCACAACTGAAGCTGAATATATGTTAGTGACGGAGGCATTCAAGGAAAATATTTTGTTCAGAGAAATGATGAATGAGCTTGGACTTTAGCAGTAGGTTGTGCTAGTTAATTATGACAACGAAAGCGATATCAATTTGACGAAGAAATTGATTTACCATTTAAAAACTAAACATATTGATATTCGTTATCATTTTATCTAATATGTGCTTGAGAAAGGCAGTGTCACTCATGAGAAGATCTACATGAGCGTGAATCCGATAGATATGTTTACGAAGATGGTTACTGCAGATAACTTCAGATTTTGTTATACTTCTCTGAGCTTGGAAAATGTTTGATGAATACAGAGTGTGTATGAAAAGTGACGATGGTAGAGCTATGATTGACAAGATTAGAGATGGTGTTTGTTGCTGTGGTTCATGATGATTGAAGCCATGGTGGAGATTGTTTTCTAGATGTCTTCAATCTGTGCAGAAAGAGGGGATTTCGATCGATCGAACAAACTGCTCGATTAATTGAGAGAATCCCGAATTAAACAGATTGATTTCTAGACAGTTTTGGACAGGTTCGATCGATCGACCTTGGAGGTTCGAGCGATTAACATAATTTGAAAAATTCATGTTATTCCTTGGACACTTTCAAGCATGTTTGATTGAACATGGGGGGCTCGATCAATCAAGGGTTGCTTAATCGATATCAATGGATCGATGCTTAGATCAACGATGCACAAATTTTGAGTAATTGCATGGATTTATTTCATATTCCAGATGTAACACTATTTCATATAAGTGTAATACGAGATTAGGGTAAAACAAAGAGAACTAAATTGTTTTTAGAGTTTGGAAGTGAGAAAAGTCGGGTTTTTGCATTGGTAAGTGTAACTATCTCTTGTATTTTCGTTTTCATAGTGAATTGTTGATTGCTTTGTTCTATAATTTTTTCCCATAAGAGTTTTTTCACATAAATTTATGTGCTCTCTATGTTACTTTGTTTATGTTTATTTTTCATTTGCGTAATTTGATTCAGAACTTGCTTATGCAACTCCCAACATTAACAAGTGGGATCTATCCACTCGAGTCTTGAAAAGGTGGAGTAAATGTAACATGCATACTAACAACCGTGCCTAAACCAAAGATGTAGGCATTCCTAATTACCGATTTTGGTGTAGTGTCCATCTCATCTTTTTCACCACTCTCATTTTGCATCTCCTCATTTTGTAGACTTCCTCTAATGCAAATCCCGGTAGAATACGCTTAATCCACAAGCCTTGCAGCCTACAAGGTTTCACCCACCATGAAAGGTCTTTGAAATCAGGTCAATCCAACCATCAAATGGACCATCGCCTAAATCAGAGTCTTTTGGGTGGTTGTCTACTGTTTTCCACAGTTTGGACCATCTAAAGATCGTATTAATTTTTTGGGCATCCATCATCACAGTAGGGATCACTAACTCACAAGTTGAAAGGCATATGAAATTGCCCACCATAGAAAACAATGTACAACCATCCATACGCTTTCGCATCCTTATGTTGACCATGTGATCGGATAGCCTGGCACCTGAGGTGTCCGAATCTCATGTGGGATGACCTGTACGAAGGTGGAATGTTATACGCTAATCCCAGTGGGCCCCGCCCGCAGCCACTGTAGAATAACTTCTAAAGTGACTCGAGGGCCGCCTCTTGACTTCTATGGAAGTCAACAAAATATTCAGTACATTACCAAGCCAGAAAAACAATGGTACTCCCCAATGCTTTTAGGTGACACGTGGAATTTCAAATCATTAATCCAGACCGTTCATTCCTTCAAACAATTAGGGACAATCCATAAAGCAAAAATCATGCCACTTGGTTGATCCTAAGCATCCGATATGTAGCATGGAATGGACAGTTAGGATTGAAGGGAGAAAAAATATGCCCAATCATCATCTTAACCATCGATTCCATAGATCATAATTATATTGCTTATGATTCTAAAATAACATTTTGGTTTGGAGAGCAGATTAGGTAAAACCCAAGACGCTATGACCCTTACCTTGGGGGGCCACCTTGATGTGTGTATTCTGTATCCATCTCGTTCATCCGTTTTCTCGGACCATTCTAGGTAAGTAACAAAAAATGAAGTAGATATAATTATCAGGTGCACCATACCATAGGAAACAGTGGTGATTGACCATTAATGCACCACCAAAGTTCTGAATCAAGCTGATATTTGTTTTTTTCCTTCATTTGGATTTATGACCTTACCAATGGATTCTAAGGCAACTAAATATTACCAAAACATTAAGGTGCGCCCAAAGAAGTTTTTAATGGTAAGGTCTTCAATCACTACTCCTGGGTTCTAATCCTTACCCGGGTGGTAGACTCCGGGGAGTTTCAACACGAGGTCTTGGGTTCTAGACCCATAGGTGGTGAAAAAAAAGGATGAGCAGGATGGCTACAGAGTACATGCATCAAGGTGGGCCCATGGTAACGGCCCCACTGTCTTCGGTGAGGACCGAGTCTCACTTAATCTACACTCTTTGCTTGATGATCCTAACAACACGGTTTATACATGTAAAAAACAGATGGTTAGAATAGATTCACCTTATTCACCATGCTAGGATCAATCAATCGGTATGATTCTTGCACATGGCTTTCTCCCAATAGTATTATTGAATGAACGATCCCACACCATGTGTATAAAACAAAAATTCAAAACAAGCTGTCCGAAGTTAGTGTAGAAGTGACAAAAATAAAAAATAATAATAAAAAAAAGCTTATATGATTATCAAACCACGGGGTTAGTGGAGTTTTTTATTAGACGATGGATGGAGAAAATATTTAATGGTCCTGTTTCAACAAACAAGTGTCCAGGACAGGATTATAAAGGCAATCTGATAAATATACAGGGAAGCTGATTAGGTGTGGCCCTCACCATGAGCCACTTTGATAAATGTACTGTATATCTGTGTTGTGTATCTATTTTGACAGCTTATTTTAGGGAATGACCAAAAAAATGAAGCATATCAAAAATCTCATGTGGACCACACCACAGGAAACTGTAGCAACTGGTCATTAAAAACTTCTTATGAGCCACAAGTTTTGGATCAAGCTGATATTTGTTTTTCTCCATTCTTCCGGGTCTGATGACTTTATCAACATGTTAGATGATAAATAAACATTACAATGGGCAATATAGTGGCTCTGGGAAGTTTTTAATGGTAAGCATTCAATCACCACTGTTTCCCCTGGTGTGGTCTACCTGAGGTTTTTATCTGCTTCAGTTTTGGGCTCACGCCCTAAAATGAGCTAGCAATATGGAAGGGCGGTATGGATATACAAAATATACATCAAAGGTATGCTTATGGTCAGGGCCACACTTAATCAGCTCCAGATCGCATCCTATCCCGCCTGTGTACCACCAATGGTCAGATCTGCCTGGGCCCACTGTGATGTATCTGATTATCCACGTTGTCCCTCCCTTTTCTTATATCATATAAAGGTATGAGCGTGAAAATAGGCAGATGCAATGCTGGAGTGGACCGCACTAAATAGTAAGCTTGGTGGCATTAAATGCAAGAGTCCTCTGTGCTGTGGTCCACTTGAGCGTTGGATCTGCTCATTTTTGGGCTTATACCTTAAAATAATCCGAGAAAAGAGATGAACACCGTGAATAAAAGAAAATATCTAAGAAAAAGAATAAACAGATATGTCATGGTGGGCCCCACACAGATCTGCCCGTTCATGGGTAGAGACAGCGAGGGTAGGACGCAGTCCGCGTCCGAAGAAGAGATCGCTGGAGAGTTAATGTAAACTGCGAGGAATGCCTGCGTATCAAAATTTCCACTCCGCCAGAGTATCAAATAACTCCCGTTCCTTTTTGTTTTTTCCACGCAATAAACACGTGCGGCGACTCAACTTCTCCATCTGAGACGCGCGATTATCGCATACCGTCTTCGTTCCTCTTTTTGGTCTACTAACCTTTAGAGATAGTTCAGCATCATTTTAAAAATAGCAGTGATGTGTGGAAAATCTCGACCGTTGAAACTGAGGATCTGATCGAGGATGAACCTAATGAAATAAAAATACCGAGATTAGGTGGGCCACCGTGATTTTTGTGAGAAATTCAATTCATGGCCTTAGTGGAATTTCACCACCGATGAATACTCGAACCTAGACCAGGTGTTGAAACTCATGAGAGTCTGCCACCTGAGCAAGAGTAAGGACACCACAGATATTTTGAATCAGCCTAATATTTCTGTTTTCAGGCTATCACATGAAATCGCTTCCTATTTGAATGGCTCTGATTAGGTGGTTAGGATTTCCCTAGTAGTACCAACACGTGCAAAAGTTATATCACCTTTCAATTAATCACGAGCACGTGTAAGCTGAGTCCAAGTGTCAATTCGTTTTCTCCTTGGTGTGGTCCACCTAACAAGTGGGCCTGCCTGACTTTTCAAGAAGGGCCATCTTCTGAGATGGTGCAATGTTTCCACACATTGGCAGTAATGATATGTCGTCATGCGACCGGCTTTGGCCTTTGGGTGATGAAAATCATATACAACACATGCTGTAAGAGTACGTTCAACACCATGGCTTTATGGGACCCACTTAATGTCTGTCTGATATCTACTCCGTCCATTAGTTGAGACACCTTATTTTTACTTTCCATAACAAATATCAGATGGATCCAAAACCCATTTGGTCCACACCATAGAACAATGTATAATAACACTTAAAGCCCTTAAATCCACTTAGTGCCCCAGCTAAGTTCTGATCAGAATTAATTTTGACATTTCTCTTCATCTTTATGGGGAACACCAGATTAATTAAGCAAGCTTTCTATGGTGGGCATAATCCAGATGTAGCCTAACTGATCTCGTGAATTATCTTGTTTTCTATTTTTGAGCCATGATATAAGGTTTTAAATAGAGTGGCTGTCACACATATACCAGATGTAGCCTAAAACTGATCTCTTCAATTATCTTGTTTTCTATTTTTGAGCCATGATATAGGTTTTCAATAGAGTGGCTGTCACGCATATATCATGGTCGGCTTGTAGAGCTGGTGTGCCCCACGTTCTTCCTGCAATAGGGGCGGTAGGCAGGGAGCAGATTAGGTGCGGCTCAGCCTCACCCAGGACAGTACGATCCTTAATGTAGGGCCCACTTTAATATATGTATTTTATATCCACGCCGTCCATCAGTTTTGCTGGTTCATTTGAGGCATGGGCTCAAGAATGAAGGGGATCCGTTAAAAGCTTCATGGGACCACTAATATTTTTGTAATGTTTATTTGCCATTCAACCCTGCTGATAAGGTCACATAAATTTGAATTAAAGGTAAGAAAACAAATATTTTATGACTCATAAGAAGTTTTTAAGGTTCATTAACCACTTTTTCCTATGGTACGGTCCACCTGAGATTTGTATCGGCTACCATTTTGAAATCAGGCCTTAAATTGATATGAAAAAAATGGATGGATGGAGTGGATATAGAATGCATACATCAAGGTGGGCCCCACTGTAAGGGCCGCACCTGATCGGCTCCCCTGTAGACGATTCCGTTCTGTCCAGATAGTACAACGACGGCCACCCAAAATCGGGCAGAATCGGGCGGTACGTTCAACCGATGCAACGAATCCCATCTCTCCACGTGTCGCGCTTACAAAGGTCTTTCAGCGGGGACCACCACGACTCGCGCGAGGTTTTAAGGAAACGGATCGGTTACTCACCCTGCCACTAGCCAATGGCTAGTGGTCGGTGCTCTGTGGGCCCCATCATGATGTGTGTGTTTCATCTATGCCGTCTACCCATTCTTCCAGATCATTTTATGGTATAAGCCCAAAAATGAGGTTGATCCAAATCTCAAGTGGATCGCACCGTGTTGATTGAACGACCACCATTAAAAACTTATTGGGGACCCAGAAGTTTTGGATCAAGCTTATATATATTGTTTCCCTTCATCCAAGTCTGTATGACCTCATAAACAGGTTAGATGTCAAATAACCATTACAGTGAGCCCTTGGAGGTTTTTAATGGTGGACATTCAATCACAACTGTTTTCCCATGGTGTGGTCCACCTGAGATTTATATCTATCTCATAATTAGGATGGATCCCTAAAATTATCTTTCAAAATGTATGGACGGCGTGGATAAAACACATACATCATGTTGGGGTCCACATAGCACCGACCACTAACCACCTGGCTGGTGGCAGCGTCACTCGCCAAACCGCTTCCAGCTTTTAAACGGACTCTCTTCTCTCCCGCTTCAACAGGAAAAAAAACACATAAAGCAGAGAGAGAGAGAGGAAGCCAAGAGAAGAGAAGAGAAAAGCGAGAGAAATAGATTCTTCCTGATTTTCCGGCGGGAAGAGAGATTGAGATCTAACACACTAGGCCATTTTTCTACAGTTCTGTCGAAAACAAAAAATTCGAAATCTAAATACATTCTCTTTTCATTTCTTCTTCATGCAATGAAATGGTAGTCTGACCTAAAGAACTCTCACTTCTCCTTTCTTGCCGAAAGGCACGGTCTCCGTGGTCTTGGCGTCGAGGATCCTGGTCCTCATCTTCTCTAATTCTGATTTCTTTTTGAAATTTTTGTAAATTTCATCACGACAATTTTCTGTTCTGTTTTCGAGATTTCTGGTGCCTGGAATCTTCAAATGGTTTTATTTTCACCGACGTTTTATTAGGATTAGATTAATATGAATTTGATGTAGAAGACGTGTTCTTCGTTGTAGTTCTTCACGTTCTTATTTAGTTATTAGGATTTTTTGTGTTGCTTGATTTTTGTTTTTATTTGAGGATTTTTCATTTATCGTTCCTTTTACTCTTGAAGAATCCGAAAGATGATCTCTCTGTTTTTCTTGCAAGTAACGATTTTTTTTTTTGGGCTGCAGACGAAGGAATCTTTGTTGAATTCTTTGAAGCCATGAGATTGAATTTTGTTTCCTGTTTTTCTTTTCTTTTTTACATTAGCATCATTATATATCTCTTTTTGCAATTTTTTTTTTCTTTTTTTTTGATTTCATGAGAATAAAGGTTACTGAATTTTCAAGAATCTGTCTTGCGATGCTTTGAGTAATCCAATATTTAAAAAATAAAATAAAATTTAGATATAGTTGTTTGTTGAGTATGGTCTATGTCCATTTTTCCACAAGTAGAGAAAAATGATTTGTGATTTTGGAAGTTGTATTCTTAGTAGAATTTCCAAGATTTGTGAACTGGGGATTTTGCTGTTACTGTTGTAATGGAAAGAAAGAACTGTTTCATCCACTTAAGCATGGTTTCATGATTTTTCGAAATTTGCAGCTTAAAATCTTGAGAAAATTGAATTTAGGTTCATTCATTTTTTTTATCTGCAAAATAAATTTAGTGAAACTGCTTTTCTTATTTTGGTGGTTTGTATTTGAAATTCTCAAGGAATTTTGATTGAGTTTTGTCTTCTTTTCTATCTCTGAAAGTATCTTTCACTGGCAATGATTTTCAATATGTGACGGTTTGTTTTGATTTCATTCGAAAACTCTGTTTGCACTTTCTTTTCCTATGATTTTAACACTACCATGGCTGATATTTTCAATTTCTTGTATTCAGCAATGGACCATTTTAAATATCCATTCAAAGGGATCATCAAGGACGTCAAAGGGAGAGCACTGTGCTATAAGCAAGATTGGATTGGCGGACTGCGTTCAGGCTTCGGGTATATTCCAAAAAAAAAAACTTGATTTTCTTTTTTTCCTATTCACTTTGTTTTTAAATTGGATTTTTCGTGATTTTGTTAACTTGTTCGTTATTGTCAGGATATTGGCTCCGACTACATATATCTTCTTTGCTTCTGCACTTCCAGTTATTGCCTTTGGAGAGCAATTGAGTCGCGAAACAGGTCAGTGTTCTCCTTTCATAACGGTGCGTTTGGGTGTAACCCAAATTGCAATTGGAACTGATACTTAAGTAGAACATCAGTTCCAATTCCCATTTGGAGTGGTACTGAACTGGAAACGCATTATGTGGGATTCTGTTTTGCCTTCCTATCTGGCCCAAATCAATATCCAATACAATTTCGGTCCTACCTGAATATAAGGATAAGAATTTCACTGGAAAAGCATCCAACCCACCTCACCTTTCAAATGGACAGCCAACCATACCCAAAAACACTTAACAAATTGCTATTGCTGTGTGTTTCAAAGAACCCAAAAACAAGTCTCGGCGTGAGAAAAAAATGTTTCAAAGAACCCAAAAACAAGCCTCAGCACTAGAAAAAATCGAACCAATGAATTTGAATTTTGCTCATTATATATTATTTTGAGTTAATACTAGTCCCAAGGATGAGTTTGGGAAGTTTATGATGTGAGTATATTTGAAATTGTGTGTAGATGGAACCTTGAGCACCGTAGAAACTCTGGTCTCGACTGCTATCTGCGGTGTTATACATGCAATACTTGGCGGGCAGCCCATGTTGATTCTAGGAGTTGCGGAGCCCACTGTTATAATGTACTCTTATTTGTACAATTTCTGCAAAGGAAGGGAGCAGCTGGGGGGCCGCCTGTTCCTGGCATGGGCAGGATGGTAATAACAACCAGCTTCTTAAAATCTGGCTTTTATGAAGTTCTTATTTTGAAATATTTTGATTTTGTTCACATCATTGTTTGCAGGGTTTGTATTTGGACATCTTTCCTGCTATTTCTTTTTGCAATATTCAATGCCTGTGCTATCATCAGTAGATTTACAAGGGTTGCAGGGGAGCTTTTTGGCATGTTGATTACAGTTCTTTTCATCCAGGAAGCAATTAAGGTATGTTCTCAATTCAAGATTATTTATTTATTTATTTATTTATTTTATTATTATTATTATTATTATTATTTTAAATAGTAGAAGTACGAGCCTGTAAATCAGGCCAGGAAGATGATCCTAACTGCGTTCTGGGTCCTGTTCTGGTCAAGCACGTTTCGATTGTTTGATAGACCTTTTAAAAAATGCATGCGTTAGCAACCATCCTGTGAATTTAGCCCCCTCAACAGAAGAAAAGTGTGGTTGATCTTCGAACCATTCAAATCACAGGGATTAGTGAGCGAATTCAACAAGCCGGAAGGTGAAGATCCAAGTTCTGCATCGTACCAGTTCCAATGGCTTTATACAAATGGATTGCTAGGTGTCATATTCTCCTTCGGCCTACTCTTCACAGCACTAAAGAGTAGGAGGGCAAGGTCATGGCGATATGGCACAGGTTTGTAAACAACCTTAGTGGCATTATCTTCATTTGAAAGATTGCCTGTGTATGGGAACCTGATAAGTCAATGAATGCAGGTTGGCTGAGAAGTTTCATTGCAGACTACGGGGTCCCGTTGATGGTCTTGGCGTGGACTGCGTTATCATACGGTGTACCGAGCAAGGTTCCTTCTGGAGTTCCAAGAAGGCTCTTTAGTCCACTTCCTTGGGAATCTGGATCTTTGCACCATTGGACCGTCGCCAAGGTAATAAAATGGATTCTGAAAAATCATTAGCCTTCTCTATATCATCTCATTTCTCGTTATCGACTCACGTTTTAATCCTAGTTAGGAAGTTGTATCTTGGGAGTGTTATATGATAGTTGACTGGAAGAATCAGCATGTTCTCATCCAATCCAGTAATTGCAGAGGTGGGGGTCATTATTTTGGTCCTGTAAGCAGTTTGTTGGGTGTTCCCCATCATAAGATGGGCCATGCTGTAATATCTCTCCTATCATGTGATCCTAGCAATCCATTCCCTTGAAAATGGACAATCACTGACAATGGTCCATAGTTAATGGGGAATTTGTTGAATGGTTAGGATCAATCTGATTTGGGGTGTTGACGCAGGGATGAACGTGATGAGGATAAATACTCCGAATCCACGGAGCTTCTCTGGACTCCTCACAGAGACTTCTCGAATCCACGAGGAAAGAAAGCAGAAAATAGAAGTAAATTCTAATAAATTCGAAATTGATTAATTGATGAATAAAAACGAGTTCACAACCCTTTAAATAGGGATACCAAGCAATGGGAAAGAAATCAGAATCAAACTACAACTAAAACTCTTAGAATTCGCGACTTACTATAAATAGTAAACTTACTATTTATAGACGGCCGTGATGTCTACTAGTGCTAAAGGTTTTCGGCCAAAAATAGTAAGTGTCCTATTTGGCCTTACCAAACCGTTCTCCTAATTATTCTAAGCTCTTTTCACGTTGGGCGCAACTCCTAAAGCCCGACAGATGAAGAGTTAAAACGAAATTAAAGCAGAGAAACGACCGTCGATCCAGGGGTTTTTTGCAATTCCGGGCATCACAACCTGGCATAGCAGGGTTGGTTGGCTAAAGTAGCTCGTTCTACCCCAAAATCATATATTTTACGTCAGATAACTCATTCCGGATTGCGAGATATGCCCGATCTAAGGTCCGGATCACTTCTGTCGTCGACCGGGCCTTTTCTGATCCATCTTGGCCATGAAACTGTCCGCGACCCGCTCTACATCAGGTGTGGGGTGGTATCTCTCATGCAATATGTTCAGCCAACTGATTGAGGTCTGGATCACCAAATGGTGGGCCCCCACGAATGATAGAACGGACCTTACCAATCCGATTATCATTTTTCAGCTAAACTTTTTTTTTTTTTTTTTTCCTTTCCTTGGCCGGTCTTATAATTACAAATCTTTGTGTTTTTACTCTTGACCAAACAACACAACTTCATATTCTTGTAGAAAATGTGCTTCTATGCAAGCATTTGTTGCTATTTTACTAAATTGTTTGCTTCATGTGCTGAAACTGCAGGATCTGATGCAAGTTCCGCCGGTTTACATCTTTGCTGCCATAATACCGGCTGTGATGGTTGCAGGCCTTTACTTTTTCGATCACAGCGTAGCTTCACAGCTGGCCCAGCAGAAGGAGTTCAATCTGAAAAACCCGTCCGCTTATCATTATGACATTTTGTTACTTGGGTTCATGGTATATGTCTGGTTTTGAATATTGCCCATTCATTTATGTAAATTCCGTCCTGTCATTATTTTATCAATGGCTCAGTTCTTTCAAAATCGTGATTTCAGGTTTTGCTTTGTGGTTTGCTTGGAATTCCTCCTTCCAATGGGGTCCTCCCACAATCCCCCATGCACACCAAAAGCCTTGCTGTTTTAGAGAGACAGGTTAACTGAAGGATTTCTAAGGATTTTGCTGCTGCATTTTTTATTAAAAGATTGATGTAGTTTTTTGCTGATGTAATTGGATATTGGCGATGTGCAGCTAATTCGCAAGAAGATGGTAAAGACTGCAAAGGAAGGCATACAACAGCAAGACAGCACCTCGGAAATCTATGGCAAGATGCAAGCAGTGTTCATAGAAATGGACAAAAGCCCTGCTGTAAGTTTTCTGCTCATGAAAGAACTAGTACTAATAATACATCTGAATGCTCCTGATTTCGGCATATTTAAGAAAATTACAGAAATTCAAGATCACAGTCATGTTTTCCAGTCACTGTCAATTTACCCTTTACTATGCAAAGATTACCAATGCCTGTCACACTAAAATTTAAGTATTACCAAAGAAATTAGAAAATTCCATGTGACCAAGATTGGAATCCAAGGGCCTGTTTGGGCACTCCCACTTTCTGCAATGGATGGGATGTGTTCAGCCAGCTGAAAGGAATCCAAGGGCAGTAGAAGTTGGAAGATAGAACCTTTAGTTGTGGCTTCACTTTCTGCTCTGCCCCAAACATTTAATAGATGGGGTTATACTCAAAAAGCGTAACCAATCCTGACCTGTTGGTAATCCCAAATGGGTCTTAATTGCCTTATTATTGTTTTATAATATTCATGGCATGGAAACCAGACCCTTTTCTTATATGCTCTAAAACAGGCTATCCTTAGCCTTTTGTAACTAACTGTATCCATTCTGTTATGTAGACAAACTCAGTAGTGAAAGAGCTGAAGGACTTGAAGGAGGCAGTCATTGGGAGTGGCGGAGAGGATGCATTTGATCCTGAGAAGCACATAGATGCCTATTTGCCTGTACGGGTTAACGAGCAGAGGCTGAGCAACCTGTTGCAGTCCCTCCTGGTGGGTGCTAGCCTCGGCGCCATGCCTGTCATCAAGAGGATTCCAACGTCAGTGCTTTGGGGTTACTTTGCCTACATGGCCATCGACAGCCTCCCTGGGAATCAGTTCTGGGAAAGGATATTGCTACTCTTCGTCACTCCTGGACGACGATACAAGTAAGATTTCTTACAGTGAGTCGTCTAAATTAGTCTGCCGTTTGGATGTCCCGATTTTTCCAAGAAGTGCGGGATGCTTTTCCTCCCAAATCAATGTGAGCTACATTTCAGATCTGACCTGAAAGGTTCCAAGCATTGATTTGTGGAGGAATGGTCGGAAAAATGGGATCCTGCATAGTGGAGTTCTATGAATTCAAACCGCCCAAACTGCAGTGTAATTGATAACCCTCTGTTTCGCTTAAGTGTCCATCTGCTCACAATTCGGGGTACATCCAAACACAAAACAATCGGATCAGGAGGTAGCATATGATGCTTGGTCAAGAGAAAATGTGTTTCTGTTTTTGTTGGAACTAATAATTGTAGTGGTGGAATACATTTTGGTAAGTGGGCCTCACCAAGGGATATATCATGTCTAATATCCTCCCTATCAGATGATCCTAGCCATCTAATGAAAATGGACAATTACAGACACAGGGTCAGGATCATCAAATGAGGGAGATTTACAAGGTGTCTTCCATCCTTATGATCTGGATAATAAAAAGAAGTCCCCACATGTACAGTTTATTGAGCCAAGCGAACATTTTTCCATTAAATTGCTTGTATTCAGTCAATTGACTCAGAAATAAGTCGGACTGGTCACCTGAGTGCCATATTTTCCATCAAATTGCATGTATTCATTCAATTGTAAGGTAGGGAAATCTACTGATAATTTCTGGGACTGTATGTATGGTGTGTTCAGGGTTCTGGAAGGGGCCCATGCTTCCTTTGTGGAAGCAGTACCGTACAAGTACATCGCCTTCTTTACTCTCTTCCAGTTCGTATATCTGCTGGTCTGTTTCGGGGTGACATGGATACCAATAGCAGGGATTCTTTTCCCTTTACCGTTCTTCCTGCTCATATCCATAAGACAGCATGTCCTCCCCAAGTTGTTCCAACCATTTCATTTGCGGGAACTGGACGCAGCCGAGTACGAGGAAATCACAGGGACCCCACGTCACAGTCGTAGCTTATCACGCAAGGTATGTACGCTATCGAGTAGATAATTTGACTGTATAGTAAGGAGGTAAGAATTCTGACACTGTTTTTCTACTGATGATAATCATAGTATCCTTTTAACCAGATTTTGGCATGTAAGGATTACACCAAGAATGGATCTACAGAGTCTAAAATGCCATCAACTTCTTAAATTATGTTGTCACTTCCATGGAATGACTGAAAGTCATCGCACAGGATAACTCTAAGGATGTGGATGCAAGATCAAATTGGGTCACGATTGTTAGTCTGTGCTGTGGTTGTCTCCAATAAATTTCATGAAATATCATGAAAATTTGCACCAAATTTGAATGATGAATCATGAAATTTCATGATATTTGGTGCAGGCAAACGCACCCCTAATGAAGTAGAAATAACCAAAATGTATCTCCTTCTCCATCATTCACATTGACGGCATGGGATCCAAATTGCAATTACCTTCTAAGTTGGTCTCAAAATAGGACCATCTACAATTTGAGAGCTACTGCCTTGTTATGAATAACAGGCAATGCCATTGGTTTCTGTCATTTTCTCTTTGGTTATGTCAAATATTCACAATTCGATTTATCTGTGCATACAAACGCAACTAAAGTGTTACTCGAAACGATCAACCTGTGAAATTACCATCATCTGTTTTTGTCCTAGAAAGTGATGAGCCGAGATGAGTCATGGATGACCTATTCCAACCTCAGTTCAAGTTCAATTTGACTAAATTGTCTGAAAAATTGACTCAGCTAGTTCTCGACTCTACTGGAACCAAGATGAGTTGGCACATTTCTTCTGTTTGTATCTCTTTTGGGCTTTTGCCCTGGGTAAGTATAAGAGAGTCATTTTTTTGTTGGTTTACCAAAAAAAAAAAAAGAGAGAGTTCGCATATAGATTTTATCTTTGCTCAAAGCTCGGGGATAGCCAATCTGATGCATTCAAGGTAAATGTTTGCTTTTACTTAGATTGAACAATGTCATCAAGAGGGGTGTGAACATTCATAGCAAGGCTAAGTCAAGCTCACCCATGCTTTTGATCCTTGAGTTGATGTAACCATGGTTTAAGACCCAGACAATCATTGGGTCCTTTGTTGGGGTCATTCTCTTAGTTGATACTCTAGTGCGTACTGTAACGAGTTTGCAACTGTCACTGTGTTCACAGGAGAGGGAATCGATTCAGTTGGACAGTGATGGGAGTGTGGAAGTCTGTGATGCTGAGATATTGGATGAACTCACAACCAGCAGAGGGGAGATTAAGCTTAGATCTTCGAGCTTCAACGATGAGAGGCATTCTCAGGCAAGAAAGCTACATTTCCTTTCATTTTAATTTGGGTGATTTACTGCCTATATGCATGCATGTATTAAGTGTCAGGTCCGTTGATGAATAATTCCTTCTTATTTTTTTTCTTTTGCAGGTTTACCCAGATCAAGCGGGGTCCTGAATTGAGCGAGATCTTTGAACTGATCGTAATGGGAAACTGGTGGTGTGAGATCTTTGAACTGATCGTAATGCGAAACTGGTGGTGTGATATCTTCTTTGGAAACAACATTGGGAAGAAAACAAATGTAGTCAGAATGTGTAATTTCGCATTGGTTTTTTTTTTTTGGTTAGAGCCATTAATAGAATGTGCATAAGGACATTTAAGAGTTCACCAATCATTTCTTCTATTTTTACATTGATAATGGGAAAACAGAGAAAAATTGTGCATAGGCATTTGGGTGTGTTCTTGAGGAGGGCTTGATGAGGAATCTAACTTGTTTCCAAGAATATTTTACACAAACTTCCTAACCATTCCGTCCTTCTCTTATAATTTCCAACAGTAACAGAGAGCTCTTTGTGAATTGGACAAGTACAATTTCAATTTGATGCAAATGGGCATAGAGAATTTGGACAAATAGACAAATATCAGAAGAGCTGATAGTTGGGATAGTCTAGTTGAGAACTTCCGTAAGTCTCTGAAATAAGGGATGACAATCCCTCCAAGAGTGCGGCCAACAAACTCGTGATGATGCTATGATTTTTTGCCAATGGTCCATTCAATCTACTCAGAAAATCTGTTCTCTCCTGTCTCAGTATGGAAGTCTTTCTAGCCAGAAAATTACTAACTCAACAAGTTGTTTCTTTGCCTCAGAGGTCTCCTCTCCCCCCTTCTTTTATTTCGATATCTATTGAGATTTGTCAGAAAAGATTTCCTGTCAGGTATTCAGGAGCTCCTCTTTATCTTGGCGTCCAAAAATTGCTTAATCTAATCCTTTGATTGAGAATAATTTTTGTTAGGTAGTGGGCTGGAAATCAAAGCTTCTGTCCTTTGGAGGAAAGACCATCTTGCTTACTCATGTCTTGTCTAGTATCCTTCACATAACTTGATATGATTATCCTTGATTGCTCCATGTGGTGGAAGTTGTTTGGGGTACAAATTGACAGGCTTAGTGTATGTGTGCCTAAAATGTATACTCTGCACCCACATACATTAGCTTATGGCAGTGATTTGGTCATGCAATGAAAAATGTCAAAGTTAAATATGATTATCTGAGATCATTACCTTTGAGAAGATAGTGGGAAAGAAAATTTTAAATTGGTCTCAAAAGATGGAACTTAAACTCACCTTAGAGCGAGTGTTATATGTAATTCACGAGCTACCCCTGCTTCTCCTAGTGGAGATGATGAGGACCTTGGTTATCTCTTCAAACTATTCTAAATGGGAGAGGGACAATAAGGTAGCCAACGTGTACATACTAGCTTCTATCTCTGATGTTCTCTGCAATCAATTGCAGAGCGTGATCAATGTAAAGGAAATCTATCTTCATTCAAAAGGGTTACATTCAATTCCGCAATTGCTGCCCAGTTTCAAGTTTTGAGAAGAAAGTTGTACAATATAATACTAGAAGTTGGTGCTTCTATAGAGATCATGTCCTAAAGAAATTCAAGATTGCAATGACCTGCATTTTATAGGAGCCGCTTGTGAACGCGGTTCTCACATCATTAACTCCCATGTAAAATAGGTTCGTGGATAACTATAAAAAAACAGGATTAAATATTCAAAGATGGAATTGAAAATCCAGTTGGTGGTCTATGAGGCCCACAACAAGATTGAGAAACTGCGTGTCACTCATTTGACCGAGGGGTCCTTTGGCAATAAGCCCAATTTCAGAAAGCATAAGAGGGGTGGGCAAAAGGATAACTGGTCACATAACCTGAAGAGCCAAGGAGGTAATTCGCAGAAGATAAGGAGAAATCAAGGGGGAATAACAAGAAAGATAAGGATGATTGTTGGCATGGTAGGAAATGTGATCATCTTAAGAGTGAGTGTTTTACACTCAATAAGTGTTGGTAAGCAAGTAGACCATTTTAGTTCTTCTTGTTTACTTGTCCTATGTAAACTTGGCCATCATGCTTGAATGATTGGTTTCTGACACCTGCTATCTTCATGTGTTAATGAAGGTCATAGTGGACAAGAAAAGTGAGAAAAAAGCACTTGAGGATGCTGTTCTAATGAAGCGTGTAGCATAGGAACCAATAAAAGCTGTTAGAGGATGTTTTGGGTCTTGAACTTTATTCTTCTAATTGTTCGGCGTTGAACCAATTGAATTAGCTATGATATTGGTTAATGCTTTATTCCTCCATGTGGCTTTGTGTTGGAGACTTTGCTTCCTGTCTTATGATATTTGTGATTCATGGTGTTGATGTGATGGTAGTTGAATCATTCTCTCTAAGATGCGTCCTGCATTAGGGATTGATCCTGATAGTCCATCCATCTATAGATCTTAGAGAGGAGCGATGCATCATCACATAATTCCATCTCAAGATATCCAAGAACAAACGTCTTAAGGTATAATGAAAGACATGCATTGGTGCCTCATAGGGATGTTTGAGATGATGGAATTACATGTAAATGCTCATCTTATTAATCATGATTTAATCACCATACATATCATGATCCATGGGAATGATGGTTGTCGCTACTCATATGCTAGATGGTGGTGATGTGGAGCTATGCCCTTCCATGGCAAAAGCTCTAGTTAAATTATGTTGTGATGCTCTATGAATCATTAAAGAGACCCATTCCCACATATCATAATAATCATTGAAAAAATATGGCATGGTTGAATACCATGTTTGTCTCGTTTTGATCATGAGGATAAGGAGCTCAAATGTTAATCACACTGGATGCAATGGAGGGTTGCATTACTGGTATATCTATCTTTCTCCTTATCATAGGTTGGTTCTGAGGGTTACTCAAATGACACCAACCTGGTCATTTCACTTTAGGGATGGATGAGTTAAGGCATGTCATAATCTACTTTTAGTGCATCCTTATGACAAAGTGAACTATTCCTTGCCTCTAATTTGAAGGGAACTTGATGCACCTTATGCATCGGATAAAATAAGAGGCAGGATGTCTCAATCAGTGGGAGGAGGTATATGACATACTGAAATCACCCTAGTTTAGAGTTCATGCTAGAGGACATTCATTTCAGAACAACCTCAGATAAATGACTTTAGATCCACTTGTGTGGATGTGAGACTTCTCGCTCATGGTAGTGTCTAAGGTATCAGATTACTCTTGTCACTCTTATGGTAACACTATCTGGTTCAGCATGAGAATATAAGTCATTTCCATTACGATGGTGGGATGCATAAGTTTACTCTCTCATATCATAGTATTCTTAAATGAATTGGAAATTGTAGGATGATTGGGTCATGATCATGGTTCAAAAGCATGCTAAATGCATGAAAATTATGGAATATATATTTTACGCAGTGTTTCAAATAGCGCCCGTAGTGTAGCGGTAGCGTACGCTATGTAGCATAGCGTAGCTGTAGCGATACGTAGCGTCTTAAATAGCGTAAATCCCATGTAACATATGCTACAGGGGTCATAGCGAGTTACGTAGTGCGTAGTGTACGTAGTGTAAGCTACAATGTATTTTTTTACTATTTTATTTTTTTAATACTTTTTTCATGTTTTCTTTGTATCTAATGTTGAGGAATGTGATACTTGTATTGTACTTGATACTTCTAACCTATGAGATTTTTATTTCTTTTCATAATTGTGACTTATGGTTTCAATTAGACATATTATTAATTAACGTGGTTTGCTTAGAAAATTGTTGATGTGATAATTATTTGATTTGGCTTATATATGTGAGTGGCTTTTGATAAATGATAACTAATAAATCATTTGAACATGCTTATAATTGATAATATGAATCATCTTTTAGGCATTTTTATATTTTTCTTTTCCTTTTTTCCACTATTTATTATATTTGTCGTATTTTTAAATTAAAAAATAGAAGTATCATGTATCTTACGCTACACACTACGTATTTACACTACACACTATAGAGGGCTGAGCGCTACGCAACACGCTACCCTATTTAAAACACTGATTTTACGTAGTATAGTCCTATACTATGATTACACTACACATGGTAGGCAATGAGAATTACCATTAAAGAGACTATGGACTTTCATGAGAGGAGCAATATGACCATTTAAATATCTTGCTTGTGGTTATGATGTCACATTCAACATGTGTTCTTAAGGTTCTTGATCATGATTGCTTTTAGGAAAAGTGGAAGATTGTTGAAGTTGTGCCCTAAAAAAAATGTAGAACATGTTCATACATGGATGTGATATTGATGATCTTATCTATAGATCATGATGACCACAGGTCTGAGATGGACAGGTTCCAATGTCATATATGTGTGTGTGTGTGTGTGTGGGGGGGGGGGGGGGGGGGGGGGGGGGGGGGAGCACCTTAAAAGTATACGGACATGGGTTAAAAGAAGAGGGATTCCTTTAGTTATCCTTGGAAATTTGCGAGTGGACACAATGGTTAGTGACCAAGGGAGAGTTGTGGGCATGGGTCACCATACCCTGTTGTGCCATGACCACGTAGCAGGTTATAGGATATACCTGTGTGTGCTATCATTATTATGTGGTCGTCCTTTGTGAGGGGACTGATGACAATTTAGGATGAAAGGTCTCCATCATCGGGCTCGTTGACAAGTAGGTGTGCCTTTACCCTACCCCACATAAAAGTGTGTGCGCGCGCCATAGAAACAGGCTCCTTTTTATGAACTTGTTCAGAACTTGCATCAGTGGATTGAGTTCAAGTCTCTATATTGGGAGGCCCATCATGCCTCGGTTCTTAAAAATAAGGTTCACCAACAAAGTTTTGAGTCACGAACTTGCCATATGGGGGTACTGGATGGTGTGGAGCTCCAAAATGCTTGAAATTACAGATATTGGGATGGGTGAAAGGTTCACAATGAAAAAAAGAAGTCCTGATCCACTGCATGTATGTATCATGGGAGAAAAATGAGCAAACAGAAAGAATTGCATTTGTAAAACTGATTTACTGCATGTCAGGAATCACATAAATACTAGGAAAAGACAACGTATTGATTTTACTGTAACAAACACAGGAAAAGCTAGATTTACTTCTATTTTGCAAAGAATTCAATGAATTTTGCCAAAGCACATCTCAGAATCCATGACAGCCAATGTAAAGGTATTGATACAGACATGGGGAGGGATACGACTCCACATCCTATACAAAATTCTTAAGTACCATTAGAAGATTGCTAGGATATTCAAATACCATCATCATTATCATAACCTGGTCCCAGCTATTTGGGGTTGCTTCATGATTCCTGTTTCATGAGGCCTGTAACAAGAATTCCTATGATTGCTAGGCAAAAGTTCTACAGCTGGCTGCTGACCTGACATCAATCTGTTGTGATACTTGTATTTTTGCATTGGAGTGTGTTTATAATTCAGTGCTTAACTACAATAAAATGAGTTGGAGAGAGGAACAACAATTTCTCTCGGAAGAACAATCTCTCTCTCTCTCTCTCTCTCTCTCTCTCTCTCTCTCTCTCTCTCTCTCTCTCTCTCATCTCTTCTTTTACCACGGATTGAACACAATCCTCCTTTATCCAGGCTATGGAGTGAGCTCGGCGCATTGCTTCCAGGCAGAGTTTGGGAGTAGCCTAAATACAATAGGAGATTGTTCAACCATATCTTGCACATGTCCATGCAGTATCTGGTACCAATGTCATTGTCAATATGATAAGATACTAAAGCTCTCAACATGAAATATACAAGAATTTGGGTCTCCTAGCTAGATTTGAACTTCTCTCAAGAGCTAAGATCACAAGTTGAGGAGTTCATTAATCATCATTTTCTTAATAGTTGTGACTGTCTTCCAATCTTACAAACAAAAGAATATTGAGGAACATAAGCATCAATACTTTTATAGGAGTTAGACAATTATGGTGGCATACTGCCAAATCATTACTCTCCCTCTCTCTATGTACATCATCTTCTTTTATGGGAGCCTATCACATCCTTCAAATTCAAGAAACCCATTCTTCTATTTTTGGTATTAGAATAGAATCCTTGTAATGCTACTCTAATTACATAAAGTAGAGAAACACGGTGTATATGGTTTGAACAAGTGTAAGTTGTCATCCATGCCCCACTTCCCACTGGCTTCCTCCAAGATACCCAAAAGATCAATCAAAACAAAAGAGAGGCCCATCAGCTTCTGGTCCATATCAAGCGTGCTATGCCACACGGCGATCACCAAATGGCAAAAAGCTGAGCTTTGGTTTGAACAAATGAAGTTATCATCCATACGACATCCTGCCCTTATCTCCACATTTTGTTTTTTTTATCTTGGTCCAGGTCATCATCACCAACAAGAATAAGATGATCACCATCCCTTATCACTCCCACATCATCAATTTCAGCTCCATCTTTGGTAAGGACTCTGTTGGGCATGAACCCAAATTTCTGAGCACCAATGTGAAGCAGCTCCTGAAGTGATGAAGGTACGAGTATAAGCTTTCCAGGCGATTTGCTCTTTCCAGCGCAACTGATCATCACTCTAGGATGCTGGCCCACCCACATCCCCTGGCCCACCATGCTGTCCACGAGCGATCGTGGGCTCATCTCGCTTGCACGTGGGCTCATCTCACTTGCACGAGCGGCTGACATGATCCCGAAGAGCGAGTTGTGGAAGTTGCTAGCCTTACGTCTACGAAGGCCACTACGCCGAGAGGATATGCTGTTTGTGCGGGGCATGCTTTCAAGAAAGAGATGGGGGACCGGAAGCTCATTCCTGAACTTCAGACTGAGTGGGACACTTGTCTCAGTGACTGTGATGGCGGCGTGGTTGCCGCAATCCTTCTTGTCTTGGAAGAGAGCTTTTATCTCTTCATTGTCTTGATGATCCGCAAGGCTCCTTGGAGTACAACCGTTGGCATCAGGCTTGTCAATGTTGGCTCCATGGTCTAACAGGAACTGGACTATTTTCGGATTCCCTTGATTAACTGCAACATGGAGTGCGGTCGTCCCATCGCTCCTAGGGACCGTTGGATCGCCTCCACAAAGGACAACGTCATTAAGGATTTCTAAGCTGTTCTTCTCGACAGCCATGCATGCAAACTGACCCACATTGCTGGAAATGATATCCGCGCCATTGTCAATCAGAAGTTTCATCATTGATTTGTGCCTTTCAAGTATTGCTTCCCAAAGAGGAACACTTCCCTCCGAATCTGTATCCATTAAATAAACTGAAATGAAATTCAGAATCTAACAAACAGATAATCATTCTATTACAAAGACAACATAACAATTAGTAATTTGGTATACGACATAGGGTGCGGTGAGTAATATAAGCCATTCATCTGGTGTGCTCCATCACTGCAAGGGCCACGACCCCACTCGCCTCTGCAGGATGATAATAGCCATCCAATTGGTGCCACATAGGCAGGATAATTATGGCCAATAGTATACAGTCTATGGGGAATGCATCAAATATCTACAGTTATTTAGTGGGAGATTCTTGGGGTGTCTCCCATCAGCAATGGATGCCCGCCTTATGAAAATTTTGGATCATTGAAAGCGTGACCCACATGTACATTTTTCTGGGAACAAAACTGCTTCATAGAATCTTGGTGTGGTTAAATATGAAAAAATCAAAGGTTCGAAATTTAACAAGCAAATGTCGAGATAGCCAGGACTTCCGAATCAAAGTGAGTTTCCGTTTATATCCCACCCAAAGTGGGCCCTTGATTTTGATGGTCTGGATTGAGGCATCTGCATGGCACATGTAAAAACCAGTATTTACGATCAGATGATATGATCAAAGATTTTCGAAACATTGGAATGTACCTCTGCAATTGGGGTCTGCCCCATAATCTAGTAGGATGAGAGCGCAATTCTCACTTCCTTTTGATGCTGATATATGCTGACCACACATTTAAAAAAATAAAAATCAAAAACTGAATTAGGGACTGCCCCAGAACAGATACTATCAATGTATAAAAGAGGAATGATCAGATACAACCATAGCATGCTAAGCTTACCATGCTACAGTGTATTTCCTGCAAATGATGACCCATCCAAAAGGTGGGCCCAATAACAAAGATCGGGTTAATCAACTCATTAGATAGGGCATATCATCAAAATCGATGGACAACTAGTGATATCCCCCTGTTGAGTTGATGAGACCAATTAGTAACCCGGGCAATCTTCATGATGGGGTCCCACATTTGGACTGCTCGGATGTCTTACACGTGACACATTGGTGGGGAATTCAGTGTATCATGGTAAGCTTAGCATGCTATTGTTGTATGTGTTCATTACTCAATGATAAACCACATGGATGAATTTTCACACACCAGTGCAGTCCGGCCACTGTTATCTGATTCATTGGGGTCCAAACCACGCTTCAATAGCTGTTGTAGCAAACTGTCATCTCCTCTACTTGCAGCAAAGCATAGAGTGAGAGGCAGGTCCATTCTACCACGGGCCAGAATCTTTTCTGTATCTGCTAGAACTGCTTCCATCACTGGATCGTTCATCCCTTTCAAATGCTGCATGATGGAATAAAAAAGACTAATGTTCAGCACAATATTACAATTTAACCTACATTTTGAGATTGTATTGAAGCAGATTTACCGTTATCTTGTGTCCCATTTTTCAATCTTTTTTCAAAGACTACGAACATAACAATGCAGTTGGATTTAATGAAGAGAATAGAGGTGTGTTTGGATGCTCAGCTGACTTGAACTGTGAACATTCAGCTCAATCAAGGGAAATGATCAAATTGTGATAATGTTTCCTAGAACTCAAAATAGTATTTCCCAAATTGAAATTACATTCTTTTTAAGTCTAACTTGAAAGGAACATAATTGGCGGTTAGGAACCTAGCGACTCCATAGTAGAGAAGCTGATTACAATTTGGTCATTTCCACATTATCGAATTATGTATTGTGATTCGATTCAATAGTGATTTCCAAACATAGCATAAAAGAACTCTTTTGAACAGCTTCACTTGATAGTTCTCTTCTCAAGAGATGAGTTGTTTGTGACTGGTGGAATGGAACAATCCTCATATACAATGGACATGGACATGTGTGCTGGTGACATGAAAATGGGTTGTTAAATTCATGGACTGTAGAAAGCTGACACGTCTACACGTCCGTACCAGCACAATCATAATGGAATATGCATATTATGTATTGTATGTTTTCAGTCCACATATGCATGGGTCATGATCTGGTGAAAATGTTTTCACTATAATTATAGTGCAAACGAGTTGTGTGGGCCCCACCACAATGTGTTCATGAAAAAAACTCCATGCACGCCCTCTCTTGTTTGGCCCTGGGCCCAAAAATCATGCCAATCCATGACTCAGGTGGGCCAGACAAGCATGAACAACTGGGAGTGGGAGGGCATGCATGATGGTCAGAGTGGGTGTCATGAACACATCACGATGTGTCCCACACAACTAATTTGCACCACGTTTGTGGCGAAAACATTTGCATTTGATCATTTTCCTATATGCATTAGGTAGAAAGAAAAAGGATCTACTGATCTATACATATCTAAGAACTAGGTTAATTGTGTAAAAAAATGCAAGCATAAAGGATTAATTAAGGTTTTCTTAGTTTTGTTGACATGTGTCCAAACACATTTTTTTGGGGGGTTAAAAAATGGGCCATTCCTTGTTACATGGAACAAACCAAACTGACATTGTAGCGGCACATTATTTCATATTAGTGTAAAATCTCTAAAACAGTGTTACAAACCTCAAGGAAATTATTCATGATTATGGTCCCATCACCAACATTGGACTGAACAAGGTTCAAGAAGGAATTACGACTCAACCGCAAGAGCTGGCTCAACCGCTTGGTGCGGGCGGTGAACAGTTGTGGCCTGTAACAGAGCACTCCAATCTCTCCAACAAGATTCCCCATCCTTGTCTCTCTAACAACCTGCAATGGTTCATAGGCCCGTGTTATACTAATGCTATTTGAGAAACCAAGTGCTCTGTAGAAGCAATGATGCGTAAACTCAATCTTGCCCGTTCTTTTCCATTTTTATATTCCAGCAGCTCCTGAAAAGTGATGTGAAAATGAGAAAGCATCAATTGCAATGATTACGAGAAAGAATGGAGATAAATGGTAAATTGCATAATTTTGATTGAGAATTAGAATGGCGATAGTCCAAAACTCTCAAGCCTTCAAGCTTTGGAGATGGGAATGTTAGCAATGCTCCCTAAAATTTGTCATGTCTAAACATCAATCCGGATAGTCCATCATTCATAACACTATGGGAAAGCCATTGTGGAAACATCACCCTGATTAGATTATCCTAATAATCCAATTGATAGCACGAGAAGTGGACAGTCAAGACGGTGTGGAGAAAAACATAATTAGGTCCAATTATCATCTCAAAACATCTATTTGATATGCCCCACCATTGAATGCATATGATTCCAAAGAACAACCTTTGTATGGTGATGCTAACAATCAAAACTATGGCTCATGAGAACTGAGAGGTTGTAACAAAATGGCCCACATTCAAATGATCAGGAATTAGGATCATCTAACCTCTGTGATCTTCTGCACAATGGCTTTCCCTAGTGGTCTGAATGAATGGACAGCCAGGGTCGATGATTGGCCATCCCAGATATTTATAAGATTGGGGATGTTGCTAACATCCCCACGAAGGTGGGTAGAATTTCCCATGTAAATTGCAATAATTCACACCTATGTGCCAAATGTGTGCTGATACATACTGTCATGTATAGGTTATGGCCGACCAATGCCAGCTCCAAATATTAATATTTTCAACCTTGGTTTGGATGCACAATAAAATTGCACTTGTTACTTGTATTTACCTTCCTTAGCATTCATATTGAAGTTTGGCCTCGAATTGCAATTACATCACTTCCAAGTTGAGCTTGAATGGAATGTAACTGCAATTTTTGGGGCTAATTAGCCATTATTCAATACTAGGAAGCTAATATACAAGAGAGAAAAAAAACTAATATAGAGGAGATTCTACCAAGACTATAGCCTAGGATTTAGTAGAATTATCTTAATGAGTTGGAATTATCTGTTAGTTTCCTAATTCATAACCAATTATATCTATAGAACTACTATTAACACAATCTCTTTTCCAAGCTTTTCTGTATCGTCTTGTATGAATCACACATACTTATATGGAAACTCTCTCTCTCTCTCTTCTCTCTCTCTCTCTCTCTCTCTCACACACACACACACACACACACACACAAAACTTGAGGAGAAGGGATTGTACTAATAATAGTTGTATAGATACAGTTGGTTTTGGACACGCAAATTAATAGATAATTTACGGCCCATTAAGAGATTATTATTTGAAACCAACTATATCTGTACATCTATTATTAATACAATCCTCCTATTTTCTCTTCTCACTACTCTTCTCAAGTCACAGAGAGAGAGAGAGAGAGGAGAGAGAGAGAGAGAGAGAGAGAGAGAGAGAGAGAGTTGCTTCATATAGTTGGTTTCAATTAGGAACCTTGAGATTGAACAGCTCTCTCTCTCAACTTGTGAAGAGAAAAGAAGGGGATTGTATTAATAACAGTTGCATAGATACAGTTGGTTTCTATTAGGAAACTAAAAGATAATTTATGGCTCATTGAGAGAATTACAACTCAATCCTAGCTTATAATATTGGTCTAACCACCTCTCTATCAGAATCATCATTAATTTCTGTTGTTCTCCCCCCTTGGGTTAAACTGGATGTTTGCAATTCGATTCGCTTGTGAATCCAAATGCAACCGCAATTCAATTCAAGAAACAGGAAAGTTAGCAATTACCACAGAACCTGTCACCAGCATGTAGAAATCGGTCGGTGCTTCATTCTGCAGGATCACGTCTTCCTTGGGAGGAAAATACTCCGCTCTCATTTCGGAGACCTTTCAAAGCAGAACAAAAGAGGTTCAAGGTAAAAACCTAGTGTTTAGATTTAAGTACTTGATAAGACCATAGCTCAGACTACTGGCCACTGCATATCGCATCAGTTAAATGTACCAGTTTTCCGTAGGAAGAAGTGGAACATAAAAAAAAAATACCAATGTAGCCATTACACCCTTGCACATCACAATGAAAACAAATGTTTTAAAACAGCGGATGACACAAGCGTCTACAGTGTCCTACCAGCTGAAAAAGCAGATCATGTGACACCCCTTGGAACAAGTAGACCTTGTCAACGATGGAATAAAAGAGGTGATGTGAAATGCTGGATCGGATGGCTTTCGGAAGGGCGTCGAGAGTCTCTTGCTGGTGCAACCCCTCCGAGTCCGTCCTGAACTTCAAACTTAGGTGTGCAAGCATCTGATCTTGCAGGCGGACCGGAAGCTGGTGTCTTTTCGCAAAAGCTGAAGCCGCTTGAATTGTTTCCCTCTACGATTCCACAAAAGAAGGGGAAAAATCCATGCGAAAGAAATCAGAACCAAATGGAACTCTTAAAAAGCTAGTGGGTGCCAATGCATCATCGTATATTGGTGTGCTTGGTTGCACCAAATTTCATGATATCATGAAATTTGGTGCAACCAAATGCACCTGATACCACAATGGGATGACCAAAAGCAAGAAAAAAAAAAAAAACTCACAAATCTTCTAGTTCGACTAGTGCCATGGACGATCAAATTAGTCATGTTCCCGGTCAAATATGATGTCATTCCAAGATTGAAGAGCATGTAGAAGCTGTCGAAGATCATCTCAGCTGGATTCATAGCATGTAAATCACCATACCCGACGGTTGCAAGGGTGGTGATTGACCAGTACATTGAAATAACATAACGCTTCCAGACGTTAATCTCATGGAAGTTGTTCCAGAAAGCTCCGATCCATGTTTGAAGTGGGTCGTGGTACCTTGCGGCGATAAGATGAAAGAAGCACCCTCCACAATGAACTGCAAGTAGAGTCACCTATAAGAAAACAATCTTATAAGACAGCTAATGCTGACGAGTCCCACTGCAAGAACAGAAGGAAAAAAACAAGTTCCAAGATTCTTACACAGATGAGCTTTGCGCATCTGACCCAAAAGTAGTTGAAGTTCCTATCTTTCTCTAATCTGTTGAATCGCAGAACAAAAGTGTATGTGTATTTCACTGATCTGAATTTGTAAATAGTTGCAAAAACTGCAAGATGTGGATCTTTACAGTCAAAACATTAGATCCATAGTTCCACGGAAACTGAAAAAGTACACTGCTGGAAACCGAAACCTTAAGTAGGTCAAATTCTTTCGTTTCGCAACCTGAACAAGGGTGAAATGGATTCCAGTTGGAATCCAATTTCAGGAAAAGACCCATTCTTGCAAATTCCAGGTGAATGAATTCCCTCTCAACAGTCATATTTTTAAAATTTGTTTCATAAATAGACCTTTGAATGGAATGAATTCCCAGTACCCAAACACAGTTTATGGATGCCACAGAATTACACTCCTGGTTGCCAAACATGATTGACAGAGTCATTTTCCAAGGGAATTTCTTTCATGGAAAAAAACTCTTTAGTTAACCTGTGAATTCCAGGTTGCCAAACGATCGAAATGACTGCTTCCCATTTCCAAGATTTGCAATTATACAATCCTTGACCTGATTGTTAGGATTTCAGTTATCCAGATCATTGATCCGGTGGCTCCATGGATGGACTGTGGCCCACAAAAGTTTCCTAGTTTGAAAGACCCTTGTGATCCAATCTTTGGCCTTCTTTTTGTTGAACAAGGATTCATTGCTGCACTTTTACTCAACTGTCTATTTGCTTCATGGAGGAGATTTCAGCACAAGGTCCATGTCCACTTGTGAAAACTATGTGGGTCAGCCCCACAATGTATCGTGGGGCTCGTTGGATCAAGAGCCTAGATCACCATTGGACCCCACTTGTTGAAAATATACAAATCATGACCATTGATCCCGTAACATCTCTTTCAAGATTCTTGAATCCATCATCCTAATTCTGAACTTCAAACCAGTTAGTTCAGACATTCAGGTTGCTTTCAGCTCACAACCATTTCAGGAGCAGAGAAAATTAACTTGTTCTGTTGGAATGTCTACTCCAAATAGAATTTCCAAAAAAACAAATTGAGGCTCTTCTGAATCTGTGTGGTATTCGAAAGAAAGAGCACTTTCACATTGACATGAGTGTGTACTAACAAGTTAACCCAAAAAAAAAAAAAAAAAAAAAAAAAAACATTGACATGAGTATTGTTTTATGATTTTTGGAAATCCCAACAGTTGCAGAAATCCCAGAAGACTGTGAATTACTCTTCTCAAGGTCCAAGCCAAACGCAACCTATCATCAATACATGGAGAATTGGAACCAGTTGTACCTGGCAAAAAGGCGGCTGACTCTTCGGAGACGCCAAAGCCGGAGCATGTTAAAGAAGCCATACCAATGGATATTCTGTGGCAAGATCGAATGGACCAACTCTATGGGAATGGTGGAGAGAAGATCTAGAATCAACCAGGTCCTTGCATACCTCCAAGCGATCTTCTTCGGATCATCAACAAGCAGATACGTCGCTTTATCAAGATAGGCTACAAAGAAGGTCAGGACGATGTCTACGGCAAAGAATGAATTGACAACATTGTCGGTGAAAGCTAGGCCTCCAATGTCTTGCTCTTGGAACCCAAATTCGAATGGAGCTACCCAAGCCGAATAGATAACCAGAATGATCAGAAAAGTCTCCCATATTCTACACACAAGGAATTCACATCGATGTGAATTTGAGCAAATTTTCTTTTGTCATGTTCAGTGGGTAAAGCTCCCAATTGAACTATAGTCAAATTCATGCATTTTTAAAAACTTATTCAACCAATTTAAAGTACAAAACTCTATAAGGAAGACCTTGAAATATCAGTAATTCAAACCACATGAAATGTTACTTTTTTTCTTCTTTTTTTTTCAAATGACTAGAAAATGGGTCATAAAAACCGCCTAAAACATCTTATTTCTAAGCATATAACTATTATATCCCACAGCAAACACCTGATTTTGAGCTCTTAATCCAGACTTCAAATTAAAAAAGATTTATTAAAGTTACCATTCATTGGAAGATTCTATAATAATGGCTCTGCAATAAGAAGAAATGGATTGGATTAATTTGATAAATGAAATTTTTGACAATTTTCTTTTTATTGGATTTTTATCTAAATAATATAGCCTACAAGTTAGGTGCCGCAGCGCATCTTTTCTACATGTCATACATGCACACCAAACTACACCATCCAAATGGTGCACCACTTTGCCTCACCATGGTTCCAGCATTGTCCAAAATAGCATCATCTATACAAATTGAGGTGCCTGATCATTGAAACTATACATAAGTTAATAAAATGTATTATTGATGAAGGACCATTCCTCAAAAAGTTTTATTGTTCATGTCCAGGTACCTCCTAGCCACGAATAAGATTACTTTTTGAGCATGCAAAAGGATTATAAGCAAAAAACAAATGGCCAACACCCAAGTAGAAAAGCCCTCCAAGTGATGGTTAGGATCTATCCTGATCAGCTTTTTATCACAGCGTAAACAACGATAGGAGCCTAGTAGAATCAGCTGGATCACTTTGAACTAGCCACACTAGTGATATCTACACTCGTGCCTTTGTAAATTGCAAATTTTTTTTTTTGGAAAATATATCTTATTCTTGGAAAAGGAGCCCTCTCTGAGACTTTGGCAGAGAGGTCCATTTTCAGTTGGTCCAGTGACATTTCTTCTTCCTTTCCTCCCAGCCCCAGAAAAAATTAGCAAGTATTTTCTCTAGAATTTTCAACATTCCCCTAAGGACGTCTGCCGCTGCAAGGGTGTATGCACTGGGAGGCTATAAAGAAGATGGTTGATCAGCACCAATCTGCCTTCTTGTGCGAGCAACCTGCACTTCCAACCGGCAACCCGGTTTTGTATCTTTTCTACCAAAGGAAGGAAGAAAATACTCCTCGACTTTCCCTTGTAAATGGGGACTCAAAGATAATAGAGTTGGGCCACCGTATGGGCAATACCCCGCACTCTCTCTATAGCTCTAATTCTCACTATTGATTGATAAGAGGAAGTAATAAAGCTGCTCTTCTATTTGTTTATCTTTAGGCCAGAGATAGCCTCCTACTTGTTCAAGAACGCCACAACAACTACTTTCAGCGAAATACTGCTACCATTGGTAAAAACCATCGTGTAATTTGCATAAAGCAATTGTGTAACCAGCAGGAACCCTCGATGGAGCTTGAACGATTGACAAAAACCTCTCTCTACTAGCCTTCTTAATCATCTGCTAAAGGCCTCAACAACCAAAATAAACAAGCAGGGGAATATAGAGTAGCCTTGGCGGAGGCCGCAAGATGACTTGAAGAAGCCACACGCTTCACCAATCACCAAAACAGAAACCAGCAAGTGCCCAACACTTCTCAACAAGAGAAATCCATTGATTGTAGAAGCTGAATTTCCTTAGCACCGTAATCAGAAAATTCCAATCTACCCTGTTGTACACCTTCTCCATGTCAATCTTAAGAAGGACGTTGTCACCTTGGACTTTCCTGTTGATATCTTTGTGGACCCCACCATTGAAAGCAACGGGGATTAAATACTCACCGTTGAAAACTTCTTTGTGGCCACATAAGTTTTGGATCTACCTCATTTTTAGGCCCATGCCATAAAATGAGGTTACAAAACAAATGAACAGTATAGAATTTCTCAGTAATTTCAAATGATGGTGGGTATATCCATTCAATGTACCACCGTATTACCAACAAAGCATGGCATTAATCTTATCCCATGGCAACAGGGGGCAACCCCTGACATGGGTAATAATTATATTTTTTGAATCCCATCCTACCTAATCCCACCGCCCAAACAGGCCCTAAAGACTTCCTAGGCTAAGGCAACACTTTCTGTAATAGAACTACTTTGAACAAAAGTGCCCTGCTCTGCGGAATTGGTAATGGGGAGAAGTCTAAGAACTTATCTGGATTGGATGATTTTAGGATGAGGCATATGAGAGAAGTTATGAACGCTCAAGGGATGTCTCCTCCTCGGAAAAGAGACTGAACCACCTTCAAGATATTTGGACCAACTGTTTCCCAGCAGTCGATAAAAAACACCCCTGAAAAACCATCCGGCCTAGAGCCCCATCTTTGGGCAAAGCCTCTACTGCGTTCCTCACATCCTCTAAAGATAGTCGAGATAAAAAGGGCTTTGTTGTCTACAACCGGGATCAATCCCAGGATAATGACGCAGGGAAGTATGCAATGAGGTCGATCACTCTTCTCATGGAATAACCACTCCGAATCCACGGAGCTCCAGACTCCTCACAGAGCTTCCTCAAATTCACGAGGGATAAAAATATAGATAATTTCTAATAAATTGATTGATGATTTTTAAAAAAATGAAATTACAATCCTTTACATAATAAGATCAAACCTAGGATGGAGTTTTAGACTCGAACTCCCTAAAAACGTGAATTATTATAAATAGTAAACTTACAATTTATAGATTGTCACCATTCCTACTACGCTTCATTGTTTTTGGCCAAAAATAGTAAGTGTCCAATTTAGCCTAACCATGTTACTCTCCTAACTTTTCTAAGCCCTTTTCATGTTGGGCATGACTCCTACCTACAATCATATATGATATGTCAAAAAACTCATCCTGGTTTGCGAGATATGACTGTTTTAAGGTTCTAACGGTCCAGTTCATTTCCGACTCTGATCGGGCCTTCTCTAGTCCATCTTTGCCATGAAAGTATTTGCGACCTACTCTGCATCAGATAACATCCAAATTAAAAATCCCTAATAGTTTTGGTTGAGTTATTTCATTAAACACTTGGTGAGCAACATCAATATCAAAGTAACTGAGTCACCGAACTGGTTCGATCCGAGTTCGATTCGAGTTAGGTTCGATCTGAGTCGAGTCGAGCTCAGGCAAGATCAAACTCGGATTGAAATTTTTTCGAGCTCAAAAAATCAACTCGACTCGGCTTGAACTCAGTTTCGAATCAAGCTTTTTCAAGTCGAATTGAGCATTTTCGAGTCGAGCGAGCTAACCAAGATAACTCGGTTAATGTACAACCCTAGATCTTACACCTGAGTGCATCTAGAGCTCCTAGATAGATAAGATTATTTTTTCAAATCTGAAACATGCCTCACATCGGCCATAGTACACTTTACCCCATCAAGCATCATGATGTGAACCAAACCAGTTTCTATCATCTTACATGCATGATCATTGCCCATAAGAATCAGGCAACCATTATACTCACTATATGTCGTGAACCAACTCCGATGAGGATACATATGGTACGATGCCCCCATATCTAAAATCTATACATTATATAAGTGATTGACCTTAGACACTGACAACACGTCATAACCACTTATTCCTTCACCACGCTGAATTGGCTTCCTTCGGTGAATAATCTAATTTATCCTCATTCTGAGTTTGAAAATTTTGATAGTCCTTTTCGTATATCGCATCTTCTCACAATTCCAACAGTTCAACTTGCCTTTACCTTTTGACTTAGGTCTAAATCGCAGCAACTTTTCCTTTTTTTACTCAAACGTTCTTCCTTGAGTAAACAATGCATCCGTAGAAGAACCTTCGCCTCTGCTCTTCCTTCTCAACTGCTTCGACTAAAGGGCTAAGATAATGGTATTGATGTCCAAGGTATTCCTACCATAGCATAGAGTATCAACCAGATACTCATATGACTTTGACAAAGACGTCAGAAAAATTAAGGCTTTGTCTTCTTAATCAATCTTTACCCCCACGCTTGTCAACTTGCAAATCAATTTGTTGAAGACGTTAATGTGCTCAAAGAGATCTAACCCATCCGTCATCTTCAGAATATAGAAATCTCTCTTCAAATATAGGTGATTGTTGAGCGACTTCATCATGTAGATACTATCTAACTTCACTTATAATTCTGTGGTAGTCGTTTCATCAATAACATTATAAAAGACTTCATCAACCAAGTACAATTAAATTGTACTAATTGCGCCCTCTGATCAAGTTCATCCCAATCCCCTTTCTTCATAGATTTCAGATATTTTGTTTTTCCAAAGAGTGCAAGTTGCAGAGGGCTTTCATCTTCAACCTCCATAGTTCAAAGTTATTTTTTTCCTATGAACATTTTTGTCTGAAACTTCACATTTGATCCTATTGATGCCATGTTTTTAGATTCAATCTGATAACCCAACATACACTATGATACCACTTATTGGGCGTGGAAACTAATTAATAGGTGCAAAAGTAACCTCAAAACGAATTAAACAAACAATAGAGAATGAAATACAATAAGCAAAAACAGAGAACACATATTTTATGTGAAAAACCTTAGTGGGAAAAAACCATGGCACAAAGCGACAATTAATCCACTATATTAGAAGTAATAGAAGTGATGAAACAACTTACAGATGAAAATCCTAGTTTCCTCCCTTTAGAACCCTCTTTACGTGTTAAGATCTTTTGTATTAATCATAATCCCCAATTAGGAGTCATATTTATACACTTCATATAGGATTAGAAATGAAACCCACAGTTACGCAGAACTTGTGCGCACTGTCGATCGAATCAACACCTCTATCAATAGAATTGACAACGCCTAAAAACGACTAGCAAGCAAACTAAAATTTTCAAAAATATTTCGATCGAATCGAAAACTCAGTTGTAGTACTAGGATTGAAGGCACTCGATCAACATATATTCCCACATAGTAATCATGCTACATTACTTGATAAAATATTAATCCAGATCTTGGCTAAAGTGGAAACCCATTAGCTTTCAAAGGCACAAAAAGTAACATGGACGGTTGGTGTGTTGAGAGGTTTAAACTAATGAACACCATGTTTACAGTGGGTTCCTTGTAATGTACCTATGATGTCCTACTCATGCGACCAGCCAGTAAGCAAGACATGCAATGTTGGATTTTTTTCAAAAAAAAAAAAAAACTTGTAGTTGTTTTTGGTGTCTGTTGATTGTTGTTTGTAAGACTCTTAGTGAGAAGTTATGCCTTTTCATGAACTTGAAATTTAAATGGCCGTGGAAAGATGACATTATAGTGAAAAGATCCCACCATAAAAAAGGCATGAAAGGAACTCTTAGTGTCTCTTACTACTTTATAAAAATTCACCTTTGGGTAATTCTAGATCACACTATTTTTTCCTGATAATCTCCTCTTTCTCCACTTTTTTTTTTTTTTTTTTTTGAAAACTTGTAAAAATTTTAAGGGATAAACTGCAAATTTTAAAGAAATCACGAGATAAATTGCAAAAAAAAAAAAAAAAAAAAAAGTCAAGGGAAATATACGTGTGATTTTCCAGTCTTGCAGGTTAAAGCCTACATTTCTCCATAAGTGAAAAATAATAATAATAATAATAATAATAATAATAATAATAATAATAAAGTTTATTGCATCCTGAAAGCATATTTGTTATAACTTCTGGCAAACTTGTTTAAATACCAATAAAGTGGAAATGTTACCTTGAAAGATAACAAACAATAGCACACCTTATGCCTATCTTTTAGTGTATTTTCTTTTGTTTTCACCTTTTTCATACCCTTTCCTCTTTCATGCAATTTGGATTCAATTGTCAACTGCTCCTATGGGATATAGGATTTGACTACAAATTGGAGACAGCACATGTTTCATAAAATCTGTACAATTTTTTCGTTATAAATCGATCGGGCTTTGCAGAAAAAAGATTTTGTCCAGCATGTTCCATTCGATATTAGCGGAAGAAGAACATGACGGGGTATTGTTAAAAAGAAAAAAGAAAAAAGAGAGGAAGCATAACCAAGTCAAGACGATACATAAGGATCAACCCCTTCTTCTTACGCCAAAGATCTTATCATTTCCAAAGGCATTGGAGCTACATTTCTTTTCAATTTCCATTCAAGAATTGTGTTTCTGCATGCTTTTGAGACCGCAAAAAATGGACACATTCCATTCTTAGGAACACATACACAAAATTCGTCATTACAAAAATGATAATGGTAACTCAACCATTAACTATTTCATTAATTAATTTAATAGTAATAGAAATACATGATTCATAGATATAAGAGGAAATTGGGAGGAAGAGAGCCAAGGTAAGCCAAATTGATCTAGACGGTTGATCATGTAGAAGAATTACATCTAGACGTCCATCGATCAACACGTGTATGGATTTTAATTCATCTTTCCTTTTGGATTTGCCAGATTGAATTTGTATAAGTTCAAGATCGTGGGACCATGATTATTCTAAAACAGAATTAAATGTGATTGCATTTTCAACATGAAATCTATAACAAAACAAGAAAAACTAACCATTTAAAAATAAATAAATAAACTCTAAAACTAGTGTAGGAAACAAGAACATCCCATTTCAGGAATTCAAAATAATAATAACAATAATATTAACAATGAATGCTATGAAGAAATGAACCTGTATTGACGATCGTAAGGAGATATGATAAAGCTCCGGAGCTTTATTTTGTTAACAGCACGGGCGCCGAGAGATGGAAGAATTCCATTTGAAAAGCTCGAAAGGGTGTCGTCTCTCGATCGTGCTTCTTCTTCTTCTTCTTCTTGATTACCACATATAGCCTTCTTGAGGAATTTCATCTTCGTCTCTTCCATTACAGTAACAAATCCAAGCTCTATCTCTCTCTCTCTCAATTCGTCCCTTACGTCCTCTTTTTTCTCCTCCCGTCTTTTCTCCGCATTTTTGAACCACGAACTGGAATACGAAGGACGTTAGAATGACTGATTTGCCCTTATTAATTATTGTTAGACGGAAAACTCCTGTAACCTTTTCTTTTGAAGTTGCCACGTGGGAAGCTTCTGGCTGAATTCGTCCTTTCCTTTGGCGAGAGTGGCGGGAACTGTCGTACAACCACGGCCACCTGTCACACGGGGGACCGTTACAACGTGGTGGCACACGTGTGATCGATTTGGGAACGTGAGTAGGATAATCATCGTACGTGCCACGCATGTTCCTCCAATTTGAACCGTTGGATGTCATGAGAGGACCGTTCCAACGTGGGACGGTATACATGTGATTGATGTATTCATCGGAAGCGGATTGCGTCCTATCCCCGCCCGGACGATAATCCGTCCGGGTAGGGCTCTGTTTGGTCCACCGTGATGTAAGGGTTTAATCTATGCCGTCCATCCATATTTTCAGATGATTATATCATACGAACCAAAAAATGATTTAGAACCAAGGCTTAAGTTGACCACAAAATAGGGATTGAACGGTCACCATTAAAAACTTCTTGTTTGCTGAAAAAGTTTCCGATCAAGCTGATATTTGTGTTTTCACTTCATCCAGGTTTACATGACCTTATGAATAGGTTGGATGGTAAAAAAATATCAGGTTGGCCACTAGAACAGTTTCAACGGTGGCTGTAATTATCACCTCTGCTTCCTTTGGTGTGGTCCACTGGAGATGTGTACGTACCTCATTTTTAGTATAGTATCGTAAAATTATCTTATAAAATGTATTAACGGAGTGGATAAAATCCTTACATTACGGTGGGGCCCACAGAGCACTACCCGGACGGATTATTGTCCGGGCGGGGTCGGACGCAATCCGCTTCCAGCGTGGAGATATGCCTGTGCCCGGGGCTGTGTGGGTCCACAGGCATGTCCCGTGACAAATCTATTCCGTCCATCTGTTTTGAAAGACAACAATAGAATGTGAATCTAAGAATTAGGCATGACCAAAACTCAGATGGACCACAGCAAACGAAATAGTGGGAACGGAGACGTCCACCGTTGAAACATTTGTGGAGCTGACCATGATGTTTATATGGTTGTTACCCACTCAGATAAAATGTGGACACAAATATCATCCTGATACAAAACTTCTGTCACCCCTGGCGTTCAATCCCCATAGTTCTGTGTGTGGTATTGCCCACATGAGTTTTTGGATGTGACTGATTTTAGACTCCTGTCCTACCGTGGTATTGCAAAATAGATGGACGCGAGTCGATTCGTCACGGACATCTCTGTGTGCCTCACGCAGCCCCGGCAGGGCAGGCAGTTTGGGCAGTGATGTCTGCCACTAGCCAGGTGGCCAGTGGTCGGTGCTCTGTAGGCCCACCATTGTGTATGTGTTTTATCCACGCAGTTCACCCATTTTATATGTTAGTTTAGGTGTTGATCTTAAAAATGAGACAAATCTATATCTCAGGTTAATCACACCATGGGAAAACAGAAGTGATTGAATGTATACCATTAAAAACATCCCAAGGCCCGCTGTAATATTTATTTGACATTTAACATGTTTATTAGGTTATACACCCGGATGAAGGAGAAAAAAAATATATCATCTTGATCCAAAATTTTTGTGGCCCTTAATAAGTTTTTAATGGTAGAAGTTTAATTAACATTGTGTGGTTTACATGAGAATTAGATCTACTTTATTTTCAGGATCATATCTTATCATAAAATTATATAAAAAAAATGGAGGGAGGTTGTTCATTTCTATTATTGCCAATTCCTGCGAAAGCCAATTAGAATGAATAATGTTAATATGGATGGATTTGCATGGTGTATTTGGAGATCTTTACAGGATATATGAAGATAATTTTATAATAATATAGCTAGAATGCATCCAACAATGCCACATCATCTACTAAGTAGTCGATTAAAGAGTGATCATATAGAAGCAATTACTAGAACTGATGGCAGGATTATATATAATTAAACAAGAAGAGTTAAGACCTATGAAATGGTTACAACAACCAACTAAGTGGTCGATTAAAGAGTGATCATGTAGAAGCAATTACTAGGACTGATCGCAGGATTATATATAATTAAGCAAGAAGAGTTAAGACCTATGAAATGGTTACAACAACCGTCAAAATGTGAGAAGTGTCCAGAAAAGTGGATTAAGGCTATAAATAGCAAACAAATTTAGTAGAAAGATTTGTGTCATACCAACCCAATCAAATCCAATATATCTTTTAATTACCCGTCATGTATATTCCTTAGTGTAATAATCACTTTACATTTTTGCCAATCAATTACATTTTCTAGTGTACTCCTTTACTTTCGTCTGTTGTTTACATTCCATGGTGTAATTTGTATTGTTATTCAAGTAGCTAATAATTTTAGCTATAATTTGGGTCTACACTTATATGTTAGATTCAATGCTCCATCCAGGAATGTGTTTTGTAGCAGCTCACCGCGACCAATTGTAAGGTTCACTCTTTCTTCTTCTTCTTCTTTTTTTTTTTTTTTTTTTTTTTTTAATCTGTATTAAAAAGTCTTTTTGTATGGAAGGCAAAGTTGTAACCCATTATCAGAGGACAAACCCTATCCTATGAATATCACCTGATCTTATTCACATACTAAGCGAGTGACTGAATAAGCGACCACTCTCATTTGATCTCGGTCATAGTTGTTCAGTTTGAATTGCGCCGCAAATTCAATTTTAGTATGCCCGCACTTGTCACGTGATAGAAATCAAAAATCGAACGTCAACATCTCTTGGCATGCCTGGCAGGACTACCACTAAAAAAAAAAATTTACTTGGTTGTTAGAAATATTCATTTTATACTAGCCGTGCAACATCAACTCTCACCTATCTTATAAACCCTTTACAAAACTCAACTAAAAACTATAACAAGAAGGCAGAGAAGCAAGCGGCCCTCAAAATATACTTAACTCATGGCTTTGGAAAGTCATATTTATTTAAGGACTTCCAATGATTTATTTGTCGAATTCAAATTGTAAATTGTTTTTTTACCAGCTGTATTCGCCTGAATCGTGTGCCAAGTGATCACCATGGTGAGGCCCATGTTATCTGTGCACATCATCCATTGTTTAAACATCCATCACTTTGAACGAGAGATTATCTAACTACTCCACTGTATATGTAGGAACTTGTTGTCTATGCATATGCTTAGGGTGGGCCTACATGTCAATGACTTGTAACATCCCTGAATTTTGGGTCACATAAAATCCCGAATTAATTGGGTTAAAATTTTAATTTTGTAATTAATAACAGAAAAAATCACTTAGCACTTTGGCAGAGGCACTCTTAGTTATGGGTGAGGTTAAAGGATTGATTTTTGTCACCATTGTAAATAGAGAGAAGGGAGGGGAGGGAGGCAGCCTATGAGGAAGAGCATTCATCAATAGATTCTTAAAACTTTATTATTATTATTTTCTTATGCCTTTAACAAATAATCACCGGATCTATGTTATGAACGAGGCAGATCGGCCTCACGTTCATCGCGTTGACCTGTTGGAGGATTCAATAATAAAACTTAGGTTTTATGCGATTTTTTTTTTTGTAGAAATCGGCATGGGACCATCCAATGGTGTTAACTTAGATCCGATGGTGTTATCGACTATGGGTTAGTTCTGGGATGTTATTCAAAATCTTAGATGGATCTATCCATTGGACGGTCCACAACGATCAAAAGATAGTAATAATGATAAAACATGCCATATGATGATTGTGGATCTTGAATGGTTTAGATCTGAACAATCCACTTAACCTTTCCCAAACTTGATGGTGTGGGAATCGATGGATGGTTCGAATTTAACTCATGTGTATGATAGATCCATGATAATCTTATAAATAAGGAAAATCTCTAAATTTTGTAAAATTGGATATGATCATGTACAGAACTAACCGGACCTCTGTTGATTCGATCAAAGGAAGCTTCGATCGATCGAAGTAGGTCGAAATATGTCCAGGGACTTAAATTGCAAAATTCTAAATTTTTTGATTCGATCGATGGATCATCGATTAGACTCAATCGATCAAAGGGTTCGATCGAAGATGTTGAAAATGGTCCAGCGACTGTTTTAATTTGGATTTTCTCGATTCGATTGATCGGAAATTAATTCGATCAACGGACCTTCAATTTGACTCGGTCGATCGACATGTTTCATCGACATACTCCTGGGCTTATCTGTTGGGATATGAAAGAAGATAATTGGATTAATAAGTTATAATGCGTATAATTCACCTTGGACTAATTGCAAATTGTTGAATTAAGGTGGACTACCTTGATTTGATCAAAGGTGGGCCCCATGGGATGAAATAATTGGATCAATTTATAATTTTATTTAAATAATTTATTAGGGATCTTAAATTCAAATATATTTGAATGTCCTACAGATTTATCTCTACCAAGTACAAGTGAGTAAATCCCAACATGTCTCTTCTCTGTTATAATTAAGATGAATTATTTGATTGCTATGTTTGGTGTATTGTGATGCTAAATTCATTTGGTGATGTATTAATGGTGTTATTGAATGGCTATTACTGTGAATTGCTTATATTGAGATGTTATATCATTACCATCATAAAATCAAAATTTCTTCTCATATACAGAGATTAGAGTTGTACACGAGCAGAGTATACTCGTTAACTCGCTCGACTCGACTCGAAAAAACTTGACTTGACTTGGCTCGAAATGAGTTAGAGCTGAGTACGAGCGGTTTTTTGGTGCTCGAAATCATTTCGAGCCGAGCACGAGCTTGACCCTGCTTGACTCGAGTAATACTCGAAATCGGCTCGACTCGGTACTTGACCAGGGGTATATATATACCCCAAAAAATAAAATAAAATAACCCTAAGCTACCCCACCCCACCCTTCCCTTTCCCAGTGCCCCTCTCTCAACCCGTTCAAAAAAAAAAAAAAAACCCAAACCCTTTTTTTTTTTAAATAACCCAGCGCCCTTCCTTCCCAGCGCCCCTACCCTCTCTCAGCCCATCCCTGCGCTCGTTCAGCGTCCATCCGGTGACAGTCGTTCCCTATCGCTCGTCCCTGCCCTGCCCGGTGCCCCTATCTGGTGCCGTTGCTCGTCCCTGCCGCTCGTCCGGTGCCGCAACTCATCCCTGCCCTGCACGCACGGTGCCGGTCGTTCCTGCCGCAGCTCGCCCGTTAAGTACCTAATACCTTCAATTTGAGACCTTTGTCCTTAAATATTCTAGATTTGATTTCTGTAGGAACTCGTTTTCGACCTTTTTTTCGTGTGTGTGTGTGTGTGTGTATGTTTTGATTATGTATTCAATGGTACATCAGAGTCAAACCATTCTTTAGTAAGAATGTTATCTTGTGTGTGGTGTTGATTTTTTTTGTATAAATTGTTAATATATGTCAAAAAATAAATAAATAATCTTCAAATATCGTTTGATTGAACCAATCTGCGGACAAGGGTAGTACCCAATCTGCAACTATAGTGTTTCAAGCGGGGTCCGGTTATTCAATGAGAAACCTCAAATTGATGGGCCCACCATGATGATAGAGAATTTTAAAAGAGTACAGATTTAAAACAGGATTTAGTAGCAATTTCATGTCGGAAGCATTTTTTACAAAATGAATTTATCACGCTTCACGAGCATCTGAATGTTGTAAAGGAATAGTATATGGACATAAAAAATGTAGAAGACTATATTCAAGACTTGCTCCTATCTGTGTTGGATTCAGACAATTGTTGACCCCACACGATTAATAGTTAAATTGATGTGGGCCATACTTTGATCGATAATAATAGATGTGACCACAAAAATGGTTGGTTTAGTCTTTGTCATTGATGGTCCAATTGGTCCAATATTAAAAATCAACACCTGGACTTATGATGCAGTCGAATGGTCCAATTTGATAGATTGATTTCATTGATATCAAAGATGAATGGTCAGATCAGACCAAAATTGAAGATCGATGCTCTAATTAGACTGATATCGAAGATGAGTAATCTGATTATGTTGAAATTGGAGATGAATAGGTTTGACGTCTGATTTATTGACGGCGTCCAATCAAAGAAAATGATATATTTCATTAACTACTCACTATGTCGAGAAGGATTGAAAACTCTGCAAGAGAATTCTGAACTTCCGCAACCTTCCTCATCCATATATTGGTTTACTTATTTCAGATTGCATCTACGGTTGTCTAGAAGGCTGGGGCATTGAGAAGAAAATTTCAGCACTAACTTTAGACAATGCTTCAGCATATGACAGTGTCATTTCATGCTTACATAATCAGTTCAGGGCTACAGGAAATTTATTTTTTGAAGGAAAAATATTTCTGGTCAGATGTTGTGCCCGTATTGTAAATTTGATTATATAAGAAGGGCTGAAAGAAATTGACAACACTATAGAGAACATAAGAGAAAGTGTGAAATATATAAGGCGGGTTGCCATTGAGACTGAGTGTATGGAATGACATCATCCAACATTTGAATATGCCATCTAAAAAACGTTGAAGTTGGATATGTGTACACGTTGGAACTCGACCTATGAAATGTTAGATACGGCAATGAAATTACAGCTTGCATTTCCTAAATATGTGACACGTGACAAAACTTATTATTAGTTGCTGAGCACAGATGATTGGGCCAAAGTAAAACAAGTTCACACATTTCTTAAAGTTTTCTACGGTTGCACAAAGATTTTTTCTGGAAATTAGTATCCAACCGCGAATCTGTTTCTTCCATCTCTTTGAAAGATTAAGTATGCTCTACAGAAAAATGTCAATGCGGGTTCAGATTTCATACGTCAAATGACAGTTGGTATGAAGACGAAATTCGATAAATACTATGATGAATTTCGTCTGTTGATGTAATTGACAATTGTTCTTGATTCTTGTTGTAATATGGGGTTGATTAGGTTTATTTTCATGAAGCTTTATCCTACTGAAAGAGCGCTAACAAAGACGTCCAAGGTTTGTCAAGCCCTTGAAGATTTGTACAATTTGTATGTTATTACTACCTGCAGCGGGTGTTGAAGAAAGTAGAGATGCGGATATTTTTATACCTGATAATCCGGATGTGCTAAATGAATATATATCATACTTGGCACAAGAACGAATGGGAGTTGAGACTAAGGAATCAGAGCGAGAAATGTACCTCCATGAGCCAATCGTAGTGCGATCTGAATTTGATGTGTTGGAATGGTGGAAGATGAGGGTTAGTGAATTAAAACACTCTACATTATCTGTGATGGCACGGGACATATTATCAATACGAATTTCAACAGCGACATCAGAATCCGCATTCAGCACAGGAAGCAGGGTTGTGAGCAAGTATCGAAGCTCACTTTCGCTAAATACACTTGAAGCGTTGATTTGTACGAAGATTGGTTGCGCCCGATATGGGGAGGAGATATGAATGATGATGAAGAAGAAGAGACTGAAATTCGTGACGAGTCTCTACCTGCAGATCAGTAATTATTTTCAGTTTTTCAATTCTTTTTGGTTGAAAGTTGAATGATCTGTAATATTATTTCACTTCAAACATGAAAGTGTTGGAATGTGATTTGGAAGACTTTGAATCTTTGATATTTATTTACATATGCCTGTTCATTTGCTTTTATTTTTGATACATTTAAATTGCTTTATTTTGTTCTTATATCAAGTTCAAATTATTTATCAATATTCTGATTTTTTTATTAAACAATGAATGTAGATATGTTGTCATCTGACCCATCGATAAACATTTGGGATTACGCTTCCCCAGTTGAATCACTGCCAAGGTCCGAAAAAATAAAGATTAAATGTGGTTTGTGTGGCGCAAAGTTTGTAAACAAGACTAATTGGTTTTAGTTACACTTGTCATGTCGAAGTGGTGATGCAAAACCATGCCTCGATGCCCCTAAGGATGTCCAAATTCTTTTTCAAACCCTATTAGATTTAAATAGAAAACCTTCCACTCCATCCAAACCTTCTATTTCTGGATCTAGTACACGAATGACACTACAAGAAATCTCACCTTTAGCGACAAAAATTTTCGTCGCTAAAAGACTGAAGCAAATGGTTTTTAGCGACGAAAAATTTAAATCGTCACCAAAGGGAAGCTTTTTAGCAACAAAAATTTTCGGCGCAAAAAAGCTTTTGCAAAACTTTTAGCTATGAAACTTTTCATCACTAAAAATAATTACAAAACTTTTAGCGACGAAAATTTTTGTCGCTATATTTTTTCGTCGCTAAAAATATTTTTCAAAACTTTTAGCTACGAAACTTTTCGTCGCCAAAAATATTTGCATAACTTTTTAGCTACAAAAATTTCCGTCGCTAAAAATATTTTGCAAAACTTTTTAGCTACGAAAATTTTCGTCGCTAAAAATATTTGCAAAACTTTTAGCCACGAAAAGTTCAAAATATTTGCATAACTTTTAGCTACGAAAAGATTCGTCGCTAAAAGTCTCTATTTTTTTTAAAATACTCCCGCACAAAATTCCTGATATACACCTGTTACAATATATTTCATCATATTCATCCTGATATACACCTGTTATATAATATATTTCATCATATTCACATTCACATCCATCTAAACCCAAACTAGTAAATCCATCCAAACATAAACTACATTCATCCAAATACAAACAATCTTATCCACATCACATTCATTCACGCATAATTACATATAAGCTCCAATCTAGAAAGGTCATCCACAGTGAGGACCTTCGAATCAATGGTCTAGATCAAGTTTCATTAACCACATCCAGAAATTCAGGTTGGGGAATATGAAAATCAATCGGGCTTTTGCTGATATGGTCGGGTAAGGTTTGGGTTAACAACTGAATCGTTCAGGCCAGGTTCAGGTAGACCTAAACAGAGTTGTAGCCTTGCAAAATACAAAGTACTTGGGTGAGATACCTCTATATTGGAGTATCCCTTCTCCCAGCAGCAGCAATTAGTGTTTCAATATTCAAAGCAGCTCCAAAACCTGTGTTGTATGAGTGCTGCCTAGGCATACCTACAATAAGTAGCACTCCAACTGAAATTAGGAGCAGAATAGGCATTCAGATGAATTTGGAGGTGCATCTGTGTTGTCCCCCAAATCTTTTATTGGTATCATGCAAGAAACTTGCTAGAAATAACAACCTATCAACCAAAACAGTGTAGAATAATTGAAAATCTAAACAACAAAATCGATGGATATTCATCAAATAACTTGAAACACCGAAAACTCCATATCTGTTAGCACAAAAATCACTGAAAACAAGTATCCATCACACTAAACTCCCATAGATTTTCATCAAATAATCAAGAACATTTCAAAAACAAATAAAAGTAATCACATGAGATTTCCTTATATACAACAGAAAAGATGTACAAGTACTTTGTCTTTAAGTATTCGAAATTCAAAAGAACATCAAAATCACTCAATGTGCAGCAAATAATTAAAAACAGAGAAGAAAAACCAATAAATTCCATTGGGTTTTTGTCCAAAAAACACTTGAAAACAAGTACACATCATCCTAATCTATCATTTATTCTCATTGCATAATCACACAAACTACAAAAACAGATAAAAGGATAAGTATTCACATTAGATGTCCTTTTAATAACAGAAAACCCATATAGAACTCTCATGTCTTCAAGTAATCAAAATCTGAAAAACATTAAAATCAATCAACGTGCATCAGATAACTAGAAAAAGCCCCTAATTACCTTAGTTCCATTCAAAACACCTAAAAACAAGTACCCGGCATCCTGAACTCCCATTGATTTTCATCAAATAAACACAAACTTCAAAAACTAATAAACAGAAAAGTATCTACATGACCACTCAATTTTTCAGATAATCCAAAAGTACGAAGAACATCTGGGTCAATACATATGCATCAAATTGCTTGAGAACATCTCAAATTCCCTTGATTTTGGTCCCAAAAAAAAAAAAAAAAAAAAAAAAAAAAAAAAAAAAAAACACCCCAGAAACAAGTACCCATCATCCTAAATTCCCATCAATTAATATAACATGAGCACATAAACTTCAAAAACTACCAAATGCAAAAGTACCCACATTAGATTCCCTTACATGTAACATAAATGATGTGTACAACACTCCATTAATTATGCCAAGTCCAAATAACACTAAAATCAATCAACTAGCATCAAATAACTTGAAAGTGTCCCAAATTCCATTGGTTTCAGTCCAAGAACACCCAAAAACAACTACTAATAATCAAAAACTCCCATTGATTCACATCAAGTAATCCCAAATTCCCAAACTCCCAAATTCCATTGTTAAATCATTGGTTGAGATTGCTTTCACTCTTGTGAATTGACTGAGGTCATTGGTATGCATGTACACGCATCCATTGTGTGAATTGGAAATCTTCTTCAATAGTTATTTAGGATTCATGCATGTTTTTCCGTGCAATCACATCGATAGCTTGTGTCCTCTTTCTTTATATTGCAATTCCAAAAGGAGTAATGCTCCGGTGCTCTTCTCTGTCTAGTTGCATTGGGCCACTTAGACATTCCAACACATTGATCTAGATTGTTCATTGTGTTCAATGAACATTTCGTGGACTACCATGTCAAATAAACGTTTAACCAATGTATTTTTTAGGTCCCATCATGGATTGCTTATGATTCCAAAGGATCACTTTTGTTGGGCAATCCTAAATATCCCATGGCTTAGAAAAAGGATGGCCAAGAAAATAAGGTCAAATCAAGGACGGATTGGATCATATGATCAGTGTGTTTTTTGCGTGGTAGCCCATGGAATGAGTTCTGGACTTGATAGGCAGTTTAGAACTATCGATTGGACTGTCAAATGATCCAACACAACTAGGAGCACTATTATAGTTCTCTGAGAGCACTAGAGAATCTCTCCAAAAAAAAAAGGAAAAGAAAAGAAAAACTCCTGTTATGAGATATGCTCCAGTGCTCTCAGATGCACTGTAAGTTATGGTGCTCATAGTTTGCATTGGGAAATAAACAGTCCAATCGATTGATGTAGACTATCTACTAGGTCCGGAACACATTTTATGGGTGATGATCTTAACCATCTGATCAATGGCCTCTAGTATGGACGGTCAAGAATCAAGATCATTTGTTCAAAAATATGTCTAACCAACAATATGAACCATCTATTTGATACCTTCCATAAAGGATTGCATATGATTCTAAGGAATCACTTCTGTTAGGCAATCCTAACCATCCCATCTGTGGGTTGGAAAAAGGATGGCTACAACAAACAAGGCAGAGTCTAGGATGGTTTGATCATCCAATCAGCCTTTTTGTTTTGCATGGTGGCCCTTGAAATGTGTTCTACACTTATGGACAGTTTTGATCGATCTATTGGGCTGTCCAAGTTACCTGATGAATTTTGTATTCTAAGTTGTAATTTTTTATTTTATAGATGTTGAATTCCTGTAGAATGGGGATTGTTTCTTGTGTGGATGGCCTGATGAATAGTCTGGAAGATCGGATCTCATTTGTTGGTCAATAGCTGTATAGATGGAATATTACATTGTAGGGATTGCCTGATGAATAGTCTGGAAAATTGGTTCTCATCCATAAAAAAATAGATGCCTAACTTGTTTTTAAATGTATTAGCTCGAAATTGATGGAGCATACCCGGATTTGCGTCGGAGCTATCCGGATGTTGAGCGGGGGTCCCTGGAAGGTGAAAACCGCTGTTATGACCATGATGAAGTTGTCCATTTCCTATAGACAACATTGGAGTGGCCTGGCCATTTGGACAGGCTGTGTAATTGTGTATTTGCTCAAAATTGATGGAGCAGATCCGGATATGCGTCGGAACTATCCGGATGTTGAGCGGGGGTCCTTGGAAGGTGGGAACCGTTGTTATGACCATGATGAAGTTGTTCATTTCCTATGGACAGCATTGAAGTGGCCTGACCATTTGGACAGACCGTGTTTATATCTGTATTTGCAGGGACAGACTTCTATAACCTAACTTAAACCTAAATCTATAACCTACACTTATAACTTAAACCTAACTTATAACCTAAACCTAAAACCTAAATGTATTCTCAAATCCCTAAACCTAAACTACCTAAACCTGCACCTAATCCTAATCTCAAGTCCCTATCCTAAACCTAAACCTAAACTTGAAAACCGAAACCTAAACTTGAAAACCGAAACCTAAACCCGATATTGAACCCGAACCAGAACCTAATTTCTTAAATCTTAACCTTAACTTATTCTCAATTCCCTAAAGCTATAACTTATAACCTATAACCTAAGCCTAAACCTAAACCTATAACATAAACCTAAACCTAAACATAAACTTATAACCTTAACCTAAACAAAAACCTATAACCTATAACCTAACATAAACCTAAAACCTAAACCTAAAGCTATAAGTGTAGGTTATAGGTTTAGGTTTAGGTTATGTTTGATTGTTTTTCTTTTCATTTGTCTGGATCACCTCTCATATGTTCTCTCTATTTTCATTTTTTTTTCCATAGGATTGTTTGTGTATGGATGGATGGAGTTTATGTTTCGATGAATGTAGTTTATGTCTGGATAGATTTACGTAGTTTGGGTTTACATGGATGTGAATATGAATATGATGAAATATATATATTATATAACAGGTGTATATTAGGAAGAATATGATGAATTATATTCTAACAGGTGTATATCAGGAAATTTGAGATGAAATATTTTTTAAAAAAAGAGACTTTTAGCTACAAAATATTTCGTAGCTAAAATTCTCCTCAACGTTTTTTAGCTACAAAACGTTTCGTTGCTAAAAGTTTTCAAAAATTGTTTTTATCCTTTAGTGATGAAATGCTTTGTGTTTACGTTTTTTAGCTACGAAAATGTTCGTAGCTAAAAGTATTTCAAAAATTGTTTGCACTCTTTAGCGACGAAACTTTTCGTCTCTAAAAGTCTCATCCACGTTTTTTAGCTACAAACCGTTTAATAGCTAAAAGTAAGCCTTTCGATTTTTTTCAAAAATTGTTTACATCCTTTAGCCACGAAACTCCACCAGGCTTTTTAGCTACGAAAAGTTTCGTAGCTAAAAGTAATCCTTTCGATTTTTTTCAAAAATTGATTACATCCTTTAACGACGAACATTTTCGTCGCTAAACATCTCGGCCACGTTCCGAAAATTTTCTTCGCTAAAAGTAAACCTTTCAATTTTTTTCAAAAATTGTTTATAACCTTTCGCGACGAAACTTTTGGTCGCTAAAAGTCTCGTCCATGTTTTTTAGCTACAAAAAGTTTCGTAGCTAAAAGTATACCTTCCGATTTCTCCCAAAAAATTGTTTACTGCCTTTAGCGACGACAATTTTCGTAGCTAAAAGTAATCCTTTCGATTTTTTTCAAAAATTGATTACATCCTTTAGCAACGAACATTTTCGTCACTAAAAGTCTCGGCCACGTTTTTTAACTACAAAAATTTTCGTCGCTAAAAGTACTTTCAATTTTTTTCAAAAATTGTTTATAGCCTTTCGCGATAAAACTTTTCATCGCTAAAAGTCTTGTCCACGTTTCTTAGCTACGAAAAGTTTCGTAGCTAAAAGTATACCTTCCGATTTTTTTCAAAAAATTGTTTATTGCCTTTAGTGACGAAAATTTTCGTCGTGAAAAGTGTCGTCTACCTCTCGATTTTTTTCAAAAAATGTTTATTGCCTTTAGCGACGAAAATTTTTGTCACTAAAAGTGACTTTTGGCGACGAAATGTTTTTCGTCGCTAAAAGTGACTTTTAGGGACGAAAAGAAGTTTGTCGCTAAAAACCTTCTTTCTTATAGTGTGACATCCACAAAAGATGTAGAGGAGGAAGCTATATTAAAAGCTTTAGAGGAAGAACAATTTCAACTCGCCTTAAAACGCAGTATGAAAGAAATTTCTAGACTTCAACGATATTCAAGTCAAAGACAACACGATGTTGAAGCAGGATCGAGTACGACAAACAAGAAGAAGAAAAAGAGTAACAAATTCAAATTCCTGACCCGTCTCAGTGAATTTTATAAGGCATTGAATACTACATACAATTCTTCACATAAAAAAGTTTAAAAAATCTAGTTCAAAGTGTAAAAGAGCACGAAAGAAATATATCTTCACCTTCTGACTCGGAGGAAGTGAACCAATATGTATATGAAAAAAATAGATAGCAGTTCTGATGGATCAGATGACAATACAGGAAGGCACTCCTCTTATGGAGGTTATTAGTTATAAATTGTCATTTTGAACAATGTAAATATGTAATTATCGAAGTTTTTTAATCATAAATTATGCATTTTATATATTTTATTGCTTTGTCAACTTCGAATTTCAATTGACAATCGAATTGAAATTCAAATGAATCTCAATTTATAACTCAAACTCCGCTCAAAGCTCGAACTCGTAACTCAATACTCAGCTCGAAAACCCTACTCGTCTAGCGGTCTAGGTATAGCCGTACAACATATCAAGAACTTTATTTTATAAATGACTAGTCAAGACGAAAGCCCAATACCCCCGGAATGGGTGCATCAGCCACATCTCCTGTAATCGTAGATGAAGACACAGACACGTCAACTGCAGGCAAAGAGAAAAAGAAGAGATCAACAGTGTAGGATGACTTCAAAGAAGTGACAGTTAACGGTGTACAAAAGATAAAGTTTAATCACTGCAGAGGGTTATATAACAAGATTCTAGGGGGATCTATGATACATCTAAACAGACATTTGAAGATGTGTCCTAACAGACCAAGACTCCCTCCTCCTGGCCAACAGTTGTTGTCATTTACGAAGTCAGAAGGGGATGACTCACAAGGCGTAGTGTCCACTCATAAGTTTGACAAAGAGAAGATGAATGAGTGGTATGCTAGATTAGTGATTTTGAAAGAAAAACTTTTCAGAATGATAGAAAGTAAAGGGTTTAGGGCTTTCTGTCAATTCTTTAACCCTTGAGCCGAGAATGTCTCTCGCGTCACAGTGCAGAGAGAGTGCATGAAGATGTACGCAAAGGAAAATATGAAATTGAAAAAAGTTTTGGCTTCAATGTCCAGAATAAGTTTGACGTCTGATTTATGGACAGCGTCCAATCAAAGAAAATGATACATTTCATTAATTGCTCACTATGTCGATAAGGATTAAAACTCTGCAAGAGAATTCTGAACTTCCGCAACTTTCCTCCTCCACATACCGGTTTACTTATTTCAAATTGCATCTACAGTTGTCTAGAAGGCTGGGGCATTGAGAAGAAAATTTCAGCAATAACTTTAGACAATGCTTTAGCAAATGGCGGTGTTATTTCATGCTTATGTAATCAGTTCAGGGCAACAGAAAATTTATTTTTTGAAGGAAAAATATTCCAGGTCAGATGTTGTGCCCATATTGTAAATTTGATTGTAAAAGAAAGGCTGAAAGAAATTGACAACACTATAGAGAACATAAGTGAAAGTGTGAAATATATAAGGGGGGTTGCCATCAAGACTGAGTATATGGAATGACATCATCCAACGTTTGAATATGTCATCTAAAAAAATGTTGAAGCTAGATGTGTGTACACGTTGGAACTCGACTTATGAAATGTTAGATATGACAATGGAATTACAGCTTGCATTTCCTGAATATGCAACACATGACAAAACTTATTCCTGTTTGTTGAGCACAGATGATTGAAACAAAGCAAAACAAGTTCACACATTTCTCAAAGTTTTCTACGGTTGCATGAATATTTTTTCTGGGAATCAGTATCCAACCGCAAATCTGTTTCTTCTATCTCTTTGGAAGTTTAAGGATGCTCTATAGAAAAATGTCAATGCAAGTCCAGATTTCATACGCCAAATGACAGTTGGTATGAAGATGAAGTTCGATAAATACTGGGACGAATGTCGTCTGTTGATGTCATTGGCAGTTGTTCTTGATCCTTGTTGTAATATAGGGTTGGTTAGGTTTATTTTCATGAAACTTTATCCTACTAAAAGAGTGCCAACAGAGACGTCCAAGGTTCGTTAAGCCCTTAAAGATTTGTACAATTCGTATGTTACTACTTTACCTGCAGCAGGCGTTGAAGAAAGTAGAGATGCAGATATTTCTGTACCTGGTAATCCAGATGTGCTAAATGAATACATATCATACTTGGCACAAGAACGAATGGAAGTTGAGACTAAAGAATCAGAGCTAGAAATGTACCTCCATGAGCTAATCGTAGTGCGATCCGAATTTGATGTGTTGAAATGGTGGAAGATGAGGGTTAGTGAATTAAAATACCCTACATTATTTGTGATGGTATGAGACATATTATTAATACCAATTTCAACAGTAGCATCAGAATCTACATTCAGCACAGGGAGCAGGGTTGAGCAAGTATCGAAGCTCACTTTCGCTAAATACAATTGAAGCATTGATTTGTACGAAAATTGGTTGCGCCCGATATGGGGAGGAGATATGAATGGTGATGAAGAAGAAGAGATTGGGATTCGTGACGAGTCTCTACCTGCGGATCAGTAATTATTTTCGATTTTTCAATTCTTTTTGGTTGAAAGTTTAATGATCTATAGTATTATTTCACTTCAAACATGAAAGTGTTGGAATGTGATTTGGAAGACTTTGAATCTTTGATATTTATTTACATATGCCTGTTCATTTTGCTTTTATTTTTGATATATTTATATTGTTTTATTTTGTTCTTATATCAAGTTTAAATTATTTATCAATATTCTGATTTTTTTATTAAAAATTGAGTGTAGATATGTCGTCATCTGACCCATCGACAAACATTTAGGACTACGCTTCCATAGTTGAATCACCACCAAGGTCCAGAAAAATAAATATTAAGTGTGGTTTGTGTGGCGCAAAGTTTGTGAACAAGACTAATCGGTTTTGGTTACACTTGTTATGTAGAGGTGGTATGAAAAACGATGCCCCAATGCCCCTAAGGATGTCCAAATTCTTTTTCAGGCCCTGTTAGATTTGAATAGAAAACCTTCCACTCCATTTAAACATTCTACTTCTGGATCTAGTACACGAATGACATCCACAAAAGATGCAGAGGAAGAAGTCAGATTAAAAGCTTTGGAGGAATAACAATTTCAACTCGCCTTAAAACGCAGTATGGAAGAAGTTTCTAGACTTCAGTGATATTCGAGTCAAAGACAATACAATGTTGAAGTAGGATCGAATACGACAAACAAAAAGAAGAAAAAGAGTAACAAATTCAAATTCCTGACCCGTCTCGGTGAATTTTATAACGCATTGGGTACTATATACAATTCTTCGCATAAAGAAATTTTGAAAAATCTAGTTCAAAGTGTAAAAGAGCACAAAAAAAATATCTCTTCACCTTCTAACTCAGAGGAAGTAAACCAATATGTATATTTAAAAAATTAGATAGCAGTTCCGATAGATCAGATAACAATACAGGAAGGCACTCATCTTATGGAGGTTATTAGTTATAAATTATCATTTTGAACAATGTAAATATATAATTATCGAAGTTTTTTACTCATAAATTATGCATTTTATATATTTCATTGCTTTGTTCAACTTCGAATTCCAATTGATAATCGAATTGAAATTCAAATGAATCTCAATTTATAACTCGAACTCCGCTCAAACCTCAAAATCGTAACTCAATACTCGGCTCGAAAACCCTGCTCGAACTCGGCTCAAATCTCGACTCGATCATGATTTTTCTACCCCCAGAGGTAAAGGAAAGGTCCTTCCCTTTTGGGCCGGTTGTGGGCGAGGAGGGATTCGAACCCCCAACACCGTGGTTCGTAGCCACGTGCTCTAATCCTCTGAGCTACAGGCCCCACCCCGTCTCCATTGGATCTATTCCCGCGAGTACCCTCAAAAAGGAACCTTTTCTCTCCTCAGCCATTTCGGGTTAAGAAGATGTTAAAGCACGTTTCTCTATATAAGAATTGTGCGTTCCGAACTCGAACTGGACTCGAAAAACTCGGACTCGATTCGGCTCGATATATGCTCCAACTTGGACGAGTCAAGCACGAGTTGGGCATCCGAGCTCGAAGCCCAAACCGAGCCGAGCTGAGTACGAGCTGGGACTCAGGCAGTGCGAGCCGAGCACGAGCTGGGCAATACTCAACTCGGCTCGACTCATGTACAGCTCTAGCAGAGATATATATTACAACTTGTGTATATTGTTGCATTGGGCATTGAGCATGCATCATTTGCATTGCATAGCACTGTAGTGTTGATTCCTATAGGCTTACTCTAGATGATTTGCATGCACACTCCATGCTTGGGTTCGTAGGGGATCTCCCTGGATGGTTTTCCTAATAGAATCGTTATCAGATACCCACTATACTAGTGGAAGCCTACTCAAGGAGTAGATGTGTGCCCTGCCCATGCCTACCCAATACGATAAAAGCCTGCCAAGTGCAAATGCGTGTTGACGGATATCCAACCCAAAAAAGTGGACAATTTTCCCACTTGATGTATCATGATTGCATTACACATCATTCCTACATTCATACACATTTTTGCATTTCTACACTTTAATTGTTGTTTGTGTTATCTTAATTATGTCGTGCATGAATCATGATAGGTTCACTCATTGGATCTGACGGTTGATGTTTGTTGAATGACAACCATATACAGGTGATCGAGATTAGAAATGTAAATTTTAGGTACCAGAGAATAGAACGAAGTTGGTGAGCGACCCATGGGATTAGCGGCCATATTTATCTAAAGACAAACTTGTTGTAATGACTTAATTGGATGAATCATTTAACAGGAACTGTTGTTTATAATATTCTAATATATATCTTTATTTTATTCATTGATGATTAGCGAGTGTTATAGTACTTGTTACTAGACATTTTGTGTCCAATTGTTATTGATAGTTATAATTAAATAAAGTCCCAAAGGGTGGACTGAGTTGAGTTTGTAGTTAAAATGATGTGATTGGAGGAGGTGATGGTTGTGGTTAATGGAAATGTATGATATGTGTAGATGCGTGATTGTTAAAATTTAGAATGAACTTAGAAACAATTTAAGCTATGCCTGCAGGCAACTGTATGATTAATTTATCAGTTTAAGTACATTTTGTGTATGAGTCATGGACCGTAACTCTGGTCTGAGGGCACACACTCTGTATCCGAGTTGCGGGGTGTGACAAAATGGTATTAGATAGATGTTTTGTTCAAAATTAGAGTGACCTATAGGTTATGTTCCCTACACGCTTACATAATGGGTAAATCCCTTATATTAGAAACCCCATGCTTAGGATTTACTTCTTGTTTGTGATGCCTAATTTAGAAATTTAGTTTAGATGCTACTTGTACTCTGGTTTGTGTATATTAGGGGGCATAAATGAAATTAGAACTTTTAGTCCACAAAGTTTTGCTAAATGAAAATTGACAGCAGAGACCACCCTTACTAAATTTAAGTCCCCGTTCTTATAGGACTCCATGGCTTGAGAAAAAGATGCGCAACATATGTGATATCATTTCATCGACTAGTGTTACTATTCCCCATGAACTGGTAGTGGATCCTGCTATCCTGACAGAGTCGGAAATGGCATTTAAAGATAAAGGCGAGAATATTGTTGAAGGGAATGAGACGCAGAGTCCTGCATCTTCCTCTCCAGTAGCTAATTCGGGTGGTGCCGGGCCAAGTACACAGCTTCCGTTATCACCGACTGCAATGCATACTAATTTCACTGGATCTAGGGATGCCACACTCATTGTTGTTAATCAGATTGCGGCTATGATGAAGCAGCAATAAAATTAGTTCGTAGCCCAGTAGAATATGTTGATGCAAACCTAAGTCAAGCACCCCAGTACATTGCCAGAAGCTGCAATTGACAAAGATCAAATCCTACAATGATGAAGAATTCTGAGCTCAATTTAATACATGCATAGTAATGACGACGTTGGTCACGACAGCCACCTTTGTCGCAACTTTCACAATGCCGGGAGGGTACAATGGCAGCAACATCAAAAATGGAGTTCTTGGAACTGCAACGCTCATGAAGCGGGCCATTTTCAAAGCTTTCTTGATTTCCGGCACCCTTGCAATGACCTGCTCCCTCTCCACCATCGTTCGCTACCCACGGCTATATATGGGCGCCATAGCCATTCTTCGCTAAAGTTCTATCCATATTTGGGAGTGACATACTGATGCAGGTTGCACTCCTTGAAATGTTGGTCTCAATAATAGTAAGTATTTACACTCTCGTTGGACTTGGGAGCCTGTGGCTCTATTTCGGCCAGCCTCATCAGCTCTACCCCTCTTCTTCAATGGCCCGTCCCTTTGGTAGGTATAAAATACATACGAAATTTATATTTTGAACTTTTTATTTTACATTTTTTTTTACCATGCTAGAATCTAAATAATCAAAAGCCTGATTTCAACTAATTGGATTGGGCTAAACAAATCCTGTCTCAACATGTTATTCTATGATGCAGACCATATTCTTAGTTAAACCATAGATCCTTCTTTTTATGTATACGCGAAGTTTGATTGAGTTGCTTGTATGTGGGGCTTTTGTAGGAGGGGCCTTCAGTTGGCTGATGCCTCCTAAGATATCTACTCTCAGATGGTCTTCATAGTTCATAATCAATCTAATGTACTAGAATGATGTCCACATGACTTTACCTCTCTTGATTTCTTAGATTTTATGATACAAACCATCCTATACTGGTGCTTAGAGAAATGAGTACTTGTACAAGTTCTTATTGCAATAAAATAAAAAAATAAATAATAAATAATAAATAATAAATAAAAAAGAAACTACCCTTCTCATGGGCCACACTTCAGATTGTGCATGTCTTAAGATCAATCAAGATTGTCGACCGCACATTGGGTTATCCATTGTCTCATGAATTACATTGATCACATGGCACCATCTGATCAATGCCTGAAGAAATGAATGACCCAAGTTGATTATTTAATAAAGGAAGTCCAAATATTGATCTGTCATTCATTTTGTGGAATCTAGCGACTGCCTGTGACTGTCAAGAATGGAATTCATTGCCCAATCCTAAGCGTTGATCAACAGCATGCGAAATAGATGGTCACGAATGATTTTAAAAAATACAATATCTCAATCATTACAAGGGCCCCATTCATGCCTCTCAAGAATCCCTTTGATAGGGATGATCACAAGCATCAGTGAAATGATCATTATAATATTTTGTTCAAATTGATTATAATTAAAAGAAAAGCACGACAAGCAATTTAGACAACCGTTTCTATTGGCCACACCATCAATTGCACGTGCTTCTTAAGAATCATTTAGGACAATCCCAACCAACAAGTCCATAATAAGACCGGATTAACTATATCAAGAATGTCCAACCATCGATCTCGACCATTCAACCCGCCCTATCCACTTGGATTATCCATGTCTTGGGACCACTTTGATAGGTCAATCCTAACCTTCCATAAATAACTTGCAATACAGTCATTTAAGATTGATTAGAATTGAAGTTCCAACCATTGATTTGGACCGTCCACTCTAATTCAAGGGGTTGGAGTTTAGACACCATCGTCCAAGGAGACCGTAAGGTGGAGTTTAGACAACATCACGGGCATTGTGCCAAAGAGAGGATTAGCTTACACAGGGACTCACACAAGAGGATGCAGCCCTTATTATGGGGCCCACCTTGATGTATGTATTCTCCATCCACCCTATTTTTTTCATTTCATTTTAGGGCATTATCCCAAAACTGAAGTAGATCCCGTTATCAAGTGGACAATACCAAAGGAAATTAAGAGTGGTGATTGACCATTAATGGGCCACAAAAGTTTTGGATCAAGCTGATATTTGTTTTCTCCTTTCATCCAAGCTTATGTGACCTTATCAATGGATTAGATGGAAAATAAACACCATGTAAATATTAAGGTCCCTCCTAAGAAGTTTTTAATGATAAGGCGTTTAATCACCGTTGTTTCCTATGATATGGTACACCGGATCATTAGACCTACTTCATTTTAGAGATATTGCTGTAAAATTATATGGAAAACGATGGTGACTTAACACCCACAATTAAAAACCTCTGAGGCCACAAAAGTTTTGGATCAAGCTAATATTTGTGTGGTACCTTAACTGAGGCTTAACCTAATCAAAAAGTTGGATGGAAAATAAACATTATAAGGTTGGATGGAAAATAAATATTATAATAGGTTTTTGGAAGTTTCTTACATTAGAGTTTAATCTTCATTTTCCTGTGTTACGGTGCACTTGAGATTTGGATCTACCTCATTTTCCAACCATGCCTTAATATGAGATGACAAAATGGGTGGATAGCATGAGACATCCATCTAGGCAGATGAAGCTTTCCCAGCGCCGCCGACCGGTACCGCGTGTTGGAGAGGTCCCTGTCCAAGCGGTGTCATGTGCTGAAAAGAATCGGATTGCATGTCAGAGATATTCCCGGGGCTGTGTGGGACCCACAGAGATGTCCTTGACAGATCCACTCCATCCATCTGTTTTGAAAGGCCACAAAAGTTTAGGAATTTAAAAATCAGGTCTTGTGCGCCCCACCAAATGAAACAGTAGGAACGGAAACATCCACGATTGAAACCTCTCTGGAGCTGACCATGATGTTTATATTCCATCCAAACCGTTCATAGGGTTATTGCCACTCAGATAAACGGTATTCACAAATATAATCGAGATACAAAACTTCTGTCAGCCCCATGTGTTCAATCCACACTATTTTGTTTGGTACGGCCCACTTGAGTTTTGAATCTGACTTTTTTTTAGATTCCTGTCATATTGTAATCTTTCAAAACAGATGGACGGAGTGGATTTGTCAAGGACATCACAGGAAATCAGCTTCTGGTGCCGAAACTCACTTATGCAGTAATACAGAGGGTCTTACAGGACTGTAACTAACGTTCAACATTTACAAATTTACAATCCTACATACTTCACCTATTTTTCCATCTCGACTAATCAGATGACTTTATCCATCACTTTTAGCAATATTTCTAAATGTAGATTAACCTTTTTTGTTGTCCACCATTAATTAAACGGTTGATCATCGAATTGAAATGATAGTCCCAATCCTACAATTTTGAATTCTTGGCAACCTACTGTATTCCCAGAAGGATCCGACGGTTTGGATCGAGGTAGATATATGCAATGTGTACAACAGTTATCTGCATGTGTATAGATATACGCACTCTGTCAGCGTATCAAGTAACTTTTACAAGATTCGGACATTTTTGTTCTTTCCCTTGCTGGTTCCGCCCGCCAGGGGCGGAATCGGACGGTAGCGGACCAGCTACCTGGCTGCTGTAGCGGTCACCAGCCAGTCCGTGTCCGATTCAGACCCGGACGTCGGTGCTGGAGAAGCTCTGTGGGCCCACCATGATGCATATGTTCTATCCACGCCATCCATCCATTTTATCAGATCATTTTAGGGAAGTATCCAAAAATTGAGGCATATCTAAATCCCAAGTGGACCACAAAGTGGGGATTGAACACCCACCGTTAAAATATTCTTTAGGGTTACAGAAGTTTTGGACCGAGGAGATTTTTTTTTTTTTCATTCAAAAGATTTACGTGACTTTATGAAGAGGTTGGATGGCAAATAAACATTGTGGTGGGCCTTAGAAGTTTTCAACGGTGGGGGTGTCATTATACCACTGCTTTCTGTGTTGTGGTCCATTTGAGCATTGGATGTACCTTATTTTTTGCCCCAGAATACAAAATGCTCTCGCAAAATGATTGGACGGCGTGGATAAAACACATACATCATGGTGGAGCCCACTGAGATTTTTCCAGCACTGACTTCGGTACTGGACAGTTGAATGACGAATTGGAGTCAGCTAAGGGCAGCGGCTTTCTTCCTGCTGCTCATACGCGGCTTCCAGATGAGGACAGAACCGTCAATATAGATTAATTGGCACATGTCACTATTCAATTTCGCCACCGGAAGTGCACAAGAAGCATCGGAATTTCTTCGCCAAAGTAAGAAAAACGTGATTATTGGAAGCGAAAATATCTCATTATGAGGTCGACCTCACTGGAGCTTCTCATGAGGCCCCACCGTGATCTATATATGACATCAAAACCGTGCATTTTGTGGTTCTCTTCTAGTTTAAGTGATATTTCAAAAATCATCCGTACCCGAAATTTAGATGATTCACACCACTTAAAATCAGGTGAAAACATGCCTAAAACATCTAAAAGCACTTGTTGGGCCTACCTTAGTTTTGGATACGGTTGAAACTTGGTTTTCCCCTCGTTCCAAGTGGGACACAAACATTGGATGGGCTGGATGTCAACCGCATCTTAGTGAGCTTTATTAAACGACCACGTGAAGGTTTCAAAGGGTGGATATGGAAAATCAACGCCATGCATTTGATGGGTCCCCTTTATGTCATGGAAAATCCCAAAAATCAGCTGTATCCGGAACTCAGGTGGGCCATACCATCTAAAACCAGGTAAAGATATGCCTAAAACATATAAAAGCACTTGGTTGGGCCCACATAAGTTTTGGATGCTGTTGAAATTTGTTATGACCCCACATCCAAGTGGGACACACAAAATGGGTGGACTAGATTTGTGAAATACATCTCAGTGGCCCAATAAATGATAATGAATGTTTTAATGGAAGGGTAATCCCTCTCAACTGTTGTATGTGGTGTGGCCTAAAATAGTTATATATTGACTTAATTTTTAAGCTCTTGGTCCACCATGAAACGGTGCATCTGACTGATGGGGTGGATTTCCGACACACATCACGGTGGGGCCACACAGCTCGACCTCATGGAAAGTTCCCATAAGGTCGACATATCCCCTTTCAGGTGGAAACGGATTGGCTACTCCCCCTGACACCAGCCCCGGGGCTGGTGGTCGATGCTCTGTGGGCCCCAAAATGATGTATGTGTTTCATCCATTCCGTTCATACATTTTTACAGATCATTTTATGGCTTGATCCAAAAATGAGTATATATAAATCTCAGGTGGACCACACCACATGAAATCAATAGTGGTTGGATATCTATCATTAAAATCCTCCCAAGGCCCACTGTACTTTTTATTTCACATCTAATATGTTGATTAGGTCATAGAGGTCCAGATGAAGGGAAAAAACAAAAATCATATTGATCTGAAACTTTTATGGCCACATAATGTTTTTTAATGGTCGACGCTCATTCAATACTGTTTCATGTAATGTGGTCCACTTAAGATTGGGATATAACTCATTTTTGGTCTCATACTGTAAAATAATCCGTTATAATAGATGGACGGCATGGATGAAACACATACATCATGGTGGGTCCCACGGAGCACCGACCACCAGCCATTGGCTGGTGTCAGGGGGAGTAGCCAATCCGCGTCCCAGGTCAGGTGGTCAAATTCCAAAAATATCCTTGTGAGTCAGGTATAGACTAGGCTGATGGTTCACCACCATCTTTTGAAGTTGTCTCATGTGCGGTATCTACGGAATCCAAACCGTATGAATTGTGGGTCATTGTGACCATAGCCCGAAATTCGTATGGATCAAATTATCTTAACCGTTCGATTTGTCTCATTCGATATGAACCGCTGACTAATTTGTTTTGATCATCCATTTGATCGGACAACCAATGTGATTTTTTGTGCTGTGGCCCATCAATGATGTATGTCGTACATATCTACAGAATCCAAACCTATGAATTGTGGGTTATTGTGAGCATAGCCCGAAATTCGTATAGATCAAATTAGTTTAAACGGTTCGATTTTTATCTGCTCAATATGAACCGCTGACTAATCTCTTTTGATCATCCATTTGATCGTGCAGGCAATGTGATTTTTGTTCTGTGGCCCATCAATGATAGCCTCTATGATTTGGATTGTCTGGATAGATATCCACGACATGAAAATGGTGGTGAACTTTCATCTTTGTGTTAGTCTATGAATTGGAGTAGAAAGCGCCCGTTTTGCGCTCACCACGTGATGATCCAGACCGTTCCTTACGAAGAACCCAGCATAAATGGGCCACATGATTTATTTTATTTATATAAAAAAAAAAAAGTAGTTTCCACCGTGCCTTTTCAATGGACGCCGTGGCTATTTTATCAGTGTAATTTTCTTCATAAGGCCAGATGTTACAGGAACTTGTAGATGAACGGTCTGGATCATCAGCTGGAGGGCCAATATGGTTGGACCTTGTCCATAAGCTCGTTGTGGCCGGGCGCTGCCGAAACTTGTAATGATCACATATCCTAAGCCGTTGGGGTGGGCGACTTTCGATGATGATAGATGGAGAATTATGAAAGAAGTAGAATGAGATTCATAACCTAATGGTCCACATTCTTCGGCCGTCCTTCAATTGATTGGTTATAACCGGTGAAAAGTGCATGAATGGTATAAATTTGAAGCAAAACCCATCTATGGTTGGGCCACTCGATGAATGGTCCAGATCTCATACAAGTGTAAAGTGCATGCACGGATTTTAACTCACAAGTAAAAGACAATTAACTTGCTGTTGGCAGAATGGAATTAGGTGCCCCCTTGCCGTGGGGCCCACCTTGATGTATTTATTCTATATCCACACCATTTATCCGTTTTTCCATATCATTTTAGAACATGAGTTCAAAAATGAAGAAGGTCCAAATCTCAGGTGGACCATACTATAGGAAACAGTGGTGATTGAACACCCTACCGATTAAAACTATCTAGGGCCCACCATAATGTTTTTCCCCTTTAATGTCAGATCTACTAGGTTGTGGATGGGTGGGCCAACCATGGATCATTGGTCTGGACAAGATGGATTATTAAATAGACTTGGCCAGTGATTTCCCAAAATCAATCCAATCTTAGACCCAAGCACATTTTTAAAAAGGGTCTGATTTGTCAGATTTGGAGTACTTCTAAAATTTATTAGACCTGGCCTAACTTAAAAAAAAAAAAAAATAAATAATAAAAAAAGTTAAAAACAGTTAATTGCTATATCTATGGAAAGTGGAAACTAGAAAAGCGGATAATTATTGAGTTTAATTAGAGAGTGGGGATTGAAAAATCTTAGCTAATTAATTAAATAGTAGATAGATGTGAAAGTTTGATTTGATCAAATATAATCATATGAAAGATTTTAAGAAAGAAATTAATGGATGTGAAGGCTCATATGAAACTGGTGCATGTGATCATTTCTTATATAGCTATGGAATGGAAAATCGGTGAGAAGGATTAGTAATGCAAGGTCTATTGGCTAGTCACAGGATCTAAGGATTACTTTGCAACAATAAACACACATACAAAGTCTATACCATCTATTGCATTGTGGTCAAACTAATGAATGCCTTTACCTAACCTAGGCCTTTTTCTTTTCATTTTTCTTTTTAAGCATAAACACTAAAAAAGTAGAATAATTTAAATTTTTCAAAGAACACAATTACCTTGACTGTTTAACCACAATCATTTTCTTCATTATAATTAAAAACATGCATAGTAATAAGAGAATATCATTAGAGAGGTGATTCTCAACTACTAGGGAAGAAAATAAAATAAACACAATATAATTTCTAAATTTGGTGGACGAGAGTGAGTTGGGTTTCTAAGAGTTATATATATATATATATAATATATATATATATATATATATTATATATATATATATAGCTTTGGGACTAAAGAAGAGAGATAAAAGTATCTGAAACCAAAGCCCTATACTTATTTGTATACTTCATAAATCTCAATAAGAGACTAACTCTAATATCCATTATGTCATGATGGAAATGAAGTGTGCCAAATTACCATACACTCATAGTAAGAAAACTAAAATTTACACCCTCTAATAAAATAGATTCAATGTGACATCTAAGACTGTAATCCTCCCCAGGAGAGTAATCCTCCCTAGGAGAATACTATCGCACTAAAGCCGCAATTGCATCTAAAACGATTCATTCCAATTTTCAACTACTTGTCATAAATCGTTGATTATATCATTTTCAAATTGAGCACATTTAATTCTATATGTGCATGTGCACAAATCTCAATAATCTTATCATGACGCACAATTATTTACTTTTAAGATCAAACAAATCTTATCATGGCAAGTTAGATTGATCAAAGCCCATTAAAAATATTAATATAATTATATAAATAACATTTTTTTAAAAATATTTTGTAATAAAATTCATTCTCCATTTGATTAACAATCTCTCTCACTCATCTCCATGGCCTAATGTTAATTTGGCAACTATCCCATTGTACTTTTGAACTAATCGAATTTATGTGCATGACCTTCTAAATACGCATTAAAGTAGCATCACTCCATCACAACTTTGTTGCTTAGTATACAGTGGTAAGGACACAAGAGTCACGGAACTCACATACTCACATAGTAACTGAAATAGAATGTATCCATTAATTGTAGATAATTGGTCTCACAACACATGTAGTTCATTATCCAGCATATACTATCTACACAATCGATATACAGGTTCATCCAATCAACCAATGATTTATCCTTGCTACAAAATATAGGATTATACAATCTTGTTTATTATGAAGCTCATTCTACTAATTTGTATAAGATCACATACAGATCATCTCATAAATTAGGTGAAGGTATATTTTTTATGTACATGCATCTTAATATGCATTACTCCTATTGTGCTACTCCTAGTGTGCCTAACGTACGTCATGGTTAAAATGTGTAAGAAGCAAATCAAACCTTTAATTGATGAATATCCGCAACACATCTCATTATGATGGTCAATTCTAATATATGTTTGCATACATCTTCAAGAAACAGTCACATCCATACATATAGTCACATAATGGTCCTGCTTCCCAATGAATATGTTATAACGCAAGTAGCTCCTTTTTTTTTTTTACGCACACGCATACACACCCCACACACTCACGCTAGAGGAATTTCACCACCTATGGGTACTCGAACCCTTGACCAGGCGTTGAAACTCCTCAGAGTCTACCATCGGAGAAAGAGTAAGGACCCACCCCTTTAAAGAAGCATGAATCATCATACCACATATATAAATGAATTAGATTTAGAAATCCCTTAGATAATGGCTTCATTTTGCCTTATCAAGCACGCTTCCTGATCAATGGTATAAAGTATGTTGCCCCTTAATAGGTAGTATGAATCATCCACCACATATATAAACGGATTAGATTTAGAAATCCCTTAGAGAATGGCTTGATGTTGTCCTACCAAAAACGCAATACTCACACAATGACAAGCAATCATTTCATTTTATGGAAATATTTAAGACATATGTTAAGTTAATTTGAGTCTTTGAAGGACTGAAATGCTTTGCTTAATCAATGATTTAAATAATCCGAAGAGGAGGACAATAGATTAGGACTTCATGCATAATGTACATATCTCTATTCTGTACTATATATTATATTAATTTACTTTGATATTTATCTTTTTAATAATAAAAAATTATTTCTAGAGAATGTAATTAAGGTAAGAAATTTAAGTAAATGATACCTTTTCCTGTGCCTTCTTGTAGAACCTGGATTACCACTAATTTTTAGAAGGTGGTTTGGTGACGCCTTATCTATCAAGTGATGTACATGTATATCAACCTGAACCGTCCAAACGCTGGGCTTTTTAATGTACATGTGTAAATCAAATTGAGTGAAATCTATCAATTGAACAATTGAACAGATGAAGTATGATCATCGATGGTCCCGATTGATCAAGAGTGTGAGATGGTTTAGGGGCACGACTATGACGTATGTAACTTACATCCGCTCAATTTGTCTGTTTTAACAACTCATTTTAGTGCATGATCCCAAAAATAATGTAGATCCAAATCTTCAGTGGACCACACCATAGGAAACAGTGGTGATTGAATATCCACTATTAAAAAAAATTGAGGGCTACCGAAATGTTTATTTGCCATCCAACCTGTTTTATAAGGTTAAAAAACCTGGTTGAAGGGACCACACAAATACCAGCTTGATCCAAAACCTTTGTAACCTATGGGAAGTTTTTAATGGTCGATCACCACTGTTTTATTTGGTGCGGTTCACCGAATATTTGGAGTCAGCGATCCGCCAAACGGAGCCCATGGTTTTAGGCGTTCTTTCGGTGTCATACTGCCTCGTGATACATGCACGACATGGCCTGCTATTTGACAGTCCTGATATCCGTACACCTAAGGCCACATGTAAACTGGATGAGTACAGACCGGGAGCGGATTAGATACGGCCGAAACTCACCAAACACAGTGCAACCCTGTGGGGCCCACCTTGATGTATATGTGCTATATCCATCCGGTCCATTCATTTTGTCAGCTCATTTTAGAGCACGATGCAAAAAATGAAGCTGATATAAATCACAAGTGGACCACACTGCAGGAAAGAGTGGTAATTGAGTGCCCACCGTAATGTTTATTTGCTGTAAAATTGGATTGTGTAGTACACTTATATCATACTAAGAAAACTTTGGTGGGCCTACCTATGATCCGTTTTTCTGGCTTATTTTACCTTGAGCTCAAAATTGAAGCATATTCGAAACTCATGTGGCTTATAATGCAATGATGTTTATTGGTCATCCAACCTGTTGTATTTGTCATCCAACTTGTTTGTAAGATCATACATATATGGATGAAGCTGTTCCTGTGGCGTAGTCCACTTGAGTTTTAGATATACTTTATTTTTAGGTTAAAGCCTTAAAATTATTTGATAAAACGGATAGATGAAGTGGAAAAATGATATCATCTTTATACCAAACTTTTGTGGCCAATGAAAAGTTTTAAAATTGTCAATTGCTACTATTTCTTGAAGTGTGGTCCACTTGAGACTTGGATCTGCTTTGTTTTATATTTTATGAAAAAACATATGGACGGCATGGATATGAAACAAATATATCAATGTGGGCTCCACGATTAGTGCTACACCTAATCAGCTTCATCTTTGCCATTTTAAGAACGATAGTCTACTTTCATTGAACTGTTATCGTCACTTTCATCTTTTCACATTCCAAATAGACTCTCAATGGAGCAGGTCATATCCAATATTCAATTTACCCTTAACTCATATAACGTGGAGTTAGATTTTAAAATAATTCTGATTAATTAAAATAAACTGGATTTGAGTTCACAAAAATCAATATGAATCATGTTGAAGCAAAAATCTGGCTTCCCCCACCAAGTCCTGGTAGCTAGCTCCGAGCCCTGTTTACCTGTATAATGGGAAGGACAAAGGAGACCCTGGCTAGAGCAAGGGACCCTCCAATGCCAAGGTCAGGTTAAGGATCTGGGTCTAAGTAGTGTAGCTAGAAATTTAGAGTGCCAAATATTGCGTACATATTCCTGTAGAAATGATTCATATTTATACCTTAGGGTCATGCTAAACGTGTCCCATAATCTCGGTACGGTCATCGCCACTACGCGAGAGCTACGCATGTGCGGTCGTCGATCATTACCCGGAGATCGTGTACTACACATTACTCCTGTCGTGCGTTGCTGGATTTTGTCCATTAATGTCATTGCTGACTGAGCTATCATCCGAGCCGACCTGCGACTTAGATTTTGTTCAGCGATCCGAGCCCACGGATGAGCCGATTATTGACGCGCTAAGTAAAGAGGATCAGGTCGGAGGTACGTTGGACGTGTGTATGATGGTCTCTTCTATATGCCGAGTTGACATGAGAACTCTCGCAAAAGGACTCAGAAGCACGTTGGATCGGATGTATTGCTACCATTCCGAGATCTTGCTCGTCAGATGTGTGACAACTTCTTCCGAGCCTCAGGTCGGTGCTGTAACTCTACAAGAGCCCTTGAAATTACCTCGGGTTGGATGCTATCAGTCCGAGGCTTTGCTCATTGGTGCCTCCAAGTTTGACCTCGATGCGACTTGGTTCAGATTCACCCATAACAAATCATATTCAGGTCGGATCTGAATCCATTGGTGAGCCACTAGTGCATATTTCAAGTCTTCAATCATTTTGACTTCCGTGGTAGTGAATTTCGTGTGGCATTCGGACTTGTGCTCTTCATACTTTAAAAATCCTATGTGATTTAAATTTAAAATATTTAAAGTGTATCATTTTATTATTAAATTAAATATATTATCTTATATATTTTTTAAATTTGTGAAAGAATTCGACAGCCATATCAATTTTTGGTTCAGAAATAGATTGGATATGGATATTACCTTCTGGATTCAAGTGAATTCGAATCGAATTTTCAGAATTGGAACCGGATCCAACTGGACCCGACCCATTGAGAGACCTAATTCCAAATGGCTATTTTGGCCTGCTTGTCTCGCTTATTAGCAGGTCTCCCTTCCAAGATACGGCAGACAAGGGAGATAGTTTACCGCCACTTACTGATGTGGGGGTCTCAACAATGACAGGAATGCAACACGAACGGCTGCTAAACCGAACAAATGGTGGGCCCCATTTTGCATCAACCTTATTCGCCATCCTTAACTGCTCTTTTTGGACCGCCAAAAGTATCATTTCATTTCATACATTTTTATCAGTAGTATTAGTTTCAGTCGTTTAATTTCTTTTATTTCCATTCCAAACTCCACCTATAAGAGGCCCTAATATTTGAACGGTTTTGATGGACATTGATGTATAACCGTTATAAGAGACAACAAAACTTATAACTGGTGGTGAACTACCACCAAAGCCTTCTCTTCTTTAAGAAGGAAAAGCAAAAAGCACGGAGGATGCGTATCAAAAAGTGAAAAAGCCCACAAAAGATCTCCAATCAGGAAGTGACACGAGTCCGTCTTCCATGGCAACCTTATCCTCTTGACCAGAACCCTTATAAAAAAAACTCTCCTCTTCCCCTTCTCTCCCGAAAAACCTCTTTTCTCTCTCTCACTCTCTAATGGCAACGATTCTCTCTTTCCGTCCGACCGGAATCCGGCCAAACGCCTCCTCCGACCACCGGAAACCCGACACACAGCGCCGGAAATCCTCATCCGCCAGCTGGTGGACCCCACTCTTCGGATGGCCCTCGGATCCGGACTACATTGATGGAACCGCCACCGTAGAGCCGCAGAACGTGCTGGATCTGGATCCGGAGGTCACACGTGTCAGATCACGATTTTCTCCCGGATGCTTCACGGAGGAGAAGGCGAAGCAGCTGAGGAAGAAGACGATGGAGACCGCGACGTTCCACGACATCATGTACCACTCGGCGATCGCGTCGAGGCTTGCGTCAGATCTGCCGGACCGGTCATCCGGCCGGTAGGTGCCGTCAGATCTCGGTGCCGGAGGTTCATTTATCCAGAAGGTTGGGATTAGGGTTAGGGTTGGGTTAGGGCTTTGATTTTTGGAAGCTCCACTTTCCTACTACAAATCTGTCGACTTCACTTGGAAGAAATACCTCTAAAGGTGTTTTTTCCCTTTCTAGTTTATATAAATAAATAGAAATTTCTTCTTCTTCTTCTTCTTCTTCTTCTTCTTCTTCTTTTATTTTTTTATTTTTTTTATTTTTTTTATTTTTTTTACTGTCTAGGATCGGTTGCTTGAAATGAAAAACGCTACGTATCGGAACCGGAACCGGTTGCTGAAAATGAAAACGGATACTTGTCGGAGAGTGTTTCGTTTCGGTTACTTGAAATGAAAACCGATACGTGTGGGAGAATGTTTCGGATCGGTTTCTTGAATGAGAACCGATACGTAATGTTTCGGAAGAGGTTGCTTGAAATGAACACGTGGCATAGTTGTAATTCGGAGCGATCTCGTCCGTTCGACCGACTCTTCTTCTCGCTCCGGATTTTCCTTTGGAGTCAACCCTCAAAAGAAAGATATTCGTTTTGAGTCACCCTTCAAAAAAAAAGATATTCCTTTTGAGTGGGACCATTGTTGAGAGTGTTCCAAACCGTTGAATTTTATGGGCCCCACTGTAGTTAGTCCATGCCCTTAAAATATCAAGAAAGGAAACAATCTGAACCTTTCAATTGCCGGTCAACAAACCAAAAATGCCGGAACAGTTCCCTCTCTGCCATCAAAAGTCTGAAAATTCTCTAGTTTGAATCTTGGATTTTTGGTGCGGATGCCATCTAAGGCGTCTCAGCGTATCGGCATTTCGGAGGCCTCCTCGATTTGGGTATTACCCCCGCAGGACCTAGCTAGAGATTGGACGATCCTGACAGGGGTTACGTGGGGCCAACCACGATGTCTTTCTTTTATCCATGTCATCCATCCATTTGATATATCATTTTAGGGCACGAGACCAAATGCCTACCATTGAAAACTTATTGGGAGCTACAGAAGTTTTGGATCAAATTGATATTTGTTGATACAAAAATTTGGTGACTCCAACCGTGCCCCAATGGCTAGCTCCTCGCCCTAAGAACCTGCACAAGAGAAAGACAAAGGACACCTTGGCTAGTGCAGGGGATCCTCCGATGCCTAAGTCAAGCTAGGAAATTGGGTCTATATGGTGTAGCTGGGGGTTTAGAGTGTCAAATATTGTGTACATGTTGTAATGGGTTTTTCTGATATTTATACCTGTGGATTGAAGGAGTCATGGCCGTTAATCTCGGCACGATCTATTCCATCAAGCAGGCGTTACGCATGCGCAGATGTTGGCTGTTACCCTTAGATCGTGCACCAGATCACTCTCTCATATGCCTTATTGGGTTGTATCTCTGAACGTGGTCTTCGACCACGTTTCTATCCGAGCCAATCCCGCCACTTAATTCCTCGAACTCGATTCTCTGAGCCCATGACGGGATTAACCTCGTTCGGACCTCGGACTCAACGTATTGCTCTCCGAGTCCATGGTCAGAACCCATGGTTGGAACCCGCTGGGCATGCCCGTCTCGGTCTTCGGCCTCCAGGCCGAAGATAGGGTTCGGGAATCCGATCCAGAGCCGTAGTTCTTCGAATGAGAACTCCAGATGCCTGATCTAGATCCGTAATTCTTCGGATGAGAGCTCTGGATGTCTATGTGGCCCAATTCGTCTCTCTTCTTACATAACCCTAGTTTTGGAACCGTAGTCCGAAAGCATGATCGCCCTGATGTAGCAGTATTCTTCAGAGGCTCTACTCATCGGTTTGCCTGAATCGGCCCTTATCAGTTCGGCTCAGATTTTCCCATAACAATATTTATGTGACATTATGATAGCAAGTAAACATCACGGTGAGCCATAGGAAACTTTCAAATGGGGCATCATTTTCACCGTTACTTTATGTAGTGTGGTCCAGCTGGACGCGGATTGCATCCTACCGTTGGTCTCGGGCAGAGAACGGACGGGAGATTTGAGTGGCCACCGTGGTGCATCAGATCTGCCTTAAATAATGCCGAAAAATGGATGGACGGTGTGGATAAGACCCATACATCACAGCAGCCACTCAAAGCTCCTTCCATCCCGGTCCCGGCTGGAGAAGGAGACAGGGACGCAATCCGCGTCCCTGTGAAGACCGCCTACCTCTAGCTAGGTACTAATGGGAGGCGGACTAGGTACTACCGCCATCTATTGGGAGCTCAGTACGGGCAGAGGCTAGGAGGGCCCCTTAGGGATTAACATGATGTTTGAATTTTATCCACACCGTCTATTCATTTTTCCATGTCATTTTAAATTATATCTCTAAAAATAGATAAGATACAAGGGTCAAATGGACCACACTGTAGGGGATTAAATTCCTACCGTTGAAAAACTCTAGGGGAAAACAGAAGTTTTGGATCTAAGATATATCTGTTTTTTTGTATTCACCCAGTTGTATACGACGATATCAACAGTTTGGATGGCAGATAAAAAAGTCAGTGGACCCTAAGAAGGTTTCAATGGTGGGCGTCCTTACCACTGATGCTTCCTGTGGTGTGGTCCACTTGAGCATTGGATCTGCTCTATTTTTGATCCAGTACTCTAAAATAAAATGAAAAAAATGAATGGACAGTATAGATAAAATTCATACATCACGGTGACCTCTCGGTGGCCCTCGGAGCATCTGCCTGTCTAGAGATCAGAACAAGCGGAGGTAGTACGTAATCCGCGCCCATCCTGATGGGAAAGTATCCAAACCGCGTCCGGATTGGGAAAACGGGAACATGGGCGACTGTTTGTCTTGTCGGACATACAACAGATGGAGAGATGGGAAATCGGACTGAGTACCGAGGTTTTTTTTTTTTTTTTTTTTTTTTTTTTTTTTTAATTTACACACGCACACGCACGCGCACGCGTACACACGCACACACACGTACCTATGGGTTCTTTCCATAGGTAGAGTATTACACAAAAGTCTCTTATAGATTAAATATTTCAACCCATTGAAAATTCAACTTATCAAATCCTGATTCATTGCTATGTATGCGCGCAGACCTCATACGCAAAGCAGGAATAAGAGATGGGTCCTTACTCTTACCCGGGTGGTAGATTCCCTGGAGTTTCAACATCGGGTCAAGGGTTCTTGTACCCATGGTGGCGAAATCCCACGGTGTGCGTGTGTGGGGTGTGTGTGCGTGTGTGAGTGTGTGGGGGTGTGTGTGCGCGTGTGTAAAAAAAAATAAATAAATAAATAAATAAATAAAAGCAGGAATAAGAGTTAAATGATACTCTGGCTGCATAAGAGACTTGATACTCAAGTGCTTAGAAATGGTAGATGTAGCAAACATTATCTCCAATCACGCCAAGTGAATTGTGAAAATCACTATCGCTGAGTCATACTAGTAAAATAAATTTGATTGGACAATCCTAATCTCTGATTCGTGGACAGTGGTTTGTTAAGAAAAGACCATAGGATATTTTCATAGGATATTTTCATTTCTAACCATGCAATAAATTTTTATCAATCCAACATGCATTGGATAGATCAATGGATTAGACTGTGTCCCAATGCAACTAGGTGGACAGTAGTTTATGGTGCGCGCTCTGAAAGCTCATTGGAGCATTTCTCAATATTTCATCAGTTGGTCTGGAGCGAGTCTACTTTTTGGGCCTGTATTGAAGATAAAAATCCATTTCCAGCCTAGTTAATCATCAAGCATTTTTCACGATATGCTGACCTGGTCTGAAGCAGCTTGACATGGGTTGAGCTGGCAAGCTTAGCCCAAGTGCTGCCCTTAGTTTGGAAAACTAAACATGGACCCATTTGAACATCTCAGCCTTAAATAAAGTAAGTATCATTTAGCCATTTTACCCTAGCTATAGGGGGAGGGCACAAACTTTTAGCTTTAAAAGAAAAAGGGATGTTTACACCAAAGGCAAGGTTGGTTTCTTTGTTGTTTTTGTTATTATTATTTTTTTTCCCCTCTTTTTAGCCCTTTCTTACAAGTAGTACTCTCTCACGTTCCTCTTTTCTTTCTTTTCTTTTTTTTTTTCTAAAATTTATTTATTTAAACCTTTCAATTTCATTTCATTTCATCAGTATATAACTATACAGAGGAGGACCTATTCGGGCTTTCCCTGGGAAACCATACCATGAGGAAGCCTATCTTAATCAAGACAAAACCTCACAACTATCTACATCCTCACCACTGCACTCTCATTCTAGACTCCCTAATAGCACCCAGCCCCACTTTATCTAGGAAAATTTGACCCCTGATTATAGGGGGGAGGTCCTTAACCTGCCTGACAATGGAGTTACTTTGAAGATCAATACCCAGACGAACCAAGCCATCCACAAGGGCATTCCCTTCTCTTGGGACATGGCGAAAAACCAAAAGCCCCATTTGTTTAATTCTCCCAATTCTTTTGGACCAGTGCCTCCAAAACCAGGCCAACTGGGCCTTACCATTCAACAGATCCACCATAAATTTTGAATCGTCTCCACCTCCACCTTTTCAGCCCAAGACTTAGGCACAAGGTTAGCCCGTCCCATACCGCCCTCAACTCTCATGTTCCTCTTTGTGCAGCCTGCACGAGTTTGTATTAATGAGCTTCTATAATAAGAGTTTCTATGGGACTCATTATAATGACCTTGTGACATCCACTTTATACACATTATGCTAATTCATTTCGGAGATATATTTAAAAATGTGGTAGATCTTAAGCTTGAGTTTGCCATATAATTAGAAAAAGATCAAATGATCCCACTGTTGAAACCACTTTGGGCCTCTCTCTCTCTCTCTCTCTCTCTCTCTCTCTCTCTCTCTCTCTCTCTCTCTCTCTCTCTCTCCTTCCTTCTGTGTGCCTGCTTGTACTTATCCAATCTCTCCTCTTTTTTCTCTTCTCCACCTACATTGGAACCATAACCAACAATTTTAAACTTATATAGGTGGTCAGCCTGGGTCGGTCAACTCGACCTAGCCCAGTTGCTTGCCGAGTTGATATATAAGTTAGTAAAAGTAGGCCTACTTGCATTGTTCTCTTGGTTCTAAATCTTCAGCCCTGTTTGGGTCTCACTTAAAAATGAGTTCATCTCATTTTGATTAATCTTAAGATCTGTTTGGATGTTATTTTAAAATGAGTTCATCTCATTTTGATTAGTCTTAAGGCCTGTATGGGAATCACTTGAAAATGAGTTCATCTCAGTTTGACTAATCTTGCATGTTTCTATAATTTCAATAACTAACCATCGCGATCTCTATTAAATAAAATGAGATGCATTCATTTGTACGTAGCACCAAAACTGGCTGTAAATTGCTGGATACACTATCGCTGAACCAGAGTCCCAAGATTAGATCGTTCGAGCAATCCTAACCTCTGACTAGTGGATGCATGTTTGCTGAAATAGGTCGTTGGATCTAGGAGTTACCGATTAAGGACCGTCCAATTTCAATTTTGGCAACTCCACTTGAATTGGCTAATACAAGGATCGACATGTATACGTACCAGACCTTATTCAGTGACCTGGGCCACTAGTTTGGATAATTAAAAGTTGATCGATCTGAACCGTCCATTAGGTTTAAAACACATTTCATATGCCACCGTGCAAAAATTGCATTGGACAATCCAGTCCATGCTTGATTTAGCCTCTTTTTTTGTATAGATGATAAGCTCCCCTAACAAAAGTGATTCTTTAAAATCTTAAGAAAATTGATGATGGCCCTTAACAAATAGGCAGATCACATTGACCGTTTGTATCTAAGGCCATTGATCAGGTGATTAAGATTCTTCACGTTAGCATGATGTTTTCTTGGTGGGCCATGGAATGTGCGTTGGACCTATTGAGCAGCATAGAACAATCGATAGGACTAAGGGTGCGTTGGGTAAAACTTAGTTTCATAACTTATCACCCAAAAATGCTACTTTCAGTGATTTTGGTAATTTAGACCATTTGGTAAGCCAGAGACGTCTCTCACCAAGTCATTTCCTATTTCCTGTCAAAATTTTAAAATGACAAGAATACCCTTTCAGTTATTCAATATGTTATATAGGATTCTCTCACCAAGTCATTTCCTATTCTCCCACTCGAGAAAAAAAATCCCTAACTATTTACAAACCAACTCCTCAAATCACTCCTTTATTTAAAGGTGAAATTTGGATCTCTCTCTGCCTCTCTCTCTCTCTCTCTCTCTCTCTCTCTCTCTCTCTCTCTCTCTCTCTCTCTCTCTCTCTCTCTTATATATATATATATATTATATATATATATATATATATATATATTATATATATATAGCCTTTTTAGGACCCACCATGATGTTTATTTGCCATATGTACCACTCATAAGGTCACACAGACCTAGATGAAGGGAAAACATAAATATCATGTTGATCTACAACTTCTATGGCCCACAAAACGTTCAAAAGGGTAGATGTTCAATTCCATTACTATGTGTGGATGGATTTCCTTAACGTGAGGGGAACTTCTGAATAGCTTTCATGTCGTTTACACAAACGGCGCCAAACTGTTGTTGCTCAAATCTGATTGATCATATTCCACCTCCCGTGAGCCTTTAGGTACCTATAAATTAATGGAGAACAATGAGATAATGAGACACTAGGGGCACCGGTTATGGCCGGGGACCCTCTAATGCATAAGTCAGATATATGGACCCACAATAGGTGTGATAGAATTAGGATAGTTATGCGTACATCTATGAGATATGCTGAAAGACCCGTATTGAGATTGAAATCTATTCTCAGATGTTTCTCTAATTATGCCTCGATTAGCATGATCCCTGACTAAGACTTCGCTTGGGAGAGTCTTGTTCATATATGGTGCAGGATACATTACGAATGTTTTCTATTACTAGCCCGAGGTTGGCCTCCGAGGTCAAGATCACCATCCGACCTTGAGGTCAGTAGTGAAGGACAACATCTGACCTTGAGGTCGGTACTTGAAGTTTGTAGGTTTGTTATGAGTCTTATTTCCAAATTGTTCTATCTGGTTCACTGTGTCTTCTTATTTGGCTCACTCAGGGAGTCTTCTATAATAGTTTTGTTGCCACATGTCTTATACATTAGGTTAGCTCAATTGTACCCATAACATATATTATTTATTATGTGTTCACGAGTACGGACGATTATAACCTACCAAAGTATAAATTTTTCTCTTGAATTATTGTGCCTGTCCACTTGTTTTTTTTTTTTTTATTGTGGTCATCCAATCACTCTCTATCAATATTCCTATGATTAATTGTGCCGCCCACCTGTTTTTTATCGCGGTCATGCGGTCACTCTCTATTAATAATTCTATGGATTATTGTGCCGGCCCACCTGTTTTTTTAATTTAATTTAAATTATTTATTTATTTATTTGTTGTGGTCATCCAATCACTCTCTATCAATATTTCTACGCTAGCCCTCCGGCTTATTATTATTATTATTATTATTATTATTATTATTATTATTATTATTATTGCGGTGATCCAGTCACTCTATCAATATTTATACAAGCATTGTGCCGGCCACTTGTTTTTATATTGCCGTCATCCGGTCACTTTATCAATATTTCTACAAGGTATTGTGCAGGCCGGACCACGATTGCGTCCTACCCCCGACCGGACGGTAATCCGTCCGGGCAGGGCTCTGTGGGGCTCACCATGTTGTAAGTGTTTTATCCACGCCGGTAAACGCTTTTTCCTGATAATTTTAATATGTGAGCCAAAAAATGAGGCAGGTCCAAGGCTTAAGTATTGCGCCATCATCCAGTCGCTCTCTATCAATATTTCTACTAAGTATTGTGCCGGCCCAACCCAATTTACAAATGGGAACTGGTGTGCTCCAGCTGGACAAGGTAAATACTAAACCTGGACCGTAGTTATATTGATATCTACCACCGATGGTCAGGATGTCATGTTCCTGTGGTTTTTTTGAGCTGTGGGCCATCCAAGGCAGAGGTCAGTATGTGGACGGTACCGATTATTCATCATATAAGCTTCCACTGATTTCCATGATATTGTGGAGTTAAAAGAATAAGCTGAAAGGGTACAAGGATGTGGTATACACGCACATACAGGCACTGCACACGGGACAGACGTAAAAATCAATCCAGACCGTCCAAATTGTTGACCTCACGGTAGATGGGCATATCCGCTAATGATATAAACGATAATTAACGGATACTATTGACTATTTTTCAGCGTTACCATCCATTTTGATGGCCGCCAATCCAATGGACAGGATCCAAGTAAATTTTGGATTATGGCATCATCTGAACTCACGATTTTGACTATCTTTTAGCCGTGTGTCTCTTGTGCATGTGCAAGAAGGCCCTAGCTGCACTCTAATAGAGTTCATTTACACATCTCCTCCTCTTCTATACTTCCTACAATCTCATTCTGTGATCTTGATAGAGCATTTGTAACTCTCATCTCATTTCTTCTTCTAAACTTCCTACCAATATCATTCTGTGCTCCAAGGCCATGGATTTCATCAGCCCAGTCATCGACATCGTGTCTCGCCTGTTGGATCCCATCACTCAACGTATACGATATGCCGTCAAGCTCCGAGTAAACATCGACTCCCTGAAGAATGCCATGAACGAATTGATATGTGTCAGGGCCGACGTGGAGACGAAGGTTGATAATGCGGAAAGGCAGCTGCTCCAATGCAAGAGCCATGTGAAATGGTGGCTAGAAAAGGTAGAAGCCATCGAACGAGAAGTGAATGGGATGGAGGAAGCTTATCAGCAAATGAAGAGGTGTCTTGGTAACTGTCGTCCGAATTGTTGGTCGGGCTACAAGCTCAGCAAGAGGGCGGCAGAGAAGCTGACAGATGTAACTGAGTTGAAGAGAACAGGTGATTCCTTCGATGTAGTGGCGCAGAAACCGCCCCCAGGTGTTGTGGAAGAGCAGCCTAGCACTTCAGCTTTAGGCATGGACTTGATGTTCGAGAAGGTTTGTGGCTGCCTCAGGGAAGATAGTGTGGGAGTCGTGGGGATATATGGAATGGGGGGTGTGGGGAAGACGACACTCTTGAAAAAGATTAATAATGAAACAACCCATGGTTTCAATGTGGTGATTTGGGTGGTGGTGTCTAAAGAAGTAAATGTGGGAAGGATTAAAAACGAAATCGGAAAGAGGCTTGGTTTGATCCGGGAAGAAGATAGAAGCAATGATGAGATACGGGCTGCAGACATACACAAGGCCTTGAGCAAGATGAAGTTCATGCTACTGCTAGATGATATATGGCAGCGGCTAGATCTGGAGTTGGTCGGAATTCCTTGTCCAAGCAACCAGAGCAAGGTTGTTTTCACGACACGATTTGAGAATGTGTGCTATGAAATGAAAGCTGACAAGAAGGTCAAAGTCGAATGCCTTGGGTGGAAGGAAGCGTGGGATCTGTTTCGAGAGAACGTTGGTGAAGAGGCCTTGAATTCTTGTGGAGATATTCCGGGCCGTGCTGAGCCTATTGCAAAAGAATGCCGTGGTCTACCCCTTATGCTCATCACAATCGGGCGGGCCATGGCGAGCAAGAAGACACCCGAGGAGTGGAAGTATGCAATAACAGCTCTTAGGAGTTCACCATCAGACATTTCAGGTATGGAAGAAGAAGTCCTTTTCCGTCTGAAATTCAGTTATGATAATCTAAGAGGCGACACTATCCAATCATGCTTCCTTTACTGTTCACTGTTTCCGGAGGACCACGTCATTCGCAAAGAAGATCTCATTGATTACTGGATTGGGGAAGGATTCTTGGATGAGTGGGATGGTGATCTTGATAGTGCTCGTAACAAGGGCCATGACCTCATCGGAACCCTAAAGTCCGCATGCTTGTTGGAGAGTGGTTCTGATGAGAAAACAGAGGTGAAGATGCACGACGTGATACGTGACCTGGCTTTATGGATATCTTCTGAATGTGGGAAGAAGAAGAACAAGTTTCTGGTTAAAGCGGGAGTTGGATTGAGGGAGGCACCAGCCATTGAGAGGTGGACAGAGGCAAACAGGATATCTCTAATGCAGAACGAAATTAAAGAAATAACAGAGACTCCTAAGTGTCCCGACCTCTTAACCTTGATGCTCCAACACAATGGGTGTTTGGAAAAGATGACCAATGAATTTTTTCAATTCATGCCTCATCTAAGAGTGTTGGATTTGTCAAATAATCATATAAAAGAAATCCCACCTGAGATATGTAACTTGGTCGAGTTACAATATCTCAATCTGTCGAATACTCGGATAAAAAATTTGCCTGAAGAGATAGGATGTCTCGCGAAGCTGAAGCACTTGGATTTGAATCAATGTTATAGTCTTGACGGAATCCCTCGTGGGGTAATATCGAGGCTTTCTAGGTTGAAAGTGCTGAAACTGTTGAAATATGTGATCAGGGAAACAACAGAAGAGAGTGGTTGGTTTTATTTAACAGAGATGGAAGGGTTGAAATGGTTGAGCCATCTTGAAATCACTATAGAAACTGTAGATGATCTTAAAAGGTATCTTGATTCTCACAAGTTGCCGAACCTGACGTGGACTCTATCCATTGGAATCTGCGAAGGCTTGACAACCTCCACCCTATTATCATCGTCTTTCAGGGCAATGAGGAGTATCAGACGTCTTCAAATTGTAGAATGCACAGAGATGGAAGAGATGATGATCGGTTCGGATGTGGAGAAAGAAGATGATCATTCGGTTTCGAGCTTAGAGTGGCTCACCCTTTGGGGACTTGACAACTTGAATATCATTCGAGTTGGGGGATGCATACAAAACCTTTGCCACATAAATATTAGTTTTTGCCCCAAACTGAAGAGTGTTACATGGATTCTACAACTTCAAAATCTTGAAGAAATCTGGATACTACACTGCAAAGGAGTGGAAGAAGTAATAGGTACAAGTGATGTCAGGATTCCGGTCAGAGAGGCATGCCTAAGACGTCTCAAATTTCTGCATCTCACTGACCTACCAGAATTAACAAGCATTTGTAATCATGCATCGGCTTTCCCTTCCTTGGAAAAGTTGCATGTGTATGAATGCCCAAAGCTAAAGAAGCTCCCAATCGGTCTCCAAAGCGCCAATAATCCTCTAAAGGAGATAGAAGGTGAGAAATAATGGTGGGATGGTTTGGAGTGGGAAGAAGATGGAATCAAGTCTAATTTGCTTCCTCTTTTCAAAGTGACGATATGATGAATTCAATAAATGGGCTTGTGTTCTTGTTTTTTTTTTTTTTTTTTTTTTTCATAAAAGCTGGTTGTATCTGAAATGGAAACGGAAAGAAATGTGACAGTTTGTCTGCACAGTATGTGCTCTTTTTATTAACGGGTAATTATGTATTAGAGATGATTATGTATGTTTCTATAATTTCAATATCTAGCAATCACATTCTCTATTAAATAAAATGATATTTTAATGTCCAAGTTATTAAGTATTTTCTCCATGATTTTAATACTTGGATGAGACTAATTCTCCCCATAAGTCCATCTTGAGCCATTCCATACTCAAATGATTTTATTTTCATGTGATCCACACCGTCCATCAGGTGTCACACCTAATTCCAGGACTTGATGCTGAATATCACACGGATCCAAAACTCATGTGGGCCTCACCATAGGAAAGTGTATGGAATCATGTATAAAAGTTGTATGGCCCCACTACAAGAAAAGTGGGCTTTAGCCTCAGTTCAAAACTGTGGCTAAAAAGGTTAAAACTGAGGCTAAAGCCTTTAGCCTCAGTTTTGCCTCAGTTATCCAAACCGAGGTTGAAACGCCTGTGGCTAAAGGCTTTAGCCTCAGTTTTAGCAACCAAAGCTAAAATAACTTTTATAGCCTCGGTTCTTCAAGTGAGGCTAAAAACCTCTTTAGCTTCAATTTTCTCGAAATGAGGCTAAATCCAAATTTTAGCCTCCATTGTTTGCAACTGAAACTAAATCCAAATTTTTGCCTCAATTGCCTCCAACCGAAGCTAAATCTATTTTAACCTCGGTTTTCAACAACCGAGGCTAAAGCCTTTAGCCACGGGAGTTGTAGTCTCAGTTTAGATTACTAAGGTAAAACTGAGACTAAAGATAAATTTAGCCTTTATTGACATTAATTGAGGCTAAAATCAATTTCTAACATCATTTATTAATAATCGAGGCTAAATCATTTATTTTAATCCATTCATAAACCTATGCATATTCAGTGGCCATTGATCAAATGGCTTGCATTTTTGTTCTCGTAAGGTAACAACTCATGGAGAAAAACATGAGAATCACACCCACTTTTCAAATTTAAATTTTAGTTTCTATTTGGAATAGAAATATGGGAAGAAAAAAAAAAAAAAAATTCAACAACTGAAGCTTTGATCAACCGTCATCATTGGATTCTAATTCAGATTGCTAGATCTTGACCGCCACAACTGAAGCCTCTGGTCCATCTCAGAGAAATCAGCCAACATGTTGGAGCTGTAGTTGGGAGAGATCTGGTGCGTCATCGCCAGTGGAAGCTTTCCTCTGCTAACTGCCATAATCACAGGATCGATGAATTCAACATCAACATAGCTGCTATTTCTAGCAACTTCTTGTTGCAGATTCAAATTAGCTGAACTACCAAAGAACGGATACTGTGCACCTGAACCTGCCACAAGAAGGAATATAAGCATCCACAACAATCAGAAAAAAGATCTTACCAGCAAGAAAATTAAAAAGGAAAATAAAAAATAAATGGTAGCAAAACTGCAAGAATTTGAGCTAGTAGATCAATGGTAGACAGGGTGCATTTCAATATTGAGGTCTCAGATTTGAACCTTGCTTACCAGCCAATTAACAAAAACAAAAGAAAAGAAAAAGATTTTTAAAAAATAACTTGAAACTGCCAATGAAAGAGGCGTGATGCATACACCATTCCGTAACCTGAGGGGTACAGTTCTATACAATTTAAGTTTCAATTGGTTTTTCTTTCTCCCCGTATGAGAAAAGTATGGCATCGATAAACGGTTGAGTACATGACGGGTGGGACTTCTCCACCGTCAGTACAATAATTTCCCCTCTTCTTTCACTCGTGTTTGAATAGAGAAAAAACCTCATAGATCTATGGGTGGTTAGGAGTGGAAGACCACAAAAATATATTGGCTATCTTTATCTACTCCCACGTGTATCTTATAATATTGTCCATGAGACTTGTTAGATTATCTTGCTATGGTTAAATTGTGAGAGAACATAAATATATATAAATAATGTTAATATAAAGACAAGAATAAAAATAAGAAAATTGTCAATAAAAGCTCAACCACTTAAAAAACAAGGTATAAATAATTGAAGTCGAGACTAAAGAAGTCATGTAATGATCCAAATTAAAATTTTAGTTTACTTTGATACACAGTACACATGCACACATGGCCAAAAGTTAAATCATTAACTTGTAAAATTTCTAAAGCTATCCAACCAAGATTGATCCGCGTATCAAATCAGTCCGATGAAAAATGAGTGCGGATCATCTGTTTCCAGCGTACAACGGCTTCCCGTGTCCTTGAATTTAATTGGTTCATGTCATTTTAATGGGAATCTACATATGTCGTGGTTACAAAAGGGGATAAAAATGGTCATTCCCCAGGAATCGGAAGTGAAACTAGAAAAAGACCTGATTTGCAAAGCCGAGAGCATGGGTTCTGGGCAGCTGCATTTAGCACCACGCCAATGATGAAGAAAACATGGTCAGCCTCCGACCGATGTTTCTTGTGGTGTAGGATGCGAAGAAGGTCGAAGTCAAGCCGGCAGATACAACGATGATGTGAATAGCTGAAGGCCGTGGTTGTCATATTTGCAGTAATTGCTGTCCAAACCAGGATCTTTGGTCTTTCGATAGACAACTGGGAAGAACTTTATCAAGAAGGCGTCCATCGATGTTACTCCACCTGCAACAGAGAAACCAATACACCACCATGTCAGAGGAGTGATTCATAACAATTAGACTTGCATGCTTATTTTATACTCAAGGCCGTGTTTGGTAGTCACCCAAAAAAGTGAGTTGATCTAATTGTTCAATGTAACGATTGATTTTATGCATTGGAGATCAAAATCTCTAATATATAATTACTGCTATCTAGAGTGAGATTAATTCCTATATAGGTGTTTGGTAACAGAACTAAGCATTTTTTTAAATAAAGAGTTCCAAACGGAACATGTTTTTAATTTTTTTTTAAAAAAGGATTGAGGGCGATTAATCGCATTGGTAAAAATAAAGAATGAAATGCACTGGAAACAGAAAGGTATGCAAGCAGGCATATTATAGCACTCAACCAGAAACATATACAAGCAGGCACCTACGACACATATGCACAAAAGCATTCGGTCATTTTTTGGCTGAATGTGAACTACAGATATATTTTCTTTCTTAACTGTCTATCTATTCAGACACCTACGAAGGGTTAGGGTTCTTCCGTCTGTAATATTCTTTCTGCAATGCCATCAATGATGGGTCCCATATATCTATTCTGGACCAATGAACAATGTGGCCGACTTGTATAAACTGAAAGATGGTACTGCACAAACCTTCTGTCCACAGAACTGTATAACACATCCTCGATAATATACATAAGATTGTCTGGAGACATCTGGGGCAATGTCTCTCCAAGGTGCACCCAACAAGATGGTCTGATAATTGTGTCGGGACTCTCCTTGAGCTTCTTTCAGAATACACGCCATGCCGGATTTCCCATAAATAATATGAAATTTTGTAATTCTATATTGGCAACTTGGCATGCTTAATAACATTGTTATTTAAATTAGCAAATCATGTATAAGCTAGACAATTAAATATAGCTTGAAGTTTTGTTTGTGATACATCTAAATCATTAGAGAGTGTTTTGAATTGTTTAATTTGAATCATTTTTATGTCACCTATGCAGTTTTTGAGTAATATCGACTTTTAAGAGTTTCAACACGAGGTCATGGGTTTGAGTACCCATTGTGGTGAAAAACCACTGATGTGTGAGAGTGTGGGTGTGTGGGGTGTAAGTGTGTGTGTGTAAAAAAATAAAACAAAAAAAAAAAAAAAAAGCCTCTATCCCCCATCACACTATCACACTTTGCAAAAGTACTTAGAGATTTTCTCAAAAGAAAATTAAAGGATGTGGATTTATATTTAAAGCCCTTTTGGAAAACTCCCATAAATTCACTATATCTATCAATTTCTTCATCTCATTCGAAGAACATAAGCTTAAAAATGAGGCAAATTCAATACTTATATAGAACATGCCATGCAGGAAGCAATGAGGACGGAATGCCCAACATTGAAACTTGCGTGAGGCCACAAAGTTTTGGATTAAGCTAATACTCATGTTCTCCATTCATCCCAAAGTAATCTTAGCTCCTATGAACGTTTTGGATGTTATATGTACATCATGGAGCCGGGAACAATTCAATATTGATATTTTCACCCTCATGTTTCTTGTCTCATTACTTGAGTTTTGGATCTACTTCATTATTTGGATGTGAACTTGAAAAACTGATAAATGAAGTAGATTTCTTGTGAACTTGACGTTACATTACATTGTGGTAGGGCTGAAAGTTGGGCGGGTTCAACTCGACCGACCCGTGACCGACCTGACATTGGGTTGGGCTTGGGCAGGATGTATCGGGTTTGGTCTCGAGCTTGGGCCATACAAGCACCAACCCGATAAAACTTGGGTTGGGCTCGGGTTGAGGTCTCGGGTTGCCCGACCCAACCCGAACCCGATCAATATATAAATTCCTTATAAATTAATTATAATTGAGTGCGGATCGTCTGTGTTGAAGGCACAGGAAATTCCAGTGTCGTCGGGTTTTATTGGTCCATGTCATTTCCGATTACTCAAGCTAACAAGATATGCCGTATTTCTCTCTCCCAAATAAATTGCTTGATACACAATAAGACTTTTAAATGAGTATTTATCCTATATTTTAGTTTGTTTGTTTAGAAAGAATAAACACCTTTATGATAAATAACTATATATATAATTAATACAATTATAGGTATAAAAAATAAGACGTGTATTGAAAATATAATAAACTAATGTCATAATGAAAATATTAGCATATATCTACCCGATCAACTTGGCCAACCCGACCTAGCCTGCTTGGGTTGGGCTTGGGTTGAGAATTCTCTCAACCCGATATTGGGTTGGGTTAGGTTAGGGTTGAGGTATAGGAACCTTGGGTTGGGCTAGGGTTGAGCACCAACCCGACCCAACCCTCCCGACTTTCAATCCTACATTGTGGTGGTAATGTAGGAGCATTTTCATACCGAGCTCGAGTGGGGTCGCTTGTGGGATATGCAGGGACATATTCAGAGTGAGTGGCTGGTGTGAGGTGGGCCCCACTCGTGTGAGGCAAGTGGCTTAGGTGATCAAGAGGAACCCATGTGAAGTGGGTTCCACGATGGGGTTTGACCAAGGTCCTAACCCATGTAATGTGGGGCCTAGGCTAAGCTATGATATAAATGGATTGATTAGCCATGCTCTATCACTTTAAACTTCTTTTAGTTTGAGTTTTTAAAGTAATTGTTTAATGGATCTGCACCACGTTGGCTCCAAAGAGCTCCCGCTAGGGGTAGGCTTGACATTCTCAATCACAAAATGGTCTTTTCAACGTCACTTATGTCATCTTCTGTTAAAAGGTTATTGACGTTTTTGTGAGGAGCCATTTTAATAAAATAGTAATAGAAAAGTGATGAATGAGTGATTATCTAGGCTACAGAGGTATTTTAATAAAATAGACTGTTGTATTATGGAGGGATTTGACAGTTTTCCCTGTATAAAAAGAAAGTTAATAATACTCGGAAACTTATAACGCTTGATACACAATCACTCAGAAATTGCATGTGTGGATTACATTAAGTAAAACGGACTGTTGGCTAATCCACAGTCCCCAAATTCGATTGGTCGAATAATCCTAAATTCTAACGCATATGGCGATGCCTCACATAAGCAAATTCTATCGAAACCACCCAAATTGCCTATGCGACTGTGGATGGAACAAAATATAGAATCGTGTCTATCAAGCAATCCTAGCCGTCCAATGAAGGACTGCCTACCACTTCTGTGAGGGGGGGACGAGTTTATTCACATGAGATCCCTTGTTTGGCCTTGATCCCTAAAATCAAGCTGATTCAACATTCGGGTGGCCCACCCCATAGGGAATGATTAAAGTTAAATGAATGGATTGCGGACCGCTTGATTTTTGGATCGGTCTCGTTTTTTGAATCATGTCCTAAAATAATATGGCAAAAGGTATGAATGAAGTATATATGTCATACACATCAATGTGGGCCTACTTAGCTTTTGATAGTAGAAACTTCTCCATCGACTTAAACAGTTCAAAATCCAAATATTAGAGAATCCTGACCGTTAAATCAGGCAAAAGTGCAAAAGTTAGAGATAAATTTGGCTCACGGATAAAATGGGTGTGGGTTTTGGTGAATGAAAAGCCACATGCCACGTGTACTGCTTACAAATGACTCTGCATATTCCGTTTGGAAGTGGATGGGTAGTGACCCCAAAGCCACCCAGCTAGGTTGTGTTGGGGCTTTGGGGCCACCATGATGTTTGTGTTTTCTCATCGTCATTCATCTATTTTGTCAGTTCATTTTAAAGTATGAGCTCAAAAATATATTAGTAGATCCCAAGTCTAAGAGGTTCACACTAAAAGAAACAACTCGGGTAATGACACCCACAGATGAAAATTTCCTAAAACATGTTGTAATGTCATATAGACTTGGACGAAAGGAAAACACAAATATCAGTTTCATCTCAAAATTTTGTAGTCCTTCTAAAGTTTTTATTGGTGGTCGTTCAATTGCCATTGTTTTCTATGATGTGGTACACTTGAGTTTTTTATCTGCATTATTTTTTAGCTCGTATTTTAAAATGAGCTGGAAAAACAGATGAACAGCATGGCAAAAACACATACATTCCAGTGACTAACACACCACCATCCTGGTGTTAGAGTATTATATAAAAATGTCAATATCGTTAGCCAGTTGAGAGGCTGGACCCATGACCTAGGCATTCAAATTGTAAAATCTATTTTATATTCCAACCAAGTGTGGGACGTACATGATGGACGGCTGGTATTATTGACTGGACCGTTTATAGCATGACTATTACCACTCGTGGTTTCTGACCTCTGTTGAAACAAATGAATATATTCTAAGTCGTAGAAATCATAATCACATGTTGAAACATCTTAGGTTATTCAAATGCCCCATCCAATCCAAATGTCCCCTCTGCAGCTGAATATTGTATAATAAAGGAAAGAATTTTCAATGCCTCCCATTCAATGTGGGCTGTTGCGTCCTTACTCATGCCTTAGTGGTAGACTGATCATAAGAGTTTCAACACAAGGGTAGGATCAAAATTAGGGATATCTAATTAGCTCCTCCATCAAAAAGTATTGCATCACCTCATTTCCTCTTACATCCCATAATATTAAGCTATATTTATTTTTCCACAAAATTTCTTTTACTTATTCCAGACGATGATCCGGATCAATGTTGAGCATCTTGTCTCCATGATCATAGTCACAATCTTTTATTTTAGTCTTTGCTCTTCTTATTTCAAGGCTTAATCCGACATTGAGTGCTCCGTCGTCGTAGTTTCAGCTTCGATTGTAATAGCACTATAGAGCTTAACAAATCCCGAAAACCCAATAGAGTATATGTTGGGGGGAAAATTCCTTCTCGACTACATACACAACACTATCGGAATCAAAAGATGGCAAAAATAAAAATAAAAAATAGAGGCAAACCATAACATAAATTTATCTCATTCTCTTTCAATACGTTCACAGATTCATGCAAATCCGTTATGCGTAAGGGCAAAAAATGAAGAAACAACTCTCAATACAATGATAATTCTCTCTCTCTCTCTCTCTCTCTCTCTCTCTCTCTCTCTCTCTCTCTCTTCTCTCTCTCTCTCTCTCTCTCTCTCTCTCTCTCATTACAGAATATATATTACTGCTAATTAAGGAACTAGGATTTATATAAAACTCCAAGTGAAATTATGAAATTGCCCTCTACACTGGAGGCATGCTCGCGGACCCCCAAGCAAGGGGGCGTTGCCCCCTGCGAGCTCAGCGTGGAGCCTAACTCACCAAAGTGTTGGTTGGATGAACAGTGCACCTCTAATAATCTAGCTCCATAGATCTTAACAATCTCTCACTTGGAGACTGATCACAAGCAACTCTCTTTGAATTTGTTGCATCTAAAAAACTCGTCTCTTCATAGAGAACTTGGTCTGAATCTCCTTCTAGTCTTCAAGCTGTCTTCAAGCTTGAAGACTAATAGAAAATGAACATAATTTCAATTTCTTTATAGTAACTTCCTTGGTCAATATATATGCATGGTTCTGACTTGCATGAATCTTCTCCAAAATAAATTCTCCATCTTACAAAAGCGATCATATGAAATGATCTTTTATGTCTATATGTTTGGTTCTTAAATAAAAGGCTAAGTTCTTTACTAGATGAATTGCAATCTAATTGTCACTAGACAACTTACAACTTTCTTACTTCTTATTCAACACTTTCATGAGACCCTGTAACCATATTATTTTCTTGCTAGCTTTTGTTGCAGCAACATAGTTTTGCTACTGCCGTCAATATAATAACAATCTTTTGTAACTATGAAACCCAACTAACTGTTGCACTGCACAAAGTGAACACGTACCATGTAGTGCTCTTTCTGCTATCAATATCCAATACTAGGTCCGAATCAACATATTCATGTAATCTTATTTCTAACCCTCAATAACACAATTCTACATCAATAATACCTCTCAAGTATTTAAGAATTTGTTTGACAACTTCCTAATGCTCCTTTCCCAGATTGTTCACAAACATGCTGATAAGTACTCTCACTACATTAGCAATATCTAGTCATGTGCAAATCATGATGTACATTGAGTTTCCAACAATTAAGGCATATGGAACCTTAGCCATGTAGTAATGTTCTTCTTGTGTTGCTACACCATCTTCTTTTAAGAGTTTGAAGTGGCTTGCCAAGGGAGTGCTAACTAGCTTAGAACCTTCCATGTTAAATCGCTTGAGTAATTTGACAACATATTCAACCTGTGATAATTTAAACTTCATGTTTGTTTTGTCGTTGCTAATTATCATACCAAGGATTTATTTTGCAACACCCAAATCCTTCGTTGCAAACTCCTTCGATAATTATTCCTTAAGATTTGAAATGTCATTCATGCTTGACCCTACAACAAGCATATCATCTATGAGATACAAATTTTTAAGTTTCTTGAAACAACAATAGCGATCAACATGGCATCTCTTAAAGCTATTAATAGACATAACAATCAAACTTTCTATACCATTGTCTTCGGGCCTATTTCAAACCATATAAACTCTTTTTGAGTTTAAGTACAAACCATGTTCTCCTTGTTAGTGTTGGGGGCCTTGCACAAAACCTTAGGATCTAGCCTCCTGAAACAAACCAGAATTATGGAATAATAATGCAATGAACTAAATCAAAACATAAACCACACCACACCAGGGATTTTTACGTGGAAAATCCTCAAAGATGTAAAAACCACTGGACCTTGTCCAGATCAACAATCCACTATAAAGTAGAACGTTACAACCAATCACAAGCACACACCGTTTGGATCAAACCTTCTTCACTCACGCAGGAGTGGATAAACAATAAGAGAAACAAAGAAGACGGAGAGATCTCACCGATTACGAGGACTTGGAAGCGCTGAGATATGGTAGATCACCTCTACGAGCATAGCCTCCCTTCCACAAGCTTCCTCTCTCTCTTTCTCTCCCTCTCTCTTACACCTTTAATAACCCTAAGCACTTTAGCAAACCTTGCAAAGCTTTAGGAAACCCTAGAATACCCTGGAATATACCTCAATCCTGCTACACCCCTTTATATAAGAATAGAAAGAGGTAGAATCCAAATAGGAAACAAAATCCGCAAAATCTACGTTTTCGCAATCGCATCTGCGGAACTCTTCGATGATATCGAAAGTCTCTCGATGACAGCTCCGATATCATCGACGGTCCTTCGATGATATCGAAACAAGACCAAAAACTATCCAGCAACCAGGGGTAAAAATTTCAACAATTATTGATGTCATCAAGCTACCCTCGATGACAGCCTCGATATCATCTGAAGGTCTCTCGATGATATCGGAACAGGACAAAAATTGTCCAGCGACCAGCGGTGAAAAATCCTGCAATTATCGATGATATCGAAACTTGTTCAATTTCATCAAACCCAACAATGAGGAGAAAATCCCCATCAAATCTCCCCCTTGATGAGCTTCTATCCCCTACCAGCAAACCGGCTTTCATAACCATCATCATCCAACCTTCCCATCGACATCAAGTTGAGGCGAAGGTCTGGGATATGTCTCACATCCCTGAGAACCAATGTTCAGCCCACATCGGTCTTCACACAAATATCACTGACTCCTACGATCTTTGATACACTAGAATTTCACATCTTCATGGTCCCATAGTCACCTGACTTGTAGCTTGTGAAGAAGTCCCTGCATGGAGTCGAATGAAACGAGGCTCCCGAGTCAATCACCCCTGACTCGTAGTCGTGGTCCTGACTTGTAGTCGTGAGACATATATTGTAATCTGCTGAAAGAATAACTACAACGTCGCCATCTGAAGCGACCGCAGTGGAATTTGATTCATCTTCCTTCTCCTTTCCTTTTCCTTTCTTGTCGTTCTTCTTACCACGACATTCATGCTTGTAGTGGCCCTTCTTACCACAATTCCAGCATTCAACATCGTTTCTGTTTCTTGACTTACCTCTTAATTTATCTCGGGCCTTTCCGCCCTTCCTGTTCTTTCCTCTCCCCCGTTCCTATGTCACAAGGGCCTCTAGCTGAGTAGACCACTGAAATTTTCTCCTTGTCTCCTTATTAAAGAGACAACTAGTCACCAGTTCTATGGATATCTTTCCGTCTAGAGCGGAGTTACTTAGATACACCACCAATGTCTCCCAACTGTCAAGCAATGAACTAAGTAATAGTAAAGCCTGCAATTCATCATTTAGGACCATCTTCATAGCAGAGAGTTGGTTCACTATATTGCTAACCTCATTCACGTGCTCGGCCACAGAACTTCCTTGAACTTGAGATTCACAAGTCGCCTTATCAGAAAAATTTTATTACCAGCTATCTTCCTTTCATACAACCCTTCTAATTTCAGTCATAGGCTAGCAGCTGAGATTTCCTTAGACACATGGTGGAACACAGAATCATCCAACCATTGTCTAATAAACCCCACCGCCTTCCGGTCCATCTTCTTCCAATCATCATCAGACATATTCTTGGATTTTGCTGATATGCCTAAAATTGGAGAATATAGGTCCTTGCAATAAAGCAAGTCCTCCATCTTAGCCTTCCATATGGTCCAGTTAGAACCATTGAGGTTGATCATCCTTGATGAGCCACCTTCCATAATTCAAAAACCGATTCTACCCGTTCAATGAACTAAGTTTTGATACCACTTTGTTGGGGGCCTTGCACAAAACCTTAGGATCTAGCCTCCCGAAACAAACCAGAATTATGGAATAATAATGCAATGAACTAAATCAAAACATAAACCACACCACACCAGGGATTTTTACGTGGAAAACCCTCAAAGCGGTAAAAACCACAGGACCTCGTCCAAATCAACAATCCACTATAAAGCAGAACATTACAACCAATCACAAGTACACACCGCTTGGATCAAACCTTCTTCACTCATGCAGGAGTGGATAAACAATAAGAGAAACAAAGAAGACGGAGAGATCTCACCAATTATGAGGACGTGAAAGCGCTGAGATATGGTAGATCACCTCTACGAACATAGCCTCCCTTCCACAAGTTTCCTCTCTCTCTCTCTCTCTTTCTCTCTTTCTCTTACACATTTGATAACCCTAAGCCCTTTAGCAAACCCTTGCAAAGCTTTAGGAAACCCTTGAATACCCTAGAATATACCCCAATCTCGCATACACTCTTTTATATAAGAATAGAAAGAGGTAGAATCCAAATAGGAAACAAAATCCGCAAAATCTGCGTTTCTGCAATCGCATCTGCGGAACTCTTCGATGATATCGAAGATCTCTCAATGATAGCTTCGTTATCATCGACGATCCTTCGATGATATCGAAACAGAACCAAAAACTGTCCAACAAACAGGGGTGAAAATTCCAACAATTATCGATGTCATCGAGCCACTCTCGATGATAGTCTCGATATCATCTGAAGGTCTCTCGATGATATCGAAACAAGACAAAAATTGTCCAGTGACCAGTGGTGAAAAATCCTACAATTATCGATATATCGAAACTTGTTCGATTTCATCGAACCCAACAATGAGGAGAAAATCCCCATCAATCAGGTACAATATATCCCTATGGGTGACACATATAAATGTCTTCTTTAATATTGCTACGAAGTTAAAGCCATCAAGGCCTAGAGCTTTGTTAGGATTAGCGCATCTAATAGCATCTTCTATTTCTGAGATGGCAAGAGGATTACAAAGATCCTTAGTTTGCCTGAAAGAAAGGCTTTTGAGATTGTCAAGTAAACTCAAATCAATATGAGGGTCATTTATATCATTGGAGTTAGAATTCGCTGGAAATGGTCAACCAAAGCAAGCTGAATTTGATTTTGGTTGGCACAGGTAACCCCATTTGTGTCTTTAATTTTTCAAATATTAGATGCTTTGATTGAGTAGAAGTAATTTGAGTTTATATCCCCCAAGTTTAGTTTCTGTTTTAGCATGGATAATTCCAGGCTTTGCAGGCGATCAAGTTCCATGCCATGGCAGCTACCGACATTACTTAACCCTTCTGCAGGAGCTGGAGAAAGCGTGTGCTGATTTCTTTTGGGGTTGGGATGGGGACCGTAAAAAATGTCATTAGCTTTCCTGGAAACACATTACGGCCCCAAAAGAAGAAGGTGGTCTGGGTATCAAAAATCTGCGAAGTGTGATGCAGGCATTCAGATTGAAGATGGCCTGGACTATCAGTTGCAGAGGCAGAGGCAGCTGCTGGGCTGAATTTTTCAAAGCTTAATATCCAAATGACTTGGAGCAGCTAGTGGGGCAACACTCTCTTTCTTCTCCTCTCCTATTTGGAAGAAAATTTGCAGACAACTCCCCTTAGTGTCTGTCAACTGCTGCTGGGTTATTAGCCTTGGAGAAGTCAGTTTCTGGTATGATAATTGGTCCGGTTTAGGGTCGCTATATGATTGGAGCCTGCTACCAAGTCCGAACCACTCTATTCCAGTCAGCCACTTCATTGGGCCCACCGGCTGGCGAAACCCATCTGCTGCTCGGGTCATTCTTCCCCAACTGGCCTACCGCCCAGGTCAGGTGGAGGTTCCGAGTGCCACTGAAGGGCCACCGTGATATGCGAATTTCATCCACACAGTCCATCCATTTTTTCATATCATTTTAGATTATGACCCTTCTTAAGCTCATAATGGTAGGCGTGCACTATTACTTTCTATGGTATGGTCCACTTGAGCCTTGGATTGCCTTATTTTTGGTCCAGTATTATAAAATAATATGAAGAAAAAAAAAGGATGGACAGTGTGGATAAAATTCATACAACAGGGTGGTCCCTCAACGGCCCTCTCAGGCTCCGAACAGGTGATTTATCTTGATTCTGACATTAGATATGTTGAGGTGAGCTGGTCGCAGACGGCTAGCCAACTGGGACCAGGTCCAACTGATCATGACAGGGACAGGGACAGGGACAATGTATAGGAGAAGGTTATGTAGACAACTGAAGTGCAGCTGCCATTGATGGAAATGGCTATCTGGAAAAGATTCCTGGATGAATGCTACCATATATTGGGTCCCCGTGAATGACGGCTGTGGAGATTGGTGGAATTGAAATGTTAGGATCTCATTAATTTAATAGCCTAACTTAACATGGTTCATTAGTCATTGAGATTTTGGTGTATTAGTTAATAGCCCTGAATGGAGAGGGTTATACGGACAACCAAAATGCAGCTACCATTGAAATAAATACTTATTTAGAAAATAAGCTAGAGTGAGTACCACCGCAATAGGCCGCCATAAATAACTATAGATCTTGGTAGAATTGGAATGCGAGGATCTTAATAAGGTAATAACCTAACTTAACATGTTCCATTAATTTTGGGGCTTTTGGCATATTGGTCATGCTTTATTTGAAAAAGTTGTCAAATAGTGAGTGTTGTCACGGAGTTAGTAATCATGGACGTTAGCTGCGGAACATGATGGACTTGGAATGTGAGGATCACAATAATTTATTAGTCTAACTTAAAGAGTTCCATTAGGTTAGGGCTTTCGACATATTGGTTATGTTCTTAACTTTTATTATTATTATTATTATTTTTATTATTATTATTATTATTATTTTTTAATGTTAAATTGTTAGTACACCCACTGTCAGTTCGCTCTTCACTGTTAGCCACCTCCACTAGGGAATCGATACCAAGACCTCAGTATCGAAACGATGTATCTTTCACTCCGTCTACCACTTCAGCTATGGATCTAGGTTTAAGTTCTTAACACTCGCACATGAGAATTTTGGGGCATGGACCATCCAAAGTGTGGCCCATTGGATCAACGTTTGGATCACTAAGTCATGGCCCCACCTGTATGCCGAAAGTTGAGTTCTTCACAAATGACCCACTTGCATCTTGAATAACAAAAAACGGAAGGTGGGGATTTTTTTTCACGACCCTTTAACATCCACTTGTAGCCCACCAGTCAAGGGACGCGATGGGATGGTGACCTTGAAACCAGTCAGCTAATTGGTGCCAAAGCTCCTTGGACCACCATGATGTATGTGTTTTATCCATGCCTAGCTCATTTTGGGTCATAAGCTAAAAAATGATCCAAAGCTTAAGTGGATTGTGCCACATGAAAGGGTGGGAATTGAACCCTTATGTTGAAAACACTTAGAACCCAACGCAATATTTATTTGCCATCCGACTTATTCATAAAGATGAAGGGAAAATATAAATATCAGCTTGATCCAAACCTTATGCGGTCTTAATAAGCTTTCAACAGTAGGCATTCAATCCCCACTGTTCATATTTAGGGTTTATACGATAAAATGAGGTGGAAAATAGAATGGACAGCGTGGATAAAATATATTCACGATGGTGAGGGCCACAGAGCTTTGAGACCAGTTAGTTGGCTGGTGTTGGGATCAAAGCGGTTGAGAGCATCTGATAAAGCAAACACTCCCATCTGTCGATTTGGTGCCACGTCATACGAAAAATGGCCAAACGGTATCTCTGCAGTGTGAGCAAAGCGCGTGTAGATTATCCAAGCCTGTCCACGTGTAGATGACCCAGCCTGAAAATCAAGCAGGTCCATTCATCAGGCGGGGTACCATGCAAAAGTATCTGGGCCAAGGGTCTGTATTCAACGCGGAAGTGGAGCGAGTCGTGGTGGGGCCCACATGTCACATGGCTTGAATAACCCTGGGCTGGTGCCAGGCTGGCCTTGATAGGCACATTTAGATGGACACGGGTTTCGCGCGGAAGGGACGCGGATTTCCTGCGAAAGAATTTTGGGTGGGGATGTTTGTAAGAAATCCAACTCGTCCATCCGTTTTTCGAGCTCCACATGGTACAAAAAAAATCAGAAGAAATAAAAACTCTAGTGGACCATAGGAGATGAAACAGTGGGGAAAGGAATTCCCACCGTTGAAACCTTGCTAGGCTCCACCTTATGTTTATATGCCATCTAAATAGTTTATAAGGTTATTTTCATTGAGATGAAGTCAAAACAACAAAAACTTACACCAATATAAAACTTTTGTAGTCATATAAATGTTTCAACTGTGGTCACTAAATCCTCATTGTTTCCTCTCGTGTGGCCTCTTTGAGTTTTGGATCAACCTTATTTTTAGGCTCATGTCTTCAAATAAGTTCCCAAAATGAATGAACAACTTGAATTTCTTACAAACATAGCAGTTGCCCCACCCAGGATCCTTACAGTTCCTGTGCCCTTGGGATGCTAAGTGAGGCCCACCATGCTATTTGCGAGAAATCCACTCCATCTATCCGTTTTTAGAGATTAATTTTAGTACATGCAACAAAAAATAGGGCAGATCTAAAACTCAGGTGTGCCACACGAGAGGAAGAAGTGGAGATTCAATGACACCCTCAACATTGGATCTCACTATCTGCACTGTTTCATGTGGTGTGGTCCACTTGAGCTTTGGATATGCTTCAATTTTTGATGCGGATTGCGTCCTACCTCCTCCCGCAGAATGGACAGGAGAATGAATGAGTCTTATCCACACCGTCCATTCAATTTTATTTTTTTTTCTCTCATTTCAGGGTATAGTCTCAAAAGTGAGCAGATCCAAGCCTCGAGTGGACTACACGATGGGGATTAAACTTTTACCGTTGATAACTTCTTGGGCCACAGAAGTTGGATGGATCTGATATTTGTGTTTTGGATGGCAAATAAACATCGCTGTGGGCCCTATAAAAGTTTCAACGTGAGAATCATTATCACCACAGCTTCCTGTGTTGTGGTCCACTTGAGCCTTGGATCTGCATCATTTTTGGTCTAATACCTAAAATGATACAAAATAATGGATGGACGGTGTAGATAAGACCCATACATCACGGTGGACACTCAAAGCACCTGCCCATTCCCAACCGTAGACGGGCGGGGTAGGACGCAATCCGTGTCCTTCAATTTTGGGCAATTTTGGGCTCATGCCCTAAAATGAGCCAGCACGACGGATAGAAGAGAAAACACATACAGTTCTGATAAGACGTAGCTACGTGGTGTTAGGGTCACCACACAATCCACATCCCTTGATTGTGCTCTCTCCTCAAATGCCTAAGTCATTGAATGAATGGGTTTACTGGACCAATCTAGAAGATTCTCAATCGATGCCCAAGACAATCAAACCAACGGTTTAGATCACTAATCTATGGCCCAGAAGTATTGAATACTATGGATCAGCAAACATCAGCAAAGGGTGTGGTTGATGATAAACAGGCACGGTAGTAGGTGATAATGGGCTGGATAAGGTCTGGCCCAGTAAAGCCCAGGCCCATGTTATTTATACCCAGGAGCCCAACTGCCCGACCCTCACCTAAGACAGTGGGGCCCTTACTGTAGGGCCCACCTTAATGTATGTCTTTTATATCCATGCCGTCCATCCGTTTTGCCACATCATTTTGGACATGAGCCCAAAAATGAAGCGGATCTAGGTGGACCATAGTATAGGAAACAATGGTGATTGAATGCGTCACCATTAAAAATATTCTACAGCCCACTGTAATGTTTCCATAATATTTATATGCCATCCAACCTTTTGAACTTTTGTGGCCTATTATAAATTGTTAATGGTCAATCACCACTGTTTTCTATGGTATGGTCTACCTAAGATTTGGATCTGTTTCATTTTTTTTCTCATGCCTTAAAATGACTTAGCAAAACAGATGGATAGCGTTGCACCTATTCCACTACCAAGGTAGGGTATTGACCTTTTTACCTGGGCCCCCACCTGTATATGCAAGTGGGCCTCATCACCTGCCAAACCCAACTCAGCTCAGAAACGGATCAGGCCTCACTGGTGGGCCTAAATGGCCCATTGTCATCGCAAGCAGTGGGCCTGATCTGAATTCCTTATTTTTTAAAGCCAAACGATGGGCCTATGATGGGCTTCGCCCCAGGATTGAAAAACAGGGCCAACGATGGCCGTTAAATCCATAAAAGGGCTTATACTTTGCCTTATGTGCCTTAATAGTAAAATCTTTAAAATACGGGCCTGCCCGGTGAGCTTTTAATGATCAATTGAAGATAAGGATGAGAGCCTGTCCATGGGCCTGAAATCGAAAGCAGTCGCATCACCCAGGTAAGTGGACTAGAAAGCCCAACGGATAGCCCATTTGAACCTCTGGTCCATGGGGCCCACTCTCTATTGGGCCCATCATTACCTTCTTCCTCATTCGAATCTCCTCTCCTTCAACACAGTACATGGTATCAGCATGCTGATTTGTGGGGCCCACTTTCACCATGAATAAAGGAGAGTTCCATGAAGATGCCTCCCAATATAGAGGGCTACTTTGCCTATTCTTTCTATCAGACTTCACACTCATAACTAACACCATAAATGGCCTTTATCGTTCTGATACCATGTCAAACAATCACTTGCTATAAAAGCTCCAGCCGTTAGAGGATGAGATGCCAATGTATATCAAGGGACTCTAACACTCACTTAAACAGCCCTAATAGGAAAATATATTAAAATATATTAAAGAGGTATATTTGCTACTTGGTTTGAACACAAGACATTTATTTCTCTATGATGCCAGGGACTCTAATAGTTATTAAGGAGGGAAAAGGCATATGCAACACTTTCTACCATATCCATTACTTGCCAAATGAGCGCAAATGTCTTGTTGATGTAAATTGTTTACAAACATTGGTTTATGTTCTATTCATATGGGCTTTAATTGGATAGGTTGTCTAAGTATGTAGAGATCCACGAGCAAAGTCGATCGAGTTGACTTGACTCAGTTAGATTTTTGTTTCACCAAACATTAACTTAGTTTGATTAGTTTTTAGTCCTACCAACCATGTTGAGGACCTGTTTAGACAACCAAATTAAATGAGATGGAATTGTGGAGATGGAATTAACATTATTTATTGTGTAATGTTTCTATGTGGTATTTTTAGTCCTACCAACCCTGTTGAGGACCTTTTTATTGTTATCAAACATTGGATGGAATTTTCACAGGACCAAATGCAATTCCAATCCCACCTAATCTAATCTAATACCATGCGCCAAACAGCCTAAGCCTGAATTTTATATTAAATTTTCACCTTTAAAAATTGAGATTTTGATTAGGGATGTCAACCGGCCGAGCCTGAGGTAGGTCTTGGCCCAGATTTTTATTCAAAATTCTGATTTTTTTAGGCCGGAGCCCGGCCCATTGACACCCGTAAATTTTAATACGAAAGCATGTTTTCAACATGTTATCCCATTGATATGGGATGCACCAGCACTTCATTTTCTATTAAGTATGTGCTAAATTTGAATTCTATAGGTTTGTTTTAGTACATCCAGACATATTACAATATCCTGTATCCGTTGGATCAATGGTTGCCTTTGCGATCCGAGCTTTTGATTAGACAAAGTACAGCACTAAAGGTGGTTACCTAAAAAATCCTTCAAGATTGATAGTCTTAGATTTCCATATCAATGTCCAATGAAATAATGGTCAAGGTCACCATTCAAAAAATTTTAAATACCAAAGGTAATCATCCGTTCCAAGCATAGATTTTCTTAATTGGTTGTCCACTATTTAAGTTGAGGTTGGTGATGGGCATCGAGTCGAGTCGGACCGAGTTAGGGCTGACCCGACTTCATCCGGTTTTGAAATAGGCCCGACCCGAACTCGACCTGACTCGGTACCGAGTCCAACACCCGATCCAAGTCCGAGTCTGGCCTAGACTAATTTGGACCGAGTCCAACGCAGTCACAAGTACCGAGTCGGGTCGACTCAGCACACGGCATCTCTAATCTAAAACATCATATCTAAGTTTTTTTTAACATATATGTACAAGTCGAGTTTCAAATCAAGTCAAGTTAGTACCAGATCCTTACTCTTGCTCGGGTGGTAGACTCTCAGGAGTTTCAACACCCGGTCAAGGGTTCGAGTATCCATAGGTGGTGAAATTCCACTAGCGTGCATGTGTGGGGGAGTGTGTGCATGTGTTTAAAAAAAAAAAAAAAGTTAGTACCGAGTTGGATTTTGGGTCAAGTTGAGTCGAGTTATTGAGTGAGTCGAACTCGACTCGATTTGAGTTCGGATTGGACGAAGTCAACTCAATTCGCATCAACTCACCCACTTGGTTCGGATCAAGTTGGATCTGAGCTAGTCGGACAAGTCAAGTCATCCCGTGCCCAACTCTAGTTGAAGCAAATCTTGTAAACAGTTTAGATGGCAAAACAGTACCCAATATACTATGGATATACTCCCCCCATGCCATATTATTCCATCAAACCTCCTAAATTCTATTCCATGGAATTTATATTGACAACAACTAGAATTAATAATGCATTACAGGTAATACGTTTTGCAATTAATATATTTTCACATTTTTATTAATTTGTGCACCACATGGGCCCCATGGTTGCTTTATCCAAGCTATGGATTTGATGGACCTATCATGGGTGGGCCATGCCCAAAGAATCTGTTCAACTCGTTGATTCCATTTTGAAATTAATGGTCAGGAAGAAATGCACCAACATGCCACATTCATTGGCTGGGATCTTCCAGTTAATTGTAAATAGGAACGAATGTCTCTATTTTTATCTAAAATCAGGAGATTAGCCAATTCCGCATGCGTGTAGGGCTAAATTGCATTGTAGTCTACACATGTTCAAATATGAAACACGTGTGTGAGATATGAGCTTACAATAAGGTTGGAAATGATGTTCGGATCTTCTGCTGAAAATTGGGATAATTTCAATCTTCAAGTGGGCCACAACATAAAATGTAAATTGATAATTAAAACTTTTTAGCCATTTATTTGTTTTGACACTTTGTAAGTGTGTATGAGATCTAACTTTCAATAAGGTAGAAATTATACTTCTCTCTTTGGTGGGCCACAGCTTATAAAATACATTTTAATAGTTGAAAATTTTTAGTCATTCTTTTGTTTTGATATTTTGTGGCCCCCATGTATTTAAAATGACCTCATGATCACGATTGTAGTGGGGTCCACATAAGTATGATGTATAAGACTCTTATTAGGTGGGCCATACATGATCATCGGTTAAGATTTGACCGTTGGATTATTCAAATTGAGCGATTCAATGGGCCCCACTACAATCGTGACCATTTTAAATAGGTTTGGGGCGGGACGCTTGAACCATGGTCCCTATATATGAATATTAAGCCAGATATGGAAACTTACAGTATGAAAACCCTAGAGGGGAGAAATGTGATAGGTAAGCTTCTAGCCCTCTTTTTCTATAAATAGATACATTGGTCCCTTCACCAACACATATGAGAAAACTCTAGTCTCATTAAGAGGTTCTCATAAAGGTGTGAGGTGCGGAAGATCAGGCTTTCCGTTGACTATATCAAGGAATCAAGAATGTCTTCCCAATCAAATACGCATTAAGATTACTATTTTAAATCTCTATTATTAATGCATAGACGATCCGTCAATTCCGCAATTAAGATCTAACAATTGGTATGTTGCTGTCAAAGATAAGATTCACACAAAGCTTGCTTGAAAGTTGCTCGGTTATATGGAGTAAGTGCTAAGACATGGGCCCACCCAAAGCATATTTGCAAGTTGTTCCATTGAGTGGATGGAATAAATACTCGGATGTCCCATATCTTACAACGGCCCATTGTTCAATCAAATCTCTCTGCAGCATCACTGATGGTGTTACAAGGTGGGGAAAGTGCCCGATCCAGGTTCATATTAGGGGATTCGACGTGGCAGTTATATTAAAGTGATGTGGTATTGTCCACATTTTCCTTCCACCCTCTTAAATAAGAAAAATGATCACATGCAGCTGTATGTTAACAGTGTTTTTATTTTCTGCTTTTATGTCACTTCATTAGGAGGTGGTCCATACAACAAAGATTATCTAGAGCAAAAATCAGAATATTTCACTCATTGGGGGGACCACGCAGATGCATTGAGTCACAGCATTAGCTGCACATTGATTTCAACGGTCCAGCCTGCCTAATGAATCGATCATCCTGTTTTTTTTTTTTTTCTTTTTCTTTTTCTTTTTTTTATTCTTTTTTTCGGTCCCATGTTATCTTTATCATCGGTTGTGGATTGTTCAATGTCCATTGCACATGCAAGTCAGTGCATGTATCCCCTTCGATAAAAAGGATATAAATATCTTTAGCTTTTAGAAATTTTTTATTTTAAAATGTGTGACCCGCTCACATGGCGCTTTTTCATTTGAATCACGTTTATTGCGCAACAAGATGCATGTAGTATATCATGGTACAATATATATGTCCTTTACCAAAGATGCATGTAGTATATTATGGTACAATATATATGTCCTTTACCATTTGGCTGCCTTTTTCATGAAATTGGATTTGTGGTGACCCCACATTGTGGGGCCCAGCATGATGTATGTGTTTTATTCCTACGTGCATACATCTATTTTGCCAAATAATTCCAAAGCTTAAGTGGACCACATGAAGGAAACAATGTGGAAAATGATAGCCACAGGTGAAACCTTCCAGAGGCCTACCATCATATTTATTTGCCATCCAACATGTTTATAAAGGCACAGACAAGAAAAAAAGAAAACACAAATAGCAGCTTGGTCCAAACTTTTGCTTCTTCATAGAACTTTTCAATGGTGGGCATTCAATCACTACTATTTCATGTGGTGTAGGCTACTTGAGCTTTGGATTTACTTTATTACTTGGCTCATCCCTAAAATGAGCGGGCAAAAATAAATGAACGACATGGATAGAAAAATGTACATCATGGTGGGCTCCACAGCGCCTAACACAAGGGTTGGAACACTGCCTACAACACACGTGTCATTCATCAATCCGAGCCATGCATAAAATAAAAGAGTATCAAAGTCATCAAGTGAGCCAAAGTGTTCGAGTATCCATAGGTGGTGCTCGGGTGGTAGACTCTCAGGAGTTTCAACACCCAGTCAATGGTTCGAGTATCCATAGGTGGTGAAATTCCACTTGCGTGAGTGTGTGGGGGGGTGTGTGCGTGTGTTTAAAAATAAAATAAAATAAATAAATAAAAGTGAGCCAAAGTGTTGAAAAGCACCGTGATGTAGAGCGGGTCACTGACACTTTGTAACGCTCCGGTTTTTAGAACCCGAGTACACGACTCAGATTCCAAGAACCCAAGAGTTAGCTATTTATAACGATGATCATCCAATAAATCAATGTGCGATATAGCGGGAATGAAAATCATGCCATAGATATAGCCTCAAAATAGGAATAATATTCGGGCCCACTCCGCTGGGGGCCACTTACAAAACCTTAAGTTTCCCTAAAACCCAAAAGTGCTGAAATAAGATAAATGACTAAACTACTGATTTAGCCCGTAGTAGGCTGCCGCCTCCTGCTGCAGCTCCTCATCATATGGCTCCTCCTCAACCGCCACCACCTCCAGACCTGCCACGTCCTCAACGTCTCCCATACCTACGTCCTCTGTACGGTTGAACATTGATGAATAAGTGGCCAACTCAGTGTGATCTCCCCTCAAGATTACACACCGCCGCCCTAAATAAGGAATAGCACAAAACATACAGATAATCCAAAACATAGTAGATGCAGTCTTATTAGATGCGTGGATGTATGAATGTAATCATTGCCCCGGGGATGCTCATCCGTGCGGACAGTGGGCCATCACCCATGCAATCATCGAACCTGGGGAACATCATCCAGTCGGAACAATACGTGCCATGTATGCATGATTAGCCAAGTCGTTATTAGTCCATTTACAACCAGCCGATTTAAGTAAGCTCAAAGGTCACTACGGGGAGCACATGGCCCAGCGTAGGCCGACGGCTCGGGCATAGTGTCTCATTCCCACCATCCCCGGCCCATGAGACTACCGTCTTAGGGTGTGTGCAGTACCCACTAACATGTGGCCAGTCAATTCAACATAAAGAGGCCACCACCAATGCCGACTGGGAATGGAACGTTACAATTACCAAATGTGGCGACTAAACATGACGGCATGAATGGTGCAAAGCCGAGTAAACAGCGGTATTTAGAAAAGTGATGAAGTTCTTGCCAATTCCATTAGGTGAAACCCCACATGGATGGTAAACCCCAAGGTCAAATACCACAACCAAAATCTCCATGTCATGGGCCCACTTAGATTACAACTGGTCTAGTTACACCCCAAGCATGGACTCTCCTTTGATAGGAATTTACACGGAGAGATTTTAGCAATATGTGTGTCATAGTAGCATGTATCACAATTTTGAAGGGAGATAAGGAACAATAACTGAAATTGCATAAGATACACAACATAAATGACTGAGTTATTCACTTAGGCAGTTCAAAGAGATAAGTGTTCCAAACAATGGTAAGCATGAGGATTATAATGTTAAACCGATAAATCAAGTGAATACAGTTTATTTCCATACATGATTCAACATTAGTCCAATTAGCCATTTACACTACTAAACTACTATTTCTAGTCTAGTTAGGGATGGAAAGCTTAAGGGGAGGAAGTCATCACCAGGCAAGTTGTAGAATGCTCCCTGAGGTGAGTTTCCTAGAAAAGGTGGTGCACTTACGCGGCTTACGTAACTCCCTGCACACATTTACTTTCATGAGTCAAGGTACTACGAGTTTTGGAAGGCCCCATCCCAAAGTTGTTCGGGTTGTGGCCAAGGGCGATCAGACCCGATCAGCCCCCACTAGCTACATTCAGTCGTCCAAAATCAGGCCATGATGTAAATAAACTGTTTACATCAAGCTGGGACACAGTGTAGGAAAACAACCGTCCCATGGTGGGATCTACTTGTACAGACCGCATGGATAAAATACTTACCCTGGTGGGGTCCATGTACGTGGCCCACCGACATATGGACGAGCTCGTCACCTAGTGTATATATGTATAGATTGTATACATAGCATATATGTATCACATGGTACACATGCACACACCATATATATCATATATATGAATCACAATACCTACGTATACATCCCATACATCATATTTGTGTCACAGGGTATATATATGCATGCATTATACATGTACCACATAATACATATGCACACGTTATATACATCATATATATGTATCACAGTAAATACCACACATATTATTTGTGTTACATGGTATATATGTATGCACTATATACGTAGCATACATACCACGTCCAGACCCAACACCAGTGCTAGGTGGGACATGCAGCAGTCCTTCCATTGTTGCACGCCCATTGATGGACGGGTTGGATGCAATGCACACAGCTAGGTGTGGCCCACTGGGATTTCAGCTGGGGGTCTTCAGCTGTGGCAGGGTGCGGCCCACTTGCTGATGCAAGGTGCGGCCCACCAGCAACCAGGAGGAGTCCAACGTCAGGCAGCCCACCTGGGATTGGTGAGGCCCACCTGCATTCTTTGTGAGGCCCAGAGCTACCGCAGCCCACCAACTCCAAACGCAGAACAGTCCCACTGCCACACGCTGCAGGAGCTGTCCCTGGCATCGATTTTCAGATCAAAAATGGCCCGATCCTAACCGTTATTCAAAAATGGCCCGATCCTGACCGTTATTCGACCGTCCATTTTGTTTAACCTAATTTTCATGGGACATCATGAAGAAACAAACACAAATAAGTGGAACTTCTCCATCCGTTACGATCATGGGATCATAATGAGATTTCTATCGTATATCAATGGTATAATGGGCTACCAAGATTAGATAATTTGCAAATATTGTCAAAATTACGCAAGCGTTAATTCGTGATTACAATGATAGAATTATGGGCTTCATTTGAGTGGTGATAAAACAACGACAGTGATCCGGTGAGCCGGTGCGAGGAATTACAGGACCACATCCATTAGCAAACCTACTGTTTACTGTACACACAACTTTCTACTTCTGGTAGGGCTCTCATTGGGTACCTGGTCCTGCCAGTTCCCTATGGACCCAACCAGGTTTTAATGGACATGGGTCCCATCTTTGGGCCTCCTAAGAAATTGGTATTGGGTCTCTCTTTTTTGGCTGGCTAAAAATTAGTCTAGCATCAGGTTAAAACTAGGGCTGAACGTCGGGCAGGTTCAACTTAATCAACCCGTGACCGACCTGACGTTGGGTTGGGCTTGGGCAGGAAGTATTGAAGTATAATAGATTAATGTAATAACGCCGGGTCGAGCTTTGGCAGGAAATATTGAAGTATAATAGATTAATGTAACAACGAAAATATTAGCATATATCCACCCGGCCAACCCGACTAAACCCACTTGGGTTGGGATTGGGTTGAGAATTCCTAACTCAAGGTTGGGTTGGATTGGGTTAGGGTTGAGCTATGGGAACCTTGTGTTGGGCTAGGGTTGAGCACCAACCCGCCTGACTTTCAGCCCTACTTGTCATGGCTAGGAGACAACCAAAAAATTTCACAAATTGGATTATTTCAAACCTTTGGTCATTAACTACTTAACTCTCAATATGAACTTTTGGTTTTTTTTAGTTTAATTCCCAAAGTGAAAGGTTGGTGGTAAATATTAATTTTTCCAGTACCATAGATATTTAATCAGCTTGGGAATGAGTACTATAGGAACCAACCCAAACCTGACACATTGACAGCCCTAACTTTTAGAGACAACGACCCAAAGCATTTATATGATGGCCCTAGTCACGGATAATTTATCTGAAGGACAACCAAAAATATTTGCAGATTGAAATATTTGAGACCTTTGGTTATTTTGATTTTTTTTTTTTTTAGGTCAATTCCCAAAGCGAAAGATTGGGAAAGCGAAAGGTTGATGGTAAATATCAATTTATCTACTACCATAAATCACTAGTTAGTAAGAAAAATGAGTACGATAGGACCACCCAACACATTGACAGCCCTAACTTTTAAAGATAACGAAACAAGGCATTTATATGATGGGCCTCGTCATGGACAGGGAACAGCCAGAACTTTTTGCGGATTGAAATCTTTCAAAACTTTGATCGCGAACTATTTAACTCCCAATATGAACCCTTGGATTTTTCAGTTCAATTCCCAAAGTGAAAGATAGGGTAAGCAAAAGGTTGGTGGTAAATATCAACTTATCCACTATTATAGATACCTTGTCATAGGGACAAAGGCCAAAAAAAATTTACATGCGGGAATAATTCAAACCTTTGATCATTTAACTATTTAACTCTCAATATGAACCTTTGGATTTTCTAGTTCAATTCCCGAAGTGAAAGATAAGGTAAGCGAAAGGTTGGTAGTAGATATTAATTTATCGTGCATGCTCGCGCGCGCACACACACATATATATAGTAAGAAAGTCGCATAAGGCTCAATTGTATTTTAGATTGTCCCCCTCTTTCGTATTCCTTCACTGGTGTGTTGACATCACCAAGTTCTATGGACCCCACCATGATCTCTATGTTATATTCAATCCGTCCATCCATTTGGTGAGATCATTTTAGGCATGAGCCGAAAAATGAGTCAAATCAAACAAAATCAAAGAATCTTAATAGGTTAAGAAGCATGATAAGAATTTTAAATTGTGACTTTTTAAAACTCGAATTTAAAATGTATCTTAAAATTCCTTACCAATGAGAAATATGTGGTTTATGCATGCAATTTGCGCAGGGTTTGGTATTGTTAAAGGGAAGCTAAGTTCAAACCCAACCTCCAGAGTAGTCTACCCAAGACTAACCTAGTCCCAACCCAAAGTACTGAATACTCAGCCCTAAGTGAAATTGGGCTGAGTCCAAAGAATACATAGCTCTTGCTAATCCAGACGGTCCACATAAAATGCTACATCGGATCGTATTCAATCCTTTGCCACATTATTTCATTGTGCTCCATTGAGTCCAAGTTGAGTTAGGTCTTTGGGTCTCAACGAAAACCTGCTTAACACGAGCCAAATCTAACCACAACCTGACTCGACCTGATCAGACCTAAAGTTTAGATTGAGCCAATTGGGTTTGGACTTGGCTAACCCAAGATGCATCTATAAGCTCCCTTAAAATACAACTTAAGTTTTGAAGTTAATTTATTAAAATATATTATGTTATCATATTTAGAATTGACCCGACGGGGTTTGGGTGAGTGGCCAACACCGTGAGTTTGTTCCCTACTAGTGTGGGTTTGACTCTCTTCATCGGCATTACCCGGTGCATGTGATTGCAGGTAATTGCATGCATCCACAGGGAATAATTTTACCTAAAAAATAAACGAAGATATCCTATGTAGTAAAAAAAGATTATATTTAAAATCTAAACAATGTATCCAATTTTAAATAAATTGTGTATGCAATTAATACTACGTATGATGTATTCAAATTATAATCATAATTAGCATTCCAAGCACCATTTCTTAGCATAAGTATGTTATGATAGATTATTGTGTTAACCTATCATCTTATTCACAACTAGCCGTCCAAAGGGACTTTTCCTGGGATGCAGATTGCATACATTACAATGGACGGTGCTCTATGGGCCCACCATGGTGTCTGCATTTATCCAAGCTGTCTATCCATTTGTGTAACATCCTGGATTTTCACTGTTTTGGATTTCCAAAAATCCTTGAATTTTTTTTAATTAACTTATATTATCACTTACTGACCATTAGCACTCAACGTTAGCTTATACACGAGTGATTCAGCCTGGTCACGATCAGACCATGTGCAGGACATCAAGTCAGATGATCGGTTTGTACTCGGCGACAGCTTGTGCAGGCCGTGCAGCAGCCGAGGAAGGTCAAAAAAATCTAAAAATTTAGGAAAGCATAGATCTCACTGGGCTTGTGGTCCATCGCGGACCACGGACCCAGTGGACACCCAAAATTAAAATCTGACACTTGCCAAATGCACCCCACCAATGTCAGAATTGGAAATCTGGCACTTGCAAATAAAACCGAGATACCAGGCTTTCCAGCCATCGGATTTCTTTCAAATTTACGGTGAAGGTCTAATGTATTTTTCTACACCCGTCCACAAAATCTGAGACCAGATCGTGGCACGGTGACCGTTGATTGCAAACTGGACCCATACGACTAAACCCCATATCCGATCATTTTCAAATTTTGCATGGCCCTTCATCAGGCCATGAATCACCTATCGTGTAAGTTTCAGGGCCAGAGGGCCACCAGAGACACCCCAATCACCGAAATGGGCCCCACAGGGCCATTTAAAGATCGGAACCATATGATCAAACCTCATACATGTTAATCTGTTTGTTCCCAAACTTTGCATGACCCCTCATCAGGCCATGGAGCACCTGTCCTATAAATTTCGTGACCAGGGACCCATCATAGCAACCCCGTGACTCTTTTAGCCTAAAACCAACGGTTTAGAGTGAGCATGACCAAATCTCCACTTCCACTGGTTATAAATATGCCACATTATAAACATAGTTAATCCAAACCCTAATCATTGCCCACGAGAAATCTCAATGCCTAATTCATTCCAGAAATGCCCCGATTTTCCAAACAAGATCTAGACCGCTCTTTGGTGGGCCACTAGTTCCAAAACTATAAAATAATGTCCGTCTTACTGGGCTTGACGTCCATCGTGGGAATCGGACCTGGGAACGGTCCAGAACCGCTCAACTTGAGCTAAAGGACGAGTGCATGAGAAGTGCAAATACCCTAAAGGAATGAACTGAAACTTAAGTGAATTGGGTCGTCCACTCTTATACAAAGTTGAGGATTTCAGACCATCGGTGTACGACCAAACTTTACTCATGAATTAAGGATATTTCCCTGCTCATATCCATATAGTCACGGCCCCGATCGACTATCAGTGACCATTGAACAGACTTTTAATCCTATCTGTTGATCGACGCATCCAAATGGCGGGCCGATCATATCCATACGTAGATCATCATTAGGGATAACTATCTTACGGTGTAAATCAATGTGTACACCTCATAGTGAGCCCTATAGTTTAGAAATACCATCTCATAGGTCTAGTATAGTAAAAACCTAGCCCTTGGGGCCATTTACACCAAAACTGGCATTATAAAAGGGCCTCATTTGGGCACCCCTTCTCCCCATACGATTTTGCCCTAGAGGAGGAAAGAGAGAAGAAAGAAAAGGGAGAAAGAAGAAAGGAATTAAGAAGAGAGAAAGGGAGAGTGATGGAGAGTGAAGGTGGGTCATAGATCAAAGTGGGGCCAAGGGAGTCTGATGCTTGCAAGTCCTCACCTCTTCCTCAACGAATCCTCCACCACGACCGCCCACCGCTTCCGTTGATTGTGTAGGTAAATCTTTCACCCCTTTTTCTTGAAACCCTTGTGTGTGTGAGGGTTTGCATGAGATTCTAACATGCAAGTTCATTGTTTTAGGATTCTAGCCGATTGACGCCGAGTTCGGCGCTTCTAGGTCATTTCCCGAGATCTCAACGATTCATAGGTGCGGAGTATTATCCTTAGGTGGCCTAGCACCAATTTTATTACGAATCTAATGATTTTGATTGTTTGGATGCTATATTTGGAGAATCTAGAGAAACTCTAAGATTTGGATGTTTGCTTGAGGATTGTATGGGATTGTTTGTTTGTTTAGTTCTCATATGATATTGTTCGTGTTTCTCACATGATTAGGCTACCATGGATGATCACATGTTTTTGCCTTGCTTGATCTCTCATATGATGTGCCTTATAACGTGTATGATTTATTGATTCTTGTACATTTTGGTTCTAAGGGATGTAGGAGTGCTTAACTTCCTCACCCACACACATAACTCACATGCACTTTATTTCGTAATATTGTTAGCCTTGTTTGCTATGAGAACCTAAATTGTATATTGAGAACATAATGTTGTTTATGCTGGATGATGCATTGGTAGTTGGCATGCTATAATTCACTATTCATACCCTTGGGTTGGTTAGGAACATGAGGAGAGCGAAGGTGGTTCTGTTGGTAGGACCGCCTTGAGGCTAAACCCATGGATTTGGGCGAGTGCGTGTGAGCGACAGTAGTTAGACTATATGGGTTACTTGCACCCGATGCCGTTCCGCCACGTACTTGCTTGGACTCTTGCGGTCTAGCCTACTTTCTGGCCAACCATGGTTGTTAACCTTGTTTGCTCACATATGTATGGAACCCGGAACACCCTACAACCGTTGTAGCTCATCGATAATCAGATTGAAATTGGTCCACTGCCTCGTGAGCCAGGTATGGTGGAATGGGACACTGTGTCCGAGCTGTCGGCCTATGCTGGGGTGTCGCGCCTCCCTATAGTGACCGCGAGCGATACCTTCTCTCGGCACTCCCCATGTGCTTGAAGTCGAGAATGGGGAACCCGACGAGATCAAGGACCACGGGGTCTTGGCCTCACACGTTGGGGGGCCTTGGCCTCGCAACTAGTTCAGGGCATTTGATATATGGGGTGTATCAGATTTCCCAACCTGCTAGATGAATGGACTTAACTAAGAACCCGGTTAACATTATCATTGCATTGCATTAGCTAGGTTGGCGACTCGGCAGTCGAGGTCACTCTGAGGGAGTGTTGTCATACGCGATTGTTAGACGGAGTCGCTCGAGGGAGAGTTGTGGCGAGGGCATGCATCACATCATCTGTCATGTATACGCATTAATAAGATTAGTTAAGTATTTATGAATGATTGTTTTTCATTAAATTCATGATATAACTGATGCTTGTTACAACTTAAGATAATAGCACTCACTGAGTTGATCACTCACTCCCACTCTGGGACGGTGTTTTAAAACACCAACCAGACTCTTCCATAGTCACAGGTGACGAGGATTACGTGTAACCTGGCGATGCGAGCCTCGAGGAGGAGGACGAGTTCTCCTATTTCCAGCTGATGAGCGGGCCCTCATCGGACCAGTAGATGGCACGTTGGATCGCTGAGCAGTGGGCTCAACTCTTTTTTTTTTTTACCTACTATTCTTTTGTGATTTTGTTGGGTGACGCCATGTGTGCCCCTTTCATTCTTTTGGGCATGTATATGTGTATGTATATATATTAGTTCTCTTTCATTTCAGTATATGTGTTGTGGATGTGATTCATGTCTCGAATAATTCCAGGCTGCGCATTTAAACCTGATTAAGCGCATATTAACGAAAACTGGTGTTAAGTGGCCCCGGGAACTCGGGAATCGAGTTTACACACGACCCCCGATTTCCAGCGCATTACAATTTTCCATCTCCTTTTAGGATATAAGCCCAAAAATAAGGCTGATTAAAATCTCAGGCAGACCATCCCACATGAAACAGTGGTGATTGAACACCCACCATTAAAAACTTCTTAGGGCCACAAAAGCTTTGAATCAAGCTAATATTTGTATTTTCCCTTCATCAAGGTCTTATGATCTAAATTAGCAAATTGGTCCGAAAATAAATATTATAGTGGACCTTAGGGAGTTTTTAATGGTGAATGTTCAATCACCATATTTTCCTGTGGTGTGGTCGACATGAGATTTGGATCTGCCTCATTTTTTAGGATCATGCCCTAAAATAATTATCCAAAATGGATGGATGGTGTGGATAAAACACATACATCATTGTGGGGCCCACTGAGCACTGTTAAGTATGCAATTGGCATCCCTTTACTGTGGGTACCGACATTCTGCACATTGAGCGCACACATTTTTTTTAAAAGGAAGAAGAAAAGGTTCATCTGACGCAAAAAAAATAATAATAATAAATAAAGGTGTTTGTGGTTGGAATTGAAGTAGGCTAAGGTATGTCTTGGATTTGGGTGTTTGGAAATAAATTCATGTAATAATTCCCTATCTACTATACGACATTCCATGTGATCACACGAGGGCAAGGGCGTTCCATTTAATTTTTGTCAAAGCTGGGTGCAAGATCCGGACCAGTCATTTGGTGGGCCCCACAAATCATGTGCTCTTTTCCAAAAATCAGTACACACATGCGTGGTGAAAATGGATAGCGAGAGAAATAAATGACAGAAGGGTTATGCTCAAGATACATGTGTATCTACCTGATTCATTGGTAAGAGCATGATCCTAGCCGGCCCTGCATGATGAACGGTCCAGATCTTGCACAACATTGGTGATTTGTTCATCCCGTGGCATTTGCCTGATTTGAATTGGGAAAAAGATCAGACCATATGGTGTGTATGAGTTGTCAATACATCGGTTTAGGTGTCGCTTTCCATGCACTGACTTTTTATGGATTGGAATACCTTTTCATGTGGAATTGAATTGCAGCCACTCATTCATGTCCTCCTTTTTTATCCACCGTCGGATGACGTGGCCTCTTTCGTAAATTGGGAAGCCATTACATTCTCCCGACAGAAAAGACATATTTCCACTTTAGTGCAAATACGACAACACCCATGTGGGCAATGTGGCACAAGTGTGTGATCTGAGCCGCTCATCTGCTGGCTCCACGGTGTAGATGATCAGGAATCCTCTACAACACCTGTTTCAGGCAATGCCTGAAAGATCCTAGTATGTAGGACCCACCATTTTGTAAATACAAAATCCACTCCGTCCATCAGGTCCTCCCCTCGATGTTGGATTACGAGGACAAAATTCAGTTAGATCCACAGTTCATATGGACCACACCACATGGAAAAATGAGGATGGGATGCTGACCATAGGTTTGTGTGGGGACACTGCCGTGTTTATCGTTCATCAAAACCGTTAATCAGGTATAACTCGCCCAGATACAAAAATCAGCCTGATAATAAAATCAGGTGAGCCACATCATATGAACATATCCGTTTGGATAAAAATTTTACCTTGTTCCCATTAGTGTGGTCTACATTTATTTTTAACGGGGTTTATCTTTTGTACGTACAGTTTAAATAATGGCTCTCACCTGATAGACGGGGTCGATTTCGCACAATCACGATGCTGGACACCACTGAGGGTGGGTGTTTTACCAGCTGCATAAAACCAGCGTTGCAGGCGATTCAGGTCCATAAAACTAGGGAGGGGTTTGTCTGGGACGCGGATTGGCTACTGACAGGTTGAATAGCGAAACCGGCTATGAAGTGACGTCACTAAATTATGTGGGTCCACCATAATGTATCTGTTGTATCCACACCGTCCATCCATTTGGAAATATCATTTTAATGCATGATCCAAACAATGAGACAGATCTAAAGCTATGTGGACCACACCAAAGAAAATAGTAGAGAGTGACACTTACCGTTGAAACCTTCCTAAGGTCCACCGTGACCTTTATTTGAGATCGAACCTATTCATAACTTAAAACAGATATTAATGAAGGGAAAAAATAAATATCATCTTGATCAAAAACTTTCATAGCCCTTGGAAGATTTTAATGGTGGGCGTCAATCTCTCCACTGTTTTTTTGGTCGGTCTACTCGAGCTTTGCATCTTACTCATTTTTTGGATAATTTCCTAAAATGGTCTCTCCAAATGGATGGACGGTGTGAGTACAAAACATAGTGATCCACATAACTTAGTGGCGTCACTTCAGTAGCGAGTCTCGCTGCTCAACCTATCAGTAGCTAATCCGCGTCCGTTTGTCTGCTTGTCGTTTGATCCACACGTGTATTAAATGAATGGTGGATCGGTACGCGGATTTCCAGCCAAAGCCTTTCAAAGGAAGTTGCTGGGCTGGAAACTAAGGTGGGCCCACCGTGATGTTTATGAGAAATCTACTAGTAGGCTGCACGAAAGGAAAAAGTAGGTAAGGAAATTTCTACCGTTGAAACCTCTCTGGGTCGAAAGTGATGTTTACATGCCATCCATGCCGTTCATAACGTCATTCCTACTGGGATGAACTAAAAAAATAAATATTAGACGGATTCAAAACTTCTGTGCCCCAAGAACATTTCAACTGTGGACGTTCAATCCTCACGTTTTTGGCCCACTTAAGTGTTGGAACCAGTTCAATTTTTTTCCACATGTTCTAAAATGAGCTCAAAAAACTGATGGACGGGGTGGATTTATCACAAACATCACTGTGAGCCCACCTAAGTTTCCAGTGCAGGAATGAAAGGCTTTGGCGTGAAATCCGTGTCCGGTCGAGAGTGGACCGACGAACTGAAATAGTCTGTGCACACTGCACATGGGAGATGTGACTGCAGCACCGGATCAAGTTCGGGTTTTCTTCACGTGCGTTGGAGCTGTTTGGGTCCCGCTGTAATGTCTATGTAGAATCCAAACCGTGCATTTAGTGGGCCCAGCCATATTAATGTTACCTGGCTTCCAAACTCCATCCTGATCAGTAATTCATGTGGGCCACTCCGAAGAGAACAGAGAACATTGGGAAGCGTGATGCCTACCATAGAAACTTCCAGATGAAATATGGTGCCCACTATATTTTTAAAATAACATCCAAACCATTCATCAGCTGAGAACCATCATTTTTAAGGGACATACGAAATATCCAGTTATTCAAAAACTCAAAGGGGCTACACGGCGTGAATATATAGGTCTTAATCGTGATTGTACATCCCTGTAGCGTGTCCCACCTGAATTTTGGATCAGGATTATTTCCTACATTTACTATGAAAATGGGTATCTCACCAGATGGACGGTTTAGATTCCCTATATACATCACGGCAGGGCCCCATACTGATCAAAACAATAACTTATCTAGAGTTCGAACGCATGTGACCTAAACGTAGTTGGGCCTCAAGTTGACTCAGCAATTGCCATTCCTCTTTTTTTAACGGTAGTAGCTCGTCCAGCTCATACATGGTATGCATGAACGGCAATTCGGACCATCCAAATTGTGGGTCCTACCATGGATAGAGCCGAGCTCTAAAATAATTTTCATCAATCGCAGAGACATACGTCCCTTTGTACCTAAATTACCTAAATATCTATCAATGATTCAATATATTGAAAATACCTCTCAATGTTTGGCTAGTGACCCCAACATCAGCCAGCTGGTGTCAAAGTTGTGTGGGCCTCAGCATGATGTATGTATTTTATCCACGCCGTCCATTCATTTTTCCAGCTCATTTTAAGACATGGGTCCAAAAATTAGTTATATCCACAGATCAAGTAGACCAGACCACCGCAAACCGTGGGGACAATGACATATATCCACCGTTGAAACCTACCTAGGACCCACGGTAATGTTTATTTGTAATCCAAGCTGTTCATAAGGTCACAAAGACCTGGATGAAGGGAAAATATAAATATTAGCTTGATCAAAAACTTCTGTGGGTCCCAAGAAGTTTTCAATGGTAAGAGTTCAATCCCCACTCTTTCCTATGATGTGGTCCACGTGATTTTTGGATTTGTCTCGTTTTTTAGACTCATGCCCTAAAATGAGCTTGCAAAATGGATGAAGGGGCATGGATAAAATAGATACATCACAGTGGGGCCCACAGAGCTTTGAAACCAGCTAGCTTGCTGGTGCTGGGTCTTGAGAGAAGGAAAGAAACCTGCCGCTACCGTGCCCTATTGGTGACTCGGATCGAGTCTTGGTTCGAACCGGGCATGTTTGGGCTGAGTCCAGGCCCTGTCTAGTCGTGAGAAAGAGAGAGAGAAAGGAAGCAGCATGAGAAATAAGAAAGGAGAGGGAGAGTGACTTTGCATCTTGTGTGGCACCAAGTGACTCGCCCGAGTTGCGGGCTCGGTCTGTTCGAGTCTAGGTCTGTTTGATCTTTCCTGAAGTGTGCAAGCAAGAAGATGGAGAGAGAGAGAGAGAGAGAGAGAGAGAGAGAGAGAGAGGGTGGAAGCTGCGACCGAGTTCTGCTGCTACCCCCACCAATCATCCCTGTGTTTGCCAAGTTGCGCAGCGAGTCACGCACCTGGACTCAATTCATTTAGGTTGTTGCTGAACACTCCAACAGTGGGTTACGAAGAAGAAAAGGGTGAGTCAAGGAGTCCCACCTTCGTTGTGGGTTAAGCTCGGATCAATCCGAGTGGGGTCGGGTTCGCAATTCGTGATTGTTGGGCCGACTCGGCAGACCCACTAAAGGGAGGTGGCCATTGAAGCTGGAGTGAGGCTCAACCCTTACTAGCCTGGTAGTGGTTGCAGGGAAAAAAAAAAAAAAAGAAGGAAGAGGGAGAGAGAGAGAGAGAGGAGAGAGAGAGAGAGAGAGAGAGAGAGAGAGAGAGAGAGCCATCGGATAAGTCGACTCAGGGCCGAGTTGACTCACTGAGTTGCATTGTATTGGAATCTGGTCAGATCCAGATATCCTTTCTGGCCTATCTAAAGAGAAAGAGAACAATGAAGAAGAAGGAGAAGAGCAAGTAGAGAGTCGAGTTGTTGAGTCGACTCAATCCAAAACCAAGTCAAGTCATTGACTCGCTGACTTATGGCAAGTACAACCGAGTTCTATGGGTTTCATTGTCCCTACTGGACATGGGTTGAGCGAGAAGAAAAAGAGAGAAGAAAGAAGAAGGAAGAAAGAGATAATGAGAAGTCGTCATTGGGTCGAGTCAGCTCGCTAAATCACCAAGACAATCTAAAATCTCGGGTCTAATGTTAGTTTAGACACTACTGGGACAACTCAGTCTAGGTTCAGCTAAGTTCAGTGAAGTAACATTAGCATATGGAGTTCGAGTCTTTTCACCAAGTTGACTCAGTAAGTCTCACTAAGTTTGATGATTTTAGAGAGTTGATTGTTGGCATTTTGTGTGCCTTTTGATTTCCCTCCGAGTTGGGGTCACTCAGGGATCAAGTTGAAGCTAGTCAACCTAGTCGAGTTAGCTCAGATGGGCTAGGTGAGTTGGCTAGGCGGTTCTTAGTTTCTTTTTCTTTTTCTTTTTTAAATTAACTCAATATATATTGGTCCTTAATAGTTCTTATCAGATTGAGAACCTATGTGGACAAAGCCACACTGCCCAACGACACTATATATAAACGATTCGACTCATCATGAGGTGATGACCCTTCCCATTGGGTTTTTCACTTTCATGTTAGCTTAAGTAATAATTTCTATTTCAATATTGACTGATAATTGATCTCTATTTTTATGATTACGTGTGTTATTTATTAAAATTGATCATCGAATCATATGTTCAACATTTATCTAGTATGAATACTCACATATTGTACTTGAATATCTTCTCATACTTGTGGATTGTCTACGAACTTAAATTGCTATATCAATTTGTGGAAAACTCCACTTATACATGTATATCTATATTGGATGTAACTCGATTGATTGTTATTACAATCGATCCCTGATCTCATGGTCATTTTATGTATTGAACTAGATGGAATTTTATTGTGGACTTATCATCTTATAGATCGTTTGCACCTATGCAGCTTTGAGGGATAACCAATTTTTATCGCATCCTCTGATGGATTATTTGCCCTATGTGGCTTCAATTTAACATTTTTCATATGCGACTTTGATTTAATATTTAGCTCATGTGGCTTTGATTAAATATTTACTTTACGTAGCTTGATAAATTATTTTTGTATAACGCTGCAATGATAAGTTCCACTTATGCAAATATGATTGAGCACTAGTTAAAGAGGTTACCATTAAACATCCTAGTGTTGGAGTCTCATGAGTTAGGGATGGTGGTATGTGACATTATGCCAAGCTGTCGGCCTATACTGGGTGACGATCCTCCCATAGTGACATTTGAGCTTTCTTAAAATGACTGTTTGCAATTGGAATAATAATAGTTTGGCCAATCATGCATTTCAAGGCATACAGACTTTACCGGGTGGTTGATATAAGACATGAAATTTTCTTGGGTCATGTGGGTTGTACCGTAGAGTATTTTACCGAGTGATCGTAAGTTATCATTGTGTGCATTCGACTAATATGAGTTATCATTTTCGCATGGACTTTTCCAGATGCATAGTTCTCATTCGGCATATCATAGAATGCTATTCTGAGAGGCTGGATCACCTTGTGTATCCTCGTTGCATGGTCTTTTCCGAATGGTTAGTTCTCATTGAGTGTACCTTTGATACTCTTTCGGGTGACCAATTCTCCTTAGGTGACTTTTTGCGAGCTGGATATGCATCTCTAGGTCTGTGAGCATTACATACATTCATACATTTAAACAAGACTTATCGAATGTTTCGTGTGATGTGAATTGCTATTTCGGCTTGTTTAAACTATACTTAATTAATACGACAACGTGAAATCTTAAAGGGAATTCACAGTGAGCTTGTCACTCATTCTTTGAATATATAACCATACAAGTAGTGCAGGTGGTTTAAACAATACTCATGTTTAGATTGATGAGGAGTTGGGCATAAATATCAAGGATGCATAGCTATATCTGCTCAAGAGAAGCTATGTGTTCGTGCAGTTCAAGCATAGATGCATTTTATTCTGCGTCATATGTTAAATTGTTTATTTTTTGTATTTGTTAGTACTGAGATATTGGTTTATATAAGCCTTCGGTCAGCCACTTAAATAATTTGATATGTACATTAATTTAACTTCCCTTTCATGCTTGATTTGCTTCTCTCCCGCTTAAATGCTCACTCAGAAAATAAAGGGAAAAAGAAAAAGAAGATATATATACGCTAAATTTGGGCTATCTTTAAATGTTAACACTCGAATTTTTGGAAAAGCGTTAGTATACATGGGTTTCAAGGACCGACGTCTTACATGAGAAGTGAGGTAATGTAGTTGTAGTGGCGCTAGTTGGTGCAGATGCCCATCGTGTCGCAAGAGTGGTCGCTCCCTTACGACCTTATGGGTACCATTGCGAGTCACGGTGCGAAAGCAAAAGGAGATTGCCGAGTGTGAGTAAAAGTCTTGTATATAAGGATGAATTTTTTTACTATTGCAAAGATGACCGTTGTGCATGAAACAGTCCTACAGCGATCATAACCATGTAGCTAGAAATTGTTGTATTAAACAACAAGCACGCAATGGTCATGACAATGCAACAATAAACAGTAATGACCATGCAACAATAAATGATCATAAACGGCTAGTTTCAACCGTATAAAAAAAAAAGGGGGGGGGGGGTCATGAATGGCAAATTTTACAGTAGTTAAAAAATGATAGTAAATGGCTAGTTTTTCAATGGTCCGAAAATGGTCATATTATTTATGACCTGAGCCATAATCCCCAGCCCCAGGTGCCTATATAAGCAAGGTTTACTGGGATCATTTCATAAGTAGCAGAAGCAAATACGTCTCCCCTTCTCTCCAGCTCTAAACACATTTCACCAGGTGCTTCAGTTCATGACTCAGTGAGTCAACTCAGCATACGACTCAGTGAGTTAACTCAGCATCCAACTTAGTGAGTTAACTCAACATCCAACTCAGTGAGTCAAATCAAAACCCTAACTCATTGAATTTATAAACTCGGCAAAAAACAAAAATTTACTTTTTTTCCCACAAGTTATGACTACAAATCAAAATCTAATAAATAGTCTAAATTTACCGGGTTCCTACCATTATTGTTACACATAAAACTTATTAGGCTTGTCATATCCTGGAAGAGATTTGACTGATAGTCCGTCGGTGATCTTAGATAAAAGGGGATTCCAGCCAAAATGAATCAAACTTCTAATTTGTTTTTATTCTGATTATTATTTAAGAATATATTTCAACATGGATCTGCTTAATTTCAGGCTCATGTCTTAAAATGGACGGCTTGGATTAAAAAACAAACATTATGGTGGGGCCCACAGTGCACCGCCGTGTATGCAATCCGTGTCCATTGAAGCGACCCAACCAGTAGTCTTCAAATGTACAGTAGAACGCTGAAATAGTTGATGGATGACGACCGAAAAGGCTCGCAATATAGGATCGTCTGGCTGTATGGAACTTTAAAATGAGTTTGAGCCTACACATTAACACGATCAACACGCGGGCACACGTGCAAAGGAAAAAAAACGCGTGCGTGAGATCTGAGCTTTCCATAACCTTTGAGATAATGCTTAGATCTTCTGCGTACAAAACAATCAGACAATTCACTTTACAGGGGTGAAACAACGTACAGAGAAAATTGACGGCTACAATTTTCTGTCTACTCATTCACTCCTTTTGATATGGTGTGGCCCACCGGAGGTTTCAAATGACCTGATTTTTATGTCAGAAGATCTAAAGAACGCAGTTCACCTAATGCAAAGCTCAGATCCCACACACGTGTTCCTTTATGACACATGCACCGGCGTATGTATGTGCGTGTCTCCAACGCGCGTGTCGAATTGGCAGTCCTTTTTTTACGTGTAAAAGTGGGACCCACATTTCAATGATTCAGACCGTTGGTCTGATAGGCTTCACGAAGGATGGATTGCGACCCCAAAATCTTACAGATTGTAAGATCCATACACACGATCTTTTGCCGCTTTTTAGTAGACCAACGGCCATCACTTCAGCAAACCATTTGCAGAGCGATGCTTCTCATGTGGGGGAAATCTCTGATCTGAGGCATGGAAGATCGGATGTCGGGCCCCTTGTGCAGGGGAATGATCAAATGAGATGTCTGGGGCCCACTCATCAAGTGCATGTGGAATCCAAACCGTGCATCTAGTGCGCCTCCTCATGGTAACCGTGCAATCTGAGAATCGTTGCTAACAAAAACTCAGGTCGGACACACCACGGAGAGTGATGTATAATCACAGCTATAAACTGATGAACGGGTTAGATAACATATAAACAACACAGTAGAACCCACAATCAATCTACAAATTTGTGTGGTGGGTGTTCCTCTCCTCAATGCCCCTCATTGCTCCCTTTGGTATGGCCCACCTGAGTAATTGATCAGGCTGGGTTTTGGCATCTAGGCCCCCTTGGTATGGCCCACCTGAGTAATTGATCAAGCTGGGTTTTGGCGTCTAGGCCTAAGACGAGGGGCGCATCTAATGGATGGGTTAGATGGGACACGAATTAAAGGCCTCCTTTTAAGAACGGATTAGGGCGGCAGAAGTTTTGGATGAAGCTGATATTTGTGTCACTACAACAATTCAGTCTTTTCACGATAAGTCAAATCGTCGCTAAAAACTCAAAACTCGTCGTTAAAAACTTTTAGTGACGAGTGTTACTGGTCACCACGTTTGTTGCAGATACGGCGTCACTAATTTTATTTAGCAACGAAAACGGTAATCCGTCACCAATAACTCAACTATTTGCGACGACCTAATAACTTATTGCAAAATACAGTTAATTAGAAACGAGTTAACACGTCGTCATTGCATATCGTAAAACATCATTAAATTTTAGGCGTGTTTTCCCTTCATCTATAGATTCTATACCCTGTGTAACTTTATGAATACGTTGGATGGTAAATAAACATCACTGGTAGGCACTAGAAAAGTTTCAATGTTAGATATAATTATCCCATTGTTTTATGTAGTGTGGTACACTTGAGCTTTGTATATTTAATTTTAGGCTCATGTCCTAAAATGAGGGGATAAAATGGATGGATAGCATGGATAAGACACATACATCACGATGGGTCTCAAAGAAGCACTGAGTTTCTTAGTATGCAATCCATGTAAGATTGGCTGGTACTCACATATCACGGTGGGCTTGCACACATCAAACGTGTATAAGCACCTTATGTGATCTAGTTAGCGAAGCCATGAGGTCCACTCATTTTTATTTTAATAAAAGTGAAAACCTGAGAAGCCGGTTGCTACGCTTTTTCTTTTTTTTCTTTTTCTTTATTTTAAGTTAGCTTGTTAGTACACCCACTGTTAGATCACACTTCACTGTTAGCCACCCCCACTAGGGAATTGGTGCCAGGACCTCCGTGTTGAAACGAGGTATCTTTCACTCAGTCTACCACTTGAGATATGGATTTAGGTGTAGTTTGTACACAAGTGTTGCTACTTAAATGCCAGCCATTAGAGTTGTACACGAGTTGAGCTCGGCACAACTTAGCTCAGCTTGGCCAATAGTTGACCCAGCTTGAACTTGAATTGGCTCGGTCCTCGAGCTTGACCGGCCAACTCGGTTTGGTTTGGTCAGCAATTCAGGCTAGTTCAAACAGAGTTTGAGTCTATGCGACATTTTCTCAAATACATAGAGTGCATCTTCAATTTTTCATATAATACAAAATAATAACAATGGTATAGTTATTTCATCAAATACTCGACGGGCAACATCAAAATCATGATTTGAAGGCAATTTTATAATAAGAAGTTTTTTTTTTTTTTTTTTTTATAAGAAATTGTTTCTTATTCATTCCATTAGCCGATCTCGCATAGGATGTATGCACTTGAAACAACACTTCATTGAGTCATTTCATCAAATACTTGGCGAGGATCATCAATATCAAAATAACGAAGTTGATTCGATCTAAGTTGATTTGAATTAAGCTTCGATCCAAGTCGAGTCAAGCTCAGGCAAATTCGAACTCAGCTCGAAATTTGTTCAAGCTCAAAAAATCAGCTTGACTTAGCTCGAAATCAGTTTCGAATCAAGCTTTTTTGAGTCAAGTGGAGCGAGTTAACTGAGCTAACTCGATTCATGTAAAGCTCTAGCTAGGCTACTCGCCATTGTCTCTGTGGGCCCCACCATGATGTATGTCTTTCATCCAGGCCATCCATCAATTTTTCCATATCATTTTTTAGCATGAGCCTGAAAATGAGATATATCCTAATCTCAAGTTGACCACATCACAGAAACAGTGTTGATTGAACCCACCATTAAAAACTTCTCAAGCCCCACACACTGATATTTGTCTTTTCGGCCAGTGCTAAACAGGTTCGATATCGAATAAACATTAAAGTAGGCCTATGAGGCTTTTAATGGTAGATATTTAATCACTACTGTTTTCCTGTGGTGTGGTCCACCTGAGATTTGCATCTGCCTCACCTTTTTTAGGATGAACCCTTGAAATGATCTGAAAAAAATGGATGGACGGCATCGATAAAATACATACATTATGGTGGAGCCCACAGAACACCGACCATTTTCCACTGGCTACGACTACGAGCAGCGTCCGAAAACCCGTGGCTCACATCCGTGCCCCCGTGGACAGTCCCAACGCCCAATTACCTTCTGCCACGTGTACGGTTCACAAACGACGAAATGATCAATGTGGGGTGAAAGTGAAACTAACAACTTTGGCATGTGTGGAACGATGTAAGCCGGAAAAACAGAGAGTGTGAAGGGAATGGAAAAGAACGAGGGCTCTTGATTTCCGGGCTCTGTTCGGTCCATCGCACACGCATTTCAAGCGGACCACCGCCTATTTTAAGTCGAGTGGGCCCCACATGCCCCTCCAAGGGAGCCCACGAACAGCCGTCTGGCAGAGCCAGTTGTGTCAGCTGGATTTTCACAAATCCCCCAACCTCACCCGTGGGGCCCACCTCCCTCGTGGGCTGTCCCTGCCACCCCCTCATAAATCAATACAGGCCGTGCGTTTCACCGCGGGGTATTTTTGTCTTTTCTGTATTTCAAATTTTCTACTTGCTTGGGGTACGAACAAAACCAACGTTCCGGTTCTCAGCTACAAAGGACACCTATTTGAGTTTTATCTGACAGCGAGTTACGAAAGTGCCTCTGGTTGTAGATAATATTACAAAAAATCTCTCTCTATACATATAAGTTCGGACTTGCGACGCATAGTAATTACTGTGCGTTCGTGATGATTGAGGCCCGCCGTGATGTTTCAGTACCATCCTACCCGTCCATTAGATTATATATCTCGTGATATGCCTACATCCTAATATTTCTCCTGATCCATTTCTCACACGGGGCACACCAAAGGGTAAAATATGGGACGTTTGGGTGGGTGGCGCGCACCATAGACACTTACAGATGGAATGCACGAAGTGCCATCCAACACATTCATCAGGTTATCCCCACCAGGATGGAGGGAAGTACGAAAACTCAGGCCGTTCCTGCAACAGGTGGGACACACCACGTGAATAGATAAGTTTTAAGAGTGATCGTACATTCTGGCTGTGGTGTGTTCCATGAGTGTTTTCAGTCGGCATGATTCTTGGGTTATACAGTGCACATTAGAACTCTTATCAAATTCACGGTTTGGATTACACATATAAATTATAGGTGGGCCCCCACACGGCTCGACTGTGGGGGGAAACGGATTGGCTGCTCCCCTGACACTAGCCCCGTGGCTGGTGGTCGGTGCTTTCTGGGCTCCACCATGATGTTTGTGTTTCATCCTTTCCGTTCATCCATTTCTACAGATCATTTTATGACTTGATCCAAAAAATGAGACGTATATAAATCTAAGTTGGACTACACCACATGAAAACAATAGTGATTGGATATCCATCATTAAAATCCTCCTAAGTCCCAAATGTACTGTTTATTTGACATCCAATAGGTTGATTAGGTCATACAGGCCCGGATGAAGGGAAAAAACAAAAATAAGCTTGATCCAAAACTTTATGGCCCCAAAATGTTTTTTAATGGTGGAAGCTCATTCAACACTGTTTCCTAGAATGTGGTCCAATTAAGCTTGGGATATACCTCATTTGTCTACTCGTACCGTAAAATGATCTGTAAAAATAGATGGACGGCATGGATGAAACACATACATCATAGTGGGGCCCACGGAGTACCGACCACCAGCCATTGGCTGGTGTCAGGGGGAGTAGCCAATCCGTTTCCGACTGTGGGCTCACCATGGATGGGTCCTAAAGGACGCCGATTGGCTGTCGCTGGAAGTTCCTGCAGCCAAAAGATAGGTGAGCCCACCGTGATGTTTGGAGAAATCCACACTGTTAATCCATTTTTCCGGGTTATATTAGAACATGAGCTTAAAAATAAGATATCCAAATTCAAGTGGGCCGCACAACAAGAAAGAGTAGGGTTACAGCTTTTTACATCACATTGATATTTTTATGTTTTCACTTCATCTCATAGGAATGATCTTATGAACGGTTTGGATTGCATATAAACATTATCATGGACCTAGAAAGGTTTCACCTACGGTTTGGGCTCATGTCCTGCCATGAGCTGGCAAAATGAATGAAAATGAATGGCCTGCGACCCTACCACTCAAGTGGTGGTAGACTTACAAGAGCTTCAACACAATGTTATGGGCCCACCCAACTTTTTCTGTTGCCGGTTGTAGCGAGTCCTAAGTCAAAAATCACAATGACCAGAAGATCCCAACCGTCTGTCCACTGCCAATCCAACGGATAGCTGAAATGAAAAACATCAGATACTCATGGGTGGGCCCCACAGCTCGAACATACGAGGTGGGCCTACCATGGATGGGTGGTAAGTAAAAAAATCATAATGACCGTTCATTGCCAATCCAACGGACAGCTGAGATGAAAAACAGTCCGGTCTGTGAACTTGGCGTGAAATTTTCCATTAATTGGACAAGTGCGACGGTCCAATTAGAGTTTTACATACTATTAAAAAAATGTCTTATGATGTGTAAGGCGTGGATGCTGCCACGTGTACAGAAAATGCATGAATGCACGTGTTATTCCAATAAACTACAGCCCGCACGCAGAATCATGTTTTCTATCATTTCTTAACACTGCTACGACTTTACGTTGACAGATAGTTTCTCAGACATTCATTGTTATGATCCTCGGCTCCTGGATATCCCCAGTATGCTCTGATTTTCGGCTTTCATAAGTGGGCCCATTGTATAATGATCCAGACCGTTGCCCCATTGGGGTTCACCGTTGGGGACTGATATGGTAAAAATCTTCCATACTCAACAATCATGACCACCAATCTCAGTCCTTTTCTTAAATGAATGTGAACCGTTGATGTATTTCTCTTCTTGTTGATTTAGTTTTTTTTTTTTATAGTTGGTTAAATATATTTAGATATAATTTCGTCAACATATATTATATTCGTGGTTTATATTCATTTTGCAATATTATTTTAAGACATCCTAAAAAATGATGAAAATCCGCTGCTAAATTATCCAGACCGTACGATAAGGTTAAAACTTTCTCCGGGTTTACTGGGATGTTTATTTTTCATCTACCTTATTCATAGTATCAAACGAACTTAGATGGGAAAACACGAATATCAGCTTGATCCAACACTTTTGTAGACCTCACCGAGTTTTCAGTGATAGGCATTCAATCCCCACGGCTTCGGGTAGTATAGTCTATCCGTACTTTGGATTTGCCTCATTTTGTCTTGTTCTATAAAAAGCTTACGTAAGATGAACGGACAATGTGAGTACAAAGCATATATCATAATCTAGCCCACTAAGGGTCTGTTTTGATAGTAGTATTAAGTTGTATTAAATGGAATTGCATTATCTTAGTTGGAAATTGGGAATGACATGTTTGGAATAAATGTGAGATGGGATTAAAATTAACTTTATAAGCTTTGGTAAATGAGCCTTGTGTTGAAAGTGTGAGATGGGATTACTAATCCCGTTATGATGGATTTTTGCTTCATCCAAGTTCAATCCAAGTGCAATTTGAAAGTAAATCTTAAAATTTATTTTTTAATACATACATTCCAAATATAGTATTAGAAAACATGAGATGCACCCGATATAAAGACAATACCTTACACATGCATTTATTTTAACTTTTACAATTCTATCAACCTTAATCCTACCTAATGTAGCTGGCCAAATAGGGCCTTAAACTACGTTTGGTCAATGCACCTTGATCAATCCATGTCATGTGATTTCAAAAGATTATAAGAGCAAGCAACATCCAATCCAAAGTAAAAAGAAAAGTAATGATGTGGGTTTTACCATGCACTAATTCAATCATGCATGAATGTTTGGAGAAGCACAAATATAAAATACAACAAACAAAAAAGTTACCTGATTTTAAGATCTCCAAGATGTGACAATTGAATGACAAATTTAGGTTTGATCCTAAAAAGTCACCTAATGGCTTATATTTTATCAGCAAAAAGTCACTTCATATGTTTTATTTTATGATTTATTCCCTCTTTTTATATATAAAATAAGGAAATTACTCTCACTAGCGAAGATGAAATTTATTCCATCCATCAGGTGTGCTATCTTGTGTTTGGACCATCATCAAACAAATAAGTGGATTTAACATTCACATAGGCTGCCATCTTGGAAAGATTTGAGATGGGAAGTTACATTATTAAATTTGCCTAAATTGTTGGTGGGGTCTACTGCAGTGTATATATGCCATCCAAGCCACACATTGACATTCCACACTGTCATGCATGGATTTCTTTAAAATGAGGAGATTTAGAAACTTTAGGCCCAACCCTAGGAATTTAAAAGTTTTTAGGCATGATTTTACTTCCATAGGGTGGTCCACCCGGGTCATGGATTTGACAGAATTTTAGAATACATATGAAAATGAGACTGTACAAATGCCATCATGAGGTAGATCTAGCTAATGCATGTTAGCGACAAGTCAGCCCTCAACATCATGCAGCTAAATCAAGCTCAGTCACCAGTTCAGAAGCGGATTGGGGGGCTATTATTGAGTAGGCCTAGTCATAGCTAGGAGTGTACAGCGGTTTTGAGGGGCCACCACAATGCATCTGCTTTATCCGCACCATCCTTCCATTTTGCCACATAATTTTCATTTGAAATCCAAAAATAAGTCAGATCCAAGGCTCAAGACCACATCATAAAAAACAATGATGATAATGACACCCACTACTGAAAACTTGTTAGTTTTATTTAACTAGGATTGAATAGGGGTTTTGAGGGGCCACAGCAATGTGTATGTTTTATCCACACCACCTTTCCATTTCACCATATAATTTATGGTATGAGTTCAAAAATAAGTTAGATCCTGCAGTGGACCACATCAGAGAAAACAATCATAATAACGACACCCACTTGAAACCTTCCTAGTTTTATCTGAATAGGAGCTTTGAGGCTTTGTCCACACCACTCATCCATTTTGTCATCTGAATAGGGGTTTTGAGGTGCACCTTAATTTATATGTTTTGTCCACACCACTCATCCATTTTGTCACATAATTTATAATATAAGTCCAAAAATACATCATATTCAAGGCTCAAGTGGACCACACCATAGAAAACAATGGTGATAATGACACCTGTTGGGGACAAAATGTGCTAAGTTCAGAGACTCGGATTTAATTCCTCGGATCACCGAGAGATACATTGATCCGAGGGGAGATTATGACCGACGAAACCGAGGAAACATCCGAGTCGGTTTGGAAGACAAAACTGAGAAAACGGTTGAGTCGGTTAGTATGGTTTATCAGCGGCTAAGAAATACCTCGGCCGATCCACTTCAGATTATCCGAAGGAAGAAAGGACGACGCAAAAACGGGACGTCATCCCGAATATCTCGGGATAAGATCTTCTGTCACGGAGATCACGAGATCGCGTAAGCAGAACGAAATCCAATCTCCGTGATACTGGGAGAAGATCTCGTATTCGTCATCAAGAGGAGAATCTTCGTACGATAAAGGGTATTTTCACATCTATAAATGGAGTGGTCCATTCACCTTGAAAGGTATGCAAAAAACTCTCTCTAGAACCCCTCAATACAATTAGACCCAGATTCCTAGCCTGACTTTGGCATCGGAGGGTCCCCTGCTCTAGCCAGGGTCTCCTTTGTCTGTTTTCTGTGCAGGTACTCGGAGGTCTAAGCAGGGAGAACCAGATTTTTGCACCAACAGTTTGGCGCCGTCTGTGGGAATCCAGTTTACGAAAAGTCATCTTACGCTCTCCCCATGGTGACGACTCGTAGGACGGTCCCAGAAGAAGATCTGAATGAGGTCGCGATTACAGGACCATCGGGTCCAATAGCAAATCCGGCGGCTCGGAACCTACCTAACAATCGCCAGCGAGCCGCGGCCGGAACAACTAATAACCAAGAGGGTCGTAATAACGAAGGCTTGGACCAGGAGGTTCAAGAAATCCGGTCCGATGTAAACATGATGAAGCAAATGTTGGAACGGATGTATCAGCAAATGCAGCCACCTTTGCCTCCCCAAGGGGAAACAACGCACATCCCGACTGCGGTAGACCCTCAGCCGTCCGCACCGCAGTCGATCCGCCCGAGTCAACCCCGAGGTGTTCCCGAGCCGCCTCCAGCCCAGTCAGATAACGCCGCATTGCCCCCGACTGATCTTCGGCATGAGATAGATAGGAGAAGACGTAATCGACCTCTGATAGAGGGTACGGCAGAAAGCGGCGAACCTTGGAAAGCCGATATCTAAGACTTTAAAAGAGAAGTGCGAGAAGAAATGGCGAAAGAAATGGCAGATATGAGGCAAGGACGAAGCGCATACCCGGCCAGGTCCTAGGCAAGAGCGTCCCCTTTCGTTGACGAGATTATGCAAGCTCGGTTGCCTGAAAGGTTTCGGTTACCTCAAATCACTCCTTTCGCAGGCAAAACTGACCCGACAGAGCATATCGAATGCTTCAAAACCTATATGGAGCTCCACGATGCCTCGGACGCGGTGATGTGCCGAGCCTTTTCCCTTACGCTGACCGACGTAGCCCGGCTGTGGTTTAAACAGCTGAAACAGAGGTCCATCAGCTCGTTCACCGAACTGAGTGATGCCTTTCTCACCAACTTCATCGGCGGAAAAAAGAAATTAAAACCCCCTGCTCATTTAAATAATATAGTCCAGAGGCAGGGAGAGCTATTGAAAGATTACATCAAACGTTTCAATTTCGAATCTCTTCAGGTTCGAAAACACTCAGAAGAAGTAGCGCTCAACGCCCTCATGCAAGGAGTTAGAGACAAGCCGTTTCTGGCGTCTCTAGACAAAAACCCGCCCGACACATTGGCAGAATTTATGACACGGTCAGATAAGTATGCAAACGCCGAGGAAGCGCGGATCATGCGTGAAACCAAATCTCTGGTCAAAGAGCCGGCCAAAAAGGTCGACTCGACTGAAGGGAAGAAACGCAAAGATGACCAAATGAGTGACGAGCGACGATTGAGCAAACGACCAGATCGAAGATTTTCCACATATACCCCCTGAACAAAACTCAGGAGCAGGTATTGATGGAAATCAAAAGAGAAGATTTCGTCAACTGGCCCAATAAGCTCAGAAGTAATCCTAATCGGCGGGACAAGGACAAATACTGCCATTATCACCGTGATCACGGGCATAACACTAGTGACTGCCGTCATTTAAAGGAAGAAATCGAGCGACTCATAAAAGAAGGCCGACTCAAAGAACATGTGGTCAACGCCGGCACAGCTGAGGGACGACAGATCGAAAGACAACCCATGGAAGAAATTCGGACGATTATCGGCGGACCGCAAGGCGGGGGTGATTCAAACAACGCTCGGAGGAATCATGCGAGGAAACTTAATCAGCCCGAGTCCGAGCTCTTGATTATAGACCGACCTGCGAAAGAAAAGAGAAGGGCGAAATATTGCGTTACATTCACAGAGGAAGATGCCCGAGGGATCCATCACCCTCACGACGACGCGTTGATTGTCACCTTGACTATCGCCAACAGGAGAGTATTCCGAATACTCGTTGATACGGGGTCATCTGCAGATGTGCTATTCACTCAGGCGTTCGATAAGATGGGAGTGGACGATCCACGCTACGTCCCGTTCGGACCCCATTAATCGGTTTTTCTGGGGGACAAGTACTGCCCGAAGGGATTGTCTCGTTGCCGCTCACCGCTGGCAGTGCCCCGTATCAGAAGACGATGATGATCGATTTTTTGGTCGTCGATCAGCCTTCGGTATACAACGCCATACTTGGCCGACCTTCTTTAAGTCTTCTGCAGGCCGTGGTATCCACATACCATCTTTCACTGAAATTTCCGACTGACTTGGGAGTAGGAGTTGTGAAAGGGGACCAGCAAGATGCGAGGCGATGTTACATGGTAGCTGTAAAAGGGTCTGCCGACGGAAAGCCGGTCAACGTTTCAACGATTGAATCGCTAGACCCACGGGCTGAAGGACATGAACGAGGGCGGCCGATTGAAGATCTTATCTCAATTCCCTTGCTCGAAACAGATGAATCCAAGACAGTACAAATTGGCTCATCCTTACGATCCCCTTTGAAAGAAAAGTTGATAGCCCTGCTGCGTAGGTATGCCGACGTATTTGCCTGGAGTCATGCGGATATGCCCGGAATTGATCCGTCTATAATCACTCACCGACTTAACATCGATCCGACTTATCGACCGATCCGGCAGAAGCGACGACCGCTCGGACCCGAACGATATGCCGTCATTGAAGAAGAAGTCAGCAAGCTCCTCCAGGCTAGCTTTGTCGAAGAGATACAATATCCGGAGTGGGTAGCGAATGTTGTGCTCGTAAAGAAACCCAACGGGAAGTGGCGAGTCTGTATTGATTATACTGACGTAAATAAAGCCTGCCCGAAGGATAGCTTTCCGCTCCCAAGGATAGATCAGTTAGTAGATAGTACCGCTGGACATGAGCTTCTCAGTTTCATGGACGCCTACTCAGGGTATAATCAAATTGTAATGCATGAAACAGATAAATCAAAGACGACCTTTGTCACTGACAAAGGTCTTTATTGCTACCGAGTGATGTCATTTGGTTTGAAGAATGCCGGCGCAACTTACCAAAGATTAGTTAACAAAATCTTTGCTCGGCTAATAGGTCGCACCATGGAAGTATACATCGACGACATGCTCGTCAAAAGTGTACACGCGGAAGACCATGTAGACGATTTGGAGGAAATGTTTCTCATCTTACGGGAATTCCGGATGAAGTTAAATCCGAATAAATGTGCCTTTGGGGTGAGTTCTGGAAAGTTCCTCGGATTCCTGGTTAGTCAGCGAGGGATAGAGGCAAACCCAGAAAAAATAAAAGCTTTGCTCGATATGGAATCTCCAAAAACCATCAAAGATGTCCAAAGATTAACCGGACGAGTTGCAGCACTAAATCGGTTCTTATCCAAAGCCACGGATAAATGTCTTCCCTTCTTCAAACAGTTGAAGGGTCGACAGACCATGGACTGGATAGAAGAATGCGAAGCGGCGTTTCAGCAATTGAAATCATGCCTCGGATCCCCACCTCTCTTATCAAAACCCGAATCAGGGGAGTCTCTGCTCCTCTACTTAGCGGTATCCGAGGCGGCAGTTAGTTCGGCCCTTATTCGAGAATCCGAAGGAAAGCAGCTGCCGGTTTATTATGTTAGCAAAGCATTATTGCCTGCAGAAACAAGATACCCACATTTGGAAAAAGTAGCATTGGCTCTAATAACTTCTTCCCGCCGACTTCGACCGTATTTCCATGCCCACACCATCATCGTGATAACCGATCTTCCACTCCGCCATGTTCTACAAAAACCAGAGGCATCTGGCCGACTCACGAAATGGGCGATCGAACTGAGTGAATTCGACATTCAATACAGACCGAAAGCGGCAGTCAAAGGACAAGCCGTAGCAGATTTCATTGCAGAAGTAACGCCGTCAAACGACCTCTCCGTCAACACTAGGCCCGAGAATACTGCAGTCCCGATATGCCCTGTTACATGGAAATTGTTTGTCGACGGATCTTCCAACTCTAAGGCAAGTGGGGCCGGAATAGTACTGGAAACCCCCGATCATACATATATGCAGTATGCCTTACGACTGGGATTCCAGGCGACAAACAATACAGCGGAATATGAAGCATTGTTGCTCGGCCTCCGACTCGCGGCTAGCATGGGAGTTACGCACCTAAACGTGTTCAGTGATTCTCAGTTGGTTGTTAATCAAGTTACCGGTGTATATCAGACACGGAAAGATCAATTAAAGGCGTATATGGAAAAAGCGAAAGAAATGATCAGCGGGTTTCAGTTCTGCCTTGTTACTCGGATCCCTCATGCAGAAAACAGTAAAGCCGATTTATTAGCAAAGCTCGCCTCCGCCGATGAAGATGATATACCCCGGTCTGTTCCAATCGAATACGTTGCTAAACCGAGTATAAACGAACCATTTAGCTCGGTCGTCAACACAATCGATTCAGAGCCTTCCTGGGCCAATCCAATCATTCAATATCTCGATAAGGGTAAGCTGCCTGAAGATCGCACTGAGGCTCGACGAATTAAAATCCGCGCCTCCCGTTATACCATGCTTAACGGAACCCTGTACAAAAAAGGATTCTACGCCCCATTGTTGCGATGTCTCAAACCCAGCGAAGCAAACTATGTGTTAGGCGAAATCCATGAGGGAATCTGCGGAAATCACTCTGGAGGGCGATCTCTCGCCCATAAGGTTTTGCGACAGGGGTATTATTGGCCTATGATCCAACATGACGCTCGTAAGCTTGTCCAAAGATGCGACAAATGTCAGAGGTTCGCGGTTATTCCGAGGCAAGCTCCCGAGACACTAACGCCAATGACTGGACCTTGGCCCTTTGCACAGTGGGGGATCGACATTATAGGCCCACTACCAATGGGAAAAGGTCAGACCAAGTTTGCCGTAGTGGCAGTGGACTATTTCACAAAGTGGGCCGAGGCAGAGCCATTGGCAAAAATAACCGAACAGAAGATCATAGATTTTGTATGGAAGAATATAATCTGTCGGTTCGGAGTACCCCGCACCATCATTACCGATAATGGAAGGCAGTTTGATAATAGAAGTTTTCGTGAAATGTGCGATAACCTCGGAATCAGAAACATATATTCCACCCCTCATCATCCTCAGACTAATGGGCAGGTTGAGGCAGTCAACAAAATCATCAAGCAGCATCTCCGGACCAAGCTTGACCGAGCCAAAGGAACGTGGGCCGAAGAACTCCCGAAAATTCTTTGGGCCTATCGGACTACGGCTCGTACCGCGACAGGAGAAACTCCTTTCTCACTCGCCTACGGCTCGGAAGCCGTCACACCCGTTGAAATCGGATTACCATCGGCCCGAGTCATTTCGTTCAACGCGGAAGAAAATGAAGAACTGTTAGCACTCGGGCTCGACCTCCTGGACGAGCAAAGGGAAATAGCACGATTGCGTACAGAAGCCCGGCAACGACAAGTGGCCCGATTTTTCAATGCCCGAGTCAAAATCAGGACGTTCCGAATGGGAGATATGGCTCTCCGAAAAGTGTTTGCCAACACAAGGGAACTTGGATCGGGCACACTGGGTCCCAATTGGGAAGGATCTTATATCGTCTCGGAAACCGTCCGACCAGGAACATATCGGTTAAAAGATCTAAATGGGCAGTCATTGCCTCATCCTTGGAACGCTGAGCATCTTAGGATTTATTATCCATGACTCGGCACTCGAAGCTTGTCAAGAAAGGTTGGAACCAAGTCAGACGAATAAAACCAAGCGTTTCCATTCATAAACCATGTGTGTTCTTTCATTCTATATGGGTTTTACAAAAAAAAAAAAAAAAAGAGAAAAACACAAAACTGGGCCTGATTATTGCCCTGAGGCGTCCCCAGATGGACCGGCATCGCCCCCATTCGTGACATCGGCGATTTCCGGATTCTCGGACTCTGAGGCTCCTGTCCCCTCGAGTTCGGACAAGTCGAGGTCGGGAAAAGCCTTTTTCATGTCCTTGACGCATTCTAGATACCCGCCTTGGAATAGGCGGTCCCTCTCGTCTTCAAACTCCGCGGACTCAAGGAAAGTTTGGACGGCCTGATCCCTGGCCTTTTCGGCCTCCTGAGTCTTCTCGTTGGCTTGCTGGATGAGTCCCGCTGCCTCAAGTTTGGCCCGAGCCAAATCGTCCGCACAGGAAGCGTGAACTGCAAGAATTCGTCGGTTTTCCTCTTCAGCCTGGGAGAGAAGAGCCAACACCCGAGCTGTCTCGGCTTGCTCCTCATCAAGAGCTCTCCTGGAAAAAACCGCCTCTGCTTTTGCATCTTCGGCAGCTTTCCGAGCCAAGGCCGCTTCGCCCATTAGGACACCGACTTGTATTTCGGCGTTCTCGCGTCTCCCCTCGGCCTCCGACAAGAGGGTTTGTAGCCGGTGGGCTGAAGACAGTTCCTTGCTGGCCTTAACCAAGCAGGGAGCAAGTTCAAAAAGCACCCTCGCCGCATGACCGACGGTTTGTGTCGTAGGAGCATTGTAGAGGCTGATGAACTCTTTTTCACTCCCATGGGCTAAGGCCCAAGGAACCATCCCCGACACCACCGTCCGCAAGACGGACGACTCTTCTTGACTCGGCTCCTCCCTTCTGGAGGATGTCTCTCTCGTCTCCTCCCCTCTGGAGGATGTAGTCCTCACCTCCTCTCTCGAGACATCTGCTGCAACATGTCCCGAGTCGGGTGCCGCGGCATGAGCCTCCGCAGCCGTGACCTCCGCAGCCTCCGGTCTCTCTTCCGGATCAGAAATCACGACGACAGGAGGAGTCGAAGAACTGACCGGTTCCTTCTCCTGCCGCACTACTTTTGGCCTCTTCTGCGGTCGCGGTTCCGACAGAAGAACCGAGCGGGGGGGAGCTTTAATCTTCGAGACCGCCCTAAGCGGAGGCCGAGCTCCAGTCATCTCTGTGGGGGCTGGGTCAGGAACAACCCTAATATGGGGCCGAGCTTCAGGCAAATCTAAAAAGAAAGATGGAGATAGTCAGAAAATATTCAAAAGTCACATAAAGATACATCTTCAATTACCTGTGACGGCCGAGTCTAAACCTGCGAGATGGAGGCGCTCGGGTTGTAAAAGCACCTTCCAAGACCTATCCGCAGGGTTTAAAGCCTTCAACTCCTCGATCCGAGCTAAGGCACTGGATCCGAGCTTTTGTCGTTTCTTCGGGATATCTGTCAGACACAAGTTCATCAGAGTCAAGACAGTATAGAAATGAAGATGAGAGAGGCCGAGTCAAAAGATACGCCGAATCACCTGCTTTTTGAAACGCCCGAGGGATACGAGCCTCATACGGCCCGGACTCAACCGTCTCCCATCGGCCACAAGCCCAAAACCAACGTTCTCTCCAATGTTTGTTGGAAGTGGGTGGGTCGGTTATTAAGGATCCGCCTCCGCCCCGCCAGGCAGCAAAGACATAAAAGCCGGGATAGTTCGGATTTACGCGAACTTGATATAAGTGGAGGAATTCGTCGACAGATAGAGGCGGCTGCTCCAATTCGGCCCACAGCACTGCACATCCAAATAAGTTCCTCCACCCGTTCGGAACTATCTGTCCTGGGGCTATCCGAATCCGAGACAAAACGCCTCGGACGATGGGCTGGAGGGGCAGACGCAAGCCGCATCGCATCGCGACTTGGTAGATTGCGACCCCCCCAGCGGGGGGGTGGTCTGGCAAATCATTCGGGCGAGGGAGATAAGTAATGACCGATTCGGGGACATGATACCCGATTCGGATTCGGTCCAGATCCGCTTCGGTCAGAACCGAGGGAACTGGACCACTTAGATCGTCTCCCGATCCGTCTCCTTCGGACTCAGCCTGTGTCGAGCATGCGACAGGTACCAATCCACTGGCCCCTTGAGTCGGCTTATCAGCAGGAACTGACCCAAACGTTCCCCCGATAATTAGCGTTTCTTCTTCCTCCTCTTCCTCCTCTTCTTCCAAATCCATTGGAAGGTTAGGCCTTCCCGGGCGAGTTATCAGAGACGACCCACCACGAGAGGGACCAGTAGAAGCAGGGCGTTCCGCCGGAGCTTCAGTAACCCTCTCGGAGAGAAAAGCAGCATTTGCGTCAACTGCTATCTCTGTCAGTAAAGAAGGCGATTCCGCAACGTTCCAAAAACATTGCGTTTCGCCTTCATCTCCGGAAATTCCCTCCTGAGGACTTTGAGAACCTCTCGCCGCCATTATCGATAATTAAAGAAGAAGGGAGGACTCACCGGAGAGGAAAGCGGAAATGGCGTCGCTGACAGTTAAGAAGGAAGGAGAAAGAGGAAGAACTGAAGAGCTTCAAAGGAAAGTTAGAGCGGGAATGGCAGTAGAAGTTTGAAATGCGGGGCCTCCCCCTTTTTTATAAGGTCGCCAGATAGCAGATGCTATTAATGAGGAAATGATTCGACTTCTGTCTCGACTCCCCCGTTCGACACGTGGCGCGCGCTGACCAACGACGTTAATGACCTTGCTACGTGTCCTATCCTCATTGGTTGACTGGACAATTCGGCGGCTGTCAGCGCACGCGACGTCAGGAAATGAACCGTCTCCATCAAAAGCGACACGGAACGCATTAAATGCTTATTTATTGTCTTGGCCTGAGCTATGAACTGACTCGAATGCTTGCTACTCCTTAGCATTATATGAAACACACGGAGTAGGGGGGCTTACTGTTGGGGACAAAATGTGCTAAGTTCAGAGACTCGGATTTAATTCCTCGGATCACCGAGAGAGATACATTGATCCGAGGGGAGATTATGACCGACGAAACCGAGGAAACATCCGAGTCGGTTTGGAAGACAAAACTGAGAAAACGGTTGAGTCGGTTAGTATGGTTTATCAGCGGCTAAGAAATACCTCGGCCGATCCACTTCAGATTATCCGAAGGAAGAAAGGACGACGCAAAAACGGGACGTCATCCCGAATATCTCGGGATAAGATCTTCTGTCACGGAGATCACGAGATCGCGTAAACAGAACGAAATCCAATCTCCGTGATACTGGGAGAAGATCTCGTATTCGTCATCAAGAGGAGAATCTTCGTACGATAAAGGGTATTTTCACATCTATAAATGGAGTGGTCCATTCACCTTGAAAGGTATGCAAAAAACTCTCTCTAGAACCCCTCAATACAATTAGACCCAGATTCCTAGCCTGACTTTGGCATCGGAGGGTCCCCTGCTCTAGCCAGGGTCTCCTTTGTCTGTTTTCTGTGCAGGTACTCGGAGGTCTAAGCAGGGAGAACCAGATTTTTGCACCAACAACACCTACTATTGAAACCTTACTACGGCGCCCACTATGATAGGCAATTGTCATCCAATTTATTCATTAGTCCATATAAACCTAGACGAAGAGAATAGACAAATATCAGCTTGATCCAAAACTTTTATGGCTTTCATATATCAGTTTGATCCAAAACTTCAATAGCCTCTAAAAAGTTACAGGCTATGGCAAAATAAATGGATGGTGTAGATAATACGGTGGCCCATCAAAATAGATGGATGGCAAAACTTCTATGGTTCCAAAACTTTTACACGTGTGTTGCACGTGCCACACCCATAATGTTCAAAACCCGAGTATTAATTAGGTACATGTACACGTACTGCAGAATCTTAGTCGGTGTGGATGACTTAACACAGCAACATGGTGTTGGAATTGTAAACGAAGGCATAACTCGTGGCCTGTCCCTTGCCATCCTATCAAGAGAGCTACAGCGCTTTCGAGGATTTTTCATCTTTTCCTTTGGCCCCAGATAACACCTGCCTTGTTCTATGCCGGAGAATAACACTTGCACACGTGGCATAGGTCTATGACATAGACGCTTCCTGATGGTGGGTCCCACCTTCAATGGACCACAATCCATAAATTACGCTAGGTACCAGCAGGTGATACAAGGGTGTACAGCCGTCCACATCCAATGCGAATTGGTTACGACATGAAAATCACGATGATAGGATGATCGAGTCCGTCCAAACGTTGGCATTTTTTTTTCTGGCCATATACTTTTTATAGGCCATTTTTTTTTTCTGTAAATGATATTGACCATTCATTTTTACAGGTTATTGATCGGATGGTTAGAAGTGTCGAATCTGATTTTATATATTAGCTCATGAATGTGTACCAGACCTAATGGACGGTACAGATCGCTCAACTGAACTTTCTAGGTCTCCTGATGCAGCTAGGAGCACCGTAACTTATAGTGCTATGAGAGCACCGAATCATTTTGCCTTAGCTAAAATGATTTCGTGCTAATTGAATCTAGACACTTGAACCGTCCATTTGGTCGATCCAGACCGTACATTAGGTTCAATATACATCTCTTCAATCTATAAAACCAATTCGACCATATTTCCTTGGCTATTTCACCGTCCGATTAATCTTAACCGTCCCATCTATGAATTTCTTTCTTGGGCATTGCCCATCATTTAGCCAACGGCTCAAAAGCACTCTTTAGTTAAATGGCTACGATTGCTCTGTTCAAATTTTCGGCGATGACCCATCCAAGAGGTGGCCTTTCGACGAGCACGTGCAATGATCAAACATTCAAGAGGTGGTTCAAATGGACGGTGTAAAATGCACATGAATGCTCATCTTCAAATCCTACGATATTTTCTCCTGATGCAACCATATCTGATGAATCTCTGACAACCCATGATCTGACAATTACAATAACTCCATGGGGACTTATTTGATACTCTGGGAAACCATGATGCTTGATATGCAGGCACTAAGAAACTGTACAAGTGGCATAAACTAAATCAAATTAATCCGTCCAAATTAACCCACCCATTGTTAATGATTCACCATCCAAAAATCATATTGATTGGACAACTGTAACCTCTGATTAGTGGACACATGCTCACTTAATATTAACCATTGGAAATTTTCCATTTCAAACGTCCACCAATTAGCTAATATAACGATCACATCAGTATGAATTTCATCTACAATCCATCTAACCTGCAGCCTACAATTTAGATAGTTTAATCCGAGTAACTCGCATGCCACATGTAAAATGCCTAGTGCCCGTGTATCAAGCATCACACTCTACCAGAGTATATAAAACCTTCCTCGATCTCTATTATGATGGTCAAATTCAAATAAAATAAGGGCACTTTCGGTCTTTTTGCAAGAATCTTAGGTCGGTTTTAGTTTATTCAAAGCACGTGATTTAGGTATTGTTAACGTTTTTGTTAGTTAAGGTCATTTTGGTCATTTACGATTATTCAAATTCCGACGAAGTCCTTTTCTAGCAAAACGGGCGGCATTTGTCGGCTAAATGACGATAATACCCATCAACTGCATCGGATCGAAGCTGTGGCTAGGATTGTCGGGGGACCCGATACCTTTTGCCGGACAAACGGATTGCTTTCGTAAAGCTTCCGAAGAAAACCCATGTGGCCCGAGCAGCTTTTTTGTCTTTAACTACCTCCGGAAACAGAAAAGGATAAAATGGTCATTATCCTAAGCCATATGAAAAGTTAAAGAGTTATATGGTACGTTGCGAAGCATGAATGTATGTATGCATGTACACTGATAATGTCGTGGTGTAGCTCAATCCAAACCGTTCAAATGTTGATCCAACTTTAGATGGAGCAATAAAGAGTCTTTGATTGAAAATAGTATTGAATGGATGTGAAAATTCTTGGAGTTGTCCAATGAAATAGGCTTTAAAATATTGTCACTTATACCATTCACTCGGTTCGAATTTGGGGAGATTACGACATTTGTAGTGTGCATCATCAATTGAACCGTTCTGATTGAGGATCTGTGAGATAACTGTTGGAAGGTGATGTGCATGATCACGAATATCTGTACTCCAGCAGCGCATTCAAAAGTTTGAAAGATCGCTTTCGGGTGCAGTGCACTTGCATGTGCGCTCTGCACCGCTTCTTAATGAAAATTGAACTGTTTAAACGATCTTAACCATCAACGATGTCGAGTACGGAAAGTGTGTGGTGAGGGGGGATGCTGTATTCAACGCGGACGCGGATTGCGTCCTACCCTCGACCGTCTGTAGCTCCGAACGGGCAGTTCTGTGGGAGGTCCCACTGTGATGTATCGGTTTATCCATGCCGTCCATCCCTTATCTCGGATAATTTTATGGTACGTGAATAAAAATGAGGCAGATCCAAAGCTCAAGTAGACCACACCAAATAATAAGCTTACTTGCATTAAATGCAAGAGTGATCTGTGGTGTGGTCCACATTAGCATTAAATCTGCCTCATTTTTGTTCTAGTACTATAAAATGATCCGAGAAGAGAGATGGACGGCGGAGATAAACCGATACATCACAGTTAGCCCTCCCACAGAGCCACCTGTTTGGGGCCAGAGACGGGCACGCAATCGGCTTCGAAGGCTCAGGTGGACCACATAGTGGGGATTGATAATCCGTTCATGCAGGGCTCTGTGGGGCCCACTATGATGTATGTGTTTGATCCATGCCGTCCATCCATTTTGAGGGATCATTTTAGGAAACGAACTCAAAAGTGAGTTAGATCGAAGGCTCAAGTGGACCACATAGTGGGAATTGAACACCCACTGTTAAAAACTTCTTGGGAACCGTATAAGTTTTGGATTAAACTGATATTTGTGTTTTCCTTGTGAATAACAGGTTAACGGCAAATAAACATCGGTGGGGCCCGTGGAAGGTTTTAACCGTGATGTGGTTTATTTGAGCTTTAGATTTACCTCATTTTTCACCTCATACCCTAAAATGATCTTTGAAAAATGGATGGACAGCATGGATAAGATTCATACATCATGGTGGGTCCCACATAACCCCTATTTGGACGGATCAATCCACTTGATGGAACACGACTTCCCTCTATCCTCAACTCCAATGTCTAAAAGACCACCCTTAGTCTGTTTTATATCCAGTCCATCCATCCACTTTGCCTGTTTATTTTTAGATACAGTTGAAAATACATGGAACATCTAAGACTCAAGTAAACCACATTAAAAGAAAAAAAAAATGCCAATCATTAAAACCTTCCTAAACTTATATTCGCATACAAACATAGTAATACTTCTATTAAGTGGGTCCCATGTATCAATGGAGTTTCATTTGTAATACTTCTATTAAGTGGGTCCCATGTATTTAATGTTTTAGATGATCAACGGTTTGGATGTTTATATGACCCTAGCCATAGAGATATTCCTGTACCCAAGGCTGAGTGGGGCCCATAGAGATGTCTGTGACCAATTCAATTCATCCATCTATTTTAAAAGGCCACAATTTTAATAGGAGACTAAAAAATCAAGCAGATCCAAAACTAAGGTAGGCCACACCAAAGAAATAGTGGAACAAAAATGCCCATAGCTGAAACCCTTCGAGAGTTGACCATGATGTTTATAAGCCATCCAAACCGTTCATAGGGTTATTATAATTTATATAAACTGTAGGCACAAATATCATCCTGGTACAAAACTTTTGTTGCCCCCAAGCATTTAATCCCTACTGTTTTGTGTGATATGGCTCACGTGAGTTTTGGATCAGCCCAGTTTTTACAATACTATTCTATTGAGGTCTTGAAAAACAAATGAACGGAGTGGATTTTTCACAGACATCTTTGTGAGCCCCACACACAAGATTATCTTTGTGTATTTTGCACCTAGGAGGATCTATGGCAATCCGCTTACTTATCTAGAATGGAGAATTTTGGAGTTATTGTTATTGTTTTACCAACTACCACAACTCTTCCATCACTTCAAAAAAGGAAAGGTTGTTAGTTGTTAGAAGTTTGTAGATTCAATCCAAAAATTCAACTACCATTTAACCAAAAGTCATTCAATAATACAATTTAACACCATCATTGTGGTGTGCACACTTGAGTTTTGAATCTCCTTGTAATTGAGTTTATGTTCCACCATTGCATAACGGATATAACACAAATATCAAAGTGGGCCCAGGGAAGTTAAGTCCAACAATGTCATTCTTTGAATTTGGTTCAAGGACCACCGATTTGGGAGGATTTGAGGGTAATTCGAATTTATCAATTGTTTGGCAAGGTAGATTAGAGGGTATTTTAAGTTAAGGAGATTTCCAATCCTCACTTTCATATAAAGTTTTGCAATCCCTTTCTTTGATCTGGATTTTTAATTTTCTTATTCTTTAGTTTATTTTTAAAGGGAGGAGAGTTAATCGAACCCAAGGATTGATAATCCTAAGTGCAGGGCTGCAATGTAGTAATAATTCGTTGAGACCGATGTCGAATCCTCATGGAATGAGGAACATAACCTACAACTAATTTAAAGATAAAGAAAGTCTGAGTTTTTTATCCAATTATGTAGAAAATGATTTTAAAAATCAATAAATAAAAGTCTAAGAATATAAGAATCCACTTATGGCAATCACAATATCTCATTCGCTGATTCAATTTTTATAATTCAATTGGAATCGAAGTCCTATCATATCCAATTATAAGATAAGTCTCTTAAACCAATCATTAATGTTAATAAAAATATAATTTCGATTGAACGATTATCTCGTGAAGCATTCGGATCCCAATCGCTGGGGATCAAAAGCGTATAAAGTATCCTTAGGCGAAAATAGATTAATCAATTATATAGATTGAATCATTCTCTAATTCAAACTAAACATTATTAAATCAAAGCATTCATTGTACCTATAATGCACAACAAATTTTATTTTATTTTAAAAAAAAAAAAAAAAAAAACAACTCAAAAATTTTAAGGTAAAATTTAAATTAAATTAATTTATTATTATTATTCAAATCAATGTTATTAAATCGAATAAACTAAATATTATAATTGAACAACAAATTTCATCATTTAGCCTTAGCTAAGAGATTGACTTAACATGACTAACATCTTAAAAAGACAAACTAAATTTGAAGGATCGAAGAAGGAATGCTCCATATAAACCCTGTCATCCCTAGGTCTTTCTTGCGAACCCTAATTTGTACTTAGAATAGTTTATAACACTCATTTAAATAGAAAAAAATCGCTCTAACTTGAAACCGACTTTAAATTTACACACTTTTGTTACGCTTTGATCGTACTGACTGTAACCTTCAATCACACCGAACATTACTTCGGTCGCACCAAATAATTCTATCGGTTATAGTCGAATTTCTTCAATATTCATCTCAAGTCCATGTCTCCCTCAGGTCACATCGAATTTTCATTTGATCGGATTGAATATGGTTTCGATCGTACGTAAGTGCCGAGTTGAATTATTTACGAAAATCACTATTTCGTGATAGACTCTTCTGTACACATTCAGTCAAACCGAACCAACCTTGGGTAGGACCAAACAGTCTGTCATTTCTGATAATACACTATGTGATTTTTCAGTCTATTATTCATCCATTGTCTTTGATTTTCTTATATCTTTGGTATGTGAATTATTTGTTAATGTCCTCAAAATCTCCAATTCTCCATTAATCATTCTTTTGAGCTTTAAATTCTCCTTTAAGTACATATTCATCTGTAGGTTCAAAATCTTCTCTCATAAAGAAAACATATATAATTATATCGAATTAACATTTAATTACATGAAAAGATAATATAATTAAGGGGATAAATATGTAATATTTAGGAGTTATCAAAAATTACATTAGTAACATAAATGTTACTAGGCTATTGTTCTATTATGCACAAGGCTCATTGATTATATCCCGAAACAACCAAATTATCAACCGCATCACTAAATTTTCTTCAATAGAATGATATGAGCAATCCAACCATTGTCCGTGTGAACCAATAATTAAAATTTGTTACTTAGTCACTTGGTTGTAATCTTATGCTTGTGGTTTATCCAATGCTTGGAATTTTATCATTTCGCCCAAAGTATATATTCAATGAGCTTATTATAATCATTTTGTCAAACATCATATACATACACTAATTAAAAATATTAAATTTCATTCAAATTATGTAAATACACAAACATAATTTAAGTCTACGTCAACTTTTAAATTACAGGTTTCCAATCCAGGTGCCAAACACAACCCTAGAATTCCATATCTAGGCATTTCCAATCCAGGCAATCCAAATCCACAGTGCTAAACAGGAGGCATTAAGAGCATGTATTAGGTGTGATTTTATACATGTGCTCATCAGAATGAGAGCCACAATTTGAACGGTCTTGATTGATAACCCACGAGTCGGTGGACCTTAAACGATGGTGAACCGACACAACCGATACGGCTCACCGATATCTTTATATGTTTCCCTTATTGCGTGATATATCTCGTACCGCTCATGAAATGACACAAGGTTGGGACGTGGCACTGCCACATGGTTACAAGTGCTCATGTTTTAAAACTAATGGCATTTCCGATATTTGTTACAAATCTGAGGTACTTTTCATAGTATGGCCAGCATAAAGACCGACGAGCACCCTCTCAACTCCACCCATCTGCGCTCGCTCTCTCTCCCTCTCCTCTCATGGCCGCAATGCTAACCTTCGCTGCGCTGTCTCTGCTATTTTGCGCCGGTGGGCACATCGCATTAGCCTTCACCGACGGTAAACTCGAGCTTCTCTCTTACTGTTTAGTCTCGGCTCGAATGTTATTTCTAGTAATTTTAACTTTCTTTGTGGGTGTTTCGAATTCATTGCTGAGGAGTTGTAAGATACTCTGTCTGCGTGTGTCGCTTCATACGTAGGAACTCAGAAATTTTACACGTGGCATATACTAACTCAAATAAATCTGACTTGATTGTGCAGCCACCGTTGACAAGTAACACACCCAAGATCAGATTGTTTACGCAATCCTATGATTCGGGGACACTTGTTTAAGAAAATAGGACCATTGGATTTTTTCGCTTTAACCGTCTAATAAATACCTATTAATCCGATAATTAGATAATCAAATAAGCTTAGTTTGTTTTCTCAAGACACATCTATACTAAGTACCATGATTTGGACGGTTCATTTTGTCTAATTATATGCCACGTGTACAATCTCAAAGTGCCTGCGTATCATTCATCACAGTCTGCCAGAGTATCAAAGCTTTTCTCCTTATTTCTAGCTTCAAACTGGGTAAGTAAGATGCATCCTGACCGTCGGAAAGTTCTGGGGTAAAAAGTAAGAATCCCCACGCGCAGTTTTCTACGTAGCACACGTGCCAACCTGGCGAGTGATTCTGACATTGGGCCGTTGAATGAGGTGGCCCACCACATCTGCTTATCTTTTTAAGAAGCTGTGGGCCCTAGCTGAGTGGACCGTCCTGATTTTTTAGTACTGTTTTCTTCAGAGTCGGGTTCATCGTACGTACCGCTCAGAAGCCCCACACATGTGACTTGTCGGCGCACATGGTGGGGCCAGCAAACTCCAGAGTTTTCTTTTTTAATTACTACAATACCACTGTGTTCACAAACTAGTGCTGTCTTACTTCAGGGGCATTTATGGCATTTTATTTAAATTTTCATAATCATAACTTTCCAAAAATACCCACCCTTTATTTCATGTATTTTCGCAACGGGCGCTGTACCTGCACGCGCTTTTGTTTGAGAAAGAAAACGACTGAAAATGTTTTTCGGCTGTCGAGGGCATTGTCGTCATTTCCTATTGGCATTTATTTTCAGAACATGTTCGTAGGTCGGCTCATGTCATCGACACTGATAACATGAAAATGACAGATTCTGCCCTTGTAGCTGTCATCTATTTCAGGGTAGACTCGTAATTACGGCGGTTCGTTTTCACGTAGAAACGTTTAATAGGCTATTCGCGCGCACGGAGGAATTGAAGAGCAATTCACCGTACGTGTACCAATTTGGAACACGTGTGAGAAATAAATCCATTCATTAGCTGGGACTCATCTTGAGCGTTCCCTGTTCCACTCTTCCAGATTTAACGTACCTTATTAGACAGTCTGATTTTCAGGCCATGGCATATTCCCAGTCGATCCCATCTGATGAATGGCATGGATCACGTATACATATCCCACGCGTGCAGGTTTCCTGTGAATGCCTTGCTCCATCTTTACTCGCGTGAATGGCGCCTGTATTTCTAGTTAGATCTCGTTGGACGCGGATTGTGTCCACCCCCCGACCGGACGGTAATCCGTCCGGGCAGGGCTCTGTGGGGCCCACCATGATGTAACTGTTTTATCCACTCCGTTCATCGTTTTCCTCAGATAATTTTAAGATATTATGCCAAAAATGAGGAAGGTCTAATCTTAAGTGAACCACAAAGTGGGGATTGAACGTACACCATTAAAAACTTCTTGAGAGCTGGAGAAGCTTCAGATCAAGCTGATATTTGTGTTTTCACTTCATCCACGTCTACATGACCTTATGAATAGTTTGGATGGTAAAAAAAACATCATGGTAGCTCTTAGAAAGGTTTCAACTGTGGGTGTCATTATCACTGTAGCTTACTTTGGTGTGGTGCACTGGAGCTGTGGACCTGCCTTATTGTTTTCTATTAAATCTTAAAATCATCTTAGAAAAGCGATGAACGGCGTGGATAAAACAATTAAATCACGATGGGCTCCACAGAGCCCTGCCCGGGCGGGGGTAGGACGCAATCCGCGTCCGATCTCGTTGCAAATTGCAGCGAGGTAAATTGACAGAAATGCCCCATCCAGGGCCCAGTTTTAAAGTCACGGATAGTGTCTCTGTTATCTTTGGCATATAAGGACAAGGGCATTCTCGTCATTTCAATAAGTTCTAACTATTGAATATTGATGACGAAAGACCGTCAACGTGGCCCAGTAAGAGTTCTCTTAAGCTTAAGCGTACACCCACACCAGTTGCACGTTCAATGTGGAACACCTGTGCGAGATCCAAGCCGTTAATCAGTTGGACCACATCCAATTATGACCTGATCCAAAAATTAGATCGGTCCACCCACCTACGTTCTCACCACGGCTCGCTGAGTCCAGACCGTCCATCTATTATTGGCTCACTTTATCTAATTGCATGAAATCCGCCCCGTCCATCAGGTACATCGCCCCTTGTTAGACCATGATCCCAGAAATCAATCTAGTTCATCACTCAAGTTGGCCACCTCCACATACCTCTAACATGATACGCTATTCAATACCTGAGTTCTGGAATACTTTGATTCTTGGGTAATTCCTTCATCCTGATGTGGCCCATCATGTGAATGGATTGGATGGCATATAAACACCAATCTGGGCCCCACACAACTAATGGCTGAACTCTGGATGCTCATGATTTTCGGTCCCAAGATGAATACGAAGCCGCGTGCCTGATGGACGGGTTGGATCTGATGAAAGTTTCACCCACGTGATTCTCGATCCTACTACCGGTGTAATTTCCAACCGTGGGCGCCATCAACCGATACCTGGGTGGGACCCACTGGTTGGAAGGTCTGGATCCATCTGCCCATAATTTCAGCATTTTTAGAATGACGAAAATACCCTTCATTTTGGGAAGCATGTCATCATCTTATTTGGACCCGATCTTGGCTTTGGACGCTTCTCCTACGCTGTCCGATATGGTTCTCACATGGCGAGTTTTTGTCGCTTTCCGAATCGCGGCCGTGAATTATGGTGGTAGATGCTAACCTACGCATGTGGACAACGTGACCCACGTAGTATCTGTAACGGACTCGAACCCTCGGCAACAACCGTTCTGGAAAGTGCTGGCACCGTCACAACTCCATGCGGTCCACCTCGATGCGTGTGTGAAATCCTATCCGTCCATCAGTTGATCCACCTTATTTTCGCCATACATTACAAAAATCGGTCCGAAATTCAGGTAGGCCTTATACCACGGGAAGAATGTAAAAACACGGCTATATTCCGTAATTTATATGGTGTGACCCATATGAGTTTTTGATCAGGATGATCTTTTGTGTTTCTCTTCATCCTGGTGGGGATCACCGGATGAACGGGTAGGATCGCATATAAATAAGTCAGTGGCTCACAAGGTTTCTATGATGGGCATCCCCATCTTCACTGTTCCCTTCGATGTGGACAATCTGAGTTTTGGATCTGCCTGATTTTGGGTAATAGAATGAGGTGTCTCAAATGATGGACGGAGTGGATGTCGCACGCATGTCACGGTGGGGCCACGTGGCTCGGTTGTCGCAGTCTCTTCCTACAGCGGACTCGCACACAGGCCACAGCACCGACTCTGTGCTGGAAAAGCTCTGTGGGACCTACCATGATGTATACGTGTTATCCACGCCGTACACCCATTCTGTCAGCCCATTTTAGACCATGATCCCAAAAATGAGGCAGACCCAAATCTCAGGTGGACCACACCACAGCAAAACAGTGGCGACTGAACGCCCACCCTTAAAAACTACCTAGGGCCCACTGTAATCTTTATTTTCCATCCAACCTGTAGATTAAGTCACACACGTCTGGATCAACCGATACCTTGGTAGGACCCAACCTTTAGAAGGTCTGGATCCACTCCCTAAGGTAGGCCCCACTATGAAATGGTCTAGCTCAAAATCAGTAATTCCCACTTATCAACTCCTTCACACGTGCATGAGAAAAAAATGAGCCAGTCCAGGATTGCACACGTGGGACACATTGGCACGTGTGGACTAAACTGGCAGTTTTATTTTTGCATGGATACAACCAAATGCATGAGTTTTGAACCTGACCACTGATTGCATCATACACGTTGGAAATGTAGGGTTACTGCCCAACGGCAACTTCGAGTATGGCCCAAAACCATCACAGATGAAAGGAACGGTCGTGATTGGCTACAACTCCATACCCCAGTGGGAGATCTCAGGCTTCGTTGAGTACATCGAATCAGGCCACAAGCAAGGCGACATGCTGCTGGTGGTGCCGGAAGGAGCCTTCGCCGTCCGGCTGGGGAACGAGGCATCGATCAAACAGAGAGTGAAGGTAGTGAAGGGGATGTACTATTCACTTACATTCAGCGCCGCCCGCACGTGCGCACAAGAGGAGCGGTTGAATGTGTCGGTGGCGCCGGACTCCGGCGTACTTCCCATGCAGACGTTGTACAGCAGTAATGGATGGGACTCGTATGCGTGGGCTTTTCAGGCAGATTTTGATGTGGCGGAGGTGGTAATCCATAATCCTGGGGTGGAGGAGGATGCGGCATGTGGGCCCCTCATCGATTCGGTGGCGATGAAGGCTCTCTACCCACCCAGATTAACCAACAGTAAGTTTCATGGCCATTTGCTATTGTGATTAGGGCTGAAAATCCAGCTGCAGGTTGGATAGCCCAACCCAAGGTTTCTATACCTCAACCCAACCTCGGGTTGGAAATTCTCAACCCAAGCCTAACCCAAGTGGGCTCGGTCAGATTGGTCGGGTTGGTATGGTGGATACATGCTAATATTTTTGTTATTACATTAGTCTATTATATTTCAATACACGTCTTATTTTTTTACCTATAATTTTATTAATTATTTATCGTAAAGAATTTCATTTTTCTAAATAAACAAGTTAAAATATAGGATAATTATTCCTTTAAAAGTCGTGTTGTTTAGCACGTAATCTGTTTGGGAGAGAGAAATCCAGGGTATCTTGTTAGCTTGAGTCATAGGAAATGACATGGACTAATGAGACCCGACGGCATTGGAATTTCCCTAGCCTTCAACATAGACGATCCTTGGGTTGGGTTGGGCAACTGAAGACCTCAACTCGAGCCTGACCTAAGTTTTGTTGGATTTGTGTTTGTATAGCCCAAGCTTGAGACCGAACCCAATACATTTTGCCCGAGCCCAACCCAATGTCGGGTTGGTCACGAGTTGGTCGGGTTGAACCCGCCCGACTTTCAGCCTTAATTGTGATGTGATCTACGTGTCTATGGGCCTGACCTAACATTGTTGGGCTTGAATCACAATCAGATCACTAAATAAAGACAATCAATGGTGATCAGAGCTTCATGACCCACTAATGAGTTCCCAACCATTGATTTGGTGATCAGAGACAAAGACCCACCACTAGCTTTTGATTTTTGGTTCCCGCTTAATGAGTTTCATACATTTGATAGATGTTAGACCCCTGGCCTGGTTTGGGCCCATATGTTGATTTGGGTGGGCTCGGCTTATAAAGCCCACTCTATTCAAATTTCTATTTTGCTTGAGCTGGGTCTGGCACATTGACTGTAATTGATGCCTGGATGGCTGGTAATCCAACATAATACACCATAGTTCGGTGTATAACAGTCAGTGCATATATTTTACTAACTAACACACATTTTAATCCAAATCAACAGAGAATTTGCTCAAAAATGGTGATTTTGAAGAAGGCCCATATGTGTTTCCAAACACAACATGGGGTGTCTTAATCCCACCCAACATAGAGGATGATCACTCCCCACTGCCCGGTTGGATGGTTGAATCACTCAAAGCTGTTAAATACATAGATTCAGACCACTTCACAGTTCCACAAGGCAAGAGAGCAGTTGAACTCATCGGCGGCAAAGAGAGTGCAATCGCTCAGGTGGCTCGCACCGTCCCTGGAAAGGTTTACACACTCACATTCGCCGTTGGCGACGGAAGTAGCTCATGTGAAGGGACCATGACTGTAGAGGCATTCGCCGGGAGAGACACCGTCAAGGTCCCGTACATCTCAACCGGCAAGGGCGGCTACAAGCGAGCAGTGCTTAAGTTCACCGCCATATCCACACGAACCCGGATCATGTTCCTCAGCACATTCTACACCATGAGAACCGACGGGTCCCTCTGCGGGCCGGTGATCGACGACGTCAAGCTGTTGAGTCTTCGTAGGCCGTAAGAACTTGCACATGTGAGGTATTACTCATGTGAGATGTGTTGTACTTTTCTTTTTTTTTTTCCTTTGGCTATATACATATATGGTGTGGTGTAATGCTAGTAAGAGGCTTTGCTTAAGCTTATCATGTCATAAGTATATACAGATGTGATAGAGAATGTTGCAAGGAGTGGGATTCTTGTTATATGTCAATGTAACTTTGGGTAGAGAGAAATGCATAAGAGTGAAAGGGAAATTTCTATAAATAACTTCAAATTATTGCTTTGGTGCACCTTTTATACCTTTATTAAAGCTCTTATCTCTTTGTAGTGGTTTTGGGGGACTAGGTCTCATGGCCTTTGGGCCCATTCATTGAAGAGGTGTTGTACAATGATAGGGAAACCATTCAGCAAGGTGGGTTTCTTTTATAACTGTTAGGTTTTATCTATTATAGTTCAAAAACCCAAAATCTCGATGCCACTCGATGTTCGGCCGGGTCGGGTCGACCCAAATAGATTAAAACTAGTTTTCTCTTATTTTCTTTTCTCTGTGTATTTTTCATAATATATTGTCTATGATTTTATAACTTCTATTTTATAAATCAATTACTGAGATACGCCTCTCTTTCCTTGGGAGACAAACACGCGTACAATGATGATGATTGGGATTCCTCAATATCTCAAAATTGGTGGGATATGGTTAACCATATTACTGCTTTTTCTAATGTTGTCTTGATGAGTTGTGAAAGAAGAGTTGCCTTGTTTAGCCTCTATTCTTTCTAATCTTGTAGCGTTGTTATCTTCTGAATTGGATGCATTAATAGATGTTGTGATGCTTATCTTACTTATGTTGGGCGTGGCTGGATGAGTAGGCTTGGCAATGTACAAGTCTTGTCAGTGAGTCTTGTCGAGTCAAGACCGGTCTCGGTGAATGAATTTCTTAGTGACTCAGCTTGATATTTCATCAAGTGACTTGCTAATGGTTCAAGTTGAGTCACCAAGTTTTAAAATTATAGTATTTATTTCCTCCAAGTAAAATTAGGTTGGTCCACTACAAGGATGTAGGTAATTCTCTCATGTTGAAATGAAAATTTGTGAACCAAGGGAAGGTAAATGAGGAATTATTGGGAACTTATTTACTCAACCAAGTGATGGTCCTTTTGGACCTGATGCTTGGACCACTTGACGGTTGGCACTTGAATTCAAATTCACATGAATGCACCAAAAAAATAACTTTAATATTCAGCATGGAACCATGTATATAATACATACATACACACAAAGATATATAACAAAAGGCTAACAATGAACTAACCACCAATTTATACCTTATACTTGTATTGGAACTCAGAATAACAACAATTTCTAATATCAAAAGACCTAGGGACACAGCATTTTAGCCTAGCAACTCCCTAAATAATAAGACTCTACACACATCTTATGTGCGTAACTAAAGGACTTTGCGAGAGACATGGTTTGTTAGTTTTATCATTAGCTGAAAAGATAACCAACTGGTTGTGCAGTTTCTTTGTAACTATCAAACACCATTTTATGCATTGGAGTAAAACATTCAAACTGTATTCGCTATAGTGACCCGTCTGTGGTTACTTCCAACATCTCAAACTCATTAGCCATCTTATATATATTGAGGATATAATCACTTACAAAAACATCATGTTTAGCTTCAAGTTATACATTTGTCTTTTTAAAGTTTAGACTTGGGCAACAATTACCAAATTGAACATTCATGGGTTTACTTTTTGAAATAGAATTCGGAACTTTTAAGAGCTTAAATCATTTGCGAGAGACTAAAATAGTTACTTAAAAATCATTAGAATTGGTAGAGGTGATTAATACACATCAAAAGCCTTCTAAAATTTTTGTAATTGGGAGAATGGAATTGAAATTAAATTACCAAGAACTACACATGAACAAAATAGGTTGGTTGAGAGAGAGAGAGAGAGAGAGAGAGAGAGAGAGAGAGAGAGAGAGAGAGAGAGAGAGAGAGCAAATGTGGAAATTACGAAAAGCATATTGAAAGGAAAAAGTGTACCTAGTTATTTTTTTGGCAAAAGTCATAGCCAGCGCCAAGTATGTGTTGAACGGGTGTCATACGAAAAGCCTTCATTGTGAGACAACAGGAGAAGTATAAAGTCAGAGAAATTTTTTTTTTTTTTTTAATCTCCATGTGTTTAATTTAATTAATGGTGCATAATCCTTTTATAAAAAATAAATAAATAAATAAATAAGGAGCTCGATGATAAAGAAATTACGTGTGTTTTCAATGATTATTCTAAGAAGGCATAAAAACTCTACAGTTCGATTACAAGTAAGGTAATTGTTAGAAAAGATACAAAGTTTGATGACGAAAGTGTTTATAATTGAACCGAGGAAGAGAAGCAGTCACTTGGGATACATATTGATTTCGAATATAATGTGGTAGATCAGGGTAATTTGGTAGCCACTTCTCCAAGTTCATCTTATCAGATGCTCCTTAACCGTTGGCATCATCATCTATATTATCTCCACCTACAATACTTTCATCCACTTATGTCAATTGTAGAACAAATCCTCCCCATACATCTAACCAGTCCTCAATTATAAGAGATTTTAAATTTGCTTGTAATGATGATGGTGGTTTGATAATTGTGTTATTTGCAAATTATGATTTTCTAAGGTTTAAAGAAGCGATCAGATGATAAGTGGGTGAAGGTGATGGATGAAGAATTTTATTTTTTTTTATTGTTTGAAAAGTCAAGAGAATTGTATTAAAACAGAAACAACAACACACACACACACACAAAAAAAAAAAAAAAAAAAAAAAAAAAAAAAAAAAAAAAAAAAAAACAACAGTAAAGAGGATAGAAAGTCTGCTGAGAAAGTAAACGAAACTAAACTCTAAAGAAAAGAAGGTCATAACCCTTCAAAAAATCAACATGAACAGCCCATTCTAAAATCAAACGTTTAGCCTTATAGGCAACAGCGCCAGAATTAACAGACTTTCTATCATCTTCCCTGTTTGTGATGGATGAAGAAAATCAAAGCAAATTAGAAAAAAAAAACTACACATGAGAGTTGACTAAACACCCAGAGAAGCATGAGGTAATTTGTGTGAAGTGGGTCTATAAGACCAAACACAAGACGGATAGATTCATTGATTGGTGCAAAGCAAGGCTAACAGTGAAAAACCCCAATATTTCTAACATTAGGTATTTATTTCTATTACTTGAATTGAATCAATTAAATTATTAATTACTTTGTCAGCACAAAAGCGGTGAAAAGTCCATTAAATGGATGTGAAATTGGTTTTTTTAATGACATCCTTAGAGAAGAAGTTTATATTGAGATGACCGTTTGTTACATAAAAAAGAAGCAAGACACTTAGTGTACCAACCTAAAAAAGGTGCTTTACAATCTCAAGAACGCTTTAAGAGCATGGTACACTCACGTCGACTCATAACTTCGCCATAGTGGGTTCATGAATGTCCCAATGAGCATACTATTTATCTCAAGTGCAATCATTGTGATGATGTATTACTAATATCCTTATACGTTAATGATATAAGTTTCACAAGCAATGATAATGTTATGATTAGTAAGTCTAGAAGAGCAATGGTTTCGGAAATTGATATAATGGACACGTGTCTCATAGCATATTATCTTGGAATTGAGGTCAATTAGGCAATTGATGAGATTTTTATATCTCAAAAGAAGTATACTACTTGTGAAATTCTAGAAAGGTTCAAGATAAAGAATTCTAAGCCCGTATACATTCTCATGAAAAATGAATTGAAATCGAGAAAATATATGAGTTCTAATCAATCCCGCATACTTCAAATGATTAATTGGAAGTCTTCAATATTTAACCATAATCGGGCTTAAGGTTACTTAGTTGCTACATGATGTCTTGAAGCTAGATTCATCTCCGGAAAGGAAAAAAAAAAAAGAATTTTACACTACTTAAAAGATACATTTGATCATGGTATCCTTTATTCACATGCTCAGGAATTTAGATTTTTTTCAGTCCAAAGTTAGTGATTGGACTGACAATATGAATGGCACAAAGAGCATGTTAAACTCCGTGTTTTGTACTAGAAGTGATGCATTTACATTGACTGGGGAGGATTAGTGCATTGCAATGACATTTTATATAAGTCAAGCCATTTTAGCTAAGGAGAATGCTCGAGGAGATGCACAATATTAAAGATGGTTTCACAATTATTTGTTGTGGTAAGAGTTCTACAATCTCTCTCATGAAGAATATAGTATGCTATGGATGGAGAAAACACTTCAATATTTGTTACTACTTTATTTGAAAATTAAAAAAATAATAATAACATCAAGTTTGAGTATTGTATGAATAGTAATTAAGTTGTCAACATTTTCATGAAGCTACTGAAGTTTGACGCATTTGACAAGTTAAAGAAGAAGTTGAGCACGAGTAACTTGGAAAGTCCAATTTAAATAAAGATGTTCGAAATTTCAATTAACTATAGTAAACATATCATGATATCCATAGAAATTTTGATGTTTATTTTTCTCGCTTGATAAATATTATGAATGAGCTAATGCATTTCACTTGTTGAACATGGCCTATTATTGATCCGTGGCCCATGAATGTTGAAGGCATCCTTAATATGATCTCATAGTTTCTATACACACACACACACACACACACCATTGTTAAAAGGTAAAGTAACCACTCTTCATATTTATAACTTTTGGAAGACACAAGTACACTTGATAATTGAGTATATTCTTTACTATTTGCAAATAGTTAGTCACTTACATAAAAAATTTATTCATCACCTACTTATTTACCTACCTATACACAATGAAGCTCACCGTGTTGCATGTCATCTAAATCACACATTAAGTGGAGGCCACTATAATGGAAGGATTACCCACAAATTGGACCTATCCAATAATTATGTTAACCGCACCATAGAAACCCCCCCCCCCCCCCCCCCCCCCCCCCCCAAAGAAACTTCCAAATTCATGTAGTTATTTTATGATGGTTTCATTTGTTGTTAATGTCTTAAATCTGCCAATAACAAGGTCAATTGATGCTATTGACAGACCACTAGATGTTATCGAGCAGAGGTCGATGCCATTAATAGATGCTCAATCTCATTCCGAAAAATTCATGTTGGTTGCTGGAACGTTTTAGTATTGCTACTCGATAACATCGAATGAGTTCAATGCCATCGACAAATCCTCGATGTGGCTTGATGCCATTGAAGGTCCTATGAAAGAAGTGTGTAGAATCGCGTAAGTGCACAAGTTGTTTCATATTCCAGTTTGAATACTATATATATATATATATATATATCAATTGTAATCGGATTTTGGAAGAGAGAGAGAGAGAGAGAGAGAGAGAGAGAGAGAGAGAGATGTATATTAGAGCTGTATAATTCGTTCTTAAGGATTTTAAAGGCATAACTAGGGCTTGTGAAGTAGATTCAAGGCTTGTTCGAATTGGTAAGACCTTATCTCTTGTAATTTATGCTTTCATAGTACATATCTCATCGCTCTATGTCATGGTTTTTTCCTGTAATGATTTTTCACATAAAATTTGAATTGTTCTTATATGGACTTGGTTGTGCGATTGCGTGTATTTTGCTTGATTCGTCTAAAAGTGTTTCCACAGTTTCCAACAACATTAGCATGATTTTTAGGATATTAAACTTCTATCATAGGGAACTTTGATGGAAGGTTGGATGCCATACATGCTCCACATAAGGCCCACACGCAATCCTTGTAGAATAAGCTTATTTAACTAAAATACTTTTAACAATTAATTTATTCTTTAGATTATTCACCTATTTGCAAATAGTTATTTATGCATGTAATAGTTTTCCATATTCGCCTACTTATACATTGTTGTTTTAATAAATTTAAGACCACCAAATATAGTTGAACCATATCACACTTGTCCAGAAGGAGTCATGGCTATCAAAATTTGCGATTAAGATTAATCTCATCACATTCACATGGCTAGTGGATTAGGTCGTGCATTGGTTTTTCCATAAAAAACACCAACACTACTCGCATCCAACATGTGTTTCCACCTATTAGGGTTAACATCATGAGATGGTGTTGTGTGCCCTATAAAGCCAATGTGTTAATTTTAATTGTTGATTTGATTAATTTGATCATGTATCATAGTGATCATAGGTCTTGCGTAGACATGTTATTGATGTCATAAGTAATATATGGGTATATCTTAAATCATACATGTACATGGGTTTTAAAATAAAAAGGGAGGGGGGGGGGGGGGGGGGGGGGGGGGGGGGGGGGTTCCTCTACATATCCTTGAGAACTTGAAATTGAATATAACAACCATTGGTCAAGTTTAGAATTAAGTTCCATGGATCTTAGTATTTTATCATTCCATAATCATCTATTAGGTTGTAGGAAATACTTGTTGTTGCAATTTTTACGTGGTCATCATCCCATGTGCGGGAATTGATAATGAATCGGAATATAAGGTCTTCATCATCGGTTTGACGATGGGTTGTGTACCCCTTCCTTACATTATATTGGAGTATAAAGTGTGCCATGAAATTAGCTAGTATTGGACCTCTTGGACACTTGCATTGGAGGATCACGTCGTCTTTAGATCAGGAAACTCATCACGCCTAGACTACGGTCGGTTTGTGTATGTACTTAGACTGATCAGATATATAGTTAATTCAAGTTTATGGCATAATGCTTTGACTCACCTCACAAAGTCAATTGTAATAGCCTATATGTCAACATTACTAGGCTCATGCATTAGGACATAATAGATGTCCATATAACCCAACAAGGAATTCATTAGTTTCTTCGGGACACTTTTATTGCTCTGTTTTTGTAAATTATACCATTTATCAAGTGGTTTTTCACTAGTATCAAATATTCAAATATTTCAAATGGCTTTATGAGTGCTTTCAACCATTAATATATATATTTTTAATTGTTAAGATATTTTCATCATATTTGATGGTAATTCCAAATGATTGAGATAATGTGATTCATTTTATTATTTAATTTGTATGGAAATTAATTTAAGAGTTTATTTGGTTTTTCAATTATAATGGTAAATGGTTGTAAATGGGTAATGATTATTTACTCTTGTACCGTGTGGTGACATTACACACACTTGACTACAATGAAAAATTTGATAGATTGTTTGTTTAGCCAATAAATCACAAAAAAAAGAAGTAGTTTTATAAAATGAAAATATAATTATTACAATTTACTTCGCTTACTTTCTTTTGTAAGTGTGTATTTGACTCTCAATTTGTGAACTATAATTCATGTTTAAATAAGCACTTAAAAATGATAACGATGACTCATTTACTTTATATTTCATATAAAATTAGAAAACTCAATAGGCCCTAAGAATGAATAACCATGTTCAGTGGAGGGATGGAGTCAATCTGCATGGATGGTTAGGTAGAATTATAGACTTTTAATGTAGTGGACATACCAAAGTCCATAAGATGATGAAGTGCCATGCTAGTATCTCTTCATGAATTTTTAATTATTCTTTATAAATAAGATCCTATGTTAATGGAAAAAAAATATACACACAAAAGAGAGGGTATTGAATGCCTATAAGCTGTAGGGTGTCACCACTTAGCAAGAAAGAGAGAGAGAGATGCTTTTCTCTATCATCCCTTACATCCTCGTGTTTACACACATGGGCCTAGTGTGCATGTGCCTTCGTGTGCAACCCTAACCCTGCTTTAGGACTTTTGCGTGTCGGCTTTTCTCCTCTTTTTATATGGAGTAAAACCTTTTACTTTCGAGTTATGATGTAAACTAATTGAATAGTTTTCAATGGTGCTGATAAAGAGATATATTTGAATGTTAATATTTGATTTTGATTATTTGCATAGGCCCGATAATATTTACCACTACATTTTTTACAACTCTAATAATAATATGATCTTTTGAATAATTTATCTTCTCTTAACTACCATTGATAAGCTATTTTCTCATACTCAAGCTTCACTAATAACAGAAGCCTTTTGATTTTTATAGCACATGTCATTGTAATTTTTATTTTCATTGATCTTTTAATTTTTATAGCATATTAAATTCATCCACTTCACAATACATATCGAGAGGTGGCCTAAGTAGCATAAATTTTACAACATGAACAATTCAAATGAGGGTTCGTTTGGTAGCAATGCATAGATCTTGAGTTACCAATGGTGCAAAATAAATTTACTTATGGATATTCACTCAAATCACTTTCTCTAAAATGAATTAACATGCATAAATTCATCCATGATCTATCGTGTCACTCTTGTTTAGAAAATTAGGTTGATCCAACACTAGTTTGGCTATCTCATAAAATTATATCTAAAATGGGGATTTCCATTTGACAATGACCCCTTGGTGTTGTGGGCCCATAGTGATGTGTGTGTTTTATCCAGGTCGTCCATCCATTTTGCCATCTTATTTCAGGACATTAACGCAAAATGAGGCAAATTCAAATCTCAGGTGAGCCATACAACAGGAAACAATGGTGATTGAATGCCCACCATTAAAAACTTATCGGGGGTTACTCAAGTGTTGGATTAAGTTGATATTCGTGGTTTCCCTTCATAGTGGTTGGTGTGATGTAATCAACACGTTGAATGGAAAATAAACATTATAAGGGACTTTAGTTTTTAATGGTGGGGGTCACTACTGTTTTCTATGGTGTGGTCCACTAGATATTTGGATCTACCTCATTTTTTTTTTTTGGGCTCATACCCTAAATGAGTTGGAAAAATGGACGGGCGACATGGATAAAACACATACATCATGGTTGGGCCCACAACATTGATTAGTATCGAGGTCTAAGGGGGTCATTGCCAAATTTGAGTCCCTAAAAAGGCTATAAATTAACATGGCATGACACACTTGAGTTTTGGAACTATATTTTTTAGACAATTCTTTCATCCTCACATGGCACATCAGATTACTAGATTTGATTAGATGACATATAAACACAACGATGGGTACTAAACAAAACCAATGGCAGTGTCTCATTCCAACCTTTACGGCCTATATGAGCCTCATGGTCATGATTTTTGGATTCCAAGTTGAGCATTACCTAATGAAATGGGTGAATCTCACAAAAGTTCCATCCACATAACTCTTGGTGAGCAAGGTACAATTTTAAGAGTACTCTCGGAACATAACACTGACCTCCTTGTGTAAGCAAAAAAGCTCAATGGGCCTCACCAAGATGTATGTTTTTTACCCTCATTGTTTATCCATTTTTCCAAATCATTTTAGTATGCAAGCCCAAAAATGAGGCCAAGCCAAAGCCCAAGTGGACCACACCGCACATAATAGTGGGAATGAAATTTCTACCATTTAAAACTTCCTATGGGGCTTTGGATCAACTTGGTATCCTTGTTTTCCCTACATTCAGGTATATGTGACCTTATCAACAGGTTGGATGAAAAATAAACATCAGGTGATTGGCCTTAAAAAGTTTTCAATGGACATTCTCATCATAATTGCTTTTTGCTGCCTAGGCTATTTTAGTTTTAGTTTTGTCTCATTCTCAAATGGACCACACCGCACAAAACAGTAGGGATGAAATGTCTACCATTTAAAATTTCCTATTTGCTTTGGATCAATTTGGTATCTTTTTTTTTTTTTTTTTCCCCTACATCCAAGTCTATGTGACCTTATCAACTGATTAGATGAAAAATAAACATAAGGTGATTGGCTTAAAAAAGGCCTCAACAGCAGACATCATTATCACATTTGCTTTTTGCTGCCTAGGTTATTTTAATTATAATTTTGCCTCATTTTCAGCCTATGTCCTAAAATAATAGAAAAGTTAAAATTTTGCCTCATCCTCTAGGTCATGCCATAAAATAATATAAAAAGGTTACTTTAGTCTTAGTTTTGCCTCATTCTCTAAGCTCATACTCTAAAATAATATAGAGAAATACATACTTGATAAACACATACATCATGGTGGAGCCTACGGACCTTTTCCTGTACGAAGGTCGGTGCTACATTCTAACCTCACCAGGAGTATGATCCTTTGTCCCTGTGGGATGCTGATTGCTTGTGGGCCCCACAATAATGTATGTGTTTGGGAGCCAAAATGGATGGGGATCAGTCCAATAAAGGTAATTCCCTTATGGTGGAAAATAGTTGTGATTGAATTACAGCAGTTAAAAACTTCTCAGGGCTTGCTGTGATTTTTATTTGCCATCCAACCTGTCGATTAGGTCACACCGACCCGGATGAAGGGAAAATATAAATATCAGTTAGGTGTGAAACTTTTGTGGGCCGGAATAAGTTTTTAATGATGGGCGTTCAATCATCATTATTTCTATGGTGTGGGACACCTGATGTTTGGATGTGGGAAGCGGATTGGCTGGTGTACCACAAACCAGCTTATATAGCTGGTGTAGATATGTGTGCGCGAAGACGAGCGCCGACGCTCGAGCTCCGAGTGGTTAGAACGGTTCAAAGGAGATCAAAGTTACATGGCCCCACAATGATGTATTTATTATATCCACACTGTTCATTCATTTTTCGAGATCATTTTAGAGCATTAGACAAAAAATGAATAATATCCAAAGCTAAAAATGGACCACACCAAAAATAGCAACAAGGATCATGATTTTCACCATTAAAAAATTCATAAGCCCGCCGTAACGATTCATTTTCCATCCCATCTATTCATAAGGTCACAAAGACTTGGATGAAGAGGAAAAACAGACATCATATTGATCCAAAACTTCCGTGAGTCCGAAAGGGTTTCAATGGTAGACGTTCAATCTTCCATTGCTTTTTTCAATGTGGTCCACTTGATCTCTAGATTGGTTTTATTTTCCGACCTAAGCCTTATGGCGAGCTTGCCAAATGGATGAACAGTTTGGATACAACACATATCTCATAATGGGACTCACATAACTTGCTGACGTCAATACACCAGCTATATAGCTGGCGTGTGGTTAGAGGTGGGCATCGAGCCGAATCGAGTTGAGGTGGACCAAGCTTGGCTTGGCTTGTCCATGATGTACTCGAGTTCGAGCTCGAGCTCGAGCTTGGCCTCGAGCTCAACATTGAAGCTTGGCTTGTTTGCCAAAGCTGTCGAGTCGAGTTCGAGTCGAGCTAGTGGTTCGAGTCGAGTCGAGTTTACTTCGAGTCAAGCTCGAGCTTGTTGGGTGAGAGAGTAATGGATTTTGTTCTTGATCCTCCTCCATTGATGAAAAATTCAAAAATCTTAAGAGAATCAAAGCAAAACCTGATGAAAAAATCAAACAAAGCTTCGAATCGGATGAGGAAACGTGTAAAAACCGATCTGTTCTTGATCTTCTTCCACCGGCAGAAATTCAAGTACTAGAAAAGAAACAGAGCAGAACACAGATCAGAAATCCAAGTAAAGAGCTCTAGCCAATTAGATCATTGGATTTCCTTAAAGCTTTAACAAATCTGAGAAGAACTCATCTCAAATTTCTTGGGTTTCTCGCCTAAGAAGTAGATCTCAAGAGATTGAAATCATACTATTGCGGAGCTGAAACGAAAACTGATGGTGGTGGTCGGGGCGGGCGTGCGGCTGACAGTGGGCAGAGAAAGAGAAGAAAGGGAAAGGGAAGGGGGTGTGTGCGGTCGGATAGAAACTCTAGGGTTTGTTTTTTATTTTTTTTATTTTTAAGTTTAAACTTAAAACTTATATTAATATAATATAATATAATATATATATATATATATATTATAATAATATATATATATATATATAATATAATATTTAATATATTTATTAATCGAGCCGAGTCGAGCTCGAGTTCGAACTTCGAGTCGAGTCGAGTTGAAATGCCCCCTGGTCGAACTTGGCTTGAACTCAACTCGAGCTTCAAATAATTAGCTTGGCTTGGCTTGAATTGGCCATTCAAGCCGAGTCAATCCGAGCTTACTCGAGCCAAGTCGAGCGAGCTTTTCGAGCTAGCTTGACTCGTGAACAGCCCTACGTGTGGTACACGGAAACGGATTGGCTACTCCCCTGACACCAGCCCGGTGGCTGGTGGTTGGTGCTCTGGGGCCCACAATGATGTATGTGTTTCATCCATTACGTTCATCCATTTTTACAGATCATTTTAGAAAATTTGAGGGATATAAATCTAAGGTGGACCACACCACACGAAAACAATACCGATTGGATATCCACCATTAAAATTCTTCTAACGCCCTCTGTACTGTTTATTTTACATCTAATCCGTTGATTAGGTAATACAGACCCAGATGAAGGGAAAAAACGAAGATCAACTTGATTCAAAGCTTTTATGGCCCACAAAAAGTTTTTAATGGTCTCCATTCATTCAACCCTGTTTCCTGTAATGTGGTCCACTTGAGATTGAAATCTAACTCATTTTTAGTCTCATGCCATAAAATGATCTATAAAAATAGATGGACAGCATGGATGAAACACATACATCATGGTGGGGTCCACAGAGCACCGACCACCAGCCATTGGCTGGTCGCAGTGGGAGTAGCCAATCCGTTTCCGTGGTACACCAGCCAATCGCTTCCTTGATCCGCCCCAATTTTAATCTTGTACCCTAAACTAGCTGGCAAAGAGAATGGCCGGCGTGGATAAAGTACTTAAGTCATGGCGGATCACATAGCACCGTCCAGTAGCGACTCCGGTAGTGTCAGGATGCAATCCCGTCCTCACCTGTTCCATGTAGCAAGTCACCACGCTATATGGTGTATGCAGCGAGTAACTCACCGTGCTAGCGTGGTGAGTAAACTCTGTGGGACCCACCATGATGTTGGTGTTTTATCCACGCCGTCCATCAGTTTTTCCGGTGCATTTCAGGTGATCAACCCAAGCTTAAAGCATATCCAAAGCTCAAGTGGATCACACAATAAGAAACAGTGGGGATTAAATGCTTACCGTTGAATACATCTTGGGCCCACATAAAGTTTGAATCGAGATGATATTCGTGTTTTCCCTTCATCAATGTCTCTTGACCTTATGAACAGGTTAGATGTCAGATAAACATCACTATCGGTCCTAGGAAGGTTTCAACGGTGAAAATCATTATCCTCACTTTTTTCTACGGTGTGGTCCACTTGAGCTTTCGACGTGCATTAATTTTAGGATCATATCCTTAAATAAGCTGAAAAAACGGATGGACGGCGTAGATAAGACATACATCACGGTGGGCCCCACACATTTTACTCACGATGCTTCAACGTAATGGGTTACCACACAATCCGCGTCCGTGCTAATGTTGCCGGGGCGGGAGCCGAAATTTTCATCCGACGGTCAACAGCGCCGCATCAGAACTGAATCCAACGGCTGAGGTAGTCGCGTCTACTTAAAGCTACATGAAAATATTTAGGGCCGGGTAATGTCTTCTATAAATACTCTAACCTCACTCGTTTTGCTTTTCCTCTCACTGGCATTTCTACAGAAATCAGCGGAGCAGAGAGAAAGATCTCCTCTGAAAATCGATGGTAGATTCCTTTCTAGGGTTTTTTTTATTTTTTATTTTTTTTACAATCAATCTTCTTCTCCATGCCAGCTTTCGAGCTCGGGTTGCGGTTTTGGTCTCACCTCTATCTGTCTATATATCTCTTGTGTAGGCATTGCCGAATCAGCAGCAGGTTGATTATCCGAGCTTCAAGCTCGTGATTGTCGGGGATGGGGGAACAGGTATTTTTCTGAAAAATTCGGCATATTTTTCGATTGCTTGTTTTCTGCTTTAAAGTTCTGACTTTTGTTATTTTGTAGATTTAGGGTTAGATTTGCGATGAATGGTTTCAGTCGTTGTTTTAGGGTTTTTGATTGTTGTTTTCTTATGATCTTGTATATTTTGGATCTTTTTGTTGATGATGGTGGGGTTACGGATGGTGGGATTCTCTGGTATTAGAGATATCCTCCAGCTGGGCTAATTGATTTCCAGCTGGCCCACAGCTAGCTAATTGATTCTCCTATGTCTACAATACATGTATATATACAGCATCCTATACAGGAAAATACACACAAAAAAGGAGAATAAATTTTACGTATTAGGATGCTATATATATACATGTATTGTACAATAGGCATGGGAGTCGGGGGCTAAATAGGGATAATTGTATGAGGTGGGGTTGTTGAAAGGACTAGTCATAATGCACATATGAAGATGGGTATGACTCAGGGTTATGTGAGGGTCAGTTGGAATCAAATGGATAAGAAGAATGCCATGGTTATCGATGGGCATGTGATGTGAGTCTAAGTAGGGATAATTGTATGAGGTGTATGAACATCTTCCTATCCATGCGTTAAGAAAGAACATTAAAGAATGTGGGTTGAACTGTAGGCTTATAAGGGCTTTGGGGTTTGGGATGGGTTTTAGGGGAGGAAGCTTGTGGGGAATACTTCAAAAAAAGAAAAAAAAAAAGAAAAAGAAAGAAAAGAAGAAGCTTATGGGGCCATTTGGTTGCAAGCATACAATCATAAGGTTTAGTATGTTTGGTATAGGGGGGTTTCTTTATGGAAGATTGCATTGTAGATTTCAAGGTCGATTTCCTACGAGAGTAGGAAATGTCTTGTTATGTGTTTACATGTGTGAGTGGGTAGGGGATCTAACTTGTTGGGATATTGATATTAGAATGGATTTTTAGTATATCTTGGGAGGCCCATTATGGTCTGTTTGGATGCTTATAAAATTTTTAGTTGCAAACACTTTACACATGTAAAGAGTTTCACAGATAAACTGTTTACATTGTCATGTTTGGCTTTTTAGTAGTAAAGTGGTTTACAAGCAAATACGTTATTGTGTATGGCTAGCTTGTAAAGTGTTTACCATGTAGAAATTGGCATTCACACCATAGAGAGCTTAGAGTGCCAAATCCTGCAAAAATATTCAGTTGACAAAAAATGTGTTTTTTATTTTTATTTTTTTATGGGCCCTAAGAGAGTGTTAAAGGACACACATGATGGACAGATTGGATGTCCTACGCCCATCATAGTTAGCCCCACACAAATTTGGAATGTTTTTAATGGTGGCATCCAATCCCAATTGTTTCTTTTTGTGTGACGCACCTGATGAATCAATCAACCCCTTTTTGGGGCCATAGGAGAGCATCAAGGATGCACATGATGGATGGATCGGATGTACTGTGCAGATCCCGGTGGGCCCCACACACGGTGTGCATGTATCAACCATCATGTTGTGCTATGTATCATGTCTTTGCAGGTGTAATGCCCTTCACCTATAATCTAAAACATGGGTTTCTTTTCTGTAAAAAAAGTGGAATGTTTACCTGTAAATTTATGGGTAAATTTCACCATCCAAACACTGCTTGTAAACCCTTTACAACTTAAGGTTTTTATCGGTATATGAATGACCCCTTGGAGATAAACAAGAACAAAGTTCTTGTACTTGCAAAGGAGGAGAAAAATAAACAATTCAGTGCATTTGCATCACGGTGGGCTGTTCACCCTTGAAGTGGGTGATTTGTGTTCTTTTTTCTTCCCATTTGGAATAAGATACTATCATAGAATAAGGATCAACGTTAACATTTTTTTATTTTTGCGACATAGTTTGATCCTTCCCGTGCATTCTAGTGGATATGGCATGTGCAATGCACATGGAGAGGAAGTGGTTTGTATGATGTGCAGGAAGGGGAGGAGAAGTGATTATGAAGAGGATGGACTTATGTAGGTCTAGCTGTATAAGGGATGATTTTTACTAATCAAGTGACATGGTGGGGAATTGTGTACGATATCCACCCACTCATCCATCAGGTGCACTGCCTTGTGTTTATGTTCACCTTAGAGCCCCAAATCAAGTCGATCCAAAACTTAGGTGGGCCAGGCCATAGGGTACATCCTCTAAATTCATGTGTGGCCCATGGTAGCATTTCCATTGTGAAAAGATCTCTTTTATGAGGGGCTTGCTTCAATTTCTTGGTAATTGCTATTCTTACGCTAGGATTGTAGTTGTTGAATACCTCTAAAAAAGGTTGTTGAATGGAGTTAATATTTCATCCATTGAAACTGTTTACAGGATAGGGCCCCATCATGGGTGGAAGATGCATGAAAAAGAAACTACTAGATTGGAATATTTCAATCCTTGATCACTTAACTCTCTTCCTTTGAATGTAGTATGTCTCCTTGAAATTTCTTTAGTGGGCCATCCATAGGGGATTTTCAATCTTGAAGATTGTTTATCCACCATCCACTATATGCCAATCATATGAATGGGTCATTGCAAAATGTCTATGGGTTCAAGCATCAGATTCCTGAAGTAAAAATAGCATGATCTAATATTAATGAGGGCTTAGTATGAACTTGAGGCCATTTTTGTGCATAAGTTGAATGCTTAAATCTCTGCCATCCTCGTCTTTTAAAGGAGAGTAGGCTAAATCGTAAACATCAACCATATTTTCTGAACCATATGACTAGACTCATTATACATTACATAATTACCCTCTCCTTAGCTAAAAACCCTTCCCAAATTTGTAATTTCTCAAATAATTCCAAGTCCTTGCTCTCTCAAAAATTAATTGTGAGCAATTTTTTCCCAGTGGTGCTCAATTTATTTGTAGTAGAGATGTAAGGTTTTCTTGGTTTAACTGTTTGTGGTAGCTTTTTTGTTCAAGCGACCCTCTACACCTCTCTATGCATGGCTTTCTATTTTGTTGCAATCTAGCTGTTTTGGGTTTTTGTGTTAGATGTTAGTATGCTTGGTTGCATTTTGACACACAATGTTCATAATGAGGACATCATGTTTAATGAACAGTCAGAACAATTATTGATTTTTCTGCAATGATCATAATGATGAATTGCCACCAAGTCTCTTTATGTTTCTTCAGCTCCAACTTGAAAGTAGAATAATCTAAAATTTGATGATCTCATGTACTGAATACAAATGACGGGGAAGGTCATTGCAATTTACTTGTTCTCACTGATAAATTATTTGTTAGTTAGGTAGTTGCAATTCAATTGATGGTGCATAAAAAATGCAGGCTTCGGCATGCTAGTCTAGGATGTTCACAAAATACCGTATGGATATATTGTTGTTTTAGGAAAGATAGAGTGAGATGTATGAGTTTTTTGTTGCATGCTAGTCTAGGATGTTGACAAAATACTATATGGGTATATTGTTGCTTTAGGAAAGATGGACTGAGATGTGCGAGTTTTTTGTTACGAACCTGCTTGAAGTTGTGTTATCTACGATTTTCCTTTCAAGACTCGTAAAAGTGTTTCTTTTACTGTTCATTGTAGGAATTGTCAATGCTACTCTATTTTAGGGGTTTGTGTTGAGCTGAAAATGTTTTTTTTTTTTTTCCTTATGATATAGGGAAGACAACCTTTGTTAAGAGGCATCTTACTGGCGAGTTTGAAAAGAAGTATGAACGTAAGTATTTATTGATTGCTCTCTCTATCCTTTTTGTTTTGCTTGTAGTTGATTTGATTTTGATTATTATTATTATTGTTGAAATGTCTTTGTAGCTACAATTGGTGTGGAAGTGCATCCCTTGGACTTCTTCACAAACTGTGGGAAAATCAGATTCTATTGCTGGGATACTGCTGGTCAAGAGAAATTTGGTGGTCTTAGAGATGGATACTAGTAAGTGGCTTATTGGATCATATATGAATGAAATTATGCTTTATGCATATGAACTTCATATTGATGTAATAAAATCCTTTTTGGTTTTTTATATTGCATGGCATTGCTCACCCGGGATCTATTTTTTTTTTTTTAAAATTATTTAATGGGGGTTTGGTTGGCAAATCATATATATTTTTAGTTTTTAGCTTGTGTAATATTAATCGTGCTGTGCTTGCGTAGTTTTCCTAACCTAACTAGCTGGTACAATGCTATGATAATGATTATTATTTAATGGGTCTTGTTGCTATGTTGTCTGCTTACTATCAGTTTTTGGCTTGTGTGGTTGTGTAATTTTAGTCATGATGAGTTTGTGTAATTTTCCCAATCCCAATAGGGGGCAGTGCTATGATGATCACTACAAGCTTGTGTGATCGTGTCATCTCTATTTGTTTGTACTAGACTAATTGCTTGATGTGTTTGGCTTATTTGTAACTAACATAAATGCAATGTTGGACTTGATTTCAGCTTATATTGCAAAAGCATATGTTGTATGTGTCCTGATAGAAATTGTGTGGATACGTTTAGTGTGTTGGAGGTATCAAAATTTGCTTTCATGTTCTGAAAAAATGATAAAGAAGAATCAATGGGGTTTTGATCTAATTAATGCCAACCCCAATTAATTGGGATGAGGCTTAGATGATGATGGCGATTGGGGATATTACAAGTGGAGAAAAAGGAAGATTTGGAAAGGTTTCCTTAGAGATCCCTTTCTAATGAATGGGGAATATTGAAAAAGTATTCCTCTCCTTCATATTTTTCAGTAGAAAAATCTAAAGAAAGCCATGTGCACTTCTAGTTTTGATTGTTGATCATACTAACCGGTTAATTTTTAGCTTCCAACTGCTAATCACTTTATGCATACACAGGCATATTACTTTTTAGTTCTGACTGCAAATTATTTTATAATGGCCAAATAACATCAAAACTAATAGTGGTGGAAATGTCACTATCTTGTAGCTAAAGCTAAGACCAAATTTGAGGCTATTAATTTTTAATTCCAATTGCTAATTACTTTATAATGGCCAAATAACATTTAAAATAACATTAGTGGAGATGTGAAAAATGGAATGTAGCATCCTTGAAGTAAAAATGTACCATTTGTAAATCTCTAAAACACATTCAAAATGAGAACCTATTTGGTGCTAGAAAAATGAATCCAACTCATGTTTTTCTGAGAGTTGCTACTATAGTTGCTTGCTATGTTGATAATGGTCATGATGTGGTGCACTAGTTTGGCCCCGTCGAAATTGAGGATGGGCCCGATGTTTGAGGTGTATGTCATGGTCCCATTAAAAATGAATTGTAACTCATTTTTCCGTGAACATGTGCTAACGTGGTACCGTCTTTTAGGAATAATTAAGATGTGTGGCACTAGTGTGGCTCCCTAAACTCAGGACGAGCTTGATATTTGGTGCATACATCTTGGTGCAATACATGGACTAATGCAACTATGGGCTGGAAAGTGTATATTAGGAGAAAACATCACCTGCATATATGGACAAAGTTTGGACAATTTGAAAATGGGAAATTGACCGTACTGGCCTCGATGTATGGTCAAATTCCCTAAAGAAATACTACCTTCCAAATATTATGAGGGTGACCTTCTGACAACTTTTATAAAAAGTTTCGGACGAAAATGCCATTGTCCTTGGATCTGTAGTTGTACGGTTTTTAGAGTGTGGAAGAAGTTACGTGTTATTTCAATCCCGAGAATGTGACATGGACGAAAGCCTTTTTTAGCATGGCAAGGCCCAACTCGTGGGGCCCACACTGCTAGATGTGTAAAATCCATGCTGCCCATCCTTCTTGCCGTGTCATCTTAGGGTTAGGGCCCAAATATCAGCCTGATCCGGAACTAGTGTGGCCCACATAATAGAAAATAATGGTGATAGTGTCACCCACTGTTGATACTTTCTAGGCTCAATGTGATGTTTGTTAGAAGTGGACACCGCACAAGGCGGGACTTTTTGGGCCCACGGCGAGCTGGCCGACAAGGTGGATGGAACGAATCACCCCATTGTGGGCCTTAGGTTATGGTACCAATGGCTAGGTAGTAAAGGACGTGAACACGTGAAAACCACGACCCATATAACATGACAACCACAACCCATATAACATGACAACTATGACCCATGCAAACCACGACCCATATGGGCCCACATTGATGTATGTGTATAATCCATGCCGCCCATCCTTTTTGCCGTGTCATTTTAGGGCTAGGGCCCAAGTATCAACCTGATCCAGTGCTCGTGTGGGCCACTTAATAGAAAATAATGGTGACTGTTGAAACTTTCCAGGCTCACTGTGATGTTTATTAGAAGTGGACATTGCCAAAGTTAGTACTTTGTGGGCCCACAGCGAGCTGACCGACAAGGCAGATGGATCGGATCACCCCATTGTGGGCCTTTGGCTATGGTACCAATGACTAGGTAGGAAGTGAACACGTGAAAACCACGAAACATATAACATGACAACCATGACCCATATAACCTGACAACTATGACCCATGCAAACCATGACCCATATGGGCTCACATTGATGTATGTGTATAATCCATGCTGCCTATCCTTTTTGCTGTGTCATTTTAGGGCTAGGGACCAATTATCACCCTGATCCAGTGCTCATGTGGGCCACAAAATAGAAAATAATGGTGACTGTTAAAACTTTCCAAGCTCACTGTGATGTTTGTTAGAAGTGGACACTACCCAAGGCAAGACTTTTTGGGCCCACGGCCAGCTGGCCGACAAGGTGGATGGATCGGATCACCCCATTGTGGGCCTTAGGCTATGGTACCAATGGCTAGGTGGTAAAGGAAGTGAACATGTGAAAACCACGATCCATATAACATGACAACCATGACCCATATAACATGACAACTACAAGCCATGCAAACCATGACCCATATGGGCCCACATTGATGTATGTGTATAATTCATGCCACCCATCCTTTTGGCTGTGTCATTTTAGGGCTAGGGCCCAAATATCAGCCTGATCCAGTGCTCATGTGGGCCACAAAAATAGAAAAACAGTGGTCCATGCTCACTGTGATGTTTGTTAGCAGTGGACATTGCCCAAGTCAAGACTTTTGGGCCCACGACGAGTTGGCCGACAAGGCGGATGGATCGGATCACCCCACTTTGGGCCTTAGGCTATGGTACCAATGGCTAGGTAGTAAAGGAAGTGAACACGTGAAAATCACGATCCATATAACATGACAATCACGACCCATATGGGCCCACATTGATGTATGTGTATAAGATCCTCTCGGCACGTTTGATAAAGGTCATAGACAAGCTCATCTCAGCTAATCAGAGTGTGTTCATCCCAGAGAGACAGATCACTGACTGCACCTTAATCGCCAACAAAGTGTTGCATTCTAGCCATCTGTCTGGCTTGAAACATATTTTTTGCAAGCTAGATGTGGAAAAAGCATACGGCCACATGGAATGGGGATTCCTGCAGTACCTGATGATAAGGATGGTATTTAGCAAAAAATGGAGACAGTGGATAGGGGAGTGTATTGGTTCTGTGCGTTTGTCGATCCTTCTCAATGACTCGCCAAGGGGTTTTTTTCGAAGTTTTAGAGGGCTGAGGCAAGGGGACCCTCTATCCCCGTTTTCGTTCCTTCTGTTGGGGAGGCCCTTTCCGGGATGCTCCATCTGGGCTAACGCGTAGGTATTCTTAAAGGAATTGACGTTAAAGGCCTCCCTACCCCTATGTCTCACATTCAGTACGCCAACGATACCCTTGTTTTCAGTGTGGCTTCTCAGGAATATGTGGACAACCTGCGCATGACTCTTCGCTGCTTCGAGGCAGTTTCAGGCCAATCGATCAATCTGTCTAAGTCTAAGCTCATTGGGATAAACATGAAGCAAGATGAATCTGAATGTTGGGCCTCCTCTCTCCAATGCGCGGCTGCTAACCTTCCCTCCTCCTTCGTCGGCCTCCCCTTATGCATTGGTGCTCCCCCTAAGTCTGCATGGGAGAAGGTTTTACTCAGAATAGGTATATATCTGGCCAAATGGAAGTGCAGATTTCTCTCGTTGGGGGGGTCGCCTCACACTCATAAAAGCAGCCCTCTCCGACTTCCCCCTCTATATGATGTCTCTTTTTCGCTGCCCCTCTTCAATCGTCAAGTCCATTGACAAGCTGAGAAGGGATTTTCTCTGGCATGGGAAACCCAAGAGATCTAAATTTCACCTGATGGATTGGAAGATTGTCTGCAACCAGATTCAGCATGGGGGTGCGGGGGTAAAAAATCTTCATCTTATGAATCAGGCGCGGTTGAGGAAATGGATCTGGAGGTTAGGGGCAGATGACGGGAGCCTTTGGAACTCCCTTATCAAGGGCAAATATGGTAGATCAGTATGCGGCTGGTGGACGAAGGAGTCCTCCCGATATCGGTCTTCCTCCCTGTGGAGAGGGATCCTCTCCATGAAGGAAAATGTTCTCTTGGCGATCCGATTTTAGATCGGAAAAGGTGATAAGACCAGATTTTGGGAGGACACATGGCTGGAGGACGCCCCCCTCAAAGTCAGTTTCTCGAACATCTTTCGGTTGGCTCCCAACAAAAACGTCCTTGTTGCTGACTGTTATTCTATCTCTGCTGATCAAACAGTGTGGCACGTGGAGTGCAGGCGCAATCTGCAAGACTCGGAAATCCAGGAATATGCCAATCTCCTTGCTTGCGTTCAGAAAGCAGCCCTGGACCCCTTAGTCGCAGACTCCATTTTGTGGAACCTGGATAAAACCAGTGTATTCACGGTTAAAACTCTCTACAGGGCTTTGGAGACCCAAGTTTCTGTTCAAGCGCCCCTCTTTAATCAGATTTGGAATATTCGGCCCCTCCTAAAATCATCGTCTTCGGTTGGCTGGTGGGAAATAAGAAAATTTTGACTGTGGATAACCTGCGTAAAAGAGGGATGACCCTGCGTAATATCTGTATGTGCTGCATGAGGAACGCAGAGTTTGTCGACCATCTTCTCATTCAATGCCCCTTCGTCTACCCAATTTGGATCGAGCTTTGTTCTCGCTTTAATGTCAGTTGGTGCTTACCTTCTTCGGCGGATCTCCTTCTCAAGGCCTGGCATGGAGTTCGACTTGGCAAAAGCAGAACTCGTCAGTGGAGAATGGTGATTCTTGCCGTGTGGTGGGCGGTGTGGAATGAGAGGAATAGCAGATGTTTCCGGGTCATTGCTCTTTCATCTTCTGTGGTGGCTTTTAAGGCTAAGGGTTTCATCGTAGAATGGGTGGCCCTGGCGCCTGCTTTTAAGGGTTATGATTTTCTTTTTTTCTAGGTGTTTAGTTCGGTTGCTGTCTTGGCAATCCGGTTAGGCCCTGTCCCCCCCTTCTCCTTTTGTATCTTTTTCCTTTTTTTAATGCAATTGTGATTTCTCAAAAAAAAAAAAAAAAAAATCCATACCGCCCATCCTTTTTGCCGTGTCATTTGAGGGCTAGGAACCAAATATCAGCCTGATCTAGTGCTCACGTGGGCCACAAAATAGAAAATAGTGGTGACTGTTGAAGCTTTCCAGGCTCACCGTGATGTTTGTTAGAAGTGGACACTGCCTAAGTCAGGACTTTTTAGGCCCACGACGAGCTGACCGACAAAGTGGATGGATCGGATCACCCCACTTTGAGCCTTAAGCTATGGTACCAATGACTAGGTAGTAAATGAAGTGAACATGTGAAAATCACGATCCATATAACATGACAACCACGACCCATATAACATGACAACTACGACCCATGTAAACCAGGACCCATATGGGCCCACATTGATGTATGTGTATAATCCATGCCACCCATCCTTTTGGCCGTGTCATTTTAGAGCTAGGGCCCAAATATCAGCTTGATCCAATGCTCATGTGGGCCACAAAATAGAAAACAATGGTTCATGCTCACTGTGATGTTTGCTAGAAGTGGACATTGCCCAAGTTAGGACTTTTTGGGCCGACAGCGAGTTGGCCTACAAAGTGGATGGATCGGATCACCCCACTTTGGGCCTTAGGCTATGGTACCAATGGCTAGGTAGTAAAGGAAGTGAACACGTGAAAATCACGATCCATATAACATGACAACTACGACCCATGCAAACCACGACTCATATGGGCCCACATTGATGTATGTGTATAATCCATACCGCTCATCCTTTTTGCCGTGTCATTTGAGGGCTATGAACCAAATATTAGCCTGATCCAGTGCTCATGTGGGCCACGAAATAGAAAATAGTGGTGACTGTTGAAGCTTTCCAAGCTCACTGTGATGTTTGTTAGAAGTGGACACTGCCTAAGTTAGGACTTTTTGGGCCCATGGCGAGCTGGCCGACAAGGTGGATGAATCAGATCACCCCATTTTGGGCCTTAGGCTATGATACCAATGACTAGGTAGTAAAGGAAGTGAACGCGTGAAAATCACGATTGATATAAAATCACAACCACGACCCATATAACATGACAACTATGACCCATGTAAACCACGACCCATATGGGCCCACATTGATGTATGTGTATAATCCACACCGCCCATCCTTTTTGCTGTGTCATTTTAGGGCTAGAGACCAAATATCACCTTGATCCAGTGCTCATTTGGGCCACAAAATAGAAAATAATGGTGACTATTGAAACTTTCCAAGCTCACTGTGATGTTTGTTAGAAGTGGACACTGCCCAAGACAGGACTTTTTGGGCCTACGACGAGCTGGCTGACAAGGTGGATGGATTAGATCACTCCATTCTGGGCCTTAGGCTATGGTACCAATAGCTAGGTAGTAAAGGAAGTAAACACGTGAAAACCATGATCCATATAACATGACAACCACGACCCATATAACATGACAACTACGACCCATGCAAACCACGACCCATATGTGCTCACATTGATGTATGTGTATAATCCATGCAGCCTATCCTTTTTGCCGTGTCATTTTAGGGCTAGGGCCCAAGTATTAGCCTGATCCAGTGCTCGTGTGGGCCATATAAAAAGAAAATGATGGTGACTGTTGAAACTTTCCAGGCTCACTATGATGTTTGTTAGAAGTGGACATTGCCCAAGTCAAGGCTTTTTTTGCCCATGGCGAGTTGGCCGACAAGGTGGATGGATCGAATCACCCCATTGTGGGCCCTAGGCTATGAAACCAATGGCTAGGTAGTAAAGGAAGTGAACACGCGAAATCCACGATCTATATAACATGACAACCATGACCCATATGACAGGACAACTACGACCCATATGGGCCCACATTGATGTTTGTGTATAATCCATATTGGTTCGACCAAATATGGGTCTCATAAGTAGGACCATCTTGATGTATATATTTGATCTGATCCATCCACCAACTTCTCCAGATCATTTTAGTCCATGGGATAAAATATGAGGCAGATTCGAGAATGGAGTGGAATGCATGGAGGGGAACGATTTTCGTATGTTAAAACATTCCTAGGCACACAATGGAGTCTCTGTTCATTCAAACCAGTCCCAGTCAAATCCTATTGGCCCCTTCTCAAGCTGGTCTACTCGGTGAGCAAAGTAGATTATGTAAGTGGGGCCCTCTTTAACATTACAACCATGACCTATGACAACCACGACCCATATAACATGACAACCACGACCCATATAACATTGCAACCACGACCCATATAACATGACAACCACGACTCGCATAACATGATAACCACGACCCATATAACATTACAACCAAGACCCATAACAACCAGGACCCATATAACACAACAACCATGACCCATATGGGGTGATCCGTTCGGTCCACCTTGTCGGCCAGCTCGCCATGGGGCCAAAAAGTCCTGACTTGGGCAGTGTCCACTTCTAACAAACATCATAGTGAACCTGGAAAGTTTCAACAGTCACCATTATTTTCTTTTATGTGGCCCACACGAGCACTGGATCAGGCTGATATTTGGGCCTAGCCTTAAAATGACACGGTAAAAAGGATGAGTGGCATGGATTATACACATACATCAATGTGGGCCCATATGGGTCGTGGTTTGCATGGGTCGTAGTTGTCATGTTATATGGGTTGTGGTTGTCATGTTATATGAATCGTGGATTTCACGCGTTCACTTCCTTTACTACGTAGCCATTGGTACAATAGCCTAAGGCCCATAATGGGGTGATTCGATTCATCCACCTTGTCGGCCAGCTCGTCGTGGGCCCAAAAAGTCCTGACTTAGGCAGTGTCCACTTCTAACAAACATCATAGTGAGTCTGGAAAGTTTTAACAGTCACCATTATTTTCTATTTTGTGGCCCACATGAGCACTGGATCAGGGTGATATTTGGTTCCTAGCCCTAAAATGACACGGCAAAAAGGATGGGCAACATGGATTATACACATACATCAATGTGGGCCCATATGGGTCGTGGTTTGCATGGGTCGTAGTTGTCATGTTATATGGATCGTGGTTTTCATGTGTTCACTTCCTTTACTACCTAGCCATTGGTACAATAGCCTAAGGCCCAGAAAGAGGTGATCCGATCCATTCACCGTGTCGGCCTGCTCGCCGTGGGCCCAAGAAGTGCTGACTTGGGCAGTGTCCACTTCTAACAAACATCACAGTGAGCCTAGAAAGTTTCAACAGTCACCATAATTATCTATTTTGTGGCCCACATGAGCACTGGATTAGGCTGATATTTGGGCCTTAGCCCTAAAATGACACATTAAAAAGGATGGGCGGCATGGATTGTACACATACATCAATGCGGGCCCATATAGGTCGTGGTTTGCATTAGTCGTAGTTGTCATGTTATATTGGTCGTGGTTGTCATGTTATATGGATCGTGATTTTCACGTGTTCACTTCCTTTACTACCTAGCCATTGGTACCATAGCCTAAGGCCCAGAATGGGGTAATCCGATCCATTCACCTTGTCGGCCAGCTCGCTGTGGGCCTAAAAAGTTCTGACTTGGGCAATGTCCACTTCTAGCAAACATCACAGTGAGCCTGGAAAGCTTAAACAGTCACCACTATTTTCTATTTTGTGGCCCACATGAGCATGGATTATACACATACATCAGCGTGGGCCCCACAAGTTGGACCTTGCCCATGCCCAAAAAAAGGGTTCCGTACATGTCATTAAATACGACGTAACTTCTTATTCACTGAAAAACCGTACAACTACTTAACCAAGGACAGAGAGCATTTTGGTCCAACTAATTTTCGAAGGCTTGTCAGAAGGCCACCCTCGGAATATGTGAAAGGTTGAATCTCTTTAGGGAATTCGACCATACATCGAGGCCAGTATGGTCAATTTCCCTTTGAAAACTTTAACTTTGTGGTCAAAGTCAACCTTTTGACCATTGGCCAAGTAGTCATATGGGCAATATTAGTCTCGTTTGATAGGTCATGTAATATGTGCTCCCTATCTATTTTTATTTTCTAATTTGGATATGTAGTTTAATAATTATGAGTGTTTTAGTGTTAGTTTTATTGCGAGGGGTATTTATGTAATTATGGGGAAGTAGGGCATCTCTTGGTGTGTGGGTTTACATTGTCTATAAATGATAGTTATTTTAGCTTGCTAAGTTTTTTTTTCTCTCTCAATAAGAGAACTTCAAGTTCTGAATCTTTGTATGCTTGAGTGTGTAATATCTCCGCACAAGAAGGGTGCTAATCTTTGGGTGAGTAACATCCTAGAGGAATATTTACTATTTGCTGGGTTTTTTTTTTTTTTTTTTTTTTGCTGGTTATTTCCAAGACCCTCATCTAGAACTGCACCAATTGGTACCAAAGCCCAGGTTTACCCCACAATGACTACTAGAAGCGGGAGATCCTTCAAAAAGCAAATTGATGTGGGCCGGTTGGATAATTTGTTGTTTGAGATTGCAGCTGGATAACATCAATGGACGATTGGCTGATGTGGTATCTAGATTATCGGGCACGTCTAAACGACTAGGAATAGATGAAGGGGGTCCCTCGCACAATCCTGACTCTAACAAAGAGCCACCAGAAAATCAGGGTTTGCGGGACAATGATGAATATCCTCAACGTTGAAGAGAGACATCCTGCGGTGCATAGATCACCAACTTCTTGCAATGAACATAGAGGGCCATATGTTCCAAGGGAAGGAATAATGCAAGATTGGGTACACAATGTTTTCAGCCACATTACTGGTGGTTACCATTTTCATGCTGATGATATCATGCGAAAGGTGGAGGTAGATGTTCCGGACTTTGAAGGCAATCTCAATCCAAATCTCTTTCTTAACTTGTAATTTGCTATAGAATATTATTTTGATTGGTATGATCAGTGTTCGAATTGTTGGTATCGCTACAAGTTTCGTTAGCCAGGGATACAAAAACAATATCGATATCGATGATAACCGGAAATGCGGGAAAACATGGGGAAAACGTTGGAATTTTTCAATGCAACTTCATTCAAGGTTAAAATACACATATTTGCATGTTTAGGAATAAAAAACTTGCAAAAAGAATGCATACATTTCCATTACTAGGGGCCTAAAAGCATGTGTTTTGTAAGAAATCAGTCCAACCATCTCATCCATCCCATTTATCCATCCAACCTCCAACCTTCCATCTAAACATGTATTGATATTTCAGAATATCTGCAGCACATGATATTACCCAACAAATTGTTGATAATTGGAAAAGAAATGAAAGATTGTGGTCTTGATATCAACATGTAGTGATAATGATCATATCGTGATATTATCAATATTATCATTGACAAATTGAATACTGCATACAACCATGTGCTCACAATATATAATATATATATATATAATATATAATATATATATATATATATATATATATATATATATATATAATATATATATATGAAATGGGATTTTTTTTTTTTAAAGATACAGATTTTTGGTGATATTTATACATTGGTGATATTATCGAAATGTCGCATATACATTGGCGATACAAGCGACACCTGAAATTTACACAGTTGAAAATATTGGCGATACACTGGTAGTATCGATGCATTGGCAATACAAGCGACATCTGGAATTTACACAGTTGAAAATATTAATAATATCAATACATTAACAATATTTAGTGATACATCGCCGATACCTAGAATTTCTGATACTAGCATTGTTATCGATATTGCTACCAGGGTTATCACTGTCGCCGAGCTAGAGATACAGATAATATTGGGGATATTTCGATAATATCGGAGATAATTCAAACAGTGGGTATGATATGGAGGATGAGAGTAGTATTATAGGTTTGCGAAGATGAAGCTCAAAAGCCATACTTGAATATGTTGGAGGGGTGTTGAGGAGAGAATAAACTTACTATAGGGCATTGGGATGAGATGAAAACAAGGTTGAGAGAAAAATACCTCCCCATGGATTATAGAGAGATGTTGTATGACCAACTTCTTACTTTGAAGCAAGGTGGGCTGAGTGTAGAATACATGTAGAAATTCAACGAGGCCACTATTAGATGTCATCTCATAGGATGAAGACAAACCATCTCCCAATTAAAAAATGGTCTAAGATCCAACATCCGATTTGAAATCAACACTTATCGGGTTGACAGCCTGGAGGGAGAGTGCTTTCACCCGTCTCTAAGGGCTTGTTTGATTTTTGAAGGAAATGGGAATTACCGGGTAAATAAGTAATAATTACTTACCAGGGAATTACCCATCGTTTCTTGCACCTGCATTGACTGCTCAGCATGTTGGCGTTAAAATCGAGGCTGGTTGCCAAATAAATATAGGGCCCACTGTGATGTACATGATGTATCAACACCGTTCATCCTATACGTCAGCCTTATTTAGGTCATGAACTCAAAAATGAGGCAGATCCAAAGCTCCAGTGGACCACACCACAGGAAACAGTGGCAATTGAATGCTTGCCGTATAAAAATTCATGTGGCCCTTAGAAGTTTTGGCTGAAGCTGATATTTGTATTTACCCCCTTATCAATGTTTTTATGACCTCATGAACAGATTAGATGACAAATAAACATTAATGTGGGCCCAATAAATAAAATAACTTTTAATGGTGGACGTTTAAAGCCATTGTTTCCTTTGATATGGGCCACTTGAGCATTGCATTTGTGTCAATTTTGGACTTAGGCCCTGAAATCTTATGATAAAACAGATGGACGGTGTGGATATGTCATGCACGTCATAGTGGGGTCCACAAATGTAAGTCACCTTTTTCGGACCAATTTTCAAGATGGAAATGCGTTTGAAATTTCAAACAGGGGAAAAGGTAATAATTACCTTTTTCAAAGGTATTTCCCTCTTCCCTCAAAATCAAACAAGCCCTAAAGGTGGAACAAAAGTTGAAGGGATAACACCCTATATGTCTTTTTCTCAAGCTGGGGAGAGTGGGCAATGGAAAGTTGTTGAATATAATAGGCTGCCCAAGCCCAGTTATAACCCTAGCTTTCAACCTAGAATCAATAACAATAAGCCCACACTATCCACTGATCCAAAAGGCAAATCCACCAACCCAAATACAAATAAAAGAACAAATATGTCTTTTTCTCAAGCTGGGGAGAGTGGGCAACGAAAAGTTGTTGAATATAATAGGCCGCCCAAGCCCAATTATAACCCTACCTTTCAGCCTAGAATCAATAACAATAAGCCCACACTATCCACTGATCCAAAAGGTAAATCCACCAACCCAAATACAAATAAAAGAACAAATAAGGTAGTTAGTAATGAATCAATAACAATATTGCCACTCAAAGAATAATGAAGAGGAGGCTGAAACTAAGAATATGAATCAACTTTTGTTTATGCCCTAGTTTGAGGCTGAAGTAAAGGGTGAAGATTTATTATTTGCTCAGGTTTCTAAGGAAGCAAAGGATGGACAACAAGCGGATCATCTTCCTGAAGTGCAAAAATTATTGTCTGATTTTTCTAACTTAGTTCCATAATAACTTCCAAATGAATTACCTCCCATGAGGGATGTGCAGCATGCCATTGATTTAATTGTGGGTGCATCTTTACCAAACCATCTAGCATATCGTTTGAATCCTATGAAGGCAGCTGAACTCAAGGTAGGTTGACGAGTTACTAAAGAAAGGCTTCATTAGGGAGAGCCTAAGTCTGTGCGCAGTGCCGGCTCTCTTGAACTCCTAAGAAGGATGAGAGTTGGGATGATGTTTGTTGACAATTAAGCTATCAACAATATCACTATCAAATATAGGTTTTCCATACATAGATTAGAAAATATGGTTGACATGCTGGTCGGATCGACTGTCTTTTCCAAGATTGATCTTAGAAGTGGTTACCACCAAATTCGAATCAGATTAGGAGATGAGTGTAAGACAACTTTTAAGACTAAAGATGATATATAAGAGTTGGTTATTGCCCTTTGGGTTAACAAATGCTCCAAGCATTTTCGCGTGGGTTATGACCCAAGTACTCCAACCATTCCTTGGCAAATTTGTCGTGTTTATTTTGATGATATTTTGATATATAGCTGGCAACATGAGGATCATTTATGATAACTAAGGCTTGTTATTCATCCTTGTTTGGTAGTGTGGATTTGAAATACCCTATATTCGAAATACTCTGGTTGTGTTTGGCACCTTGGATTTGGAGATTTTTTTTTTTGGTAACGACAGAGTATCCTCACCCTTTAAGGCGAGACTATTCCCTGCGGATGCACGCAATTGCCCGCCAACCACGTGCATTGGGTAATCCATGGGGAGGGGAATCAAACTCGTGTCTGTGGGGAGCAAACAAATGACCAAAGTCATTTGCCCAAACTCGTGATGAATATTTTAAATATTCTATTAGGTCGTAGATTTGGAATCCATTTGATTTTTATGGTATATTCGCATAGATCTTTAGGAGTCATTTGGCACTGTGGATTTGAGGGCATTGGAGTGTTGTTTGGCTGTGTAGATTAGGGCGGGATTTCGAATCTAGGGGGTTTGAAATCCCCTTGAAGAAAGGATTTGCAATCCTCAATGGTAGCCAAGGTTCACATTTTAAATCCCTTACAACGGTTCAAAATCTGTTCCCTATTGCCTTCTCTAACTTTTAAAATATTCTCCAAGCTTTTACAAAGGTAACTTTCAAACAATGAAAAACTTATTATTTTTAAAAAAAATGTATAACATTGATGCTAGGCGGAGCTTGGGTGACCCATTGTAATGTTTACGTGAAATCCACTTCGATCATACAATAAGTCATCCAAAGTTATGTTTATGGCAAAAAAAACTAGGTTGATCTGGGCTTTAGGTGGGCCACGCCAAATAAAACAGTGAAAAAAAATATATCTACCCTTTATTTTTACATTGCCTACTGTAATGCTTGTATGAAATCTAGTCTAACCATTACATAGCCCACCAAAACTTGTGTCGGAAAAAAATAGGCCCAACTGTCATTCAGATGGGCTACACGAATGGAAACAATTTTGATAGGTAGGGTTGTTGTGTACATTGTTTTCAATTGTGTGATCCACTTGATTCATGGTTGGGCCTGGAATTTAGGCCCTTGGCCTAAAGGATACACCTGCTACCTGGTTTAGCAGGTAACACCTAACCTATAAAGGATTACTTAGTACACTTTAGCATATATCCACTCCGTCCATCCTTTTTTGCCAGTTCATTTTAGGGCATGAGTCGTGTACATTGTTTTCAATTGTGTGATCCACTTGATTCATGGTTGGGCCTGGAATTTAGGCCTTTGGCCTAAAGGATGCACCCGCTACCTGGTTAAGTGGGTAGCACCTAATCTATAAAGGATTACTTAGTACACTATAGCATATTGAGTAACCTCTGTGGGGTCCACCATGATGTATGCGTCTTATCCACGTCGTCCGTCCTTTTTTGCCAGTTCATTTTAGGGCATGAGTCGTGTACACTGTTTTCAATCGTGTGATCCGCTTGATTCATGGTTGGGCTTGGAATTTAGGTCCTTGGCCTAAAGGATACACCCGCTACCTGGCTAAGTGGGTAGCACCTAACCTATAAAGATTACTTAGTACACTTTGGCATATTGAGTAACCTCTGTGGGTTCCACCATGATGTATGCGTCTTATCCACGTTGTCCATCCTTTTTTGCCAATTCATTTTAGGGCATGAGCCCAAAATTGAAGCATATCGTGGAGCACACCACAGGAAGCAGTGGGGATAATGATTAATGACGTCTATCATTGAAACTTTAGCATATTGAGTAACCTCTGTGGGTTCCACCATGATGTATGCTTCTTATCCATGTTGTCCATCATTTTTTGCCAATTCATTTTAGGGCATGAGCCCAAAATTGAAGCATATCGTGGAGCACACCACAAGAAACAATGGGGATAATGATTAATGACGTCCATCATTGAAACTTTCCTAGGGCCCACAGTGATGTTTATTTGTCATCCAACTTGTTCACGAGGTCACACAGACATGAATGAAGGGAAAACAAATATCAACTCGATCCAAAGCTTTTGTGGCCCCCAAGAAGTTTTCAACGGTTTTGGATCAAGCTCTTTGGGGGCCACAAAAGTTTTTAACGGTAACCCTAACCGTCGAAATTGTTTCCGTTCATGTGGCCTACCTAAATGACGGTTGGGCCTGATTATTTTTTTTTTTCGACGCATGAGTTTTAGTGGGCTATGTAATGGTTGTACTAGATTTCATATAACTATCACGGTGGGTCATCTAAGAATAAATGGTGGACGTCTTTCCTTTCATTGTTTCATTTGGTGTGACCCACTTGAAGCCCATATTAGCCTAATCTTTTGGCCGTATATATAGCTTTGGATGACTCATCGTATGGGTGGAGTGGATTTTACATAAACATTATAGTAGACCACCTAAGCTCGGCCCAACATCAATGTCATATGTTTTTTTTAAAAAAGTGAGTTTTCCATTGTTTGAGAGTTACCTTTGTAAAATCTTAGAGAATGTTTGATAAAGTTGGGTAAGGCAACAAGGAGCGAGTGGGAAGACAAATTTTGCCACCAGTTCTTTGCTGATTCTCTTGCAGCTCCACCAAAAATAGATAGGGAGAGGAACTCCGAAATAGATGGGAAAACGCATGGAGAGAGGGGGTTGCAAGAGAAGAAATGAGGAGAGGTGTGAATACTGTTTATAAAGGAGTTCCTTCTAACGGTCAGATTTCGAACTGTTGGAAGGATTTGAAATGTGAATTTTAGCTACCACCGAGAATTGCAAATCCTCTCTCAGAGGGGATTTCAAACCCCACTGATTTGGAATTCCTACCTTAATCTACACTGCCAAACAACCCTTGAATTTGGAATACCATCCAATGCCCTCAAATCCACAATGCCAAATGACCCATAAGAAGTGCAGTTTCATGTTTTCAAAAGTCTTCTTTGGTTTTGTTGTCACTTCGCAAGTAGTAGAAGCTGACTCGTCTAATGTCCAGGCGATATTGGAGTTGCTAGTTCTAAAACCGTGAATGATGTTTGTAGTTTTCACGGCTTGGTGATGTTTTATAGGTGGTTTATTCGAAATTATAGTGTCATCCAATGTTATCAAAATTGTTATGGTATCGCAAATCGTGACGTGGGTTGAATCGTATTGAATCGCAAATCGTGTCATAAATCATAGGATTTTTAATGAGTTTCTTAAAAATATGAAAAATATAAATAAATCAGTAAAAATTCAAAGCTCAGCAATCACCTTGTTGCCATCAATATTCACCAAGTAATACCATGTCATGATAGTGTTAAAGGATTCTTATCTTTCATTTTTTCTGTTAAGAAATCTTCCATAAAAAACATACAAGGATCCGTGTACTGTTTGTGTCTATATATATATATATATATATATATATATATTGGGATAAAAAAAACTTTACTCTGGCTTGATGAAGAGAAAGTGATAGAAGGATCTATGTAACCGAGTTCTCCCAAATTTGAAAGCTCCTGCTTTGCAGAATCCTTCCATGTGCCACTTGAAATCCCCGCTTCCGACTCTTATTGTCATTCCTGCTTCCCACCTATTTATAGTTTACATTTTGAAGGAGATGCTTCCCTGCTTCCGAGCAGAATTTGTTGCTGCTTCATGCTTTGTACAAGAACAATAGAAACTGGTTGAGAGATATTTAAAGTTGGGAAAGTGGGGCTGTTTTTGGTTAGAGGAGGAATGCTTTGGTGTGTACTTCTGCTTGTATTTTGTTGGGGGGTTTTGGAAGGAGAGAAATAGCTGCATATTTAACATTCTATGCCCTCCTATGATAGTGATGAGAGAATCAGAAGCAACCTCATCAGAAAATGGTCACTCATAAAAAAGGAATGCACTGAATCATGGTATTGGACATGCTTAGGGGGTGGGATGTTGTTTTCAATGGTGGGTTGGGAAGAGAGATGATTGTTCGCAACTGGACTATCCCCTCTAATTGAACGGTGAGGATCAAGGGTAGAGTACTAATTACAAAGGTGTTTGTTATTAAGGGAATTCTTCCCTGCTTTGATAATTTATTTAATAAAAGTTTAGCTATCACTGCAACATTCTAATGGAAATAAGTAAATTAGATAACTAAATCAAGTATTAGAGCACTTCACTTAAGCTGATTTTATTTCCTTTTAATTGATGGGTGGCAATTATTTCTTAAGCACGTGCATTCCTTTACATATGTATATGCCAAGCATCTGTTGGAGCCCAACCCTCATGAAATATACCTCCTAACTAGCCCAAGGAGCCCCGTAGGCTTGTAGGTTGGGCCCAGTTTTTTTTTATATATATATATATATATATATTATATATATATATATTCCATGTTGATTTCCAAAAGTACCCAGATGAAAGTTCAGATGGTTTTTACTCAGGTTTTCAGTAAATCCAAGGCCAACTACAATGCATTTAATCATCAATCAACTATCATTTCCACTTGGGATTTAATTGTCAATCAAATGTTGGCCATCCATGTGGAACTTTTAGAAGATGTCGTTTCTGGAAATTCACATGTTTTCAAATTTTATTTTATTTTTTTAAACGACTTGGGAATAATTGTGAATCAAAGCCATGGGAGTAACCTCATGTGCTAAGTTTCCATAGTAGAACTGTAGAAGAACTTTGCTTGATTCCAACACTTTGATATAGTTGCTGCCAAACGATTGAAACTTGGGCATTGAAAAGTCAGTTGCAGTGAACAACTCTCAAGAAATCTTTGCTGACCATGTTGGCTACTTTGACCTAATTTATCATATTAAGCCTCCTGTTTTGCTCCACTTGGAAGTACTGGATGGTTCCTAAGACCAGTCCTAATATCAACAGTGTTATTATCTCATACTGTTTCATATGTTTGTGATGATGCTCTTCTGCCCTGATCTAATTATGAAGCTTACAAGATTTGTTATTAATTACTCTAGTTTAATATTGGTTGCTTGTCTTGGGTGTATTCTCTATGTTCTTTGTAAAGCACAATTCTTTTGACATGCAGTTCATGCTTTTGGGTGGTACATAATGCCTAATTTTCATGCTTGTATTTCTAGAAATTTGATGCATCTCCTTGCATGGTTAGATGTGCAAGTCATGAAAATCACCTTGCAAGGGGGAGCATGGGGGAGACTGTCTCACTCAAATGTATCATGTGTACAATTTTATTGCAATAGAAAAATTTACTGGATTGTGCGTCTTTTTTCCTGTCAGTTTCTTATATCGAAACTGAGTTCCACTGAAACTGGACTTATTTCCTGCAGTATTCATGGCCAATGTGCGATCATCATGTTCGATGTCACTGCCCGTTTAACATACAAAAATGTTCCTACATGGCATCGGGATCTCTGCCGGTGCGTTTTGTTGAATCCCCAAGAAAACCCAACTTCCTTTCTTATTCTTTTTTTTTTTTTTTTTCCCAATATTATCATCATTATGCTTTGGTAGCACATCTAACATTGTCGCATGGTTTACACAATCAGTGTTTGTGAGAATATCCCCATTGTTCTATGTGGCAACAAGGTTGATGTCAAGAACAGGCAGGTGAAAGCAAAGCAGGTTACTTTCCACAGAAAGAAGAATCTCCAATATTACGAGATTTCTGCCAAGAGCAATTACAATTTTGAGAAGCCTTTCCTCTATCTTGCTAGGAAGCTTGCTGGGTAATGGAAAATCTTTTCCTACTATCAGTCAATTGCTATTAAGAAAACTGGTCTTCTCATAATATTGAATGGATGCTAATATGAAAATCGGTTTTGTCAGAGACCCCAATCTTCACTTCGTTGAATCACCTGCTCTTGCCCCTCCGGAAGTACATATCGACATGGTTGCACAACAACAGTAAGTATTTCATTCTTTTTACTTTGAAAGTGCACTTCATACTCTTCCTTCCTCATTTGTTGTAATTGAGCAGGGCATTACTCTTGGGAATGTCCTCCTTTTTTCAAAATTTTTCCCCATGAGCAAATGACTCGGTCATTTTTGTTGAGTCATTTGTCCTTGGGGGCATCAATGACCCAGTTCCAGGCTTGAGAAAAAGAACACACACACAGGCTGATCTTACAAACCCTGGCAGTGTGTTTCTTTAGTATTTTTATGTTTGTGAATCTTCCATCTATTAGTACAATATTTATATCAGATGATTTCCTTAAAATCTTAATTGCCTTTCCTGTATCGAGAGTTCCTATCCTGTCTCTTCCTTTCTGGTTTTTTGGCTATCTAGTGATTTCCACGAACATTGTGTGTTTGGATTTTCTACAGGCATGAGGCAGAGCTTGCTGCAGCTGCTGCACAGCCATTGCCAGACGATGATGATGATGCTTTTGATTAGAGAGAGAGAGAGAGAGAGAGAGAGAGAGAGAGGACTTCTACTGGAAGTCCATGGTTTTCCCCCCCTTTTCTGATTTCTTCCTTTTTTCCTTACAAATTTTCTGCCGCATACTAAAAAGATTTTCTTAAAACCAAGTCAGTGTTGTCGCGTGTTACGGTTTGATCCATTTGGTATATTACTTGTAAACATTGTGGTTTTTTCTTCTTCTTTGTGTTGGAGAATCTGAGTTTGGTATTTTTGATGAAAAACCTAATTTGGTATTTCTTATGTAGGATTAGAAGTACTGGGGGTGTCCTTATGTGTCCATATTCCCTTGTCGTTACAAATGGGGTCCATGTTTTGGTTATCTATAGACAATAGCTTTTGTTTGGGCTGCTGCATCTATAGTATCCCACCCTCCTTTGGAGTTTCTGAACCTTTTATCTGTTGCCCTCTGGATACACCTGTGATCTTCTGGCATTGATGGTTATTGTCTAATATTGGCGATTTCTTGGATCATTACCTGTCTCTCAATTGAACTGTATAGATCTGTGCCAAATGGGCCAGTCCGTACTAAATGTGCAGACACTGTCTATATGTTGATAGCTTTCTCTTCAGTTATTGTGGCTGGCCTGCAAGTGGGAACTGTTTGGGGCCTGTTTGGCCAGGCAGATCCCACAGTATTAGGAGGGATGGGATCGGCAATATCCTGGGATAGGCATGACGAGCCAAACGGATCCAGTGAACTTGTCCCGGGATATGAGCAATCCCATGGATCTTAAGACAATCCACTGACATCACAATCATTACCTTAAAATTGATCCTATCCCTTGGTTGGATGGATTGGAAGGTAAAATCCCGGGATATGCACGGCATGCCAAATAGACCCAGTGAACTTGTCCCGGGATATAAGCAATCCCATGGATCTTAAGACAATCCACTGACACCATCATCATTACCTTAAAATTGATCCCATCCCTCCTAATACCATGGGATCTGCCCGGCCAAACAGGCCCTTGATGTGCTAGGGCGTGGCATGGTTCAATTGTTGGGTGCCTAGGGCTGGGTGGTTTTCAGGTCTAGACAAGGGATATGGTAAGGTTGAGGAATGCATGCTTGTTAAAACCTCTCCACAGCATAAATGGCCTGCTGCCCCAATATTATTGGGGTTTTGGAGAGATCGATTAGGATTTCCAGCCTGTGGATTTTTGGTGCATGGGCCAATTCAGCAAGACCGCCACTGTACTGATGATCGGTTTGGATGATTGAAGCATGGGCTCATTTGTACAAACCGACAACCTCAATGCACAGCAGAATTTAGCGCGTCCATGACCATTTTGAAAGCAAGCAATCATCTGGTGTTACGATATACAGTTGGAAAGTTGGAAAGCTATTGGTGAGCTCCATGCCTTGGCTAATACCAAAGTTACATTGACTAAATCATTTTCAGTGGTTAAATTGGGTATTTTAAGTTGAAACTTGTAATTATGGTGAGTTTTGATTTTGTTATTTTTAGTATTTATAGGGAAATACTTAGTTATAGCCGGATATGTTGATTTAAAGCAATAAAGTGATGTGACATCAGAGTCAAGGTGGGGCTTACTCACCAACAAATATAACTAGAATAAAACAAGTGGTGCTTAGATAAGAAGGGATTTTCATGGCATATGTTAGAGCTTTTGTTGAGACAAGGAGGGAAATTAATGCACGAGTTGTGTTGAAATGTGGAAGTGCTTGGCAGCTAAAGTTGAAGGCCCAACTAAGCTAAGAACATTCGTGTCTCTGATGTTAATGGGGGGCGCTTGCTGTTACTTAATGTTCTGGGATTAGTAATCAGGCCCAAACTGCCCAGCTACTACGATCCCACTAATGGTGGCACTATGATGGGTTACCCGTCTGGCCTGATGAGCCCAACCTAGCTTTGGACCTATTAGCTTTGGATCGTGGGCCGTTCTTAAGGCCTAGCATACATGGTCTGATCAATTGCTGGGTTGAGCCTGGATCAAGTAATTTTGGTCTGGCCCAGCCCCCCGACATCACATGGACATCTCTTATATCCCGCAAATAGGCCTCTTTAATCCTTCATCAAGCAATCCATGCATGTTAAATTTAGAGTGTGGCCCACTTTTTCAACCGATGGATTAGGAATATTCAATTGGAAATTAGGGATTTGACCGAATGTCGGGCCTGGGGGTCTCTGCTGTGCAGGACCATGATGTGATTAGGCCTTGGACTTTAAGTGAAGGGCTGGGTCCCGCTCCAGCCTGGCCGACATGAACCTGACCCATTGCCACACTGGACTCCACTACGCCGTGAGAACGCGGTAGAAGAGAATAAGGAATTTCCCAGGGTCAGAACCGAGTGGATTATAGTTATACAACATAGTGGGCCCACCATGCTGTATAGGTAGCCAAAGTCTGTGTTCCACCATGTTGTACAGGTAACTAAAGTCTTTGTGGTCCACCATGCTGTATAGGTTAAATCCTGTCCGTCCATCAGGTTCTTTCCTCGATGTTTGGACCTGAGGCGAAAAATCAGCCAGATACAAAGCTCAGATGTACCACGTCACATGGAGTAGTGGGGATGGAATGCCGAACATAGGTTTGTGTGAGTGGCCACCGTGGTGTCTATCTTTCATCATGCCCGTTAATCAGGCGCAAATTGCAAGATAATACACAAAACTCAGCCCGGTACAGAATTCCGGTGGGCCATAATATGCGAACTTGGCGATTTTGGGAGCAATTTTACATTGTTCCAATTGGTGTGACCCACTTGAGTTTTTAATTTGTGGTGACTTTTGTATATACGGTCCGAAAAGTGGTTATCACCTGATGGACAGAGTGGATTTCACATATAGAATAAGGTGGGCCCCACATGGCACGTGTGTTCTAGGTGTTGTAGACTAACAATTCCGGTTCGGTGATGCAGAAGATTCCAGTCCCAGGACCGAGCATTGTCATTTTACAACGTGGCAGACCAGAGGTGGCTTGCCCTGTTACGCGACCCGGATGCGCCTTGCGTGGAACGGACGCGCGGATTGCGTGGGTGGCCCTCCCACCACAGACTCGCAATCTGACGTGGCTGAATTTGGCTGGGCCGCTGCTGTCCGAGATGGGCCCACTTAAAGCTTGTTTGAAAGTTGTCAAATCAGGGAGGGTCTTTTCAGGGTCCACCATGATCTTTTTGTTAGATCCACATAGTCCATCCGTTTCCTAAGCTGGTCTTAGAACATGGTCCTCAGCATTAGGTTGATCCGAAACTCAAGTGGGCCATATTACAATAAACAATAAGAAGGGAGACACTTCTTAAGGCCGACTATGATGTTTAAATGCCATGCAACCCATTCATTAGGCGATTCCTCCCTAATTAAGGAAAACGCAACTAACTCAACTCAAAACTTTTCTTATCCCGATAAGGTTTCAACGGCCGGTGTTCAATCCTCACTCATATTCCCCACTTGTATTTTGAATTTCTCTCTCGTGCTTGCCTCAGTAGGGTGAAGAAGTGGATGGACGGATTGGAATGGATTTAACACAAAAATTGCAGTCGGCCCACTTAGCTTTGGTTTACAAAAGCAGATTCTGTGGGCCCATAGAGATGTCTGTGACAAATCTAGTACGTTCATCTGTTTTCAAAGACATGATAGGGTAGGATTCTAAAAATCAGGTGGAACATGTTTGGTAACAAAAATGCCAACATTGAAACCTTCTGTCACCCCCAGGCCTTCAATTCCCACTCTTTCGTATGGCATGGCCCACTAGAGTTTTGGATCTGCCTAAAATTTAAAATCCTGCCCCATTATTGTCTTTCAAACCAGATGGACGGAGTAGATTGGTCACGTACATCTCTATGGGCCCACGCAGTCCCGGCCCACAGGAATATCTCTCTGCCGGGTTCACAGGCAATCCACCTCGTGACCCCGGTTCACACGCAAGTCGCGTCCACGCGACGCCATGGCTTATGCCTCCGCCTCTTTTACTACTCACTTCCAGCATCTTCTGCCACCTAGTGGGCCCACATCCGAGATGATCAGATGATCTGAACCATCTATATTCTCTTTGCTATCATAGAAAAGCTATTACCCCATTATCTTGCTTCATTAATGGTCCAAAACTTTGATTCTTAGATTGAAGCCATTGAGATGCTGTTATCATTGTTCTTAATAAATCCCTGCGTCATGGTTAAAGTAATACAATCAGCAGAATATTCAAAATTTAGCACTTAAATCATAGGTTACACAACATGAACGGTTGAGATCATCATACCATCTCACAAATTTGCCACCAATGGGCCGCGACGCAAGCCGCCTCTGTGTCTCGATGGAAGGCAGAAACCGCCGGGGTACTTTGGGAATTCAAAAAAGTTAAACCTACACGTGGTACTATTCCGGGGGCGGGAGCCGAAATTTTCATCCGACGGCCAACAACGGCGCATCTGAGCTGAATCCAACGGCCGAGGTAGTCGCGTCAACTTGAAGCTAGAAGAAAATCTTAGGGCCCGGAAATGTTTTCTATAAATACCCAACCACTCTCTTCCATTTCCCTCTCATTCGCAATCCTACGGAAATCCTCGTAGCAGAGAAAGTTCTCTCCCGAAAATCGATGGTAGATTCCTCCCTCTTTCGTTTTTCTTCTATCATTTCCTTGTATTCTTAGGGTTTTTGATCGAACTTCTCGATTCCAGCTTTCTAGCTAAGGTTAGGGTTTTGATCTCATCGCTCTCTCTCTCTCTCTCTCTTTCTCAATCTATGTATGTCGTGTAGGCCTTGCCGAATCAGCAGCAAGTTGACTATCCGAGCTTCAAGCTCGTGATCGTCGGAGATGGAGGAACAGGTAATTTTTATTTATATATTATTTATTTATTCTTATTATTATTATTATTATTATTTTTTTTTTGTAATTTTCTATGTGATTTTGGATTGGTTCATTTTCTGCTGTAAATTTCGAATTTTTCTGCTGTTTTTTTGTAGATTTAGGGTTTGACTTGCAAAGATTGGTTTTAGTCGGTGTTTGAATTCTGTTTGTTTGTTTTTGATCTTGTTATTTTTTTTAAAACTTTTGTTGATGTTTGTGGACCATCTTTTCACGCATTGTCCTTTCTTGATTCCGATCTGATTGGATATTCTGAGACTGGTTCCAAATCTGGTGGGTCATGCCGAACTCGGTGGATTGCTGTTTGCTAGATTGGCATGGTGTCCGCCTTCCCATGCATAAGAACTCTTTGGAGAATGACCCTGCTTGTGTTATGGTGGGTGATTTGTGAAGAGCGGAATGCTAGGTGCTTCAACAATTCCAGCGAGTCGGAAGCGCCTCGATGTGAGGGGAGATTCCAAGCTGTGGAGGGTGTTTCTCGTTGGATTAGATTGCTAGTTTGTGAATGGGTTGTAGCTGCTCCCAATTAATAGGGATGCAATTTGCTTTCTTTGGGGAATAGTTGGGCCGCTGTCTTGCGCCCTTGCTTTCCCTGTTTTTTGTTGTTTTGTCTTTTGCGTTTTTGCTTTTTAATGAAATTCGTCATCTTAAAAAAAAATGGTGAGGTTAGGGTTGGTGGAATTTTCTGGGGGGTTTGAATCTTTTCCTTTGGCTGGATTTTGTAAAATTGGATACTTTTGTTGATCCGATGGATTTAGCTCATCTGTCGACAATAGTTTTGATGCAATTGTGCCACATCCCACATGAGCACTCCCGACGCTTAGTGTACAAGAAAAGTTCTAATTGCCTTTTAAAAAAAGCTTATTTCTAATTTCCCTTTCTTTCATATTTCTATTTTAGGAAGACATCTTTATGTTAGGAAATATGTATTGTTAGATTTTCATGTTTAAGGGTGTTCTTGTTTTAGAGATATTGGTTTGCAAGGAATTCTAATTTTAGGTTCCTTAATGGTATGTTTGAGATTTCTCAAGGTGGAAACCATGTAAACACTCATTATAAACAAGGCATAGGTCCCATGGAATAAGACAATTGAATGATATTTTCTTTGTTTCTCTATGGTAGTGTGTTGATGGGGGAGTGGTGATCTCTAGTATAAGACTAGAGGACTGTTGAGCTTGCTCACTATCATTGCATCTTTTCTCTTGTGTGATTCAAACTTTCATTCTAGTATGCTGAACTTCATTGCAATTAGCTTATTCCTTGATCTAGCTGCATTATCTTGGTATTAGAGCATGTTCTGCTATTTTGAAGTTTTTTTCCTCTTCCTCATCTTCTTTCCACAAATTCTGCCCCAGTATTCGACCCAAACTCACCTTCAATTCTTATTTCAGCCCTTGACCATATGCAATATGCGGGTTGCACCTTACCTAAATCATCACCCAATTTCTATTCAAAATAATACCAAAATCTGCCTGTTGTTCAATCAGTAAACAACTCATAATCTACCATACACAACCTTCCCAAAACATTTTCATTTCTAATATAAAAGAAATCTATCTAACTCTACCAAAGTCATCCTCATTCCAAAAAGAAAAGCATTAAATTCAAACCATTTCATTTTTTTCCTTAAAAAAATAAATTCAAGCCATTCATTCTCATATAATTTATGTAGATATGTTGTCATATCCGTACTAGAAGAGAAACGACTTGCAATTGTCGGATGACTATTAAACCTCATAATGGGACTATCAACTTTGCAGCAAGTGCTTGATTTGATCACCAAATGGTTGGATGATATGGAGGCTTGTTTCACAAATAGAGTAGATACTTCGTATGGGTTGCTGTTCTTGAAGAAGTAAGAAAAGGGACCTAATTTGAACTTTTCAAGCATTTACGGATGGCCTTGAGGGAGATTCAGAATTTAAGGATGTTGACCCAAGGTATCTTGGTTGAAATGATGATTTCCATGAGTATGAGCTGGACTATAGTATCCAACAATAACACTACATATAGTCGGGAACAAGAGAAATGAACAACCTTCTATAGGATTGCCCAAATTATCCTGAAGGAGGGCAGAGTGGTTGCATCGGATCCCGCTATGCATGTGAAGAATGAGATTTTGGATTATGATGGTAATTTGGATCTTAAGCTTTTCAATGATCGGATAAGGTCAAATGCTATATTTTTGCTGGTACAAAATTGAAGAAGCTATGAAGCTATGTTTTGCTATCCATTGGTATGATGTTGAAGAAGACTTGCAACAAATTTGCTTTCTTCTTGTAGGCAATTGATAGGAAATAAGCAATTATTTCTATTATTTGATTATGAGACGACTTTTGTTCAGGAGCTCTTCACATTGTGGCAAGACAATCTGGCTGGGAATACACATGCTGTTATTATGAATTGGTGATATGTTGTTCTCCTAATGGAGACAAAAAAGCAACGAGTGACGCATTACTATAATGGATTACAGTTGGACATTTAAAGAGAATTGGTGACTGCTTGGCTCAATAGTGAGCGCCATGCATATCATATGGCTTGAAAAGTACAGGAGCAAAGTTGATGGCAAGACGCAACAATCTTGATGTTGGGGGCTATAAGTCCACCTGTCCTATTGCTAGTGACTCTACATTGTGTTTGCAACTAGTTATGCTTCATACTAATTTTCTTCAGGATTACAAAAAATGGCCAGAATTCTACTTTCACTCTCTTTTCTTGAAATGTTAATGCAAGAGGATAGTCTATTGCGGCAACCTAGGGGAGGTTTACTAACACTTGTTTCAAGTGTGGTGGTCGTGAACATTATGCGAGGAGGGTGAATAGTACAAAGAGAACTTAATTGAAGGTCGAGAGGAAGGTTATGGCGTAAATTATATGGCCACTTATAGGCAAGTTTGTTGTCATGTATTTTTACGACATGTTTGTCTATAGCCTTTCACAAGGAGATGATTTGATCCATCCTTTTACGAGAATTTGATCCATCTTTATTAGGTGATGAATGTAATATGCCGTGAGAAACTCTACATCAATTTGAAGAAATGTACTTTTATAAGTTCTAACATGAGTCTTTTGTGGGGTTCTTGTTTTAACCAAAGGTGTGGGGGTCAAAGTTGTACACAAGTCGAGTTACCTTAGTCAGCTCGCTCGACTTGACTCGCCTCGGCTCAAAATTGGATTCGGACCGAGTCGAGTTGGATTTTAGAGCTTGAAAATTTTTTGAGCCGAGTTCAAGTTGCCCAAGCTCATCTCGATTTGGATCGAACCTCAACTCGAATTGAATCAGCTCAGTGACTTGGTTATTTTGATATTGATGCTGCTCGCCGAGTGTTTGATGAAATGACTCAACGTGCTTACATTCTCCACAAGATCAACTGGTGGTGAGGAAGGGATGGATACGAAACAAATTACTACAAAAAAAAACTTTACATCATAAGACCATCCTCATATCTTGATTTTGATGTTGCTCGCCGAGTGTTTGATGAAATACCTGTAAAGTGTTGTTACTGTTTTGCATTCTGTGAGAAATTGAACATGCATTCTATGTATTTGAGAAAATGTTGCATATGCTCGAACTCGGCTCGAACTGGCCCAAACTATTGGTCGAACCAAGCCGAGTTGGCCAGACAGGCTTGAGGACCGAGCCGAGCTGAGTTTGTGCTAGGGTTGAGTTGAGCCAAGCCATGCTAAGCTCGACTCGATTCGATTCGTGTACAACTCTAGTGGGGGTTGATCCTGAAAAGATAAGAGCTATTTTTAATTGGCCTAGTAATGAGTATTCATGACGTTCATAGTTTTTGTGAGTTAGCAATGTTTTATCAAGGTTTGTCCCAAACTTTAGTTTTGTTAGGACATCTAATACTAAATATATAAAGGCCAGTCCATTTGAGTGGACAAAAGTAGTAGCAAAGGCATTTTGAGAAATTAAGTGAATAATGACAAAAGTTCCAGTTCTGAGGCTTGCTAATTTCGTTGAAGTATTTGAATTTGTTTATGATGCATCCTTCATAGTTGTAGGATGTGTCTTTAGTTAGGAAGGACATTTAGTCGTTGTCTTCAAAAAAATTCATTGAGGCATAGAAGAAGTGTTCTACAGGTAATGTGGAGTTTTATGCTGTTTGTACAAGCCTTTTGAAACATTGGTATCATTACCTTATCCATTAGGAGTTTGTGCAACATTTTAATCATGACGTGTTGTGTTATGTGATTTCTTAGAAGGAGCTGAGCACAAAGGCATGTTAGGCAGAGTGTTTATATTCAAGAGTTCATATTTAACCTGAAGCATTAGGACAACCTAGAGAATAGGTAGTAGATACCATCGTTGAAAATGACATCTATTGTCTACTTATTACTCTCCATTGTTGGATTTGAGGAACTTAGTAGAGTAACAAATGATGGTTTGGAAAGGTATTTTTAACACTTTGCTGGCTCAGGCACCGAGTACATGCGATATAGCTTGCATGATATGTATTTGTTCTATGATATGAGGTTGTGTCTTATTAAAAGCTTTGTGAGAGCTCCTTAAAGTGGCCTTGGTGGTCACTTTGGAATCCACAAAACTATAGTCCTAGTTAAGGACTTTTTATTAGTCGGGTTTGTTGAAAGATGGTGGAATCGACATTTAATAGAATTGACTGTGCAATCTAGGCAAGTTTAGCACGTGGAATACTAGTCTTTTAGCTCCATTTCTTGTGCTAGATACTCCATAAGGGAACATCTACATGGATTTCATTCTATGATTACGTAAGACTCAATGTGGTTTTGACTCCATTTACATTGTGGTTGACGAATTTTATAAGATGGCCCAATTCATCCTTTGTAATAAGAAATTGGATGCTCTCTACATTGTCAATGTTTTCTTCAACAAGGTGGTTTGTCCACAGTGTACTAAAGATAATTGTGTTTGATCATGATGTTAAGTTTATGAGCTACTTTTAATGAACTTTGTGGGTTAAGGTGGACATATTGAGATTGTCAACCGTAGTCTTGGGAATATGCTTCGATGTTTGGTTGTTGATAATATCAATTCATGGTACATTGTATTATTACAACTTGAATTTGTGTATATTGGTTTTGTGAACCGTGCTATGAGACTCCTGTTGAAATCACAACACAACCTATTAGTTTAGTCCCACTCCTATTGCGACTTGAGTGGGCTAGGATGTTGAAGCTTTTGCGCATCGTATTAATGAAATGCATGAAGAAGTCTGATAGAAGATTTTCTTTAGTAATGAAAATTACAAGGCGCATGCAGATGTTTGACGATGTTTGGCAGAATTTCAAGAAGGGGATAGGGTCATGGGGTGGCTCAAGCCCCGAGTGGGTTCTAGCAAGCTATTATACTAAGCTTCTATGCAGAAGGGTGGGTCCTTGTCATATTTTGTGTTAGGCAATTATGCATACCTGATCGAGCTTCCACTTGAAATAAAGATCAACCTCATTTTTAATGTGGAAGACTTTATATAGTTTATGTTAGACACCATGAAGATAAGAGCACAAAAGAATGAGCTGTCCAGATATCTGAGGTATCATGCTAATTGGAAGAAATTATTGAAGATGTGTTTGATGATCAAATAGTTTTCACACGCTAAGAGAGTATCTGAAGTTTTTTGTAAAGTGGAAGGGCCAATTGATATTCTATAGTACATGGATCTCATTGAATGATTTCAAGTGCAATACTCGAAGCTCTATGAGTATATTGCATCCTTGATACCAAGTTAAAAGGACCGTTGAATTTGCTCGTGGTCATTGCTGTTTTTCTCATGTGATTTGAACTTTCATTCAAGTATGCTGAACTTCATTGTGTCTTTTCTCTTGCATTAGGTTTGTTAGTTGTTGATCTCTACTATAAGATCAAAGGATTGTTGAGCTTGCTTACTCTCATGGCATCTTTTCTCCTGTGATTATAACTTTCAATCCGGTATGTGGAACTTCATTGCAATTAGTTTCTTCCTTGATCAAGTTGCACTTGGTTGTTTTTCGTTTTGATCTTTTTCTTTATTGAGGTGTGGATTTTAGATTGTGATTTTAATTGTACCATTGTGATTTTAGTTGGGGGTTTTGTTGGATTACTATTTTGATTTTGATAGTCTGGTCCTTCCGGATGTCATCCTTCTATGCTTGTGGAGTGCATGTAAGAGAAAAAAATGTCCTGATGCGTTGTGATTGGTCAAGTAAGTTGAGTAAAAAGGTTGATTAAGCTCGGTATAGGTGGGTTTCTCTTTCTTTAAGGGGTTGTTTGGTACCGTGGATTTTGAGGGATTTGTGGGGTTTTCAATTTCAAGGGATTTGTGCTTGGTACAAGGATTTTGATTTTGATTTTGATTCTCCCAACATCCCTCAAAAGAGCCCCCCCCCTCTTTTTTTTTTTTTTTTTTTTTTTTTTGCATTTACACCGTGAAGTTGATTTGCAAATTCCATTCAATTCTACAGTTTTCAAATCCACTAGATTCCACAGGATTTTAAATCCACGATGGCTAATGACCCTTAATACTTGATGGTTATGGATGATTGCATTTTAGATTTCAAGTTAAATTTTGCCATAAGAGTAGGAAATGTTCCATTGCATGTGTCTACATTTGTAAGTGTATGATTTTTGTGCTGAATAAGGATTTATGTTAACATTTTTTAATGGTTTCAACACAATTGCATCTTTATATGCATTCTAGTGGATATGGCATGTGTGGGGTGGGGGAGAGGGAGAGGGAGGGATGGATGTGCTGAATAAGGATTTAAATATATATATATATATATAATATATATATATATATATATATATATATATATATTTTTAATGGCATGTTGAGGAATATCCTTAGTCTCATGGGGGCCGACTTTCACTAACCGAGTGCCATGTTGGGGAAATGTGTGAGAGACCCACCCTCTAAATACATGTGGTGTGGCCCACTTGAGTTTTGGAATGACATGATTTTTGGTGTATGCATTCATCCTTGTGGGGTGTGTGTCATCATCTGATTGGATGGCACACCATGGCGGATCCCACAAACATTGTGGGATTTTCATGTGCATCCTCATCCCATTGTTCTTTGTGGTGTGGGCCATATGAGTTAATCAGCCTAATTTTTTTGGTCTCAAGGCCGGGGCACAGGGCGGTGCACCTAACTATGTTAGCGCAAGTCACTCATATGCTTAAGCTTGTCGTGGCTGCATTTCCTTTGTGAAAAAAAAGGTCTTGTTGATGAGGGGTTTGCTACAACATGTCGGCCATTTTTCTGCTTAAGTTGATCAGGTAAAATTTCTTCCATCCTTGTCTTTTAAGGGATAGCAAGCAAAATGTCAACTGTGTTGTGAAACATTTGGCTAGACTCACTATAAATTACATAGATACCCTTTCCTTCAGCTAAAAATCTTTTCATATTATCAAATAATTCTATTTTTTAGCTATATCAATTAATTACGCCCAATTTCTCCGATGGCCATCTCTTTGTTTATAGCAAAGATTTTAAGGTAATCATTTTTCTTGCTTGAATGATTGTTTGTGGTTGCATTTTCATTAAAGCTAGCCTCTTGGACACCTCTCCTGTGTATGCTTTCTATTTTGAGCTGATGAGGGTTTTGGGTTAGATGTTGGGTTGCATTTGGATGCACAAGTGACCTGAATTGTGAAAATCCTGTTGATAACAATGAAGAAACATTGACAATAATTATTTATATTTCCACAATATCTATCATGACGATTTGTGATTTGAATGCACATCAAATACACTCCCCAAATGCATCAATTGCCACTGATTGCATGCTCCCAAACAACCCCATAGGTTGCATTTGGATGCACAAGTGAACTGAATTGTGAACATCCTGTTGATAATAATGAAGAACCATTGAAAATAATTATATATATTTTGTTTAAATGCTTTCCCCATTAAAAAATGTAGATATTTCCACAATATTTGTAAATGAGGAATTGCTATCAAATTGTAGTTGGGCTTCTTCTAGATCTCAATTTTGATGATCCCAGATCTTGAATACGAGTGGGAGGGAAATTGCTTTATTTTTTTCTTTTATTTTTGGAAAGGTAACGATAGTTTATTAAAAGATGTGCCAAGATAGAGCAAAGATTACACCCCAAGAAACAATTTTCTTTTTTCTCATTGACAAATTAGAAAAAAAAATGCTAATTCCAATTTGTTAGTTTGGTAATTGCAATTCAATTGATGGTGCATCACAAATGCATCCTTGGGCATGCTCTTTAGGATCAATGGATATAGTCTATTTAGGATAAGATAGCCAGATGTGAGAGTTTTTGCCATGAAGCTTGCTTAAGTGGTTTTAGTGAGGATTTTTCTTTTTAAGGCTCATAGAAGCATCTCTTTTTAATGTTTATTGTAGGAATTGTCAATGATAATCTTAGGGGTTTGTGTTGATCTGAGAAATGTTTTTTCATGATATATAGGGAAGACAACCTTTGTTAAGAGGCATCTTACAGGAGAGTTCGAAAAGAAGTATGAACGTAAGTATTTATTGATTGCTCTCTCTATCCTTTTTGTTTTGTTTGTAGTTGTGCTGATTTTTTTAACGTGTAAATGTCACTGTAGCTACAATTGGTGTGGAAGTTCATCCCCTGGACTTCTTCACAAATTGTGGGAAAATCAGATTCTATTGCTGGGATACTGCTGGTCAAGAGAAATTTGGTGGCCTTAGAGATGGATACTAGTAAGTGGTTTATTGGATTATGTGATGAAATTAGGGATTATGCATCTTAACTTCATGTTGATATTAGAAAATCCTTTTTGGCTTATTCGATTTCTCATGGCATTGCTCATTTTCATCTTTTGCTGATTATTTAATGGGGATCTGGTTGGCAAATCATATTGCTGTTTTTGGATTGTAGCTTGTGTAATTTTAATTATGCTGAGCTTGTGTAATATTTCCATCCCCCACTGGCTAGTACAATGATATGATTATTTATTATTATTTAACTGGTCTAGTTGCTATGTTGTGTAGGTATTTTCAGTTTTTAGCTTGTGTAGTTGTAATTTTTATTGTGTGATGAGCTTGTATAATTTTTGCAAACCCCAAATAGCCAAGGCAATTATATGTGATAAGATTGTGTGACAGCTCTGTTCATTCGGACCAGACTGTTACTTACCAGTTAATGTGTCTGGCTTATTAATAATCAACGGGAATTCAATGTCTAGAATAACACTAGCGGATGAGTCACTGTGTTTTTGCTGAACTTAAGACCAAGACTGAGGATCTGAAAGATAGAGTGCATCCATTTATAGCAAACTATTGGATGGTTAAAGTTGTTGGATTACTGTAATTTTCGTCACTCCATTATGATCTAACAAGTTAAAAAAAAAGAAGCAAAGTCTGGGAAAGGTTTCTTAGAGATAAGTATCCTCTCCCTTATACATTTTCAATGTCTACTAGTTTTGATTGTTGATGCTATTTTTTTTTTTGAAAGATAACTGAGATATATTAAGAGGAAAAGAAAAAGAGAAACAAAAAGGGGAGAGAGAGAGAGATCGCCGAGAGAGCAATCAACTAACTACCCTCCTAGAAAAATGAAATCTACCTCCTTTAAACCCAATACATTGACCGCCCACTCTACAATATGTCGTTTAGCCTTGCTGGCCACTTCTGCTTCTGATTTAGAAACATCCCTGAAACATCTATTGTTTCTTTCTTCCCACACCGACCACCAAATGGCTATGATAGCCATACACCAAAGATGCGTTCTAACCTTGCCTAGAGAAACGCCATGCCAATCTTTTAGCAGAAGATTAACGAAGCCGGGGAAGCACCATTGGATGTTGAAGCTGAAGAGAAAATCTGACCAAATCCGGGAAATGAAGGGGCAAAACATCAGAAGATGGTCTATGGTTTCTTTGTTCTTCATGCAGCAAAGACATATGTTTACTAGGGGCATTCCTCTTTTCCTCAGGTTGTCCACTGTGAGAATCCTTTTTGAGCCTACCAGCCAGGCGAATGCAGCAAGTTTGGGAGGGACTGAATACTTCCAAAATTTGAAAGGGGGAAGATCAACAGGAGGAGACGTCAAGTGACACATCCTGGAGAAGAGGGATCTGACTGTGAACTTACCGGATTTGTATGGCTTCCAAGCTAATGAATCAACAATTTGGGGGACTGGCGTGGTCCTGTAGATGCGCTCCAACAGACCAACAAACTCCTCGACTTCCAAGTCCCGTAGGTTCCTCCTACAGACGATGTTCCATTCTGGCTTGCCTGCTACAATCAAGAAGCAATCAGCAACCAAAACGGCCGGGTTGGGAGCGAGACGGAAGATATTTGGGAAAGCGGCTTTGAGGGTGTCATCTCCCACCCATTGGTCTTCCCAAAACTGAATCTTGGCACCATTGCCCAGAATATAATCTATGTTTGAGATCACCTCCTTCTTCAGGCACAAAATCCCTTTCCAAAAAGGGGAGGCCTTATGGCGAGCGGGATCTTTGGTCCACCAGCCCCCATTAGATATGCCATATTTACCTTTTATTATAATGTTCCACAAACTATCATCCTCGGTCCCATGACGCCAAATCCACTTCCCTAAGAGCGCTTTGTTCATGCTATTGAGGTTTTTTATGCATGCTCCTTCTGAAGTTTGCTTGCATACTTGTTGCCAGTTAACCAAATGAAACTTCTTTTTGTCTTCCTTCCCAAACCAGAGAAAGTCTCTTATTAGTCTTTCAAGCTTGGCGAACACGGTTGCAGGGCATATGAAGAGGGACATGAAGTACACTGGGAGGTTAGAAAGAGCTGCTTTAATAAGAGTGATCCGTCCTCCTAAAGAGAGATATCTGTATTTCCATCTTGCAAGGTAGCTTTCGAACTTGTTGATGACTTTGTCCCACATGGAGATAGGGGGGAGAGCCCAAACACAAAGGGAGACCCACAAAGAAAGCCGGAAGCGAGGCCGAAGAACAACCGAAAGAGCCCGCATATTCGCAATTTCATCTTCCTTCAGATTGACCCCGTACATTTTGGATTTAGACAGATTAATCCTTAGACCCGAGACTGCTTAAAAGCAACGAATCGCGGTGCGAAGATTATCAACCTTGGTTTGGTTAGCTTCATTGAAGATCAACGTATCATTTGTGTATTGAATATGGGAGATTGGTAATGAAAGACCTCTCATTCTGATACCAGATAGAATCCCTTCTTGTTGCCCAGCCTGAAGCATTCTAGAGAGGGTTTCTCCCACAATGATGAAGAGGAAAGGGGACAGCGGATCGCCTTGGCGGATACCTCTTGAAGTCGTGAAAAAGCCCTTCGGGGATCCATTAAGGAGGATGGAAAAGTGGGACGATCGTAAGCATTCTCCAATCCAGCCGCACCATTTGGCACCGAAACCCATGTGCTGCATCATGTATTGGAGGAAATTCCAATCCACATGATCGTAAGCTTTTTCAATATCCAATTTGCAAAGAATAGCTTTCGCCCCACTCTTGTGACTGGAATCCAGACATTCATTAGCTATTAGCGCACAATCAATGATTTGTCTCCCCGAAATGAAAGCGCTCTGATGGAAAGAGATGATTTTCCCGATGGAAGCGGGAAGCCAAAACCTTAGCTAGAATTTTGTAGGGGCCTCCTAACAGACTAATGGGCTGAAAATCTTTGAATGTAGAAGCTCCCGGAATCTGTGGGATGAGGGAGATGAACGTCGAACCGAGCCCTTTGGATAATTTACCCCTGCTGTGGAATTCTTGGAGGAAGAGCATGAGATCCTCTTTAATCACATCCCAGAAATGGATGAAGAAAAAGATGGGGAAACCGTCAGGGCCCGGGGCCTTATCGCTGCCTAGGGAAAGCACAGCCGCACACACCTCTTCCATGGAGAAGGGGGCCTCCCCGATTGTTGATGCTATTAACCTGCTAATTTTTTAGTTCGAACTGGCAATCCCTTCATTTTTTTTTCTTTTTGTTTCCAGCTGCGTACTTTATAATGGCCAAATAGCATCTAGAATAACACTGGCGGATTGGTCACTGTGTTGTTTCTGAACTTAAGATTCTCGTAGATAACCCACTGTGTTGTTGCTGAACTTAAGATTCTTGTAGAGAACCCACTGTGTTGTGTATGTGTCATCCAATCCTTTGGTATCAAACATTTGCTCTAAATGATGGCACCTCAAAAAGCACGCCATTCTGAAACTTGGGTGTGCCCCAGTGGAAATCAATCGTGGGAGTCTCCCTCCCAACTATTCCTGCTTGTGTGGCCCACCTGAGTCATGGATTGGCCTTATTTTTGGGCCTGTGGCCAAATGAGGCATGTCATGCAAGAGAGTAAAGCATATTATTTGTTCAACCCTGCTCCATGAGCAACTGCGGTATAGAGAGAGGGATTAAATAATGTCCTATGGTCGCTCTTGCTCTGTGAGCAACTGTGGTATAGCGAGGTGGGGGTTTTGGGAATGATCTTAGCCTTCATGTCCTCTGATCACTTCTGCTCCATGAGCAGTTGTGGTATAGGTGGGGACCTGAGATGATATGGTAGTCATCTGCACTTCTTGTTTTTTGTCACCATTCGTCTGGGGAGGCATGTGTTTGGACGGCCTGGATTCCTGGATTCCGTATACACGACATGATGGGCTTCCCCTCTCAAATTGTCCTCTCAACTTGTCCCCCTGTTATGTGATCCACATGAGTTTTCTTTTAGGGCCCTGGGGGTAATGTGAGGCGACAAATCTGATGGACGGGTCAGATGTTATGAGTACATCATGTTGGCCCCACTTCTGCCCAGTACCACTGTAGCTTACAGTAGCACCAGTACCACCAGAGTGAACCCCTTTCCAGAACCCCCTTTCGACCATTGACAACTTTGACCTAATTTGGCATGGTTAGAAAAAGGAATCTAATTATTTTTATGAAATCAAACCACTAAATATTGTAGTTTGTGTAGTTGTAGCCATTCCAATGTTATAGGAATTTTGAGTCTCACCTGTCAAAACCTCATTTAACTAGTAACAGCTGTTGATAATATTCTTAAACCTCCCTCAGCATACACTGCACTTCTTGATTCCGCAGTGCTCAAATGTTCATCCTTCCAGTCGATATGCCCAGCGTTGTCACTATAATTTGCATATAATCCTTTGATGGCAGAAAGACAATGTATCTAGTTTAGGAAGAGCACACTGTACCATAGGGAGTATCAGATACACTCATGTGGTTTTGTTTACTCTCCGTTTCTTCCAACACTTGAGAAGCAGCTTTGTCTACCCTCTCCTTACTCATCAGGGCCCTAAAAGAAATGCGTGGCTAGAGCTGTACATGAGTCGAACCGAGTCGAGCTTTGCTCAGCTCGGCTTGGCTCGGCCAGCAGGAAAGACGGAGAGCGATAATGCATGGGAGAGAGTTGGATCATGCCTGTAGAAAGAGAGAAGGGAACAGGGTGGGCAGCCCAAAAATTCAGTGAGCCAATCTATGTTGGCAGAAAATGCACGGGAAGAGGGAGAGGGAAAATGCACAGGAGAGGAGTTGGATTATGCATGTAGAAAGAGAAGGGAAAGGAGTGGGCAGCCAGAAAAAATCCAGCCTAATCGATCTTTTATTGGAGGAAAATGCACGGAGAGGGAGGGAGGGGGAGGGAGGGAATGGTGAAAAATGTGCAGGAAGAGGGAGAGGGAAAGTGTGTGGGAGAGAGTTGGATTATGCCTGTAGAAAGAGACGAGGGAAAGGGGTGGGCAGCCCAAAAAATCAGCGTGTCTATCTGTGTTGGCTTCATATATTGTTGGCATGCTCATTGCAGCTTGTTGTATCTAAGCATTCATGTATGTTATTTTTTCAGATCACTGGGTGTGTGATGTTGCAGTCATATTCATAGTTGTAGAACTCACCATCTCAACATGAAACACTACTGAGTCAACTCGAGCTGGGTGAGATTTCGAGTCGAGTCATTGCGAACCTCACTTCTGACAGTGATTCAGGCTGAGTCACACCTGGTTGAAATGTTCTCTCGTAAACGTGAAAAGGTGGTGGAGGGAGATGTCAGTCATATCCATAGTTGTAGAACTCACTAACTTGACATGAAACTTTGCTGAATCAACTCAAGTTGGGCGAGAATTCGAGCCGAGTCATTGCGAAACTCCTCCCGAACGGTGATTCAGGCTGAGTCACACCTGGTTAAAATGTTCTTTTATAAAAGTGGATAGGTGGGAGATGGAGATTTGACCTGATAACCTCTACTACCAAAGGCAAATGGCCTTCACAACTGTGCCAATTGTCTGACACTGTTAAATACAGACATTTTTTCTTTTTGCTTATGTATACGAGTGTAACCATTTTAAATTTTGATTACTTACATTTATAAAATTTTAAATTTACCATGTAATATGAAGTAAATTTACCATGTATGCCTCTTGTTTCATGCCACTTGGAATAGCTGGGTGATTCCTGAGACTAGTCCAATTATCGACAAGCTTGTTATCCCATATTGTTTCATATGTTTGTGCTGATGCTCTTCTGTAATCTAACCAGGAAACTTGCAAGCTTTGTTGTTAAGTTACTTTTTTTTTTTTTTTTGGGTGTATTCACTATATTTTTCACTAAGGTCAATTCTTTTGTCATGTAGTTCGTGCTTTTGGTACATAATGCCTTGTTCTCTTGCTTGCATTTCTAGAAATTTGATGCATTATCGTGGTTAAAAATCACCTTGCATGAATGAGCATGGAGTCTCTCTCAAATGTATAATGTGAATTAATTTTACTGCAGTAGGAAAATTTAGTGGATTCTTTTGTTTCTTCCATTGAATCTGGACTTGTTTTGTGCAGTATCCATGGCCAATGTGCGATCATCATGTTCGATGTCACTGCCCGATTAACGTACAAAAATGTTCCTACGTGGCACCGTGATCTCTGCCGGTGCGTTTTCTTTGAAGCGTCAACTTACTTTTTTAAAGCTTTTTTGGTGATTATCACCAACATGCTTTGATAGCACATCTGACATTGAGGCACGGTTTGCAATCAGGGTTTGTGAGAACATCCCCATTGTTCTATGTGGCAACAAGGTTGATGTCAAGAACAGGCAGGTGAAAGCAAAGCAGGTTACTTTCCACAGAAAGAAGAATCTCCAATATTATGAGATTTCTGCTAAGAGCAATTACAATTTCGAGAAGCCTTTCCTTTATCTTGCTAGGAAGCTTGCAGGGTAATGAAGAAAAAACTATTCCTTTATTTCCTTCTTTTAGTTGATTGCTAATATGGAAATCGGTTTTCTCATGATATTCAAAAGGAATACTAATGCGAAAATCTGTTTTGTCAGAGATCCTAATCTTCACTTTGTTGAATCGCCTGCTCTTGCGCCTCCGGAAGTGCATATTGACATGGCTGTACAACAACAGTAAGTATTTCATTCTCTTATTATGAAAGAGCATTTTCTTCTGCCTTTCCTCGGCTGATATATTTGAGAGGGGCATGCATCTTATTGGGAAATTCCCTTTTTTCTCTCTGCCAAATAACTGAGTGGCTTGTCCTTGCATTCCTTTGGGCATCCACGATGCAGGTCCAGGCTGACAAAAAGAAGATAAATATATTTTCAAAGTTAATATTAAGTCCTGTACAACCTCTTGGTCAAAATTTGGGCCCAACCAACCTGGGTCTGGCCTCTTGATAGCCCATTGGTCAGCCCTGAAAAATAAAATTCTGAGTGCACTTCAGCCTGTAGTAATAGGAATCATCTAGCTATGTTGCTTCCAAAAGGAGGAAAAGAAGTTTAATATCTCCCTCATTCGAATTATCTCAATCTGAATTATAAGTTGATTGAGGTAATTTTGAGAGATCATAATTGCAAGTGAAATAAGAACTGTTTCAAAAAAGGAACAAAGAAATGAGTTGCATTTACATATCCGAATCTTCAATGTTTTATCAGTACAATATTTAGATTGGGTAATTTAAATGCCCCCCCTTATTTTTTCATCTTAATGATTTCCACAAACATTGTGTTTGGCTTTCCTACAGGCATGAGGCAGAGCTTGCTGCCGCCGCCGCCCAGCCACTGCCAGATGAGGATGATGATGCATTTGATTAGAGAGAGAGAACTAGGATTACTAGCGGAGGTTCATGGTTTTCCTCTCTTTTTTTCCGCCTCAGATTTCTTCCTTCTCACAAATTTTCTGCCGTATACTTGAGATTTTCTTAGAACCAAAATCATGTCAAGGTTATTCTGTTATGATTTGAACCATTTGGTCAATTTGCTTGTAAACATTGTGGAATTTTATTGGAGAATATGAGTTTGGTCTTATGATTAAAATCCTAACGTATTTTACTTGTGGAAATAGAATTACAGTGTCCTTGTGAGGATGTTAATAATGCACCTTTATGCAACTGTCGGTACAAGTGGGGTCCATGGTTTGGTGATATTGACAATGTGCGTGAGTCCCAACTTGTTTGGGCTGCATCCAAAGTATCCCATCCTTATATTGGAGGTCCCTGAACCCTTAGTACACCAATAATCAGCTCGTATTGTCAGTTGTCACCTAATACTGTCGATTTCTTTGAATCAACTTTCTAGATTTAGCTAGAGGGGCAAGCTCGTACTAAATGTGCTTATTTGGCTTGAACGTGTCTATATGTGGATAACCTAGAGCCCATATCTGTTACTGTTGCTATGGCTTAAGGGCTGGATGGATTTGGGTTCTATACATGAATGGGCCAAGGATTGGGGCAGATGTTTCCCTGGTGAAACCTGTCCACATCAATAGACAGCTTGCCATTTCAAGGGCCTGTGTTTGGGATGGATAGATGGTAATGGCCCTTTTTCCTGGAATGTGGAAGTGCTGGCCTGGTTGCAACTATTTGTGACAGTTGCTCATCCTGCTAAATTTTCTTTTACCTTGTTTGAAGGAACAAAATGCTCTTTGATAATCTTTTGAAACTCGTGTGACTTTAGAGAAGAAAAACAGAAACGTAATACCATGAATTTTGGGATATTTTAGAAATATTAAAAGAGGGTTTTAAGACTTTTTGAGATGTGATTTGTTCCACACGTTTGGGGAATCTACCCACGTTGCGTTGGGTTTTTAGTCTTCACAAGATGGGTCTTACTACTTAACTCATGTGGTAGACGCAACCAATAAATTCTCTTAAAATTCGATTATTTCAACCATTTGAGTTTGGCTCTTTTGAAAATGGACCGTCACTGAAACCTTTGTCCAATTGAAGGTAATGATAGATATTCCATCTGATAAATACGTTATACACCTCCTGCCGGAGCCACTGGAAATAACCCGACCTGGTGATTTTTGGGTAAACTCGAATCTCCAGCCTGGTGATTTTTGGGGGGCATGGGCCATCCACAATGATTCATGTAGCATGGCCCCGCTTGTACAAACCGACAACCTCAGGGCACAGCATTGCATAATTAATACATCTGGGACCACCTTGAAAACAAGCAGTTATTGTGGGTTTGATGGCTGCCCAGGGTCTGGGCCAGTCTGGAACAGTTCAGCCTGAAAGTCTGGCTTTTCCCTGGGCCAAGGCAAACTCATGACAGCCAAAAGTGGGTCAGTTCCGGCTGGTCTGTCTGTCCTCTATGGGCTGACGCCTGGCCCATTTTTATGTCGGCCTTGAAAATGGGCTTACTACGAGCCATGGCCCCCTACGTGGGACGTGGTAGACTCATAAGAACCACATATGCAGGGGCCGGACCGGTCTTTGTTGTCTTATTGCCAGGACCTAGCTAGAAGATGGAAGGTGGGGTCGGCATGCTGATGGTCGAAAGATAGGTACCTGGTTTGAAATCTTTGATGACTCTCGCCAGGATTGAAATGTCCTCTCTGATACCGCTACCGCTTCTTTCGGGCTGTCTGGGGTTGGCTTGTCCCAGATTTTGAACTTGTCGGACTTGCCCTGTTGGGCTGACTGGGACTGGCCCATTGACATCCTTTCGCTTGTCAGAATATGCACATGTAACTCATAGAATGGTCAATTGATTACACGTGGGTCACATGGCTTAACGGTCCCCCCCTCCTTTTTTTTTTTTTTTTTTCTTTTCTTTTCTTTTCTTTTCTTTTCATATGCGTGTGGTCCATTTTGTGTTTGGACTGTCCTATCTTCTCTCAGGCCACAGGTTGGGACTGCGCATATGATGGACCCAACAATGAACAGGTGCATATGGATAGTTATAAACTAAAGATCTATTCCACGTTTTTTTTTTTTTTTTTTTTTTTTTTTTTTTTTTTTTTTTTTTTTTAACACACGCACACACACCCCCACACACTCACGCTGGTGGAATTTCACCACCTATGGGTACTCGAACCCTCGACCTCGACCGAGAGTTGAAACTCCTGAGAGTTTACCACCCGGGCAAGAGTAAACTAAAGATCTATTCCACGTTCAGTATGGAAGGATTAGATTATTTAATAAGATTATTTTTCAGATGATGACCCACCCATGATGCCACCTTCTAGATGAATGGTTGGGATCTCATTGTCACGTGTGTGAACCAATCCTAGTGTCGGGGCTCTCTCCAATGTCATATGTAAGGTGTAACCACCAATTCATGTGATCCTCAGTCCATCTTGTTGCTTGATTTTCGTTGGGTGCAAATGCACGCTGTTTGATTAGCTGGTGGAAAAGCTATGTGGATGCCACGATGGTGTATGTGCTTTATCCACGCCGCCGTCCACCCATTTATCAAAATCATTTTTAGGACATGAGCCTAAAAATGAGGCAGATTCAAATCTTAAGTGGACCACACTAAAGGAAACAGTGGGGATTGAATGTCTACAGTTGAAAACTTCTTCCGCAAGAAGTTTTCAATTACAGTTCAATCCCCCACTGTTTATTGTGATGTGATCTCACTTGAGTTTTTGATCTGCCTCATTTTTAAGCTCATGTTCTAAAATGAATTGCAAAAAAGTGGATGGACGGGGTGGATAAAACACATACAGCATCATGGGGCCAGAGACTCTTCCACCAGCGAAAGCGCCTGGCTGCTTTAGGACGTGTCTGGACTGAGGGTGTAGGTCCTAGAAATGTCCTTGAGAACCTAATCGAGTCCGGGTCTGGAGTTATGATTGCACAAGGGCTCGACAGGAAAGTGTGGCCGAATCCGACATATGTACCAATCGTGGGTCCCATACATGCTCCATAGCCTTCTATGGCAAACTGGGCTCGACTCAACTTCCCTTCCACCCTTATCTTGGGTTTGACTTAGGCCAGGACTCTTAGACCTGTCGTATTCAGTCAGGTCTAAAATTTAGGGCAGAATCAGGGCGGGTTCGGGTCCAAGCTCGTTCGTGGCCGGTATATGTTATTGTCTTGGGTTGGGTATAGGCTGAATCTAATGCAGTAAGGTCAAGCCTATTTACATCATTTGGCTGATAGGTGTGGTCCACCACCTTTTGAACCTGGGCTTTCTAACGGGTCCAGTCCATTTGTACCCCCATCTGTTCAAACTTTTCAACCTTAGGCTCACCTGCAAACGTCTATGTGGAATCCGAACCGTGTATTTGGTACGAAGCCTCATTTTCATCGCACAGATCAAGAATAATCTCGATCCAAAACTTAGGTGAGCCACACGTACAATCACGCCTGTGGTGTGGTCTGCCTGAGTTTTGGAATGATTTGGGAGTTTGTGGCCCTTCATCCAGCTAGGAGGCACATGATGAATGAGTTGGATGGCACATACACAACATGTTAGACCGCACATTTCACCTGGATTTTTTTTTTTTAATTTTTTATTTTAATGGTCGCCAATCCCTCCCCATATGAGTTATAGATAGGGATGATTGTGGCCAATAAACCTATCATCTGGGGACGAATCTAATGGACGGTTTGGATGGCACTCATACATCCCATCGCGCCCTATTCTTATTTCCTGCTCTAAACTCTCTAGAATATGCTGAGGACGCCCACTCCCTATGTCCCACCACTTGATGATCTACTCCGTACATGGAACGGTTCATGGCTGGATGTAATATAATAATGGTCCGGATCATTAATATATGGGCCCCACTCTCATAAAATCAAACCCTGACACACCTACGCGGCCAGGTAATTACTATAGAGAGATATTGCTCTTGGGCCCACAAACCATAGGACCCCTTTTGTTCACATGTATACCAAAACCCAATGTCCCTCTTGGACTGAAACAAGTACTGGGCCCACCCAGCACAACATTACTTCCTTACATTGACAACTCAGACCGTCTTCGGCAACCATAGCCGTAGGATGATGCATGTGAATGTAGTGTCCGTCCAAATGGACACATCCCTCGACCAGACCTGCTGTGTCTGTGCTTGCTACCATGCATATGGTTGTACGTTAAATGACCATTTGTTTCATATGCATGCTAAAACCCCCCCTCATGTCCCTTATCTGACAAGGACACAACCCAGGAGTGGGCCATTGAAATTTAATCATGGAACCACATTCATATCTATGCCAACAACCGAAAACATATCGGTGGCCCACCGATCGCATCCGTCTAGGGCTGGCATTGCACCAAGCTGGCCTATCTGGCTTCCGGGCACGACCCGTGATTTGTCGGTTTCGATTTTATCTAGAGGGGCAAATGGACTGGCCCAGGATTCATAAATGGGCCCTAAATACTAATGGGCCCATTTACGATACGTATGCGATATTCAGGTGGGCCAGACCTCTGATTAAAAATTGGGCTGATCAAGTGTCTGGACACACTGGATCAGGTACAGTCTATGGCTAAGATCGATCGCCGACAGTCACGGATGGACCAACACATTCTTTCGGTAGAGTCAAGAGACCCAACTGGCACAGTGGCCGATCATGGTGGACCTGTCGGCGTGGAACGACTCTTGTGGGCCCAGTTGTCGTCGGTCGCAGGCACTGCTTGATGTACACAGTACAGCCCACTGAGAACCCACAACAACCCCAACAAGGGGGTAGGAAAGCTGGGTTTGGTCAGTGCCACCATTACAAGGGGGTGGGTGGGGGCCCACTTCTTGGATGGGATACAATCCAAACGCCATTACAAAGATGGGGTGGGTGGGGGCCCACCTCTTGGATGGGATACAATCCAAATGCCATTACAAAGATGGGGTGGGGCCCACTAAAGGACACTATCCCACAGGGCAACAGCCTCCTAACCCTGAGGACCCCATGTAGGGTTAGCCATTTTAAATCTATGATTGAGATTGAAAGTGGCATTTTTAGTAGAGCCAAAGGTCAGGGTGATTGTCACTGTCGGTGGGTGGTCGGGGTCTGCAGTGCTCACCATAAATAAGGGCCATGCCAAAACCATCCGACCATGGCCCCATCTTTTCATTTTTTTATTTTTTTACAGCCGTCCACTTCGTTTTCATGGCCATGTTTTCCGCACCAAAATATCACATGTGAGATGGGCCTGCAATAAAAGCAATATATACACTTTTCTCCCGCACCATGCTTTTGTATACATGCATTCATGCATGTGTTTCATTTATGCCCCAAGAAGTTTTTAATGGTGGGAGTTCAATCGCTACTGTTTCCTGTAGTGTGGTCCACTTGAGATTTTTATCTGCTTCATTTTTGGGCTCATGATGTAATATGAGCTGGACAAACGGATGGACGGTGTGGATAAAACATATACATCACCGTGGACCCCACACCGTCACCACTCAATCCGCTTCCATGTGTATCTACATTGGTGGGTGGGTATGTACGTGGGATATTAGCTAATTCCGCACGCGTACGGGAACTTTACACATCCACACGCAGGCGCATGTGTCGTAATGTGACGATTGTGTGATCTGATCTTTCCATCCTGTGGACCACACTGTCTAGATCCTGTGGTATAAAAATTAGGCCTTTTCACACCTCAGGTGGTTTATAATATATCAAAACAAATGAACGGTTGAAAAAATTTAACAGTCAATGTACTTAGTATTTTGTGGTCCACCTCAAGATTGAAGTGTCTTATTTTCTGGCAGAAGATCTAAACATTATTTCCAACCTTATGAGGAACTCAGATCTCACACGTGTTTCATATCTGCACGTGTGACGATGTGCGTGGCTCTACACGCGTGGAAACTACACGGTCCTTTTAACTTTAGAAAGGGCTTAATGGTCATTAAGGATCATGTATTTGGTGTATCATCAAGCATGTGATGTGAGTCGTATGTACTACGTGTACATGTATCTATATACGTATGTACGCTAGCAAATCTGTACGCACGCGTTTATCTTTTTTCTCCAGATTGATAAGAGCATTTATCTGATCCTGCGCCACATGACGTGTACACAGTCCTGTGGTACTGACATACACCTCATCCAAGCAAGTGGCGTTACAGTTCAGTGATCCAGACTGTCAATCTGATGGACCCCACTGTTTTTACAGATCTTCCAGATTAGAAGATCCTAGCCCTTAAATCAGTGGCTTAACACAAGCACTTTAGAACCCATAGACAGTGGTCCACGGAGAAAAAGTCCCAATATTGGATGGCCAGGATCCCTGAATATGGGAGATTTTTTTGGGTCTCTCCATCCTTGATGTGGCCATCAGATCAACGGTCCCGATTACTACATCATGAAGTCCTTGTCTACCGACTGGAGTGACACATGACACTGTAAGAACATCCATCAGATACTTGATAATTCCTTAATTCAACCTTTTGCTTTCTAATAGCGACATAAGCGCCCACGTGTCATGCACGTGACATACCCGTGCCACCCACCCGCGTATATAAAATTCCAGAGTAGATAAAAAAGCTCGAAGGCGACATGCACCATCGCGGTACGGAATCACATTCCCCTTAATATTCTGTCAGAGAGTTATGGTCGTCCATAAGCATACACACGGAATTTGTACACGTGTCACGCAATCAACTAAAATCAACCGTCCAAATCGTGGTCCCGACTTTACAAGGGTCAAAAACCAAAGGTTGAAGTGAACTAATATCCCAAACGTCAGATTTACGGGGCAATACACGAACGGTCGAGCGGGAAAGATTAAAAAAATCCCATCCATCAGAGGTTAAAATCCTCCAACCAATATGAATTTCAGGATATGAACAATATACAGTGGGCCCCACGAATTGGACGGTTTAGTTTGAGTTATAAGCATAGAAAGACAGGTAATATCTTAGTGCATGTGTATGGATCTCTATGCTCTGCGGAAAAAGAGAGAGATAGTAGAGAACGGCAGAGATCTTTTTTGGGTTAGAAGACAATGGCCGTTGGACAGAAAACATGCAGACAAGGCTGGTTTTAAAGGGACAAAACATTAGGCATGAGATGAATGTATTGTTGTTATTACTTTTCTGTGCTTTTTAATTTAAAATATACAATTTTCACATTGGGAAGGTAAAAAAGGGATAGAACCCTTGATGCTGATGGCCCACCTTAATAAAATAAGGATCTTTTAACCCTAAAAAGTTAAAAAAAGGCCCCTCCATTCACGAGGGAGAAAAGAGGGTACTTGTGGCAGCAGAGGTTGTTATCTTTGTATCAAGGACAGGAAAACCACAGTTTTTTCCCCCACTTTCTTCCCAAGTTACCCTCCTCTTTTGTTCCAAATTACATAAATCCTCCCCCCCCCTCAGATGAAAAAATAAATAAAATATATTTTTTAAATATTTTAAAAAAGATAAACATCCTCCTTTGGTCCATGGTTTAAGGGAGTAGATTAGGTGAGACCCCGGCCTCACCCAAGATGGTGACCTACTTACCGTGGGGCCCACCTTAATATATGTATTTTGAGTCCACATGGTCCATCGCAGATCATTTTATGGCATTATCCAAAAAATGAAGCAAATATGAAACAATGGTGATTGAATGCTCTACTGTTAAAAACTTCTTCAGTCCACCTTAATGTTGTCATAGTTTTTATTTGTCATCCAATTTGTTGATAAGGTCATGCAACCCTAAATGAAGGGCAAAAATAATTATCAACTTGATTCAAAACTTTTATAGCATTATCCTAAAAATGAAGTAGATCTGAAACAATGGTGACTGATGGCTCTACCATTAAAATTTCTTAGGGTCCACCTTAATGTTGTCATAGTTTTTATTTGTCATCCAATTTGTTGATAAGGTCATGCAACCCTAAATGAAGGGCAAAAATAATTATCAACTTAATTCAAAACTTTTATAGCATTATCCTAAAAATGAAGTAGATTTGAAACAATGGTGATTGATGGCTCTACTATTAAAAACTTCATAGGGTCCACCTTAATGTTGTCATAGTTTTTATTTGTCATCTAATTTGTTGATAAGGTCATGCAACCCTAAATGAAGGGCAAAAATAAATATCAACTTGATCCAAAACTTTTATAGCATTATTCTAAAAATGAAGTAGATCTGAAACAATGGTGACTGATGGCTCTACCATTAAAACCACCTTAATGTTTTTATAGTTTTTATTTGCCATCCAAATTGTTGATAAGGTCGCATAACCATGGATGAAGGGCAAAAATAAATATCAGCTTGATCCAAAACTTTCATGGCCTACTACTATTTCCTAGGTATGGTCCACCTCATAATTGGATCTGTCTTATTTTAGGGCAGCTGATAATTGGATCTGTTTCATTTTTGGGATAATGCCTTAAAATAATTTGGAAAAATAAATGGACAATGTGGATACATAATACATATATGAAGGTGGGCCCATGATAAGGGTTGCACCGTCTTAAGTGAGTATGGGGTCTCTCCTAATCCACTCTCATGGGTTAAAGTCTCAGTGAGTCAACCCCATTCGATCAGCCCTGGGTGGAGTCACAACTCACCTAAGTGGCTGAATCGGTTTTTACCAAGACTTAGTTGACTAGAATGAGTTGCATGAAACTCATCCTAGTCTTCAAATCATGCTTTCTAACTGCTCCGAAAATTACCTAATTACTGCTAATTTTGTGGTCATGACATCCTCACCAATCAGTGTATTCTACATTTTATTGAGTATTATAATTTATAAAAATATTCTAATTTGTCTTATTTTGGGAATTAAAAAAAAATAAAAAAATTTAGAAAAGAAAGCCTAGGATGAATATATATATATATATATAATATATATATATATATATATATATATATATATATATATATATATATATATATATATATATATATATATATATATATCAAGGGAGGAAACTGTTTTCATTTTTCATGGCCCATCAAAGTTCTAGATCAAAGTAAAACTTGGGCCTGAAGGGTTTCATGAGGTGCTGCTTCACATGAACAATTCAGATTTTGGATCCCCATCACTTATGATGGGCTCTCAAAAAATATTGGTGATTGGTTCTAAAAAAGGTTCGTACTACGTACGTGCGAACTGGTTCGCAGTATATATATTCTTAAAGTAATAATAATAATATTACTTGCGCAAGGAACTGACATATACAGCCACCTTTTTGAAACGTACCCCCTTTCTTTCTACATTTATACTTAGAATAGCACATGTACGCATTGGTGCCGCTTTTAACATCAAAAGTAGTTAGTCGAGGTGCATCTATGAGAGCTAGAACTGTTCATGTACATGCAATTACCACAACCTGGGGCACTGAAACATCATTCTTGCCACTATGTCACTTGTGTAAAAAAATATCTTTACCATGAAAATGGTAGACCACACCATGAAGGCCACTTGGAATAGAAATCAGGCCATTCTTCCAATAAGGTGGGCCACACCATCAAAATCAATGGACAACCAATGGTCTAGTTCAAGAAATAGGTCCAGCTCACCTAGTGAGCAGACTTAACATTTTAAAATGGTGATCTTCATGGTGAGGTCTACTGTTTTCATGGAATTAATTTTCCTATATATATCTCATATAAGTGGGAGAATGGTTTACAATACCATTATCTTATCATTAATAAAGAGAAATAGGTCAGCTCCAAATTAAAATTACATCAATTTCAAGTAGAGCGTGTTTGGACGCAACTTTCGTAAACAGGGTTATTGTACAGAAGTAAGTGTATAGCCCCTATATGAGTAGATTTTTTTGAATGTTACACACCTACTTCAATGAGTCGGGGATCAAACAAGGTTGTTTGTGAAGGCCTATAAAAAGAGATTTATCTCAAAATGGCATTTATGCATTTAAATGCACCTTATTTGAAGATGCTTCCAAAAAGGCTCTTACAATTTGACTCTTACTTGTATTTTCTTGTTCCTTAATTTATTTTCTGATTGTGATATCTAGTAGGTCTGGTTGTCAGCCTTAAAACCTAGTAATAGAAGTTTGCTAATTCCACGCCAGCACGTTCCGACATATGAAAAACATGTGTGATATCTATATCTTTTTGATAAGGTTGGAAATAATGGTTATCTTTTAGGCCTAAAAGAATAGATGATTTCACTCTTTTGGTGGTCCAAATGTAGAATGTGAATTAATGGTAAAATTTATTTTTTAGCCATCATTTTTTGATACGCTCTGGTCCATTTGATCTAGAAGACATAAAAGTAATTTCTCACTCGACAATAAGTCCATATTGTAGAACCTCTATTAGATGGGCCCCACATGATCATCAGACTAGATCATACCATTGTATTACTATGATGAACATACTAGTGGGCCTATTATGATTATGATTGTTACAAATGATCCAGGTGGTATGTATGAAACCCTAGCCTCATTGAAATGATTTCCTAAAGTGTGTAAGATGGGGAAGATAAAAAAAAAAACCCCTGCACATACACATCAAGAATAGCCTCCAATCAAGTTATTTTATTGATTTAAAAATTATTATTGTTATTTAATATCTATTATTGATGCATAAATCAGTCATTTTATTTTACAATTTAATCTAACAAATATCCATACAAGCGCCTCACAATTCAATCAGTAAATTCCACACACTTCTAATAATACTTTAGTTGCAAGTGAATTTAAGGCTATTTATTTGATGTTTCTTTGATCTGATCCTACCTATGGCTGGCATATTTTTACTTTTGTCATTTAATGGCTTTAACTTAGTTTACTTTTACGCTTCTACTATCGATTCACCCTCCCATTGATGTGGACCGTCCAACCAACTGCTTGAGGGAATTTGTTATGGATATGTGACACATCAAGATGGTCCCTCCACTCTTCTTCACCTGTGTTTCACAGTATCTAACTGTGGACTTTATGGGAATGGATTGCTGGAATGAAGAGTTAAAGCATCAACCCAAAATGGTGTGTGCCATCTAATACATATATACCCAGTTTTAATGGTGAATGATATGGGTGAATCAGGGCCGTGCAACATGATATGGGGTGATGGCCTGATGTTGGCGGTGACTGATATTGGCACTTAGATTGGGAGAGATCACTGTTCTCTTATAAGACATTCACCGAGAGATTGAGACCAAAAAAGCCTATGTTAAATAAAGTGTTCGGGCATTGTCTATGATTACGGTTCTTAGGAGAAGATGATCCTAGATTATTATTTTTTTAATACAATGTATACAATTGAGAGCTCCAAAAAAACCCCTGGTTGATGTGTGCCGTCCATACCATGTAATTAAAAGGCCATCTCGTGGGTGAACCAAAAGCTGACAATGCCATGCTTAGAGGTGGGCATCGAGTCGAGTCGGACCGGACTGGGTCCAACTCGACTCGATCTGATTTTTCCAAGAACCTAACACGAACTCGATCCAATTCGGAACCGAGTCCAGCAGGGTTGACTCGATCCGATTTGAATCCTTTCTCGCCTGATCTAAACCGAGTCCAACTCGGCCAGGGAAACCGAGTCGAATCGGGTTGAGTTTGTCTAGTCGATTCAAACTGGGCTGAATTAAGCCGAGCCGGAGACTCTCGTGCTAGGAAGGAAATGTGAGGGAAATCGGGAGAGAGGGAGAGAGAAACGAGGAGAGAAAGAAGGAGGGGAGGGAAATCGGGAGAGACAGAAGGACCTCGTGCGACTCCGCTCGGGTAGGGATGAGTTAGGGTTTGCCGTTCGGGTAAAAGAGGGGTAAAAGTAAAAGTTTTAAAAAAATATTTATACTACCCGACCGGATTGAATGGAATTGGCTACTGACCCGAACTCGACTCGATGTGCGGTTAGATTTGAGTGGGTCTACTCGATCCGACCCAATCCTGGCTTTCGGTTCGAGTCGTATCGGATCTTACCGGTTCGAACGAGTCAGATCCGTCGGTTCAGGTCGGATCATGCCCAGCTCTAGCCATGCTGATTAGATCTTGTATGTTTTTTATCCATCACTTATTTTTTATGGTTAGGATAATTTTAGGGCCATGATATAGAAATAGTCCATGATCTTATAGTTATATAGAAATAATGAATTGCTACAATATTTTGTGATTGGCCCATTCATGAAGTGGCCTATTTGAAATGATTAAGACATTCACCAATCTCACCAGTTGTAGAGTTTGATACCATTTACTAAAGAGAGTTTATCACGTATATCTATTCACGTGCTAACTCATCATGCAACGCCTTTCTTCTCTCTCCAAAGTATCATTTATTGACTACATCCAATGCATTTGTGGCCCTTGCATTGAAGATCACCCACAGAAAAATAAGTCAATCCACTCATCAAATGTGGACCACTTTGAGAGTATTTGCCTTATTCTTAAGACGAGGGTGGGAGATAATTATGTGCTAACTGTAAGACTCCTTGTAGGTAGGCTACATATGATCATTGGTTTTAATCTAACCGCTGGATTATTCAAATTGAGTGATTCAGTAAGCCCTACTTTGGTTGTGATAATTATAGATAGGTTTAGACGGGATGCTTGAACAATGGTCCTTATACACGATTATTAAGACGGATATGGAAACCTATGTTGTGGGGATTACAAAGGAGATAAGTATGATTGGTAAGTTTATTCAGCTTTATTTATTTTTTTTTTTATTTTTTATTTTTTATAAATACATATTATAGTTATCTCACCAACATAGATTTTTTTTAAAAAAAAACCCTACTTTCATTGAGAAGTTTTAATAAGGGTGTAAGGTGCGGAAGATTGAGCATCCTTTCTGGACAAGACTGCAATATTAGAAATGTCTTCTGACATAGGAATGAGTTTAAAAATATAGTTGGGAGTCTCCATTGTTCATGCATAAATGATCCATTTATTATACTATTCAGATTATACTAACTTAGAATACAAGATTTGAAAGGGATAAGTGTTAGAAACAATAGTACTCAAGAGTATTCAAAATAGAATTAATTTTCTTTATTTTTTGAAATATCCCAACGATAAATACTCTTTACCAAGGACTTATCTATAGCAAGCAAGGGTGGGGTTTAGATTGTACTTGATTAGGTTAATTTAACCTTGGCATTTTATCATAAGAACTGTTTATCAAACACCTGGAATAAGAATCACTAAATGCACGTGACATAAGTGGTACATGTGTGAGAATGTTGAAAATGGACATTGGAACATGTAGTGGCACATGTGCATGCTGGAACATGTGAGAAGCTTGACTCATGTGACACATGTGAGGTGTTTAAAGATGCACACATGATATTAGCAATTGATGTAATGTTACAAAAGAATGCGACTTTTGTATTTTTTTTCATTAGATGAGATATACTCATATTAGTAATTAGTCATTCATTTTAATTTCAATTTTCATGAAAAGAATTAGACCCTCAAATGAACTCTTACCATAAATAAATTATATCTTTTTTAGATTTATTTTTTTTAAAATTTCTTTTCTAAATTTTCTTAGGTTAATTTTTAACATTTTTTTCTCTCATTATTAATAATTTTTAAGTTAAAAGGTCAAGCTCTAATCTTTTGATATTAGTCTAAATTTAATATGTAATGCAATTTCCCTTTATTATTTATGATAATTTATATTTATATTTATATTTTCATTAATTTCAAGACTTATACTGCAAAATTTCCACAAATACAGGAAATAATCTATATATTAATAAAACAAAAATATGAAAAAAAGACAGATCACATATTTCTCCACTCGCAAAATCCAAGGGCATTTTCGTCATTGTAGAATTTCACGCGGATATGTTTATTTTGGTAATTGTCGGAAAACGACAAAAGCGAGTTTGGGTAGAGAGAGAATACGCTGACTTGGAGTTGATATAACGGACGGTTGTGTGTTTGTGGGGAAGATAGAAAGCGTAAATGATTGGATGCCACGTGGCATTCCTTGATTTGACCTGCTGTTGCCAGGCGACAGAGCACGACTCGTCACACCGCTGATTGCGTGGACGAAAACTCGTTATCTCAGCCCCACCTGAGAAATGCTCAAAAGCTATTCGCGGGAGTAGCTACACGCATCCCAAGTCAGGCACGTGCCGAACATGTCACGTGAGTGTGCACTTCATCCGGTCCTGAAATGAGTACGCACTGTTCAAAAGGTGGGCCCACGAGTGTGGTTGAAACGGACGGTTGTGATGAGATAGAAACCAACGGTGCACGTTGAACGTACGTGTAGCCTACTTGATGAGTGGGCTTCACTCCATTTTCCAAAGGATGCAAACGGGCCGGCATGCGTCACATCCATTGCGTTTAGTACCCGACCCATTTAATAATCGGTAGACAAGAGACCCGATTTGACGGGCATAATGTCTGAATGAGGTCTACGTCTGGAATGAGTTGGATTTGGCTGTATCTGAGCTCGGAGGATCCAGATCCGACCCATTTATCTATGGGTTGGGTCTTAGGACGTCAGTTCCCCTAATCTGTTGTGTGTGTGGGACCCACAGGATGTACGTTTCGCATCCAACCGTCCAATAGAGTCGTCCAAAAAAACCAAGCCCATCCATCATCAGGCGGGCCACACCATCAAAGAAGATGGGAAAAAAGGCTTAAAATCAATGCATCATGTCATTCACAATCGAGTAGACAGAGGTAAATACGAGGTAAATACAAAATCGTATTATACAGTACTTTAAATCTTGATCAACAATCCTAAAAATCTTCAAATTTATACGGTGGCCCGCACCAAAGTCTATAGACATAATTTTTAGAACGTCCAACTTTCAATTTTCCAATGATTCTTGTACAATTATGAGATGAGCAGCGAGGATTAATTTAGATGTCAGGGTTTTTTTTTTTTGGGGTTAGCTTATTAGTACACACATACGATGTTAGCCACCCACACTAGGGATCGATACCAAGACCTCAAGTGTTGAAAGGAGGTATCTCCACTCAGTCTACCAGTTGAGCTATGGATCTGGGTATAGATGTCAGGGTTAAAACTCTTTGATCATGTTAGCTTTGAGAGATCATTATAGAAAGGGTGTTTTAGATTTTAAACTAACCCAACAGGTTCAAAATCATATAAAAATAACTGAACAGTTGAGGCATTAAATGCTGTATAATTTCAAGCTTACATGGATAAGTGTGAGAAATCCAAGCCACACATCAAGCAAGATCCACATATTCATAAGATGGGTTATTAATAAAAATCTGAGCTGATGAGCTGGTGGACCTGGTTTTTTGGTTGGGTTATCTGCACAAAGTAGTTTGTACAGTCTGTTGGTGTCCCGAGGAAGTACACTGGTGGAAGAGAACTTAACAGGGTCTATCCCTATACATAAACCATGCTGCATACACTGTATGAGAGAGAGAGACAGAGAGAAAGAGTATTCCTTTTCCTTGAGTTTGCCATTTTTGCAGATTGATGTTACTACTCAAAGAGACTCCAATACCAAGGAGCCCCTATTTCCATATTTTAGAAATCTCTCTTCATTTTATTTTCAATTTCAGATTTCTTGCAACCGAGTATGACTGTGTTCTAATATTCACAAACTAATCAACAAATAGAGTTTATGAGTTTGAAAAGTGAGCCGTAAGATCATATTAGAGAGCTAATTAAGGAGAATTAGAAACCCTTAATATTAGAAAAATCATATAAATTACTAAAAAATTGGCATGCGGACCAAACTTAGAGACATGGGAGGTAAATACTCTTGCAAAGTATGATAGTTGATATACGTGTATTTAGAACATAATTCTCTTTTTAATTTTTCATATTGGAAAAATTGCAACGAATGGGCCATCATTAAAAATTCCAAACCATCAAGTTTTTTTTTTTTTTTTTTTTTTTTTTTTTTTTTTTTTTTTTTTAATTACTAAATTGTGGATTAAATGTCTACCAATTTGACTATTATATAATCACACAGGTATAATTTTTTTATACATGGTCCATCTAAATTATGTCTCACAATTTAAATGGCTTAATTTTAGTTACTTCCATGACACGTGTACAATATAAAATTGGTTGTGTATCAACTATCATACTCTTTTAGAGTATCAAAGGTCCACTCTATTTAAAAATAGTCATTTTGGTAGAGAGAAGATTATATTGATTTGTGAATATTCAATATATATAAACTATGATTTTTAATAGATAATTACTGTTAACTAAAAAAAATATAAGAAATCATTTTTATTAATGCAACCAAACATGACCTAAGGAAATTGCAATATGCTTATTACCACTTCATTAGATGAAAGATTGCAATTTTATTTGATAATGCACCCAAACGCGACTCTAGATCAGTTGGGCAAGAGAAAAGAGTAAGGACAATAAAAACGTGACTCATGTTAGAAATGAACAATAAAATCCTATTTCAATTGAAAAAGTGTATTATCTCATTACCAAAAGTGAAAAGTGGCCTACCTATCAAATAAGCTGGGTGTGGATGTATGTGGAATTTCACCTTGTTAGCTGGTTTTCAATTCTGATAAGTGGGCCCGTGATTTGATAATCCAGTCCAATGATTGTGCCGCCCAGACATGACATGGATATATTATATCTCAAAAATATCCTCCAACATAGTGAACTTTGCTTACATAAGCAATTAATCTGTAAGGAGGCTCACTAGATGGACGGTTCTGATTGATTCATCACCTTACCACATCTACTAACGGGAGGAGAAAAGCTTTATTAATACTCTGGAGAGTGTGATGTAATACACAGTCCTTTGGAAATTACTTAGTAATCAGATGCACAATACAAGCAATTCAAATTAAACTGACCAAAGTTATGGGTCCCAGCTTAGATATATCATGAACCAAAAATGACACTCATTTAATCATTTGACGACCATATGGTGGACACTTATCGGACGGTTAGCAATGATACATACCCAACGGTTTCAACAAACAAGTGTCTTCAAATCAGAGTAAGGATTATTTGATTTACATCTGGTGACTCAGATACAGTGAGTTCCGCAATTTAGTCAGTCTAATTTGAGTAAATTTATGATTTTTGAGTGTCTGTATATCAAGTGTCATAGGTTGCAGGAGTATCAAATAACTCCCTCATACATGGGTTCTTCCCTCTCTATTGCATCATGTCCCCTAAAAAAATAAAAATCATGGACGTAGAATGTGGATGTGGTTTTAGCACTATCCAAAATAATAAAAAGCAATAAAAATAAATAATGAACTACTTGTTGGTAGAGAGAGAGATGTGGATGGATTTTGAGAACATTTTCAAAAGATTATAATCATTGAGAAGGAAATCAGATTCTTGAGATTGTCTTGTTAGGAAGTAGGCAAGCATCATCCACTTTTCTCTCCTTTTTATGTCTCAAATCAAGCTTTCAATCTAAACCTTTTAAATATTAGTCTTTAAGAAATTTCCTTTGGCTTTCCTCCAAAGATGAATATTTCATTTTTTTAAAAAAAAAAGACTTTATGACTTGGTCCAACTTATTAGGTCATGAATTGAGTCGCTACTTTGCCTTAGTTGGAATGACTTGTCCTAGTCAGGTCAAATTACACATTTTTGGGTGATTGTCGTGTGTGTCTTAACGGCAATCCACATATTTGCCGTGCGTCTTAACGGCCGTTGCGTAAAGATAACAGTACAAACCGTTATACATTATAAGATCGTGACGATCATTATGAAAAATAAAAAAAAATCTATAATCATCATTACAGCTTATGTAATGGCCGTTACACTTTTCGTAAATGATGTTACTACTCAACAATAATCATTTATGAAATATATTTAGGTTTTTTAATTTCTTTTAATAAAAAAAGAGACTGTAACAGCGGTTAAACCGTATCATAAATGCAATAATTATCACTGTTATCATTGTAAAATACCTTGCATACACCCAAATGCAAGATTACTAACTTATCTCTAATTGGTATTAAGATCAAATAATTAAATTGGCCACATTTGGGCTAACTATTATTAACAAGAATATATATATTATATATATATATTATAATATATATATATATCACATTTCAAGGAGTATAATCATGTATGCTCAATGGTATGGTAATCACCATGCTTTGAAGCTATGTGGGGTCCGCTGGGACATTTAGTGCTCTCTGGACCGTCCATTAGTCAGGCTTAGATCCAAAAATCTAGCCTGATATATAGCTCAGGTGGGCCACAGAGAATGAAACAATGAACACTAGGGAGATAGACACCCATAGAAACTTCCAAATGGAACGTGGGATCCATTGTATGGATGTGATCCAACCCGTTCATCAGGTGTGCCCCACCGGGACTGAAGGAAGGACCTAAACTCAAGCCATTCTAAAACTTAAGTGAGCCACGTCAAGTGCATATCGACGTTCTAGGTGTGATTGTGCATTTCTACATTCGGTGTGTCCCATCCGAGTTTACGGTCAGGATTATTCCTGGAATTTAAGGTGAACATCACAAGGTGCACCGAATGCACATCTGAGGTTCAACGTACACGTCACAGGTGGGCCCATACGGGTCGTACGTTTGGACGTATGTGATCATTCCCCACATTTCCATGAATTTCATTATTTATTTTAATGGGTAGGATAGGACCAAACACGTCATTTCAATGTCACAATCTTCATGACTTCCGTGTCGTATCACCGCTAGACCAGAACTTATGTAATTTAGTACTCATGTCCATGTAATTTTGGGACTCGAGAACCCAAATCCTGCAGATGTGATTTAAGCCGTCCGGACTAGTGGGCCATCTTGCCGGAACCGTCGAAACCTGATTTTAAAGAGTACTTTTTGCTAAGCCATCTGCAAGTCACTCCCATGTGCCAGCATGGCATACAGGTACAATATTCAAGCAGGTCATCAGGTGGGTCCCACCTAAAAAATGTTATTGTCCTAAATTCGGGATGGTCCATTTATTAGGTGGACCACTGATGTAAGAAATACACGGACTGGATGGGTTTGAAAACATGAGCCAAGTTTTCTCCGAGCTTGTTCCGTAAAGAGCGGCCAGATGATTAATGGACGGATCTGATTCTTGGGTCAAAGCATCTATACAGTGGGACCATACTGATGGATGGATTGGATCTTACAGATATGTGCCATGCTGGGACATACGGTTGCGTGTATATGAGCTACCTTGTACACGCGTCCAGGGCCTTTTGGATTGGATTAAGAAAATAAAGTCCTAATATTTTAAATATTAATCCACACCCCATTTAGTTAATAATATCATCCCTAAGATCGGCCCATGTATCGATCGATCTGGACCGACCATTTGATAGGCGACCTTGGTGATGGGTCAATGATCAAACACTACACAAACTGCCAGTTTCTAACCATTGGAATTTGTGGATTTTTCTTAGCCGTTTCTCCAAATTTTCTTGACCGTTGAAAATTAGAACATTCAATCAGCACAATTTTTAGACTGCTGCCCATCCAATATAGGGTACCATTTATTAAATGGACCCCAAATCAACGGTTCCTATGAAGATCTTAGAAATAACAAAATTGATATCTATAAAGACAAGGTGTGTCAAACAAGAAGGGTGGATGTAAATATCAACTCCCAAATATATTTAAACATTGTTATTTTAATATCTACCCAAGCAAACCAGAAAATCTCAATTTCTTTTTTCTAGTTTTAACGAATAGGAAGAAAACCCTAAAATCCGATTTCTACATAAATATGTGAAAAAAAAAAAGAAGCTATACCATGCTATAGAAAGCAACAAAGTACCCCAAACTGCAGCAAGCAAGAAAAGCTGATTTTTATTCCCTTGGGCTTTGGACCATTTAGTATTTTTTCTATTAAGAATTCATTTAACAGCAGATTTGGTGAGGTTGAGGAAAAACCGTGTTCTATGATGGCCTGATGTGGTGAGATTTGATTAAGTCACGTGATATTATCAAAGATGGGTCACCCAAACTATGTTGGGAAGTGATTTAGTCTAATATATGCTTGAACATCGCTAAATTATGACACCAAAAGTATTATAAGTTTAGCTTATATGACCCATGTTTCACGTGCCAACAAGGACTAAGTGTTAGTGGGCCATTGGAGAGGTATTTTTTTCTTTCTTTAAAGAGTGATTTTTAAGGTAAGTTATATTAGGGTTAAGAGAGTTACAATTTTTGTTATATTATATATATATATATATATATATATATATTATATATATATAGCCTCTAAGGGATGAGGTAAAATTTTTTGCTGTAAGTTTTTTCTATCCCTATAATTTTCTTTGAAAAGTAAATTGGTCTCTACTTTGTGCCGTGGTTTGTTTTTTTTTTTTTTTTTTTTTTTTTTTTTTTTTTTTTTTTTTTTCTACAAGGATTTTCCACATAAAAATTATGTGTTCTTTGTGTGAGGTTACTTGGATTTTTTGCCTTCTCAGATTTGTTTCAATATAAATTAAGGTGCTTTCATAAGGCTGGTTCTCCAACCAGCAGTATTAGAGCTAAGTCGGTTTGTTAATTTGGATTTGAGATATTACGTCAATGAGATCAAATACAAAGTTCGAGACAGAGAAATTCATGGGTAAAAATTAATTTGAATTATAGAAATTGAAGATGAAAGCCATCCTAGTTCACCAAGGGTTACAGTATACACTCATTGAAAAAATGCATCGTCTGGAATCTATGAAGGAAGAAGAAAGTAATGAACTGAATCAATGAGGAATTGGTAAGAAGTCATGCCTACGCATTGTAATAGCGAGAGCACGATTAATTTGGCGAAGAACTTTGTATATCATTCTTAAACTAAGCACATTAATGTTCATCATCACTTTATTCAACAAATACTAGAAGAATGAGATATTATTCTTGAGAAGATTCATACTAGTGAGAATCCGGCAGACATGTGTATGAAGGTCGTTACTACAAAGAAGTTCAAGTTTTGCTTGACTTTGCTTTACTTCTCTAGGCTTGGTAAAAAAGGTATAGAAATGGAGTGCGCAAAAAGCAATGCTAGTAATGCTTAAAAGAAGATTGGCAAGGTAATGAAGTGATTTTGCTATCAAGGTGGAAATTGTTAAAATTATGACACTAAAATTACTATGAGTTTATTCACTTTCATGAGCCCATATAACTCATATTTCACATGCTAACAAGGCCCAAGTATTTAGGGACCTTTGGAGGGATATTTTTGACATTTTCCTCTTAAAATGGTGGCTTTTAGGGTTAATAGAGAGTTACAATTTTTTGTTATTTTTTTGGGTGTTTCGAAAGCCTCCAAAGGAAGAGACTTAGGGTTTTTTTTTTTTTTTTTTTTTTTTTTGTCATAAGTTCTTTTCATTCCTATAATCTTCTTTGAATAGTAGATTGATCGTTGCTTTGTACCATGATTTTTTCCCACAAGGGTTTTCCACATAAAAATTATGTGTTATTTGTATGTGGTTGTTTGGATTTTTCGTTCTCTTGTTTATTTCAATCCATCTAGGTTAAGGTGCTTCTGCAGGGTCGACTCTCCAACAAACATCACACGTCGATTGACCTAATCAAATCTCACCACCTTATGGCCTCATCGAACTTAGTGTTTCTCTAGCAACACCAATTCCGGTTCCATTGATCGGATTGTTAGGATTGCATGATCACTATAATTTTACAGAAATGCTAATCCAAAATGGGACCCACAATTTGGATGGTATAGATAGTTGTACATCATTGTCGTGTGCGAGGAGGTGAACCACTACCATTTTTTAAGTGGGGCGGACGTTCAACCCTATAGATACACCTATTATTTTCTACCATTACAACTTTAGACTGCCTTATTGTCATTAGAAGTTGAAATAAATGGTGCAACTTCCCAATAAGGTTGAATGTAATATCAACTCCCAAGGGTAAAACATGAAATACTTAACTAAGCAAACCATAAAAATGTCCTTCTTTTTTCCATTGCATAAAAAAAAAGAAGAAAGAAAGAAGAAAGAAAGCTCTTCCTATATCGAAGAAAGCAACAAAATACTCCAAATAATGTTATTAAAATATCTATTTCCACAAATAAGAAGATTTTTTTTTTCCTTGTATTTTTTACACATAGGAAGAAAATCCCAAGACCTATTTTGATAAAAATAATAAAAATGCTATTTCCATATCGTACAAATCAACAAAGTACCCTAGACTACAAATGAGAAAAAAAGCTGATTTTTTTCTTGCATTGAATTTGGGCTACACACTACTTTACCCTAAGGCGTCGTTTGGAGCATGGATTTCTAACCGTAATTTTCAAATTCTGAATTTAGAATCATGGATTTTCAATTGTGTTTGGTAAACTAAAATTTTAAAATTCTGAAATTAAAAAATTACGTTGTGGGCTTAAATTTTTTCTTTGAAGATTCTTAAAATTATTTTATTTGTATTCAAGATAAAGTGTGGTGAAGTAAAGTGTCTTAAATATTCTTACATGATATACGGTGTGCAACATGTAGATAATAATCACATTGAGCCCCTTGTGAGATAGCATGAACCTAAACATAAGATAATTTCAAACATCACGTGACCAACAAAAGTAGACCAAATAATTTTATAATTCAAATAAAATCCCATATTTTTTTAGGTATTGATTAATTTTTTCCGATTGTGTGGCCCACAATGATTTCATTAGCTTGATTTTTTTAGCATCTCGCTATCTTATGGCATCATTACAAGTGAGAATATCTAGAGGTGTGAATGTGTACGATGACCTTCAAGAGAGGAGGAGATATTAGTAATGACAACCGGAGATGATTGAAAATCTTGAATATTGATTTTTCAAAGTTTTAAAAAAGAGCTCTTTTCATAGATTTAAAATCTATACTTTTTAGGGGTGTTCAACATTACTCCATTTTCAAATCTTAGATTTCAATTCTCAACTGCCCAAAATTTAGGATGTTCTTAGGTGCCATATGACCTTGATGATGTAAGATAGCACGAATTGACTAAAAGAAGTCCAAATGAAAGCGGAAGTGGTCTATCAGAATTAGACCCAGTTCTACGTGGGGCATTGATGTAGTATATGCCATAGATGCACTCTTAGGATAGTTAGACCAAAAGAAGTCCAAATGAAAGTGGAAGTAGTTTGTCAACAATCCTATGTAGGGCACAATATATATAGCTGAGTCCCAAGCATGTCCGTTTCAAAGAGATTCATTTTGGATAATGAGAGATTCCTAGTTAAAGTGTGTATCGCAAAATAGCCATAACTTTTAATCTGGACATCGTCATGAAATACACAACATATTGATATTTATGTAACGGTGGCTCCAGGGTCAACCAACCTGCATAGCAGGTCGTGGATGCCTATTTCACAAGAAACACTCGATTTATGGGTCACAATCAGGATTTTAGAAATTTTTTTACTACTTTTGGTAATTTCTATTTCATCATATCTTCTTGTTTTTGCAGTTTTAGGATTTTTCGTCTTTTTAAAAAATTACTTATAATAATGCTAGTAATGCTTGGGTAATGTTTATTTGATGTGCCTAGTTTTGACAAATTTAATCTTTTGGGAGATTTTTACTATTTTAAATAATTTTGAACTAAGGTTTTAGATCTTCTACACAGGTGAGGTAATCGAGCACTTGTAGATCATTATTCAATAAAATATTCAAATTTTCTCTTTTATTATTGTTTGTGAATTCAAGGTCTTATTACTTAAGGAAGACGGTGATCTTCTTTATTGGTTTTATAGGCTCTTCCCTACGCCACCTAATGATCCATTTAATAGCCATTAATTTGGTAATTAAATTTTCTAGTGTGATTTTAGAGAATGCTAAACCTACAACTAGAGGTGGATTAACTGTTACACAGGTAACAACTTAATGGTGTTACCATTACCATGCGGGGCTCACCTTGATGAATGTGTTTCATATCCATGTCGTCCAGCCATTTTTTCAATTCATTTAAGGATGTTATTCAAAAATTAAGAAGATCTAAATCAGGTCCTTGCTCTTGCTCCAGTGGTAGACTCTTAGGAGTTTCAACACCTGGTCAAGGGTTCGAGCATCCATAGGTGGTGAAATCCCACTACGGCACGAGTGTGTGGTAGTGTATTTAAAGAAAAAAAAAAAAATCCCACTAAGGCATGAGTGTGTGGTGGTGTGTTTAAAAAACAAAGAAACCCATTTTGGTTGACTTTCTCAATGGGTTTGATGGAAGATAAACATTAATTACAGATCTACTTATGGTTGGCCTTGGGAAGTTTTTAAAGGGGTGACGCTCACTAAGCTGTTACTGGGTAACACCTAATAGTATACGCATCCACAATTTGGATGCTCTAGATACACTTTTGCATGGTTATATTATTTTTAAAAATAATTTAAAAAGTAGAAAGAAAGGGTGTATATTTCAAGCCATAAGGGTGGATGTAAACATCAACTCTTAATAATAAATCAATGTTAATGTCCAAACAAACCAGAAAATCATTTTCATTTTTATTTACTACTTTTCAACAAGAAAACCCCAAAATTCATCTCTAAAAAAATAAAAATAAAAAACATTTTACTATACTGTACTATAGAAAGCAACAAAAGTACACCAAACAATGTTATCGAAAAATCGGCCAAAACAAACAAGAAAATATCAATTTTTGTGTTTTTCACATAAAAGAAGAAAAATCCAAAAACCATTTTGTATAAAAAAATAAATATTTTTCTTTAAAAAAGCAACAAAGTACTACAAATTGCAAATGAAGCAGCTCTACTGACACCATTTCGATGAAAAAAGAAAAAGAAAGAAATTGTAGAACACTAACAATAAAGAGAAGATATTCGTCTTATTCCCCTTTTCTTGGTTGAAGATTGTTGGTCATTTTCGAAAACTCCACACTTTCTTTGGTAGTTACTGCATCTTCTCCTTTGTCATTTTATCTCCATTGCATCACTTTTTAGCTATAACTGACATATACAAGGACCAACTCGAATCTTCCTTGAATCATGTTATGTGATGTGTGTTCCTGTCTCTTTTTTTTTTCGTACATCTGACATTCATGGGCCCCACCACTCTGGCAAAAATACCCTGATGGGATAATCTTAATCGCCCAGTAACTGAAGGGGACATTTTTAATAGCATCCATCTATACACATTGGTTAGACGATTAGGACTGTCCAATCAATAATATTGTGTGTTTTTTTTTTTTTTTTTTGGTCCATTTGCCATTGGACATGTTCAGTGCAAGGTTGGATCTGATCACTAGTATCCAATATGGTAATCTAATACTTTTGTATATGTACAATTAGTAAACATGTACTAATGGGATGATATCCTAGCTACTAGTTTGTGTACTTTGATTATTGGATATGGATGGTTAGAAAATATAAAATGGATGGTTTCTATTCAATGGATAAATCCCATAAATAAGATGGCATTATTCAGTTGTTGTGATTTTTGGTGTGGGTCCCATCCAATCTAGACAACAATAGATGGACAGTCTGGGGTGACATGGACACTACATTGAGGTTGGAATGATGATTTTGGCATGAATTTTAATTACAAATTATTGAGAAAAAAGAAGATATTAAGACCAAACATTTCCTTACTTGAGCTTCTATGATTGATGACCTTCTCTTTTAGTGTTTGTTCCAAATTATCCATTTTTGTTATGTGATATAATTCACCTCATTTTAAAAATGATGGTGCCTCATCAACCATACATATGTTGTACATTGATTTAGACCGTTCAAATCGTTAACCTCATCGGGGATAGAGAATGACTTAGAAAATTACACCAATAATATGATTGTAACTGTTTATTTTTAATATGTGTTTAGACCACTTATTATTTGACTTTTATACTTTGATATCCGTAAAATAAATGGCTAAGATTAGTTTATTTTAAGACGTATGTTCTGTCCAAAATGCGCCCCAAAAATTAGATGGTGAAGATAGTTGCATGAGTGTGACAAAATCCCAAACTCTATGGGACCCACCATATTATATATGTGGGATCCACTTCATAAGGTGAGAATTTCGTTGTTCAAACAAATATCAGACCAATACAACAATCACATCGGCCGAATTAGTGTCAACAACTTAAAATTATGCCTAAAATCTCTAGGTTTGTGTGGTGTAATGTAAATGTTGGATCAGGCTTAAAATTTTATATATATATATATAATAGATATATATATATATATTATATATATATATATATATATATATATATATATATATATATATATAAATATTCACTTCATCCTTGTTAGCCACACCTGATGAACAAGTTTGATAGAAGATAAGCACCATTGTGGCCCCATACACAAACTAATATTCAGCGTTTGATCTTTATTGTTCCATATGGTGTGGCCCATCCAAATTGTTTATTTCATTGTTATTTGGCCCTAGGGCCTAGCATTGAGGGGGACACCTTATGGACAGAGTGGATGTAACACAAGTAATGTATTGGGCCTACAAAACTTACATAAAATGGGTGTAGTTGAGGATCCACTCCTTCTCTTATGGACCCAACTCATATGTTAATTAGTTTTACGCTTTTGGAAAATGGTGATGGCTTATCCTCAAACATGGCACGTATGTCTATACTACTAACCAATCATCAAAATATATCCTAGGTAAACAAGCGGGTCATGTATTGAATCATATGAGCCTAATTAATTGGACCCCATGCATGCACATGTCATTACCGATGTAACCTTTTAATAAAGTGAGCCAAAGCATATATTATTGGGACTTTTAACTTCTCACGCATCTGATCAAGTCTAAGGAATGCATCTCAAGTTTAAGGATTAATAGATTTGTCAATGCTAATACCTTTACAAGTCAATCTTATTCATGCATGATGGGTTCCTGGTCTAGAGACTTAAACTTGCTAAGTATTCATGGTAAAAAAAACGTAATGGGATCTATGACCAACAATGACCGTTATGTCTAATCTCAAGTTTTGAAGGACGCTAGTAAAAATCATTTTCTTTAACCATAAACATGTCACATTATATCAAGTCCCAAACACATTAATGAGAAAAATAAATAAATCATACTAAGATAAAAACGAGGTCCCTAACATATGCATAAGTTTTCAGAATACAACACTAACATTAGCTCTATTAACGCCTAAGAAGGATGGTTCCTTATACCACATTTGGATGAAAGGGGCTGGTTATTGATTGATGGAAATAGATGTAAGGGGTGACTATCACTGGATTAAGATTAGACCCAGTGATAAATGGAAGCCGGATTTTTAAGACCTAGGACGGCTTATTGAATTGATAATAATGTCATTTGGGCTTTCTAATGCATCTAGTGATGACCCAAGTGAATATTTTATAAGTCGACTCATTGTTATATAGTTGTGATGAAGATGAACATGTTGGCCATTTATGGGAGATGCTTACTATCTTTAAGGAGAATAAGTTGTACACAAATATAAAAAAAGTGCTCTGACCAATAACCTTGTGTATTAAGCTATACTGTGAGTAACAAGACATTCATGTTGATTAATAGAATATAAGAGCAGAGTGGCATATTCCTAAGATTGTCAGTGAATTAAGGAGTTTTCATCGGTTGACAATTTTTTATCATCGATTTATGAAGAATTTCAATTTTATTGTAGCACCCATCCAAGAATACATGAAAAAAAATGGCATGTTAGGTAGATGGAGGTGACCTAATAGAGTTTCACATTTGTTTTAAAAAAGTGTTTATTTCTTTTATTTTAACCTTGATAAATTTTAAAAAACTATTCAAGATTAAGTGTAATTCCCCGCATATTGAAATCAAAGCTATTCTATTCTAAGAAGACTGGCCCAAAGTATTCTATAACAAGAAATTGAGTAATGTGCATAACACATATGAATTTGAGTTATATGTTGCTGTCTAAGCTCTGTCATTAAAAGCACTATCTTATACAGTGGTAGTTCATTTTCTATATAGACCACCTGACCTTTAAACTTAAGTAATAGCTTTCTAAGTGGGTAGTGTTTGTTGGGGGCCGTTGCACAAAACCTTAAGATCTAGCCTCCCAAATAACACCAGAATTATGGGATAATAAAGCAATGAAATAAATCAAAGCATAAACCACACAACACGAGATTTTTACGTGAAAAATCCTCAAAGAGGTAAAAACCGCGAGACCTAGTCAGATCAACAATCCACTATGAAGTAGAACTTTACAACCAATTACAAGCACACACTGCTTGGATCAAACCTTCTTCACTCATGCAGGAGTGGATAAACAATAAGAGAATAAATAAAATGGAGAGATCTCATCGATCACGAGGACGTATAAGTGCTGAGATGTCAAGTGCACAATAGATCACCTCTACGAGTAGAACCTCCCTTCCACAAGCTTCCTCTCTCTTTCTCTCTCTCTCTCTCACACACACACACACACACACCTACCTTTGATAGTCCTAAACCCTTTAGCAAACCCTCACAAAGCTTTAAGAAACTCTCTTGCATTAACCTAGAAAAGCCCTAGGAACCCCTATTTATAATTTAGGCAACTCCCTTTCGCACCTCTTGCGAAACCGTCTCAAATTTCCGCAGTCCACATAAAATCCGTACTCAAATCTACGTAACCTCGACTGGTCGAGTGGCCCACTTGACCGGTCGAGCGGCCCACTTGACCGGTCGAGCACCTCTCTCGACTGGTCGAGCGGCCCATTCGACCGGTCGAGCACCTCTCTCGACTAGTTGAGTACCACGAAAAATTTCAAACCAAACTCACCGGAGTTCGAGTCGAGCCAGTCCTCGACTGGTCAACCAGTACCCTTGACCGGTCGAGCCATGAGGAGAATCCCCATCAGTGTTTTTACAAGAATTTATTTTTATGTCGAAGCACAGGTCTTATCAACAAAATAAGGTGGTTGATGCACCAAGTAGGAGGGCTTCTTTATTACTCACCCTAAGCAACACAATTGAAGGATTCGACTACTTGAAAGAATTGTATATTGCAGATGAAGATTTTATGAAGTACAAGGTAAGTGTCGGGCAGGGCAACTGTCAAAGTTACATGTATAAGAATAATTTCTCTTCAAAGAGAATCGTTTGTGTGCTATCAAGATGGACATTTAAGACATGATAAAAGCATCACTCTTATGGAGTGGTATTACTAGTTGCAATTAAAAAAAATTATGTAAAGATGTCCTATATGCCAAGCAGTTAAGGAACAATTCCAAAACACTAGTCTTTACATTCATTTACGAGTAAAGACACATCGTAGGATGATTCGTCTATGGATTTCATGATGGAGTAGTCAACAAGGTATGGGTTCTGTGTTTATTGTAATAGGTTTTCTAAAATGGTGCATTTCGTCCCGTACAAGAAGACGATCAATGTCATGCCCCAAAAATTAGATATAGAGTGTGCACCCTCAGACCTGAGTTACGGTCCATGACTTGTACACCAAGCATACATAATTCCGCTTATCATACAGTTGATAGGAGACGTAATTTAATGTATTTTAGGTTTCTAGCACATTAAGATTTATTCATCCACACAATTACATATTCATTCTACTTTTAATTCTACCACATATACATCCACTCAATATATATTTCTAAAACTGATATACGCTCACCTATTTGAGACTTTATTCAACTAAAATATTAATATTGTTCAACAAAGGCATGTATATAAATAATATCAAATTTTAGTCAAAACACCACTAACTATAATAAATAGAAATTAAATCTCTTATCATTCAGCCCTGTAAATAATTCATTCATCCAGAGCGGCAAGTTCATCTTCCGCCAAATATGACCATTTGTCCTGAGTATCATCCGCTCTCCCAGCCTTATCCTCCAATACCTGATTTGATTGTCTTGCATTGTTCATCACTGTACAATTGTTAAATCCACAATGTTAGCTAGCCAAACTAGTGAGTGAACCCAATATGGTTCATACATAACACAATATAAGATAACACAAAGAAAATGAATTGGTAAGGATGCAACATGAGTATGGATGCAGAGATGTCATGCGACACATGTCAAGTGGGATGATCATCTACATGCTTGGGTTGGATATCCGTCAATCTGAATCTGTACCCTTCAAACATCCATCGTAGGGAGGCATGGGCAATCTGTACCCATTGGACATCCACCTAGGTAGGCATAGGCAATGTATACATCTACTCCTTGAGTAGACTTCAACTAACATGGGCAGCTGACAATGAATCTACTAGGCATAACCATCCAGTAAGATCCCCAGGAATCTAAGCACAAGGTGTGCATGCATTCACATAGATGCATGTAGTGTATGCTTAATGTTTATGCATCAATATGTATAGTTAACAAATGCATCTCTTTCTGAGAGTAACTCATGATATCAATGATTATTAGCATGTTTGCTTATTTAATATATTTAAGAAATCTTTCAGGTCATGTATAAAAAACAAGAATGATACTAGCATATGAATAATAACATGTCAACCATATCAATCCTAATAATCACAACAATCACATCATCTATCTTAATCATATATGTATGAGACATGGTAGGATTCACTCACCTATTTGTGGTGTAATCGAATCCTTTGAAAAATTGGAAGCTTTGGAATCGAAACTTCAAATCCTTATTAAGATAGTTCAACAAATTACAATTAAATTAAACTATTCCAACAATGAGGTCCTCCTTTAGTTAAGTCAAGATGACCCACCATTACTCATTTGAATTAAATTTGAAAATAGAAAAAGGAACTGTTGATCAATGCAGACGATCGATTGAGCTAGCTCGATGGCCCTTGATCGATCTTTGGATTGATCGGCTAAAGATCGTTGAAATTTGGGATTTAACATCTCAATTCTCTAAACAAATTTTGGTTACCTTCGATCGATCGAACCTGCTAATTGATCAATCCAAATTGATCAGATTTAAATTGATTTAGTTGCTCGACAGATTGAATTATTCTCGATCGGTATCTCGATTGATCGAACTTAGACTTGATCAATTGAACAATGATGAGATTTTTCAACTTTAGTCGCTAAACAAAAATCAACACGTTCGATCGATCGATTGATCGACCGAAGTCATATAAGTCCTTTTACACAAATCAATTTTTCAAAATTTTTAGGGTTTATCTACTTCTTCCTTAGCTTTTGGAAATTCCATTAATCATGGGATTGGGTCCAACCCATTAATGGTTTTTCTCATTATCAAATTCAGAATAACCAAAGGATCGCTCGGATCCGAAATATACATAGTCTAAATCGGTTTATTGAAAATTATTTTTCGACCTGAACTATCTTCATTTATACTATTCATATATCATTGCGAGAAATCCCTTAGTCAGATCACCCTAGGATTTGAGGCCCTACTATGATTTGGCTTTAGGATCTCTCAAGTTGAATATTCCTATACTGATATGGCTGGATTTCTTGAAGCCGATCTCTCATAATGCATATTATAAAGCAAAAGTTGTTTCTTTTCTTCAAAACTTCTCCATGGATCCCAAATAATATGCGTAGAGTCTATCTTTCACATGCATTGGTTAGATCTAGGGTTTCTAGGTTAAGAGAATAAAAAGTTTAAAAGAAAATAATGAAATTCTTACCAGTAGAAGCCCCCCTCCCACAGACTCTCTTTTCCTCTCTCCCATGTCTGGCGACTAATAGGCTTTATGAATTTTTATAGAATTTCATGGGTCAGAGTCAAAGTTTCTAGACTAGGAGGCCCATGATGTTTGGACTATGATTAAATTGATGATGTACCAGGTTTGATTAATCTTATGACCTCAGGATGTGTGTGAAGTTCAAGATCTTGATTACACGTGGTTTGACATGCTTTACGAGGTCACCATGTCACCAACAAAAGTGGGTATAGTTAAGCTCATCCATCAAAGTTCGTTGAAATTCACATGGATACAAAAAGGATCTACTTGTTTCTTAAGAACTCACTTATGGCTTAGATCTTGGGGGTCATATGTTCATCAACTAGTTTTTCTGTTGGGTGCAATATTGAAATAGTTTTACAAATATTTTTAACTGTTAAAATTTTGTTTTAATTATTAGAATAATTTTAATCACTAATAATGAGATGGTTTAGATTTAGGGATCCACCATTTGATATGCAGGGGCATTGTGACTATGGTGAATGATAACGACGGTGTAGGGAATATAGGAGAAGGCATATCATAGACTTCTAATATAGTGTGACACATGAAAGATGGTAAGATGCAGAGTATCATAACTAATATCTCCTTGAAACCCTACTTCTTTCTTATATATAGATCATATTTCAACTACGAAAAAGAGAGCCTTGAATATCCTCATCCACTGAGTTTCACCTGCACGCACACACAAAGAAGGGAGATTTTCATCTCCCTCATTTTCTCCTTCACATCACATGCTTCACACGGGTGGAGTCCATTACGTAAACGACTCTTACATCTCCCTTAGCCCTATTCTAAGGTAGGATGAGTGACTCTCATCATCTCATTCATATGGGATGAATTAAGGAGAGACTTTTTAATTGAAAGAAAGACATTAACAAAAGGTAGTTCCCTAGTGGACTACTGGCCTTGGTTTTGTGCCCGAGCATCAAAACGACCTGCCTAATGGATGGGTTAGATCTCTCACGTGCAGTGTAGATGAGATACACGATACATGTTGGGATATGGAGTTTGAAAAACTATTTAAACAAAATAAATTTAAATTGATAATAAGAGAAAACTTATCGGTTTATAGAAGTCGAGGCGTGACGTGAGTCACTCGGCTTGAAATCGAATTTACTCCCCTTGGATAGCGTCCCAAGTGCAACAGGTTTCCATAGCAATCGACTTCCAGGATACAACGACTATGACCCGGTTCCAGCGGTGCACTCACTGTACACGGGTTCGAACCACTTGTAGTCTTAGCCCGAATTAGAAAATACTTAAACTACAATTTTAATGTAAAACAAACCTTTTATTACACATCAAAACATATAAGAAAAGATCTATTTATAGACTTTGTGAAGACACCATTAAAGGTGTAGAGACACCATTTCAAAAAGGGTTGTGACTATTGGGTTAAATGTCAATTGGTGTGACCCTTAGACTTAAAAAAATATAACTTTTCAAAACAAAATATGAAAGGATGCAACCTTTCAAACTTATGTTAAAAGACACATCTGTAGGCACATGCATACATATGGTGACAGTCATGGCCTATCCCAACGGATATATTGAAACACTAAATTATTTTAAAATAATTTAAAATACAACAATACATGGACGTGGCTTAACACGTGACTATTTAATCAATTAGGACACGGTAAGCGCTCCAAATTCGGCTGGCAATATTAGATGGTTAAGATTGTCTGGTCCGCATGATTTTCAGGCGTGCTTGATCAGAGCCAAAGTGTTGGATGGTCTAGATTGATTTTTATGCATGCCAATTGTCACGTGTGCTGTGGACGAACTGCGATAATTTAGAGAGTTGCCTAATTGCAGACCCTGTTGACGTTGCACGGTTCTGCGGTGTCGTGCACTTGAACTTCGGATGTACTTCAAGTTTCGGATCGTAACCTAAAATGAGTTGGAAAAATGGATGGACGGCGTGGATTAAACACATACATCATGGTGGGCCTCAGAGACTATTCACACCAAGGTAAAGAGCGGTGAGGGCCTCGCCACACAATCCCCGTCCAATCCATCCTACCCACCCACCCATGAAAATGCATGTAGAAAACGGGAGCGGATTAGGTGCGGCCCCCTGCCTCACCCAAGACGGTGAGGTGCTTACCCGCAGGGCCCACCTTGATGTATGTATTCTACATCCACTCCGTTCATCCGTTTTTCCAGATCGTTTTATGGCACAAAACTACAAATGAAGGAGATTTTAATCTCAGGTGGACCATACTGTAGGAAACAGTAGCGATTGAAAGCCCCACCGTTAAAAACTTCCTAGGGAGCACGATAATATTTATTTTTCATCCAACATGTTGATAAGGTCACATGAGCCTGGATAATGAAAAAAAAATAAAATAAATATCATCTTGATCCAAAACTTTCGTAGCCCACGAGGAGTTTTTAATGGCCAATCATCACTCTTTCCTATGGTATGGTCCACATGAGAATTGGATCAGCCTCAGTTTTGGGTTCAAGCCCTAGAAATATCTGGTAAAACGGACGGACGGACGGAATGGATATAGAATACAAACATCAAGGTGGGCCCCACGATAATGGCCAAACCGTCTTGGGTGAGGCGTGGGCCGCACCTAATCCCCTCCCATAAACAGAGATTTTTACCTGAATTGCCGAGGAAATCTGATTCTACCAAACAACCCCTAACTTCTTGGAAGTACGAAACAAGCTTCCTAGGTGTGAAATGACCAAATTGACCCATCTTCTTAAAGAAAAGAAAGTGGCGTTGACAATATCCAACCCTTCAATCAGGTGTACCCCACCATGATGATCACAGGCACGAACATTCAGGACAACCAAATCACTAGGTTGGCAACACGCGTTTTCTGATGATGAGATCTTCCTTTCCTAGATATCAGATCATCACGTTGCCGTATACCTATTGGAAGGTTCAGATGCTAAAAGCACGCCACGACGCCCCACTACTTTCTATAAAAAACGAACAAAGAACAATGGCAGTTTGGTCATTTAACCCCAATGGAACCCGTCCTAACACTTCCAAAAAGCAAAGACAGTGTTCGGTAAAATCAGAAAACCTGAGACCCTTCTCAGTATAAGTCCCATTTTAGTTTTTATTTTTATTTTTGTGGGGCGTATGAAAGCTGCCATGATTCTCATGCGCCCACTAATTAAGCCATGAGATCCAAGCCCTAACTTATCTTAGAAAAGGCCATTGACCCTAACAGTAGGGTGGGGTGTGGTAGGAGGAAGCAGGTGGGGCCCACCTTGTCTTGGACATATTAGGACAGGATGAGGGAAGGTGGGCCTCTCGTGGGACACCATATGTTTGGGTAGACGGTGGCAAAGCGTCTGACACACATCGCCCCGCTAAAAACGGAGAAATCTCTCTCTCTCTCTCTCTCTCTCATTTAGACAGCCTTGCTCCCATGTGCCCCTGTTTCAAAGCTCCCTTCCAAATACACCAACCCCACCTTTGTGCTTTTCATGCAACCCCATTGCATCTTTCCATCCCTTCATCATGACCATCATCCATCATCCATCCTCTATCATCATACATGGATCATGGAGATCTGTTTTCGTGCGTACATACATCGAATGTCAATGCATTTACCTCAATTCCAGACAGTTGGAATGGTGGGCCCATTCTATAGTGGGGGAGGGATTAGGTGTGGCACTCACCGTGTGGGACCCACCTTGATGAATGTACTCTATATCCACGCCGTCTATTCATTTTTTCATATCGTTTTAGGGCGTGAGCCCAAAAATGAAGAAGACCCAAATCTCAGGCGGACCATACTTTAGGAAACAATGGTGATTGAATGCATTACCATTAAGAACTTACTAGGGCCCACCGTAATGTTTACTTTCCATCCAAGCTGTTGATAAGGTCACATAAACCTGGATGAAGGGAAATATAACAAATATCAGCTTGATCCAAAACTTTTGTGGCTCATTAATGATCAATCACCACTATTTCCTATGATATTGTCCACCTTAGAATTGGATCTATTTTATTTTTGGGCTTCTGCCCTAAAACGACCTGGAAAAGTGGATGGACGGTGTGGATATAGAATACAAACATCGAGGTAGGCCCCACGGTACGGCTGCACTTAGTCCGCTTCTCTACAGTGGGCCGTACAACGAGAAAAGTGCACTGGTGGATGATCCTGAATGGAGAGTGAGGATGAGAAACAATCAGCCGTCTAAATTCACGAAAAACAAATGTTCCTTTGACTTGAGATTAGGACCGTCCAATTAATCTGATTTTGGCGTAATTTTAGATGGCCCATCCTGGAAATTTTTTTTTTTTTTAAAATAGCAATTCAGATTGGAATGTCCTACCTACAGGCTACAGAAAAGTGGATGGACCAATTAATCCTAGCCATTCACTTATGGCTACCAAATAGTTGTTGAAAGTAATATAGTGAGTGGTCCAAATTTAAAGGGGAAAATAGATGGTTAATATTTCTCTCCAGCCTAATTTTTAAGTCATGCTCCTTTCATTAATGGACCAGAGATTTTGGTTGTCTAGATTTCCCTGCAACTATGCCACGTGTATATTTGAAGAGTCACCTCCATTTTTAAACGGGTTAAAACTAAAAAGGGACCCTAGCATAAGTCTCCCACGTGGCGCACGCATCGGCGAAAGTTGCCGGAAGCGGATTGCGTACTGAGTAAACTCTGTGGGGCCCACATTCATTCAGGCATTTTATCCAACCCGTTCATCCATTTTAACAGATAATTTTATGGCTTTAAAACAAAAATTAAGCCTATAAAAAGATCAAGTGGACCACACCAACATAAACAGTGTGAATTGAACTTCTACCGTTGAAAAGTTCTTCGGTCCACGTAAGTTTTAGATCAAGCTGATATTTGTTTTTTTTTTTACCTTCATCCATTTCCGTTGGATCTTATGAACAGGTTAGATGAAAAGTACACATCACTGCATGCCTTAGAAAGATTTCAACGGTAGAAATAAATACTTCCACTGTTTCATGTGGTATGATCAAATTGAGGTGTGTATATACTTTAATTTTGTTCTCAACGCCTAAAATGATATTTAAAAACAGATGGACGTTATCGATAAACCAAATGCATTAAATGTGGGCCTAACAGAGTTTACTCGGTACGATAAGAGCGTACTAAGTAACTCAGTTCGCAATCCGATTTCAAAGCTGCCGGAAGCGGATTGGCTGGTGTACTACACACCAGCTATATAGCTGATGTAGAACGTGTCGTGCGAAGACAAGCGCTCCTCGAGATCCAAGTTGTACGAACGTTTGAAAGGAGTTCAAAGTTACATGGGCTGCGCAGTGATGTATTTATTATATCCACACCGTTCATCCATTGTTTGAGATCATTTCAGAGCATTATACATAAAATGAATCATATCCAAAGATCAAATGGACCACACCACAAATAGCAGCAGGGATAATGATTTTCATCGTTATAAAAATCGTAGACGTATATTTTCCAACCAATCTCTTCTTAAGGTCACAAAGACATGGATGAGGAGGAAAAAAATTTCGAGCCCGGATCCTCTGTTATCCGGTCAACAGAGAATTCCTGATACCCTTATCCTCATTTGTCCCTCACCACTCACTAAAAAAGTTAAAAAAATAAAAATAAAATAAAAAAGTTTCAGATGCCAAACCATTAAGGTAACAGGAAATCCCTATTGACCATATAACAGAGATCCCGACTCATAAACATTCATACTGATCTAAAATTTCTGTGACCCAAAATGGTTTCAATGGTAGACGTTCAATTCTTCCTACTTTTTATAGTGTGGTCCATTTGATAGTTAGATCTGTCTTATTTTTATTCTCTAGCTTTACCCTGAGCTCGCAAAATATATGGACAATTTGAATATAACACATACCTCATTATGAGACCCACAGAACTTGCTAACGTCAATACATCAGCTATATAGCTGATTTGTGGTACACCAGCCAATCCGCTTCCAAAGTTGCCCAGCCTCCTCAGTCCCCGCTCTTCCAAAACCGGAAATGATCACGAGTGGACCCACCTCAACTTCTGTGTAGTCGAGTTCAATCAGCATACTCAGACATTTGAACAACCAATCCGGACTGTCCATTGGGTCAAATATATATTTCTTGGGTTATGATGAAAAGAAATAGCCGGCCGTTCGATTTCCAAGCCATGGATTGGATGATTGGGATGATTAAATGAAGGTGGTTCTCGAATACAATAAGTAATTCTTGATCGCCCCAACAAATAGATGTATTAAATTGTTGATTTGAGCTACTCCAGAAAAATGTTCTACACCGTAGATTTTTAAGCTGTTGATTGGACGGTTACAGTCGTCCCATTGGAACCGAGCGCCATCGCCGATGGCGAATGCTCAAATTGAGTGGTCCTGACTTTAGAATATTTGTCATTTTTTTGGAATGTGAGCCACATTGGTGTTTTCTTTCTAAACTAAACTATTTATTTGTTGGACCACTTACATGTTTAGAATTTTCAACCAAAGATAATATTGTACAGGTCGTCCATGGAGAGTTTTTGTGTTGAGATTTTAAGAATATAAGAGAGTATGAACATTTTTGAAAACTTAGGTTTTAGATTTTACACCTCAAAGGATCACCGTTAGGATTTAATTGATCTAAAATCCATCTAATAAATTGTTATTGTTGATGTAAAAATCTGGTTCACCTTTCGCCGAGCTCTGAGCACTTGAGTCGAGCCCTATGTGCCTGCACAAGAGAAAGACAAAGGAGACCCTAGCTAGAGCAGGGGACCCTCCAATGCCAAAGTTAGGCTAGGAATCTGGGTGTAAGTAGTGTGGGTAGGTTTCGGGTGAGAGATTTGCGTACATGTTCTTGTGTATTCGATGGCTATTTATAGCTTTCAACTGGAGCAGACTACCCATCATTCTCGGCACAATCTTAGCCTCTAGCCGCGACTGACGAACATGCAGATATTGGTGGTTATGCAATTATTCTAAGATCGTGTGTTACTAGGGGTGGTTCGTGATGGGATTTTTTCCCCGTGCTCAACCGGTCATGAACCTTACACGACCGGTCGAGGGCTGGTGCACGACCAGTCGTGGAGTCGAGTCCTGACTCGACCCAAAGTCCAGTGACTTTGGGCTATTTTTCTTCGGGGTGCTCGACCGGTCGAAGGAGGTGCTCGACCGGTCGTGGGTGACGCTCGACCGGTCATGGTTACGCAGATTCGTTCCGCGATTTTGCGGATTGCGAAAATCTGAGTCCTTTCGCAACTGGGATGCGGAAAGAAATTTCCTAAAACTATAAATAGGGGTTCCTAGGATTTTTCTAGGTGGATGAAAAAGACAAGAGGGTTTCCTAAAGCTTTACAAGGGATTTGCTAAGAGCTATCAAAGGTGTGAGATAAAGAGAGAAAGAGAGAGAGGAAGCTTGTAGAAGGGATGTTATGCTCGTGGAGGTTATCCACTATGCAATTCATATCTCAGCGCTTCTACGTCCTCATAATTGGTGAGATCTCTCCGTTTTTCTTTTATTCTCTTATTGTTTATCCACTCCTGCGTGAGTGAAGACGGTTGTAACTTTCTACTTCATAGTAGATTGTTCATCTGGACAAGGTCCCATGGTTTTTACCTCTTTGAGGGTTTTATACGTAAAAATCTCTTGTGTGGTGTGTGGTTTATGCTTTGATTTATTTCATTGCTTTATTATTCCATAATTCTGGTTTGTTTCGGGAGGCTAGATCCTAAGTTTTTGTGCAAGGCCCCCAACAAAGTGATCTCAAAGCTAAGTTCATTAAACGGGTAGGATCGGTTTTGAATTATGGAACGTAGCTCGTCAAGGATGATCAGCCTCAATGGTTCTAACTGGACCATATGGAAGGCTAAGATGGAGGACTTGCTTTATTGCAAGGACCTATATTCTCCAATTTTAGACATATCAGCAAAATCCAAGGATATGTCTGATGATGATTGGAAGAAGATGGACCGAAAGACGGTAGGGTTTATTAGGCAATGGTTGGATGATTCTATATTCCACCATGTGTCTACGGAGACCTCAGCCGCTAGAGTATGACTGAAATTAAAAGGGCTATATGAGAGGAAGACAGCAGGTAATAAAATTTTTCTGATAAGACGACTTGTGAATCTCAAGTTCAAGGATAGTGGTTCTGTGGCCGAGCACATGAATGAGGTCAGCAATATAGTGAACTAACTCTCCGTTATGAAGATGGTCCTGGATGATGAATTGCAGGCTTTACTATTGCTTAGTTCATTGCCTGACAGTTGGGAGACATTGGTGGTGTCTCTAAGTAACTCTGCGCCGACGGAAAGATTTCCATGGAACAAGTTATTAGCTGTCTCTTGAATGAGGAGACAAGGAGGAAGTCTCAAGGGTCCACTCAGCAAGAGGCCCTTGTGACACAGGAACGGGGGAGAGGAAAGAACAGGAAGGGCGGGAAAGCCCGAGATAAATCAAGAGGCAAGTCGAGTACCAGAAAAGATGTTGATTGGTGGAATTGTGGTAAGAAGGGCCACTACAAGCATGAATGTTGTAGTAAGAAGAACGACAAGAAAGGAAAAGGAAAGGAGAAGGAAGATAAATCAGATTCCACTGCGATCGCTTCGGATGGTGACGTTGTAGTTATTCTTTCAGCAGATCATGATATATGTCTCATGGCAACGAGTCAGGACACTGACCAGGTGATTGACTCGGGAGCTTCTTTTCATGTGACTCCACGCAGAGACTTCTTCACAAGCTATAAGTCAGGTGACTATGGGACCGTGAAGTTGGAAAATTATGGCATATCGAAGATCGTAGGGGTCGGTGATATTTGTGTGATGACCGATGTGGGCTGCACATTGGTTCTCAGGGATGTGAGACATATCTCAGACCTTCGCCTCAACTTGATGTCGATGGGAATATGGATGATGATGGTTATGAAAGCCGGTTTGTTGGTGGGTGCTGGAAGCTCATCAAGGGTTCGTTGATCGCAGCCAGAGGAAAGAAGTGTTGCACCCTTTACAAGACAAGTGTCAATATGTAAAACGCCCTGAAAATCGGGGGTCGTGTATATACTCAACTCCCGAGTTCCCGGGGTCACTTATCATACATTTTATGGTTTTAACGCCCTGAAAATCGGGGGTCGTGTATATACTCAACTCCCAAGTTCCCGGGGTCACTTATCATACATTTTATGGTTTTATGATTAGTCAAATTAATTGCGTAATTTAGAACAACCTGGAACATGAAGCACAACCACAAGTCTACTGAAATGGAAGAAGACAACATAAATATCTATATACATGTCCAAAAGAATAAGGGGCACATGGCGCCACCCGACAAAACCGCAAAAGAATAAGATGTCCAAAAAGAATGGGACTGAGCCCACAACTCAATGGTCCGATCTCACCTCTCCAGCTGACTGAGAGTCGTCCATCAGCTGGAAATATGATAGCTCTTCCTCCACGTCGAGGGTAGCATCGCCACACTCCAACTGCTCTGCATCCCCTGCATCTATGAGAGAGTCTGGTTGATGTTTTAAAACACCGTCCTAGAGTGGGAGTGAGTGATCAACTCAGTGTGAACTATTAATCTTAAGTTATAACAGGCATCAATTATAATATGAATTTAATGAAAAGCAGTCAATCAGCAACACCTACAACTCTTATTAAATGCGCATGTAATGTGATGATATGATGCATGCCCTCGCCACAACGCTCCCTCGAGCGACTCCATCTAACGATCGCATATGGCAACACTACCTCAGAGCGACCGCGACTGCCAAGTCGCCACCCTAACTAATGTGATGCAATGTAATGTGTTAGCCGAGTTCTTAATTAGATCCATTCATCCAGCAGATTGAGAAATCTTATTCACCCCACTGTCAATGCCTTCAACAGGTTGCGGTGCCGAGACTCCTCAACGTAGAGGCCAGGGTACCGCGGTCCATGATCCCGTCGGGTTCCTCATCATCGACAGCAAACACATGAGTGCCAAGAGCAAGGGATCGCTCACGGTCACTAGGGGGCGCGGTACCCCAGCGTAGGCCGACAGCTCGAACACAGTGTCTCATTCCACCATGCCCGGCTCACGAGACTGTGGACCAGTTTACAGGTAGATTATCGATGGGCTGCAATGGTTGTAGGGTGTCCCAGGTTTCATACATGTGTGATCAAACATGGTTAACAACAAGGTTTGTCAGACAGTAGGCTAGACCGTACAAGACAGGCGAGTGTAAGACGAATGACCTCAGGTATAAGGGACCCATGTAGTCGAACTACAGCCACCCGAACACGCCCGCCCAAACCCATAGGTCTAGCCCTCGCATAGTCCTACCAAAGGGACTACCGTCTCTCAACGTGTTCCTGACCAACTCAAGAGGGTGAGGGTAATCCATAACATGCCACCATACGGGTTATCATTTGCATCACAGTATCATGTTAGCAACATCTCAACACACTAGTCAAATATTCTAAACAAGCATACTACATTATCATGAAACTAGTGCATGTGAGGTGTGTGGATTTGTGAGGAAGTTAAGCACTTCCTACATAAAAGGAATCACATGTGCAAGAGTAATAACCACTACGTACCATGAAGCAACACCATATGAGGGGATCATTCAACAAGAGCATGTTATCATATATGTACTAAATCATGTAAGGGATAAGATTAACAACAAAATGAGAGCAAATCATGCAATTCCATACGAAGTTAACAACCTACAATCCCTAGGGTCTCTCTAGATTTTCCAACACAACACCCAAGCAAACAAAATCATTAGTTTCATACTATAATTGGTGCTAGGCCACCTAAGGATAATAGTCCGTACCTATGGATCGTTGGAGATTCGGAAAACGTCCTAGGAAAGATGGCTTTTGAATCGATCGGCCGGAATCCCTAAAACAAGCTCTTGCATGTTAGAATTCCAAGCCAAACCCTTCTTAATACATGGATTTTCAAGAAAAATGGGTGAAAGACCTTACCTAGACGTCCCACGGCGATGGTTGAGGTTAGGGCGAAGAGTTTCCTTTGGGGAATGGTTAGGGAGATGGGTTGTTGGAGATTGGAGAGTTATGAGGGAGAGAGATGGATTATTGGAAGAGTGGAGTTATGAGGGAGGGAGATTTGGTGGTGGGAGATTGAAGGAAGTTATGAGGGAGAGAGGGCTTCTTGTTGGAAAATAGGGGTTATGAGAGAGAAGGCCTTCGGGCTTTATTCTCTAGACTTGGCCCCTTTGGCCCCAAGCTTCCACAATTTCCAAAATAGACCTATGAGACTCCTATTGGTGTTGGGGTGGCCCTAACACCCATCTGGCCACCAAATTCGACGTGCAGGTGCCTTATGGCCCGACTAGGATCCATGCAAAAATTGAGGATGAACGGATGAACGGATATATGATCTGAGAAGGCATTTTCGACCCTTAAATGGCCCTGTGGGGGCCGATATGGTGATTGAAGCAGTTCTGATGGCCCTCTGGCCATGAAACTTGTAGGGTAGGTGCTCCATGGCCCGATGAAGGGCCACGCAAAATTTGAGAACGATCGGATGTGGGGTTTGGTCGTACGGGTCCGATTTGCGATCAACGGTCACCGTTCCGCGATCAGGTCCCAGATTTGGTGGATGGGTGTAGAATAATATATTAAACCGTCACCGCAAATTTGGAAGAAATCCGATGACTGGAACACCAGATATCTCAGCTTCAATTACAAGTGCCAGATTCTAATACTGGCATTAGTGGGGTGCATTCGGCTAGTGTCAGATGCCAGTTTTAGGTGTCCACTGGGTCCATAGTCCGCGATGGACCACAAGCCCAGTGAGATCTATGATTTCCTAGACTTTCAAAATTTTCTAACCCTCCTCGATCGTTGTGTGGCCCACACGGGCTGTTATTAAGTGTAACTAGTCATCCGACTTGGCGGGCCACACCGGGTCCCATCATGACCAGCCTAGTCTATTCTAATGGGCTAATCTTAGGTTAATTAACTTGTAGTACCTCACCTTGAGCAGTTTAAACGGATGGTCCTGCGGTAAATCCGTCGTGAACGCCCCAGGATACTGTGCTGGTAGGACGGGACGTTACAGAATGTGTAAGGGTGGGTTAAACGCAGCGGAAGATTCAACTATTGACATGTGGCACAGGCATCTAGGTCACATGAGTGAAAAAGAGCTTCAGGTATTAACAAAGAAGTGGCTCATTCCAGATGTGACAGGTATACCTCTCAAAACCTGTATTGATTGTTTATCAGGGAAACAGTATAGAGTTTCATTCATTAAATTTGTTTCTCATGTTAATAAAGTGCATGCATTAGATTTGGTTTATTCTGATGTTTGTGGTCCTATGAGGACAAAAACCTTGGGTGGGGCATTGTATTTTATCACTTTTTATAGATGATGCATCTAGGAGGGCTTTGGGTTTATACTTTGAAATCCAAGGATGAGGTCTTTGGTGTGTTTAAATTGTTTCATGTTATGGTCAAGAGAGAGACAGGTAGATCATTGAAGTGCATCTACACTGATAATGGTGGTGAATACATTGGGGACTTTCATGAGTATTGTAAGTCCCTGGGTATACGGCATGAACAGACGGTTCCCAAGACCCCCCAGCATAATGGTGTGGCTGAGCGAATGAATCGCACCATTGTAGAGAGAATCAGATGCATGTTATCCCATGCGAAATTGCTCAAAACGTTCTGGGGAAAAGCAATGCACACAGCGGTGTATTTGATAAACAGATCTCCATCAGCCCCGTTGAATGGAGAAGTACCTGAGAAGGTGTAGACTGGACAGGATCCATCGTACAGTCATCTCAGGGTATTTAGATGCAGGGCATCCGTTCACGTACCAAAGGACGAGAGGTCCAAGCTCGATATGAAGATCAGGCAGTGTGTGTTCTTGAGACACTGTGATGAAAAGTTAGGTTACAGATTGTGGGATATGATCGAGAAGAAGCTCGTCAGGAGCAGAGATGTGGTTTTCTTTGAAGATCAGTGTGCAGAAGACATTGGTAAGTCAGAGAAAAACCAACCTAGTTTAGGTGAGCTAGAGGACATGGATCCTATTATTTCTCTTGTGGTGCCTGATGATGGGGGAGTACAGAAAGGTGCAGAGGATGAGAGAGTTCCTACAAGAGAAATAGACCAGGGGAGCAACCCCAACTTGATCCATCTGTTGAGCCACAGGTAAGGAGGTCATCTAGGGACAAACAACCGTCCAAGAGGTACTCGCCACATGAGTAAATTATGCTGACTGATGGGGAGAGCCAGAAGATTATTCTAAGGCCCTAGCCGGCGAGCATAAGGGGGATTGGTTGAAAGCTATGCAAGATGAGATGAAATCCTTGCATAAGAACCACACCTATGATATAATGATACTGCCTATGGGCAAGAAAGTTTTGAGCAACAAGTGGGTGTTCAGAAAGAAGGTTTAGCAGAAGAATTCACAGACGAGGTTCAAGGTCAGACTTGTGGTGAAAGGGTTTGGTCAAAGGAAATGCATAAACTTCGAGGAGATATTCTCACCAGTGGTAAAAATAACATCCATACGGGTGTTGCTTGGGTTGGCGGCTAACATGGATCTAGAGATAGAGCAGTTAGATGTTAAAATTGCATTTCTCCATGATGACCTGGAAGAAGAGATCTACATGCACCAACCAGAGGGGTTCGAAATAAAGGGCAAAGAGCATATGGTGTGTAGGCTGAGGAAGAGCTTGTATGGGCTGAAACAACCACCACGACAATGGTACAAGAAGTTCGATTCATTCATGTTGAAGCATGGGTATGACAGAACGGAGTAGGACCACTGTGTGTTCACACGCAAGTTCTCAGATAGTGATTTCTTAGTTTTGTTGTTATACGTTGATGACATGCTCATCATGGGAAAAAACATCAAGAAGATCGACAGACTGAAATAGGAGTTGGGTAAGTCATTTGTGATGAAAGACTTGGGCCCAGCTAAACGAATCCTAGGAATGGAGATAACCCGTGACAGAAGCAGCATGTAACATCCCGAAAAATCGGGGGTCGAGCATAAACTCAACACCCGAGTTCCAGAACATCACTTATGCAACATAGATAATGATGATTAAATGTTGTCTGCATTAATGTAGTGAACATGAGTGAGATTAAGCCAAAACAGCATATCATACTCCAGAGACAGTTAATTTGCAAGCGGAAGACTGTGATAGATATATAAAATATATAAAAATAGTGGTGAGTCTCCAGAGTGTGATAATGTTACCAGGTTAAAGAATTACAAGTATAGTTCAAATTATACCAAATGTGTAGTGTCATCTAGTCAACATCCTTGTAACCCCGTCGATCAAGGCACTGCTCACATGAAGCCACCCGAAAACCACATATACGAGAAAGTATCATCGTCGTCACAAAAGTTCGGCTCCGCCTCAAGAGTAGCGTCGCCATCTGCAATCAGACAAAGTCTGGTGAGTGTTTGGAACACCGTCCCATAACGTGGGAATGAGTGATCAACTCAGTGGAACAATAAAGCATAGGTTAACATGTTATCAATTCAGTCAAGCAGTAATGATAAAGCAGTAAAATCAAACACTCCTAACTACTCTTATTAATGCAAGTATGAATGCAGTCATGATGTATGCCCTCACCACACCCTCCCTCGTGCGACATCATCTCACGTTCGCGGTATGCTTTCATCCCTCAGTGCTCCACATCTTTCAGGCACATGCAATGCATGATGAGCATGATTACCGAGTTATTATTAGTCCATTTCAAACAGCAGGATTGGGAAACTAAGGTACCTCCCTTGTATCATTCCCAAACATAATCCATTAGGGTCGTCAGTCCTAGTTAATCTCAGACGATGGTGTATTTTTTAGGTCACTGCAAAGGCTGTCAGGGTTGTTACGCACAAAGGTATACCACTCCCCCATCACCTCTTTAACGATTCATCACTATACAGAAACAGGCCTAGTTCATACTCCATACATCGCGGCAAAACTCTAAGGCTCACCGCGATTCCAGAGTATGCTCGAGGTCACTACAAAGGGCTGCCAGGGCTGTTGCTCGCATTCGTTGCACCACTCCCCCATCACCTTATCAATGTAGGCCGACAGCATGAATATAGTGTCCCATACTACCATAATCGGCTCACGAGTTTGGTTGCTCACTGGTCACTACGGGGAGGCACGTGGCCCCAGTGTAGGCCGACAGCTCGACCACGGTGTCCTATACCACCATGCCCAGCTCATGAGTCTTAGCGGATCGAGGTACCATGGTTAAAAGGGATTCCACTGGTAAGTTTGGTACCCTAGGTTCAAGCAGAGGCATCCAAACATGGTGAACATACATAAGACAGATCGGGTTACTTGACGAGCTTGGCTAGCTCGAGCGCACAACAAGTTGAACGATATGAAGCGCATAAGCACTTCGTGTGGCCAACCACTATCGCCAACCGAACTACGACTTGGGTTCGTCGAACACATCTCACGTGGCAAATGAATCTCAGCCACGAATTCAATTTCGTTACCGATTGCCTGGACTATAATCATAGCCCCAATCGCATTCAATTGCAGATAGATAAAGCAGTAGTGGATCAAGATTCAACTCATACAATCAAGGTCTGGTATTATCCGTTTAGGGCTGCCAGGGCTGTTACACGCATTCGTTGCTCCACTCCCCCATCACCCAAGACGGATCATACAATGTAAATATGAATTTAAACATATGCATTACATAGATAAAATCATAAAAGCAATTGAGCATGTTATGAAGCACAACACAAGCATGAGTTTGTATATGTTCAATTCCTAATCACACAACTATCCAAGGAAATCATACACATAGTTAAAAGAGGTTGAGAATCATATTTCAACACCCTTATACATTACAATTGCTAACTACTACTCATTCAAACATTTCAACAAACACTTTTAAAAATACAATTCTTTCACTAGGGAGTTGCCCCAATCATAACACGCGAACACCCACGATGGATAGTCATGGCAAGCAGGAATCCAAGTTCCATATTCATTCAGTTATTTCCACAAACACTTGGGCCACACATTTTAATATAAGTAGTGAATATTGGTCATGGCGTGATTTAGGGCAAATCCTTTCGTCAAAGGGGTATCGCCAATACAACAATCATATATCCATGACAATTAGTCATGGCGAGCACGAATGAGAATTTTATACTCATTCGGTCATTTTCACAAACACTTAGAATACACTATTACAACATACATGGTGTATGTTAGCAAAACATGTATTAGGGATATCCTTTCGCCAAGCAAGTATTTTACGCATATATAATATATTTATACAACAAATAATCATGGCAACAACATCTCTAAAATATATATGTATACGGTACTTTTTACAATGCAGTATTTCTACATACATAGTGTATATTAGTAAAACATATATTTGGGCGAATCCTTTCGCCAAATAAGTATTTTATCCATATATCGTATATTCATACAACAAATAATCATGTCAAACACATTTCCAAAATTTATACGTATACGGTATTTTCTACGAATACCTAGAATATATAAAATTCCATAATCTACATCTTTAATCGAAACAGAAAACAGAAAGCACTTTGTACATGTGCAATTGCATGCAGATCATGAATCTATCATTATTTGACATTGAAAGCGTTGAAAACCATAACCTACACACCTAAAGTCCTCACCTTTTGTCGTAGAATCGTAACGGAGTCGATAGGTTTGCTAAGCTTCCGTATTCGGTAGTTTGGCAACCTATAGAACGAAATAGGTTAGCTATTTCATAACCTACAACCACCCAAGCCCCAAATCAGATTAGGGTTAGGGTTTCTTACCTAAAAATGGGGCTGGAATCGCCGGGAAAGCAATGAGAACGGAGCGGTGGAGCTCGTGGAGCGGCAGGGAAGAGTGGCAGGAAGGATCTCTCACAACTCCCACACTTTCTCTCTCTTTTCTCTCTCTCAAATCTCAAATTCGTATGGTTGTGAGAGAGAGGGTTCAAAGGTCCTTATATAGTCTAAAAACTCACCAAAATAGACTCCAGGTCAAAGTATACTTAGGTTATAACCAAAACAGGTCATTTTCAGCTCAAAGGAGGACTTCTGGCGGGCCTTCTTGAGCCAAAGGTCGGACTTAAGCTCATTAACGCTGGATCTACATTCTATTAAGTTTTTGTTTCGGTCGGGATTCCAGATCACGCGTGGCGGACCAGTTTCAGTTTAACGGTTAGCGGATCTCGATCGAAGATTCCGCGTACATGTAAATGTGTATAAAATTTCTCCTGATCCGAGGGTATAATTTGGTCTGATTCTGACGGTCTGGTTGCTTAAAACCGATCCGCAAGTAACACGTGCCAGATTACTATTCAAGATATTTTATTTTAAATTAATTTCACATTTCTCACACTCTTCACTCCGAGCTCAAGCGAATAGCGCTGGGACACTATCTGGATTTGATTTCCGAGATGGTTGTCAAGCCCAGCAAGGCGGTCCTAATTCCTTAACTTCGTGTTCATCGGACTTCCGACGTGCGGTCCAGATCTTATACGGAGTTTCGAGATGCTCCCGAGAGCAGCCGGGTAATGAGATTGATCCTAGATTTTAGGGTAACCTAGCGTCAATGATTCTACAAGTTTTGAGTCTTGCAGATTGTATTTAAAGTGATTGGTGCTAATTTCACAGGCACTCTAGTTTAACACTAGCTAAATCTCGCCTAATTTCTAAAGGATTTAGTCCTGTAAGATTTTTGTCTGAGGTGGTACTTAGTCCTTTGTAGTTTGTATATAAAGTGATCCAAGTTATACTACTTAGCTAGTTTAAGATAGTGTCTAGGGTGAAAGTACTTTGAAAAATTGAAAGATCAAGGTGGTGAAGGGTGGGATTTGTGAAAGAAATGGGTTCACAAGCGCTTTTAGCCTTTGGAACCGAGTTTTGACAAGTTAATAAGGTGTTAGGATCGACCCATTGCCTAAGGACGTCTAATCCCAGGTTGGCAAAAATTCGGGCTGTTACACAGCAGGAAGCTTTGGCTGTCACAAGAGAGGTATATTGAGAAAATCCTAGAGCGGTTCAATATGAATGCAGCGAAGCTGGTCAGTACTCCACTGGATGGTCACTTCAAATCGAGTGACAGATAGTGTCCCAAGACGAAGGCAAAGGTGAAAAAGATGTAGAAGATACCCTACGCGTCAACTGTAGGAAGTTTAATATATGTTATGGTGTGTACACACCCAGACATAGCATATGCGGTTGATGTTGTCAGCCGGTATCTTGTCAATCCTGTCAAAGAGCATTGGGCAGCGGTGAAATGGATACTGCGGTATCTAAGAGGCTCATATAGATTAAGACTATGTTATGGTGATGGTAAACCTATATTAGAGGGCTACACAGATGCAGATATGGTAGGCAACATAGACTCCAGGAAGTCTACATCGGGATTCATGTTCACATTTGCAGGAGGACCAGTTTCTTGGCAGAGCAAGCTACAGAAGGTCGTAGCATTGTCGACGATAGAGGACGAGTACATTGCAGTCACAGAGGCATGTAAAGAGATGCTTTGTATGAAGATGTTCTTACAGGAACTTAGCCTGAAGCAAGAGGAGCACGTGTTCTATTGCGATAGTCAGAGCACTATACACTTGAGCAAGAATCCAAGTCAGCATTCCAAGTCAAAGCATATAGAGATTCAGTATCACTGGATCAGGGATACTTTGGAACAGAAGGTGTTACAGCTTGAGAAGGTCAACACGGACAATAATGAGTTAGACATGATGACCAATGCTTTGCTTAAGGGCAAATTTGAGGTTTGTAGAAACCAAGCTGGCTTGAAGAAGGTAAATCCCTCCTGGGTCAAAAAGGGGGAGATTTAAAAGGATTTTTTCCCTGTGCTCGACCGATCGTGAGCCTTACACGAACGGTCGAGGGCTGGTGCACGACCAGTCGTGGAGTCGAGCCCTGACTCGACTCAAAGTTCAGCGACTTTGGGCTATTTTTCTCTGGGATGCTCGACCGGTCGAAGGAGGTGCTTGACCGGTCATGGCCTCGTCTCAACCGGCCATGGTTACGGAGATTCGTTCCGCGATTTTGCGGATTACGGAAATCTGAGTCCTTTCGCAACCGAGATGCAGAAAGGAGTTTCCTAAAACTATAAATAGGGGTTCCTAAGGTTATTTTAGGTGGATGAAAAAGACAAGAGGGTTTTCTAAAGCTTTACAAGGGATTTGCTAATGGGTTTAGGACTATCAAAGGTGTGAGATAGAGAGAGAAAGAGAGAGAGAGAGAGAGAGAGAGAGAGAGAGAGAGAGAGTGAAAGCTTGTAGAAGGGAGGTTATGCTCGTGGAGGTTATCTATTGTGCAATTCATATCTCAGCGCTTTACGTCCTCGTAATCGGTGAGATCTCTCCATTTTTCTTTTATTCTCTCATTGTTTATCCACTCCTACGTGAGTGAAGACGGTTGTAACTTTCTACTTCATAGTGGATTGTTGATCTGGACAAGGTCCCGTGGTTTTTACCTCTCTGAGGGTTTTCCACGTAAAAATCTCTTGTGTGGTGTGTGGTTTATGCTTTGATTTATTTCATTGCTTTATTATTCCGTAATTCTGATTTGTTTCGAGAGGCTAGATCCTAAGGTTTTGTGCAAGGCCCCCAACAGTTCGTACCGTGAGGCTATTGTATTAAAAAACCCTATATATATTGAGTCATGACTAACTACATAATACTCGGCCGGAAGATTTTGTACAATTTACTCAAGCTTTCATTTTTCTTCAAGTGGCCCAAAGATATACTAATTCAGACCATTCGCCTATTGTTTCCCACACTAGATGAGCCATGCCTAAAGAATCTCATTGGTCCTTTTGCTAGTTTGGATGAGGACCGTTATTATACTTTCTCTATAACAGTTAATTTGGAGCAAAGTGGCCGCAGATAGATGAATGGTCTTGATCACATAATCGTGGGCTCCACTTTTATAAACTGAAATATCTGAAAATACAATGCATATCTAGTATTAGATATGGGAAAAGCGACTAGATCTAATACAATGCTTTGTATGTGTAAAAAAATGTACAAATCTGTCATTTATCATCGTAATGCAATCTAATGGCTGGTCTCTTACCCATTGAAGAGGGTTATTTAGTCTTTTAAAATTATGGATGTCAGTAACTCACAATGGGGAGTAGATTAGGTGCGACCCTTGCCATAGGGCCTACCTTGATGTATATATTCTACATCCACGCTGCCCATCCATTTTTCCATATCATTTTAGGGCATAAACCCAAGAATGAAGTAGATCCAAAACTCAGGTGGACCATACCATAGGAAACATCAGTGGATCAAGATCTAATATCTTGACCAGGAAATTTATCATGCCTATACTATAATTAACTTAAGGATGCACTAAAATTGGTTAATCTTTGGAATTAAGGATATATGAGGGTTCAAGGTCGTGATTATATATGCCTTGACTCGTTTTATGAGGCCATCATATGCCCAATAAAAGCGGATGTAGGTGGGTGCACCCATCAACTGAGACTTACATGTGCTAATAAGATATTCATTTAGATCTAATTGATCAAATTTTCATCAAGTAATTTTTCACTGAGCCTAGTAATCAAAATGTATTAGATCAAATATAAGTATATGGGATAAGACAAGATCACAAACTTTTAATGTACCAAGGCATATGAAAGACTCCTTGGTGGTAAAGTATTATAATTGAGGTGTCTTAAAACAATAAACTTCTCATTATATATATATTGTATTTCAGAAAGAGAGACTATACACCCTAGAGTGCAAAGAGAGCCTTAGATATCTCCTAGCAAGGTTTAATTTTAAAGAGAGGATAGAGGAGAAAAAAAAAAGAATAAGAGAGGGAGGATTGATAGAAAATGGAGACATTACACACACATTCTCCCTTCTTCAATTACACATGTGACACATGTGAAGTTTACTTTGTAGATCATGTGCATCTCCCTTATCCTTACTCCTAAGCTGATGTGTGGGCTCTTATCTTTCCTTCGTTTAAGATAGATATGGAAAGAGTTCCTAAGAATATGATTTCACTAAAATAACTGTTATGGGAAAATCCAGAGCACGTCCTATCTGAGGGAGTTGTATTAGAGTCGTAGCGACCTCTGTAACAGCCCACGCTCACACTGTATGACATTGTCCGCTCTGGGCATAGCCCGCACGGTTTTGTTCTCGGGGTCGCCCCCAAAAGGCCTCATACAGTATAGGGTGGTAACTTCGCATATAACCACCACAACTTCAGACGACACTTCCGATGTGGGACAAAGTTTCACCTTCACTGTGTGCACAGTAGCCTGCCGGCCATCTTGGGGCCCGCCCACGTGTGCCCGCCCACGTGTGACCACAGTGATGGGGCGTCACAATATCCCCCACCGAGGGCAGAGCCGTCCTCGACTCTAATACCATTTATAACAGTCCACGCTCACACTATATGATATTGTCCGCTCTGGGCACAACCCGCACAGTTTTATTCTCGGGGTCGCCCCCAAAAGGCCTCATACAGTACAGGGTGGTAACTCCACATATAACCACCACGACTTCAGACGATACTTCCGATGTGGGACAAAGATTCACCTTCACTGTGTGCACAGTAGTCTGTCAACACAGTAGCCTGTCAGCCACACAGTAGCCTGACAGCCGCCTTGGGGCCCGCCCACATGTGCGCCCTCCCACGTGTGCCCGCCCACATGTGACCACAGTGACGGGGCATCACAACCTCTGAGTAGCGAGGTCAGGTGAGACGATACTCAGCTCGATGTTGAGTCGTAGCGACTATCGAGTAGTGAGGTCAGGCGAGATGATACTCAACTCGGCTGACCTTCATCCTCTTGAAGTCAGCTCGGACTCAGTCCCAAAGCACAACGTCGATGTTTCTCACCAAGTCAGGCAGTAAGAGTATGGGTGGAAGAATCAAAGAGTCAGTCTGTATGGAGACGTGGACGTACCCAAGGCTTTAGCCTTTCCTCTCGTAGCCTTAATTATTTTAGCCCTGAGGGCACTTTTTAACTTCATTTAGGACAAAAATACCCCTACGTTAGTTGCTCCTTGTAACGCCTGCTCATGTCTCGGAAAATAAAAGTGCTTTTCAAAAGGAGGGATTGTGGGCTGCGCTAAACCATGAATGGCCTACCTTTTAGTCAATCTTAGCCGTTTATTTTAATCGGACAGTCGTGAACCATAGAAATGTATTTTTTAGTTTTCGAAGAGAAACTCTCTCTGGCCCATAATGGCATTAACATGGTTCATTAATTCTGAATTTTTTTCTCCATTGCGGTCCATCTGTGATGAGTTTTGTCATCAAACTTAGGCCAATAATACAAAATTAAAACCCCTTCATGTATAAGGGTTGGATTTGCTTCATGATAATCTAGTGGACCCCATATAAGATATGAGATTGGTGCAAAATGTGAGGCCCTTACCACATGATCGTCATTTGGCCATTTCCTCCTTTCTTTTTTCTTCTTCATTTTTTCACGGGAGGGGACTACACGAAGCCAAAGCTTCTTTGATGGTTGGTAGCTGTATAGATGGACACCATACTCTTTAGGTGATGATAAAAAACCACGGCCAAGCTCCAATAAAGCTCTATAAAACCCCAGGATTTTTTTTTACAGTTTTTCGGCCATAATCTTTGGCGTAGAAGGTGAGGGGCCAAAGGTAAGTTTTTTTAGTGTTTCTTTATTTTATTTTTGTTAGTAGTTATAAATGGTAGAATTTTTTGAAAGATAGAAGGGTGTGGTGGTTCCTTTTTGACTTGTTTTTGTTTTTTGTTTGACTAGGTATGAGTGGTGGGAGTTTGTGAAAGGGGTGAGAGTTTAGTGGATCCCTTTATAGTTGCTTTTTGGGTTTTTTAATAAATAGTGGAAGTTTGTGAAAGGGAGGAGTGTTTGATGGTTTTTTTTTTTTTAAATGAATGGTGAGACCACATGGATCATGGATGTTCACTATGCACCATGGATCTTCACTATGGATCGTGGATATTCACTATGGATCTTGAATATTCATTGTGGATCATGGATGTGCACTATAGACCATATATATTCAATGTGGATCATGAATATTCAATGTGGATCACGAATGTACAATGGACCACATGTATTTGCTATGGATCATGGATATTTGCTGTGGATTGCAGATATTTGTAGTTAATATCCACGATCCACAATGAATATCCCTGGTCCACAGTGAACATCTGCGATCCGTAATGAATCGCAATCTTTTGCATTTCAAGTATTGTAGTGTGTTTGGATAAATTTGTATGATTACATTTAAATCTAACACTTTGTCTTTCATACGTGGTATGTGTAACCACCAGTCACAAATTCAAACTCAGTTTGTATACGTGGCATATGTAACCACCAGTCGCGAAGTCACGGTGAGCAATACCAACCTATAATTCATGGACACATGTTTGTTCAATTAAGACCATTGGATATTTTCAATCGGCTTAGGTCCATAATTTGGAGAATTTAATTAGAATTAGTTGTATGCCGAGCTTTTTTAAGTGCCTACGTATCATCAATCATACTCTGCCAGAGTATCAAAGTATCACTCTTTACTTCTCTTGTATGTGAATGTACACATGCATCAATATATCTCACACGTACATATGCACGCGTGCATTCATCAAGCTTACCTGTCCATGGAGGTGGGCACGGGATGACTCGATCCGACTAACTTGACTCGTTCCAATCTGACTCGACCCGAACCAAATGGGTGAGTCGGTCCAAACCGAGTAAGCTTTGCCCAATCCGAACTCAAACCAAGTAGAGTTCGAGTTACCCGATAACTCAACCCAACTCGATCTGGTTAGACTCGACTCGATCCGAAACCCGACTCTTTAACCCTACCCCAACTCAATCCCAACCTCTCTCTCTCCCTCCCTCATCCTCCTCCTCTTTCAATCCCGGCAACCACCCACCACCATCACCCTCCTCCTCCTCCTCCCTCTCCTCTCCACTCCCACCCTCCCTCATCTCTCAATCCAACTCGGTGCCAACACGACTCGACTCAGTACTTCTGATTGGATTGGACTCGATCCGTATCAGTCTAGGCCATACCGAACTTGGATTGAGTCAGGCATGCTGGACTCGGTATCGAGTCGGATCGAGTTCGGGTAAATCCTATTTCAAAACTGGATCAAGTCGAGTCATCCCTAACTCGGTCCGACTTGACTCGATGCCCAACTCTAACTGCAGAATCATTTTGTGAGGTAGAATTCTTCCATGCACTACAAAATCACATGCATTAAATGCATTGCAGACCGAAACCCTTCGACTTTTGAACGCGTCTGTTGGAGAGCGAAAACATCAACCTCAAGTAGCAAACCGTTGCCATTTCTGCTTATATATACTTTTTAACCATCAAGCCTCATTAATCCCATCCTTTTAGCTTTCTAATATTCTTTGAGAAATTGATCGCTTTTATTATGTCTTCTGATGCTACTCATAGGGCTATTACTTTTGTGATTTCTCTCTTTAAGCGAAATTTATTGACTGTGTCTTACGGGAGGGGATGAAGAGATTGTTACACATCTCCAAGAAGTCCAAACCTTAAAAACTACAGACACTCTTGTGCAGGAAATAGCCACTGTTTTACTACTGGTTCAAGCCATTCTTGAGGAATTCCGCATGGCTCGACACTTTACATTCTGATGATACAACGACTTCATAATCATTAAGCTTGTCAAGAACAGCTTTAACAAATGCAAGAAGACAATAATGCCAACCAAGCCACGGCAGATACTCTTTGCACACAATATCGTAATACCTGACACTCTGTCCAGTGGCTTTCTAGTCTTGAAAACAAATTGAGACGTCAAATGAGAAGAGAATGTTGTCTTGTAAAACTAGAAGATCATCTTCATGAAGTCAGAATTTTGCTTTAAGAGGGCTAACATGTAGCACTATTAACGGTTGAAACTTTGGAAGAGGCTGAAATAGTCTTAACCACAGGATAAGTGCTCATTGCCACAACACTTGCCCTCTATGAACAGGAAGAGGTCGAAACATTTTCATGGAGAGAGAATTTATTTAAGACTGTTACAACCTTGGTCGATCTCTCGATATAAGTCGGTTCAAAATTGGTCAAATTAAGATATTAAGATATCTTTTCTTTTATATATATAGTTTTCCAACCATATTCTATACATATTTTTTTCTTTGTAATGAAGAAATTTAATTTTTGGCTATTTTGCTTTATCTGGCACCATACGTTATAGTTTTTTTTTTTTTTTTTAGTTGGGTATCAATTGTGAGAGTTTGTGAAAAGGAAGAGGGTGCGGAAGAATATTGTAATGGATGAATTTTCGTAATGGAATAACATTGAGATGGAAGAATGTTGAAACGGATGAATTTTTTTAATGAAAGAAAGCCATAATACATGAATTTTTGCAATGGCAGAATGTTGAGATAGAAAATTGTTGAAATGGATGAATGTTGTATAGTGGATCGCCTATATTCACCGTGGATCATTGAAATTCATAGTGGATCGTCGATATTCACCATATGGACGATCCACTTTACATCATGCATTTATTATAACATTCCTCCATCTCAACATTCCTCCATTCATCACATCCATAAAGTATAATAAGATGAGGCATACCTATTAAAAAATAGTATAGTGCCAAATAAAATAAAATTGTCAAAAACCAACTTTATTCATTAAAAATATAAAATATGTACAGAAGATAATCGAAAGACTACATATATAAAATTACGACATCTTAATATCTTAATTTGGCGAATTTTGCACTGATTTATATTGAAAGGTGCAATCGGCCAAAGTTGCAATGGTCCTAGATAAAATTTTCTTGTACAAAACTATTTCAACCCCTTCCTATTCATGGAGGGCCAGTGCTGTCGCAAAGAGCCATTATCCCATGGTTAAGACTATTTTTGGCCTCTTTGAAAGTTTCAGCCATCAATAGTGCTATGTATTTGGTTGATCGAAGCCGAGTTCTGACTTCATGAAGACAATCTTCCAGTTCAGCAAAACGACCTTCTCTTCTCATTTAACATCTCAGTGCGAGTACAAGGCTAGAGAGTTGTTAAACAGAGCACAAGACATTATGGTAATTCGTGAGGTGGGCATATACGGTGGCTTGGGCAGCATTATTGTCTTCATACATTTGTTTAAATTGTTCCTAACGAGCTTGATGAGTATGAAGCTATTGTGTCATTAGAGTTTAAAGGTGTCCGGCCTTGCAAAATCCTTCAAGAATGGCTCGAACCAGTCGTAAAATGATGGCCATTTCTGGCCAGTGGTGTCTATAGTTTCAAAGGGTGTGTAACAATCTCTCCATCCCTTTCCGCAAGACACAAAGTCCGCAAATCTTACTCAAAGAAAGAAATCACTAGCCCTGTGAGCAACATAGGAAGCCATAAAAAAAAAAAAAAAAAAAAAAAAAAAAAAAAAAAAGTGATTAATTTATGCAGGAAGATTAGAAAGTTGAAAGGGCATGATTAAGGAGGCTTGAGGGTTAGAGAGCATATATAAGTAGAACGACGATCTTTTCATAAAGTACTTTTATCTTTTGATGTCGATCTTTTCGTTTTCCAATGGACACGCTTGGAAGTTGAAGGGTTCACAGCGCATTTCCATGGTGAATATCTGTAATAAAAAAATTGATATTGACGATCCATGGTGCAAATCGACAATCCACGGTGCACATCGACGACTCACAGTGAATATGGTGATCAATGGTACACATCAGCGATTCACAACGAATATCGGTGATCCACGGTGCACATCGGCAATACATAGTGACTATCAACAATCCACGCTCCCTACCTTCTATAGAGGGGCACCACCACAATCTCCTCCCTTTCACATACTCATATTATTCATATCCAAGCAAAAAAAAAAAACCTACGTTGGAGAGTGTGGCCATAAATTTTCAAAAAACCCTTATTTTCCATTCTACTCAACTACTGTAAAGCTTTACCAGAGATTATCTTAGTGCCTTAAAGAGTGTGGTGGAACTCTATACCTGTCAATATCAAAGGAGTTGTAATTTCGTGTCATCGTCTAAAGTTTGAGGGCAAAACTCATCATAGATGGACCACACCGGATGAAACAATTCAGAATTAATGAATAGTGTTAATGTCATTATGGTCCACAAAGTGGTCATCTTTGAAAACTGAAAAATACTCTTTTATTATTCACGGCTCATCGATTAAAACGAATATCTTAGATTGGTCAAAAGGTATGCTCATTCATGGTTTAGTGGGACCCACAATCACTCCTTTCGAAAAACACTTTCATCTTATAAGACAAGAGTCTGCCATATGAGGAGCAGATGGCATAGGGGTATTTTGTCATGCAACAAATCAAAAGGTACACTTAGTACTAAAAAACTTTGGCTACATCATACCTTAGGGCTATTGTAATTAGAGCTACACACGAACTGAGTTAGCTCGGTTAACTTGCTCAATTCGACACGAAAAAGCTCGCTTCAACTCGGTTTGAAACTAAGTTTGAGCTAAGTTGAGCTGACTTTTGGAGCTCGAAAATTTTTTGAGCTGAGTTTTGAGCTTGTCTGAGCCCGAATCGACTCCGATCGAACCCTAACTCGAATCGAACTCGGATCAAATCAATTCTATGACTCGGTTATTTTGATATTGATATTGCTCACCAAGTGTTCTATGAAATTACTCAATGAAGTGTCGGCTAGTGGAGAGAAAGGTATGGATATGAAACAAATATCCTTGCATCTTGATTTTGGTGTTGCTTACTGGGTGTTTGATGAAATACTTGTAAATTATTATTGTTATTTTACATGATGAAATACTTGTAAACTGTTATTGTTATTTTACATACCGTGAGAAATTGAAGGTGCACTCCATGTGCTTGAGAAAATGTCACACAAGCTCGAAAGTTAGCCCGAGCTGCTGACCAAACCGAGCTAAGCTAGCCAGTCAAGATCCAGGACCTAGTGTAACGCCCCGGAAAATCGGGGGTCGTGCAAAGACTCGACTCCCGAGTTCCCGAGTGTCACTTATCATGCATTTATGTTTTTTTTATGATTAATTAAATTTAACTGCACAATTTGGAATTACCTGAAGCATGAGTACAATCGCACCAGTCTACTGAAATGAAGGAAATCTCACAAATATACAGGTCCAAAAATAATAAAGGGTCGCCCAAGGCGTTGCCCAACAGGATAATGAAAAAAAGGCTATATCCAAAAGACAAAAGCGGAGCCCGCGGCTCAGCAAATCCAAATTCAGCCCGATCAAGCCGATGGAGAGCCGCCCATCAGCTGAAAGTAAGAGAACTCATCCTCCTCGTCAAAGCTCACCTCGCCAGGTTCCTCATACACTGGGTCACCTGCATCTATGAATGGATCTGGTTGGTGTTTTAAAACACCGTCCCAAAGTGGGAGTGAGTGATCAACTCAGTGTGAACTATTGGTCTCAAGTTACAACAGGCATCAATTGTAATATGAACTTAATGAAAAACAGACAATCATCAACACCTAATAACTCTTATTTAAAATGCATGCATGCGGGATGATATGATGCATGCCCTCACCACAACACTCCCTCAAGCGACTCCATCTAACGATCGCATATGACAACACTCCCTCAGAGCGACCTCGACTTCCGAGTCGCCACCCTAACTAATGTGTGCAATGCGATCGTGTTAGCCGAGTTATTAGTTAAGTCCATTCATCCAGCAGGTTGGGGATTCTGATTCACCCTACGTATCAATGCCCTAAGCTGGTTGCGAGGCCAAGACCCCATCAACGCGTGAGGCCGAGACCTCGCGGTCCGTGATCCCGTCGGGTTCCTCATCCCCGACACCAAGCACATGAGGAGTGCCGAAAGGAAGGGATCGCTCGCGGTCACTACGGGGAGGCGCGGTACCCCAGCGTAGGCCGACAGCTCGGACATAGTGTCCCATTCCACCATGCCTGGCTCATGAGGCTGTGGACCAGTTTCAAGTAGATTTTTTGATGGGCTACAACGGTTGTAGAGTGGTTCAGGTTCCATACATATGTGAACAAACATGGTTAACATACAGAGTTAGTCAGATAGTAGGCTAGACCGCACGAGTCAAGCGAGCGTGAGACGAGTGACCTCGGGCACAAGAGACCCATGTAGTCGAACTACAGCCACCCGAACACACCCGCCCAAATCCATGGGTTTAGCCTCAAGACGGTCCTATCGACGGGGCCGCCTTCGTTCTCCTTTTATTTCTGACCAACCAAAGAGTTTGGATGATGATTCATAACATGCCAACTAACAAGGTTATCATTTAGCATATGCAATATCACACATTCATATTTTTCAACGTAGAACTCGTAATTCCTACCAAGCAAAGCTACATTGTGAAAAATTCAAGTGCATGTGTGTTGTGTGGGTTGATGAGGAAGTTAAGTACTTCCTATATCTCATAGAGCCAAATTGCATAAGGATTAGTAAGACATACATGCTAGGGCAACATCATGTGAAGAAAACCAAACATGACATAAACATGAGATCATCAATTCATATCAAATCATGTGAGAGATAAGAACAACATCATATGAGGAAATCAACATGACATACAATTCCATACAATTTCAACAACCCAACAATTTCCTAGAAATTTCCCTAAACTCTCCAAAAGCATCATCCAAACATACAAAATCATTAAACTCGTACTACAATTAGTGCTAGGCCACCAAAGAACAATAGTCCGCACCTTTGGATTCGTTGGAGGCTTGGAAACGACCTAGAGATGAGGGTTTTGAAGGTTGGCCGACCGGAATCCCTAAAGCAATTCAAACATGAGAGAAATTCATACATTTTCTCCTTCAATACAAGGATTTCAAGAGAAAAGAGTGAGGGATCTTACCTAGATGGACCACGGACAATTTTCGGTGGATGTGGTGTAGGGTTTCCTCTTAGAGAAAGTGTAGGAGGTTGTGGGTTTAATCCTCTTGGGTCCCACCTTGATTGAGAGTCCACCATGCTCACCTCCACTCTCTCTACTCCCTTGCTCTCCCTTCTTTCTCCTCTTTCTCTTCTCTTTTCTCTCTTTTCTCTCCTAGGGCAAATTCGTATGGGAGAGGGGTGCCCAAAAGAAACCCATTTTTATAATTCCAGATTTGGTGCAAATGGCCCCAAGCTTCCATAATTTCCTAAAATAGACCACTAGGACTCCCTATTGGTGTTGGGGCGGCTCTAATACCCCTCTAACCACCAAATTTGGTGTGTAGGTGCCCTATGGCTTGACTAGGGTCCATGCAAAAATTTAGGGTGAACGGATGAACGGATATATGATCTGAGCAAGCATTTCCGACCTTTAAGTGGCCCTTTGGGGGCCATTCAGATTGATGGGGCATTTCTGGTGGCCCTCTGGCCATGAATTTATAGGGTAGGTGATCCATGGCCCGATGAAGGGCCATGCAAAATTTGGGAGCGATCGGATATGGGGTTTGATCGCACGGGTCTGATTTACGATCAACGGTCATCGTGCCACGATCGGGGCCCAGATTTGGTGGGCAGGCGTTGAAAAATACATTAAACCTTCACCGTAAATTTAGAAGAAATCCGACGGCTGGAAGGCCCGAAGTCTCAGTTTCTTTTGTCAGTACCAGATTTTAATCTGGCATTGGTGGGGCGCATTGGGCAAGCGCCAGATGGTACTTCTGGGTGTCCACTGGGTCCGCAATCCGCGATGGACTACAAGCCCAGTGAGATCTATAATTTTATAAAGTTTTAGATTTTTCTGACCCTCCTCGGTTGCTGGGTAGCCCACACGGGCCATCTTTAAGTGTAAACAGTCATCTGGCTTGACGGCCCGTACTTGTCCCATCATAACTAGACTGGTCCACCCCAGTATGAACTAACATTGAGTGCTAATGGTCATTAAGTGATATTATAAGTTAACAAAAAAATAAATAAATTTCAAGAATTTTTGGAAATCCAAAACAGTGAAAATCCGGGATGTTACACCTAGCCAAGCCAAGTTCGAGCTGGGGTCAGCTAGTGGCCCAGGTGAGTCGACCTGTGACGAGCTTGACTCGGTTCGTGTACAGCTCTTTGTAATAAGCAAAAACTTATATTGGAAGCCTACACGCGTGCATAGATATGCAGATATGGCATATATTTGTAACATCCGAACGGTCCATCTGGCGGAACACACGGTGCAGAATGTCTGACAGGAAATCCAGGCATCTTCAATTATCATATTATCAATTATTTTATGGCTGAAACAACGGTTTTCTAGCCATCCAATTGTTTCATACATGTGACCCACATGATGTATTGACTTACTAATATTTGGATCACGCGATCTTCTAAGTGTAACAAGTAAATGGACGGCTCGGATCTCAAAGACGTGCTCTATTGACACGTGTGCATATGAGCAGGTCCACATGGGTTTCTAGGCACAACAATTCCATGCTCTTGAAGACGTTTACCGTACATAGGGCTGTCAACGGGCCGGGCCTGGTTGGTCTTGGCCGGTTTTTGAACTGTTTTGGGGGCGGGCCTTCGGGCCGATCCCATTCAAAGTTCTGATTTTACAGGCCCGAGACCGGCCCATTGACACCCCTAATCGTACATTATCCAACTGGAATTCGTATAGATACGCTGGCAGATCATGACGCTTCATGCGCAGGCGATCAGAAATTGTACACCTGTAATAAATTAGCTCAAATAAAACCGTATAAATTATGGAAGTCACTATTGATAAATCTTAATTCCATAATCAGATTGGTTGAAGAATCCTCACCTCTGATTCGTGGACACTTGTATTTGAAATAGGACCATTGAATATTTTTCACTCTTAGCCGTCCAATAAATGTCCACCAATCCGACAGTCAGCTTATCAAATAATCATAGTTTTTGGTGAATAATACATCTAAGCTAGGACCCATAACTTCAACAGTTCAATTTAAATTAATTGTATTCCAAATTTGCAAATTCGGAGCGCCTGTATATCACCTATCACACGTAGCCGGAGTATCAAAGAATAAGGTGATTTTTTTAAACAAAATATTAAAAATAAAAAAATAAAGGGCCACGGAAGGGGCTGGGCTTGACGGGCCCAGAAAGAGTCCAGCCTCACGAGTTGGGGTTAACCCTCAAGGCCTAAAGGTCGGACACGAGGACGATCGTGGTTTTGAGACTCGATGGGTCCTGTTCGACTTAGACCAGTCCGACCCAATACGATTCAATACAGTGAGTCACCCCTGACTTGAGCGAATAAGGCTGATTTACCCCGACTCATCTGAGTCTGACTCAACTCAAGACCAGATGAGTCAATTTGGGTCTTTTTTTTTCTTTTCTTTTTTTTTTACACACGCACACACACCCCACACACGCACACCATGGGATTTCACCACTGGTGGGTACTCGAACCCTTGACCCGATATTGAAACTCCTGGGAGTCTACCACCCGGGTAAGAGTAAGGACCCCAATCTGGGTCTTAAATCAAAGGGTACAAGACCTGTCCAAGCTGGGTTAATAAGCTCATGTGCTAAGCAGGATCTGGCTTGCTCTTGCTCGGGTGGCAGACTCTTGGGAGTTTCAACACCTGGTCAAGGGTTCGAGTATCCATAAGTGGTGAAATCCCACTACGGCGTGAGTGTGTGGGGGTGTGTGTGCGTGTGTAAAAAAAAAAAAAAAAAAAAAAGTTATCCATGGAACATAAGGTATATATGTACATGCCAATCCAAACCATCCAAATAGTGGGCCTGACTATGCATCAAACCCATCATATAAATGCACTCCTCAGATGATCTTAACCATATGATTGTGCCTCTCTTGGTTTTAGACCCCTTCTACTTCTTTTGTAACCATCGAATCTTTTGCTACCTTGGATGGTTAAGATTGTCCAATCAATATGATTTTCAGTCTATCATCCAATGATAAATAGCTCAACTTGTAGGTATTAGTTATATACACTATAGAATTCATTTACTTTGTATATAGTAATATAAAGAACTTCGATGATATACGATGGTAGTGTGATGGATGATACACAGGCACCTCTAAACCATCCAAATTGTGGACCCAACTCTAAATGGTAAATAGTATATTTATACACCTATTTAAGCCCATAGATATGGATAGTATTAGGTGGGGCATATACTTAATTAATAATCTAATTTGACACAAGTGTACTATAGAAAAAGCTTTGATTTTTTAGAACAGCTCAATGGTTCATAAATATATATACTTAGGGCATGTTTGGTCCATTGGATTAAATGGTATGAATTGTATTAAATGGGATTAACACCATTACTGTACAATGATTGCATGTCTGTAAATACGATAAAATTCTTGCTATGGAAAAACATTAAATTAAGCAAAATTCAGTTTGGTGGACCATATAATTGTAATCGACGAACCAAATTCACAATGGATGTAGGTCACTTGTACACATATCTAACTAGAATGTCACATGTAAAAGGAGTATATGGTTGGACGGCATGGATAAAACACATGTATCAATGTGGAGCTCACATGTGTAATGGATTTCAAAATCTATGAAAATACTGCATGACACCAAATGCAATTCCATCCCACCAAATCCCAACCTCCCCAAACACGGAATGAAATTTGCACATGATCAAATATAATTCCACCCCACTTAATCCCACCTAATTCCATTTTATACTTATAATATATATGTAACTTATCTTTAACTTATAGAACTAAACATGATTTTGACTAGTCGAATTATACCCCAACTCAACTCGGCTCGAGCTAGGGCCAGGGCTAGGGCTAGGTCTTCTTTAATTAATTAGGGCCTAGGCTAATCTACCTCTATCATTCACGCCACTATTTACAATGCATGAATGAATATAATATTCAATGCACATATATATCATATATAAAATATTTTATCTAAGTAGTTGTCTATATCTATATATATATATATATTATATATATATATATATATATATATATATATATATATATATATATAATATATATATATATTGATGGGTCCAGGTAGGGGGCCTTCAATCCTGAAGCCTCTTGTGCACATGTGCCAGTTAGTGTGCACGTGTTACAATGCTACGTGTGTCAAAAGAGAAAGGGTACCCCACCAATTTTTACCGGTTCCTTTTTGAGGGGGTTGCCAAACGATACACCGTACAAATATTCCAACATGGCATGTGAAACAAAGTTTGTAAGCATCGAGACGGGCCGGAAGGTAACCCCAAACACCAACAGGACGTACTTGTCTTTACTAAAATTCCACAAGGTTATTTTCGTCATCTAAGAAATTGCCCCCCCTTCGTTGACCCATATAACTCCGATGGCGGCCCCCACGTCGCCGGCCTTGGCCTTATATCCCTTCTTTCTCTATAAAACCCTCCCTATCTCTCTCTTTTCCACCTTAACTCTCTCTCTCTCTCTCTCCTCTCTCTCTCTCTCTCTCTCTCTCTCTCTCTCTCTCTCTCTCTCGTTCACCTTAGTAGTATATTATAAAGAGAAGTTGGAGTTGAAGAACTATAGCTTCTCTATTTATAAATCTCTCTCTCTCTCTCTCCCTCTCTCTCTCTCTCTCTCTTATACAGATAGAGAGAGAACTTGGGAAGCAATATATTAGAAAGAAGAGAAGGTGAAGTAGAAGAAGGAAAGAGAAAGGGTAAGTAGATAGAAAGGAGGATGGAAGAAGGGTACTATTGCATGTATGTGATAGTGGGAGTAGTAATGTGGATGTTGGTATTGAAAGGGATGGTTATTCTGTGGTGGAGGCCTCGCAAAATAGAAGAGCATTTCTCAAAGCAAGGAATAAGAGGCCCACCATATCGTTTCTTCATAGGGAATGTAAAGGAGATAGTGGGGTTGATGGTCAATGCCTCTACTCATCCCATGCCTCTCTCTCACAACATTCTCCCTAGAGTCCTCTCTTTCTACCACCACTGGAAGAAAATCTATGGTACTTTCTCTCTCTCTCTCTCTAGTGTTTCTTCTGGGTTTTTTTTTTTTTTTGATTTCTGGGTGTTTTTGTTTTTATTTTTTTCTTTATGTGTTTGAAATTTATTTATTTTTTGGGAAAGTTGTGTTTTTGAACTTGTGGGTAATGGTGGTTTTATTTTATTTTTATTTTTATTTATTTTAATTTTCTCATTTGGATTTTGGAAGTTGTGAATGCGTGGAATCCAAATGTTTTTCGTTTCTTGTTTTTCTCGTGAATCTTTTAATTTATTAGATGGGATTGTGGGCTATGCATTTTTTTTATAACTTTCTTATGTAGACTTCTTTTAAATCTTTTCTAGCTTTTTGAGCTTGGATTTTGCGGGTTCTATTTTAAACTTGTTTATTTTTATTTTTATTTTTATTATTTTAATTTTCTATTGGGATTCTATGTGCTTGTGTTTTGATTTTTGAAGTTGTGGGTTGTGGTGGTATGTTAATGTTTTCCTATTTGTGTTATTGATGGATCATGTATTAATGCTCTCATTTGTTATTTTCTTTTGAATCTTTTAAGACCTTTTGTTCTTTTGAATCTTTTAAGGCCTTTCGTGCTTGGATTGAGCATGAGGAAAGCTATCTCTCTCTATATATAGATATATATACCCCAATTCACATTACATTGATATTTACCACTTTAAGTTGTAGTTGTTTGTTACTTGCTTGCCATTTCATATTCTTTAAAATTGATATTCACAACCACCCCTAATCCATTTTTCATACATATTTCACATATTTTTAATTGGATTAGTACAAAGGTGTACTACTTCCATTCCAAAAATTCAAAGTGGGTTTGGGTAGTGGCTCTTCTTTTTCTTTTTCTTTTAGTTCTATGTTTTGGTATTTGTGGTACAATCGTGATTATTGAAGTTTTGGTGCAGGTGCGAGCTTTCTCGTGTGGTTCGGACCCACGGCTCGTCTGATGGTGGCAGACCCGGACCTCATCCGAGAGATCTTTGTGTCCAAATCCGAGTTTTATGAGAAATACGAGTCTCACCCACTCGTTCGACGGCTCGAAGGTGATGGCCTTTTGAGCCTCAAAGGAGAGAAGTGGGCCCACCGAAGAAAGATCATCACACCAACTTTCCACATGGAAAATCTCAAAGTACGAAGACAAATAATCCAACGGTGATCCTGCATTTGGATATTGTACATGCTTATGAGATTCAGGCCATCCATCAAGTGGGCCCCACCAAGAGCACGTACGCCCTGTCCAAAAAATGTGGCATGTCCACTCATCGAGCTGGCACGCATGTATTTGAAAGATCAACGGCTAGCAAAAATACCTCCATATATTCGTTGCATATATACATGTGGGCCAGCTGCAATTTGGGGATTGGATTTTTCCACAGTGGGCCCACCTGATGAACTGCTTTGATCTCGTACATATTGCCACGTTGGCATGAGTTTTTGGTGCACATGCGTGGAGAGGTGTCCAGTACTGTCTAGACTGTTGATCTGATGGGCCCCACAGATAGACCATGTCTCAAAAATTCTCCTTGGAAAGAAACTATAGTTTCAATTTCACGGTCCACTAACGGACGGTTGAGATGAGAAATACAGTAGTGGGACAGAATGGATGGTTGGGATCGTCCAATATGGGAGACTTTTGGGGTATGGCCAATCTCTGGTGGGACCAACATACCAACGGTTGGTTAACTGAACCATGGGGCCCACTGGTACAATCTGAAAAATCCATCAATGTCATGAGACCGTGGATGTCCTCGGCTCCGGTCGATGCCTGATTCTATCATGGGAGCTGATAATTACAACCCCCTTTTTTTTTAATGCACACACCACTTTGCTTTTTTGGACCTTTTCTCCTTTTTGTCTTTTCTTACCAAAATTAGAAAACAATAAAGAGGCGAATTTACAAACAGAGAAAAGCTTTGATGCTCTGGCATGCCGTGTGGATGATACGCAGGCAGGCAAATTTTACTTAAAATGTTAGCACAAAAGCAATTCAATTGTGGGTCCTAGATTAGATTATGACGAGCCAAAATTTAAGATAATCAGTGGATATCGGATTTCCGGACATTTATTGGACGTTTATAAATGGAAAGTATCCGATGGTCCTATTTCAACAGAAAAGTCCCCACAAATCAGACGTTACGATAGTTCAACAATTCTAATTTTGAGTTTGTAATTTAGGCGTAGTGGTTTTTACAACTCGGTCGGTTTGATTAATTTTATATGTGCCATGTATATAGTTTCTAAGAACATGAGCATGAAGTATCATACGCCACCAGAGTATCAAACAATTACCCTTGCAAAAAACGCAAATGCAGGGCGCATACAATATTTTTGAAATGGTAACCTTCCATACACACTTAGCTATATATAAGAAGACTAGTACATGTAGCTGCATGTGGGCCCACCATGGTCTTGTATGGGGTTCAAACCATCCAAAAAAGGTCTCCCATATCAGAATGGAATGAAAAATTAGACTAATTCAACCATCACGTTTTGGCGTGTGGCTCAAGAGGGGACCAAAATTCGTACAACTCATGTTATATGGGTTGGTTTTGGCCCCATTTCGGCACTGTGCCAGTGGTATAGTTGGAAACCGATATTGACATGACTCTAGCCAGACAGAGTCAACATCAACGGTACATAAAACCATGACACCACTGAATAAAATGTTAAGGATTTTAGGTGGTTGTCAATTATTTTCTATGGTGTAGTTTATCTTATACTGAATAAACTTAATATATATGGTGTCCCATTTTTAAGGTGGGGCGATTACACTGATTGGATGTCATTCATAGCATTGTGGCCATACATTCACCTAGTTGCATGAATTTTTCATCCACAACTAATTACATGTCAGGGATTCTCTTTTTAAGTTTGTTATTAGCTTTGTATCCATTTTTCTTTAATTAAAACATGAAAATGATGTTCTTAAATTTTTCTAATTATTATTTTTTTTTTTTTTTGCTTTAGCTACTTATTCCGGTGATCGGCAAGAGTGTGCTCGACATGGTACAAAAATGGTCAGACATTTCGGAAAATGGTGAGGTAGAGATCGACGTTTCGGATGCATTTCAAAACTTGACGGAAGATGTAATTACCCGAACTACCTTCGGCAGCAGCTACAACGATGGGAAGGCTGTTTCTCAATTGCAAGCACAACAGATGGTTTTCGCCGCCGAAGCTTTTCGGAAGGTTTTCATTCCAGGATACAGGTAAATAAACCATAACACACCATTTTAACATTGAAATTCATTTATCATTTTATTCCTACAAAAATAATAAAATCTTTGCAATTCATGTGTAAATTATTTCCACTTCATGGTAAAAGAAATTAGGTTTTTTCAAAATAATATCACAATCATTTTTATTTATAGGTAAGGTATGTGAAGTCCACATGCATGTAGAGCTTCCCCATCCAAGTACAAGCACATGTGTGCTAGATTTAAGCTTTCTATTAAGTGGGCCATGTTAAGATCTCTCAACCTATAAATTAAGATCTTTGAAGTGAACCACAATAATAATAAATACATAACCTAAAAAGCCTATTTTTTGCTCCATAGATTGTGGCTCACGTCATTCGCAATTTGCCAAGCCTAATCATAGAGATTTTATTTTATTTTTTTTCCAAAAGATATAAGATGTCCCCACCTCTTTTAAAGTGAGACTATTCCCTATGAATACACACAATCACCTACAACCACATATATTGGGTAATACTGAAGAGGGAAGTCAAACCCACATCAATAAAAAATAAATCCACCGTGATGACCGCTCGCCCAAACCTCATTGGGTTTTAATCATTGAGATATTGTTACCCAATAATCATCGACCTGGCTGGTGGACCATCCTAACATCCACATAGTAATACTCCCACAACATTTATGCGCCATACATGCTTATAAGACTCCGATGAATTTTATCCAACTTATCCAAGTCAACTCAGATTCACTCAAACTCAAGCGAAGAAGACCCAATTGAGAGTCTAAGTCACCAAGTCTTTTTAACCAAAGTGGGTGAATTTGATACAACCCATCTACTCAACCTAAATTCATTCAAACTCAAGAGTCGCGGGCCAATTGAGCCCCAACTCGGACTTAAGACAAAAAATAATCAACCAAAGCCTTTCGACAATGGTGGATGAATTTGAAGCAATTAGTTCAAATAAACCCAAATTCAGTTAGACTAATCAACTAAAGCCTTTGGACTATGGTGGATGAATTTGATGCAATTAGTTCAAATAAACCCAAATTCAGTTAGACTAATCAACCAAAGCCTTTGGACAATGGTGGATGAATTTGATGCAATTAGTTCAAATAAACCCAAATTCAGTTAGACTCTGGCTTTTCACTCTACTGACTCAGCACATGTATGAAAAATGAAAGGCATTATTAGTTACTCACATGAATTTTCCTAAACATCTTTTAAAAAGTAGAAACAAGAATTTTGCAGTCTTGGGAAGAGTGTCGGAAATCCTTTTGACAGCTAAAAGTAGCTTAACTAAAAAGAGTACTTGTTATGCTTATTATAGCAGTACTGCTACTTTTTTCCAAGCATGCTTATCCGCAGGGTTTGAAATAATTATAAAATATAAAAAAGAAATTAATTTTTTTTTTTGTAATTTAATTATATTCAGGTTCCTACCAACGAAGAAAAATACAAGTTCATGGAGATTGGATAAAGAAATTAGGAAATCCTTAGTGAAATTAATCCGGCAACGGAATCAGAATTCCAAAGAAAAGGCCGGTGGGCCCGCTAAGGATTTACTGGGCCTTATGATCAATGCGGGTGCGATGAAGCCCAATGATCGAAGATCAGATGGGCCCACGGCCCCATCGACGATCACCGTCCAAGATATTATCGAGGAATGCAAGGCCTTCTTCTTCGCCGGGAAACAGACGACGTCGAACTTGCTGACGTGGACGACAGTGCTGTTGGCCATGCACCCACGGTGGCAGGAGCTGGCACGTGAGGAGGTGTTGCAGGTGTGCGGATCACGTGATATCCCCACCAGAGACGACATTGCTAAGCTTAAAACGGTATGCAGCTGGGGCGCCACCCTTTTCGCTGTGTTTGGTACTTTTTCTTTGGATTTTTTTGGATGGACGAAAATGACCCTCCTTATCTTCTAGTGTCGTGGGATGGCCCACCTGTCTACAAGAAGACAACTCACGTTTTCATCCTTTCCAAATATATCCAAAGTCATGATCTGATGCCCTTCTTCGTCATTTTTCCATGTTTTACCTTTATAACGCTGTCATAACCCGCGTTATAATTATTAAGAGAAATGCTCCATTGCTTGAGGACACTTAATCCTATCCATTAATCTGGACCGTTCATTAAGTCTAGAACATAATTCTAAGGCTAGTTTGAAAAATTCGCACTGATTCGATTGTTTAATCCATTTTTTATTTGGCCTTATTTTCCATAGCCATCCTTTTTTCAGGCCGTGGATGGGATGTGTATCATTACCTAACAGAAATGATTCTTTAGAATCATAACCAATCCATGATGATTTCCAACAAATGGATTGTTAAAATTGTTCTTTAAACCGTGTAAATGATCTTGACTGTCCATATTAGAGGCCATTGATCGAACGGTTAGATTTGACATATTTGGTGCGATGATTAGATGGTTTCCCATGAAATGGGATTTGGACCCTGTGAACGGTCTAGATTAACGAATTGGATAGTCCAAGTGTCCTAATGCAACTAAATGCAACTAAGAGCACTAATGCTCTAGAAGCAAAGGAGCATTTCTCTTGAGTAAGAGTTATTAAAATGACAAAGATATTTCATATAAATTAAATATAGAAAATGATCAAAATACAAATGTTTGGACCCCATTGTGATGTGTTGATAACATCCACTCTAACTATCATGCAAATACTTCTATGGCTGGCCATGGCTCAAAAATCAACCCCATCCGATGATACGGTGGTCCATACGAGCCTTCACATAAACCATCAAAATCATGGACCACTTTGAATTTTAAGACTATGGTTAAACAAGGAATGGTGTGCATGATGGTCAAAGTAGATGTTATAAAAATAAAATAAAACCCATAAAACACCTTTGTATTATAATTAAGTAAAAAATGTTTTATAAGTATCATCCATTAAATATTTGTACTTTTATATGATATTATATATAAAGATTAAAGAGGTCTCACATGCATCTACTGATTGGCATATAATTCCATGTTTTATGTCATTGATATCCAACCTATACAACATGTTGAGCTTTCCATGGAATATACTTAAAGAAAAAAATCAGGCTGATACAGTCATCAGATGGGACACACATGTACTTTGCATAAGATGGGTGGTTGTCATTTTTTTATTTAGTGTGGCCCATATGATGAATGGATTAGGTTGATTATTGCATCCAGTGTTCTGAGTGGTGAGACTAACCTTTTGAATGGGTTGGATGTTTCATACACTTGACATGTTAGCACTTACGCACTATTTGGGCAAGTCTTTTTTATTCAAATATCGGCTTGAAATGGCCCACGTATCGGCCGATATCTCAGCCCATTGTGTATTGTAACGGTTCCTATGTTGGAGAGGGTATTTTTGGTCATTAACAAGGGTTTATTATGAAATGATTCGGTTAAAAATACTACTAAAAGGAGAAAGACGTTTATACTCTGGCAGAGCGTGATGGATAATATTCAGGCACTTATGAAAATTATACTGTCAATATTTTGATAATACATGCCACGTGTACAATTTCTGAGTGCCTGTGTATCAAGCGTGGTACGCTACCGGAGTATCATATAAAGAGGGGGAAAACTATCATTGAAGAAGATCTGACGGTACAGATTGTTTGTTTCGGTTTTTTGCAGCTGGGCATGATCTTGAATGAATCATTGCGCTTGTACCCACCTGCGATCGCGACTATAAGGCGGGCCAAAGCTGACGTGGAGCTCGGAAGCTACAAGATTCCACGTGGGACCGAGCTCCTGATACCAATCCTAGCCGTCCATCACGACCCTATCCTCTGGGGCCGAGACGCAGCCGAATTCAACCCGGCCCGGTTCTCGGAAGGCGTGGCACGCGCGGCCCGCCACCCAATGGCGTTCATACCATTCGGGCTCGGGGCCCGAACTTGTATCGGGCAGAACCTAGCCATCATAGAGGCGAAGCTGGCTCTAGCCATTGTATTGAAACACTTCTCACTCCGACTCGCCCCGAGTTATCGGCACGCACCAACGGTTCTGATGCTCCTCTACCCGCAGTACGGTGCGCCTGTTGTATTTAGGCGCCTGTCGGATCCGGATACCCGATGTGGAGACCAAGGCTCCTGATATCCGAATATGACCTGGCCCACCACTGTCTCAGCGCGCTTTTGGTTTCATTATCTGAATGACCAAAATACCCCCATGTAGACCTTGTGTTTTCCCAAGATGACTAAAATGCCCCTTGCTTGTTCTCTTGCCTCGGTCGGTTCCACTAACCTGCGCTGCGCAGCCTGTTTCCTCGTTGACGTGTCTAGTTGCCGAAGTGTCCTAAGTAGTCACGGATAGTGCTTGGTGCATTTTCTTGTAATGACCAAATAACCCCCCTCTCTCTCTCTCTCCATCGTTGTGTATGTATGTATACGTTAACCACCTTTGTATACAATTTTTGTAAACCCTACACATTCATGAAATGGTATGTTGACTGTCCACATCTCTCTCTCTCATATTTCATAATAGAGAATATTTGAAAAGAAATGAGACATTGGTTTTGGTACTAGAATGGACATGATTTAATCTGGGTCATCAAATCAAATTGTCCATTCTTCGACTAATTGATTTGAGCCGCCCATGCGTTTTCCCTTACTCTCACACAAACCTACATAGGAACTCGAACTCGTGACTTCAGTGTTAAAATGCACTCTGTCAACCAAACCTTGCTCGCGCATTAATCTAGCTTAACATCCCCATTCGAATGACTCATGTACATCATTAACCACTAAGATCATGGTTAAAAGACTCACGGACTCGAACCAACTCGTCTGATCTCGAGTCGAAGGCGACTCATTCGGGTTGACCCAATAATAGTATTGAGCTGAGTCCGAGTTGACTCAGGCATGTCTTAAAACCATTATTAGAAGATTGAAGCATTTCAGTTGAAAGACCCCAAGTAGAAAACACATGCCAATGGCCCCTCAGGCGCATGTTAGAGTACAGCCATTTGCATGGAAATTGTTTTATCACCCCAAGCACAAAAATTTCCACCATCCAAGAGAAGCAAACAAACTTTAGAAACATTTTCTACTTTCTCTCTCATCCACCTTTTAAAGCATTATGGTTGTAACCCAACATGCATTATTCCTACATATATATCTTCTCTCTCATCCACCTTTTAAAGCATTATGGTTGTAACCTAACATGCATTATTCCTACATATTCTCCACCTTTATGGGGTTTGGGGCCTTGCATGTTGTGTGGTACACATGAAAAAAAAAAAAAAGTAGCATTTTTCTTTTAGGACTTTTGGGGGATCTCCTAAGGTTCTTGGGAGTCCTCTAGATGGGATGGGTAGTCCCTATGAAGCATGTGTTATGGAGGTGGGATTCTTTCTCTATCATGGTTAGAGATTTTCCTGTATAAATTAAAGGAAGCATGCCAGAAGTCATGTGCACCATCTCATGGTATAATTGTACACACCTCTTTAAACCTAATTTTCTAATCCTTTAACCACCATAGTTAGGTCATTAACTCTCCCTTTCTCCCTCACCTGCCAACAGCTCGGCGGTCCGCATTAATTGTGATCATAACAGGCTTATCCTCGCTTAACCCAATGTTTAATCTTGGGAGGTGTGCATACTAAGAATGACCACAGGTTTGGTGGTCCTTAGTCACCATTTAAAAAATAAGAAAGAAATTTTTTAACCTAATTAGGGTTCCACCTAGCCTAGCTGCATGTTTCATTGAAATTATTGTTTAGTAGTCTGCTAGCCCACCTTAAAATATAGTTCATGGTGATTAGAACCACTCATTTGGTGAGACCCACAAAGAACTTATTATTGTTGAATACGAAATATTGGCCTTTTTAGTTTTAACCTTTCATTTAAAGAATTTGTGGTGAACACAATGTTTTCGAATCATTTCTGATTTTTTTTATTTTTTTTTAATGGACCATCCAAGGAGAGCTCTATAGCTTCAACGATTCTGATCATATAGCATGGCTCCATGTTGGATGGAGGACCCAGGATTATTAATATTGTGGGCTATCTATATTTTCTCTTATATGGTCATAAGAGAGTTCTTAAATCTAGGTCCAGACCAACCCAATGATTTATTAGGCTTGAATTTAGAATAGTTCCCTACCTAAAATCAAGACACATATCAAAGCTCGGCCCAAGTTGGGCCACGTGTAACTAGGATTGGGGCCTCCCTGGCCTATAATTCGTAGGTGGATGTTGAGATTTGTGGTGGATGACATCTTTTAGTAGTCCTTTTATCGCTTGAACAGTGCATGGCGGAGGCATCAATTGAAAAGGTGAGCTGTGGCGCATGCATGTGAACATGGTCAACCTACATATTGTGTGGTTGCAACTGTTGGAGTATGATTGTTTTTTTTTTTTTTTAAAAGCTTGTTAGTACACCTACTGCCAGTTCACACTTCACTGTTAGCCACTCGCACTAGGGGATTGATACCAAGACCTCAGTGTTAAAACGAGGTATCTTTCACTCAGTCTTGTAAGAGTATGATTGTTTTTTTTTTAAAAAAAAAAAAAAAAAAAAAAAAAAAAAAAAAAAAAAAAAACACCTACTTGTTCATAACTGTCCAGCATACTAAGACTATGTTAGCCTACCATAGTGACTTGACTGTTAGCACCTCAGTTGTAAGACTGAAAACCAGTGTATCTCTATCCACTAATTTAGTATACTTCGTGTGGATTAATTGTGATATGACTTGAAATAGTGTTTATAGAAATCTTTATATATGGATAGTATGTATTCCAAGCTATCACATAGACATCAGAACATTCCTTTTTTTTGTTAACACCCTTAATAAAAATGCCATCTGCAACAACAAATAACAACAGTAGAAAAACCATTTAAACCATCCTTTGGTACGAAGGTTTTTGTTTTAAGTGAAGACTTTTTCAAACTTCTAAAAGGCCCCTAAATTGACATATTCAATTTTTCTTTATTGGTATGAATTTGAATTAGTAATGTTATCTTTTTTTTCCTTTTCTTTGTTAGCTTGTTACTACACAACACTGTCAGTTCACACTTCACTGTTAGCAACCCCTATTAAGGAATTGATACCGAGACCTCAATGTTGAAACGAGGTATCTTTCACTTAGTCTACCACTTGAGCTATAGATCAGGATGTATGAAAATGCTCTATTTAACAATAAATAACAACCGTGACAAAACCCTTTAAACCACCCTTGTCATGAAGGTCTTTATTTTAAGTGAAGCTTTTTCATGCTTTTAAAGGACCTCTAAATTAACCCATTTATATTTTTTTACTGGTATCATGAATTTGAATTAGTGTTTAGGGAAATCTTCTATATATGAATGGTTGCATCCAAGCTACCACATGGTCACCAAAATATTTAATTTTTGTGAACACCCTTAATATAAAAAAATGCAATCTTCGATAACAAATGACAACAGTAACAAAACCTTTTAAACCATCTTTCGGTGTGAATGTCTTTGTTTTAAGTGAAGCCTTGAAAAGACCCCTAAATTGATTCATTTGGTTTTTCTCTATTGATGTAAATTTGAAATAATGTTTACGAAAATCTTTTATATATGAATAGTTAGTTGCATCCAACCTATCATATAAACATCAGAATATTTAATTTTAGTAAACACCCTTTATAAAAATGCAATCTTTAACAACAAATAACAATAGGAGGAAAACACTTTAAACCACCCTTCGGCATGAACGTCTTTGTTTTAAGTGAAGACTTTTCATGCTTCTAAAAGACCCCTAAATTGACGCATTGTCTTTGTTTTAAGTGAAGACTTTTCATGCTTCCAAAAGACCGCTGAATGGACCCAGCCCATTCAGGTATTCTTTACCAGTATGAATTTGAAATAGTGTTTATGGAAATATTCTATATATGGATAATTGCATTTCAGGCTACCACATGGACACCAAAATATTCAAATTTTGTCAACACTCTTAATAAAAATGCTATCTTCAACAACAAATAACAACCGTAATAAAACCCTTTAAACCACCCTTCATCGTGAACATCTTCATTTAAGTGAAGCCTTTTCATTCTTCCAAAAGACTCCTAAATTGACCCATCCAATTTTTCTTTATCAGTATTGTTAGCGTGATTTTTAGCTATGTGAGATACGTGTACTGCTTTGTGGGCGTGTTAGAACCGACTGGGTCCAATTCAAACCATGATCATTGTTGACTCTAGGCGTAAAGATAAAGAGGTTCTTAGTTGATCAGTAGGCAAGTAAAGCCATCTATTCAACTAATAGTGCACGCACACCCTAATCCATAGCTCAAGTGGTAGACTAAGTGAAAGATACATCGTTTCAACACTGAGGTTTTAGTATTGATTCCCTAGCGGGGGTGGCTAACAGTGAAGTGTGAACTGACAGTGGGATATACTAACAAGCTAACGAAAAAAAAAAAAAAAAGAAGAAGCTAATAGTGCATGCTCCTCAAATATCCTCTTGACACGTGACTCATCATGCATAGTTGATCTAGCCCACCAGATTTTGATACAAACAAGTATAAATTTGAAATAGTGTATAGGAAAATCTTTTATATGTGAATGGTTGCATCCAAGCTACCAATGGACATTAGAATATTCAATATTTGTAAACACCCTCAATAAAAATGCAGTCTTTAACAACAGATAACAATAGTGACAAAATCCTTTAAACCACTCTTCAACACAACATCTTTGTTTTAAGTGAAGACTTTCCACGCTTCCAAAAGACTCCTAATTTGACCCATTCAATTTTTCTTTATCAGCATGAATTTGATACAGTACATTTATTCAAAATCATTTATATATAAATAGTTGTATCTGAAGCTACCATATGGACATCAAAATATTCAATTTTTGTGAACACCCTT
>JAJHSJ010000001.1:21108841-21585767 GCA_021015155.1 Magnolia officinalis | reverse complement strand
GCAAAATTTTCACACACAATCATTAATTCCAGTCTAGGTTCGATAAATGGCCACCTAAGGATAATGGTCCGCACTTAGCTGTGGTTCGACGGCTTGCAGAGCCGCTTCCAAGGTGTTGGTCCCGCGAATTTATGTGTCAGAGCCCTGTGCCAATAGGATTTGCATGTTAGGACACATGCAAGTGGCCTAATGCACAAAAAACTAAAAGAGGGTTAGAAAGATACCTTTCGATCGTTGGCGGGTTGCTTCCGCGGCGGTGGGGTTGCAAGCTCTAATGTGGGATTGAGGTAGGGGAGGGAGATTTCCCAATTTTCAGCCTGTTGGAGCTCTTCTTCACACTCTCCTCCCTCTCTACTCTCTCCTCTCTTTCCCCACTTGCACGAAAATTCGTATGGAAGTGTGGGAGAGATTTTAGAGTTTTTATAGTCTGGAAATTAGTCCAAATGGCTCTAGGTGGTCTAATTCTAACATATATAGCTCTAGTGGGTAGGTTTCTGGCCCCCGAAGCCATCCCAATGGCCCCTTGGCCCATCTGTGTCATGGAGCAAGTGTCCCATGATCAGATGAGTTGTTCCAAGTTTGGTGGCAAACGGATGAGTCGATTGGCCGTGGGGGCCTGATTTGCGATCAATTGTCACCGATGTTCGATCAGGGCCCCAGTTATTCAGATATGAGTAGAGAAATATCCTCAACTCATGGCCCGAGTTTGATTGCAATTCAACGGTTGGAAAGTCGCAACTTCGCCGTTTTAGTAGCGGGGCCAACTCACTTAAGTTTCAGGTTTCAAGTTCTGGAAAAGTTGTGCCTTTCAAGCTTTACCTTCACGGTCCAAGTTGTGCGGTTCTGGGCATCGTTTGGGCCCACCATCCGCGATGGACGTCAAGCACAGAGAGACGAACATTATTCTATAATTTTGGAACTAGTGGCTCACTAACGACCAGTCTAGAGCTTGTTCGGATAATCAAAGCATTTTTTGAATGAATTGGGTAGGGAGATTTCTTAGGCGCAGTTGTTAGGGTCTAGATTAACTAAGTTCATAGTGTGGCCTATTCAAAATTAGCTAAAATGGTTATTTGGTCATGACCACTGTAGATCATTGGTTCTTAGGGTAAATGATTGACCGGGTTGATTTAGTCTATTAGTTAATATCCGGGCCATAGCTGGCTCGACTTTGGGTAGATATTTAATTTAGTTACGGTTGTCTTGATTAGTCAGTGATGGGTCAGTTAGATTTAGGTCCTAGATGAACAATTCCCGAGGCTAAACTTGAAGTTTAAGTGATTAGGCGGATTAGTTGGCTTCGTACGGTTGATTAATCGAATTTGTGCAGTTCTTTACTGTTATCACCTACGTATAGGCTCACCTCGAGCGTCAGGGGTCAGTGAGTGACGACGTGGGCTAGTTATAAAAAGATTTTTTTTATAAAGAATTTTTAACAATCCAAAATAACAAAAATTTAGGATGTTACAAAAGATGATGGTAACTGATTAGGAGTTGATTATCCAATAATACGCACATCACAACAAGAGAGTCGTGAAGTTGTGTTGGACCCAGAAAGAGTGGTATATTTCATACAAGGTCTGGCTCAATGGAGGAGACCGACACGAATGATCGTGATGGTGGTCATGACGACGCACCTGATATTGGTCTTACTTCTAGTGTTGTTCAACCCACCACACAATCATCTACAAATCGCAAAGTTGATGAGCATAGACGGGGTACACGAGGTCAGACTTACGAGTATACCAAGTCATGATACAACCGGCAGTAGGATGTTGACTCTAGTGGTGCATCGGGATGTCCGGAACATCAATAGGACTATGGTTATGATCCCGGACATTTTGGGTATTCTTATGGCTAATGGGATTATACATAGCATGTTCCTTTATATTCATGTTGGAGTAGTCCTCCTGATCCACCATATGATTATAGATATCCATATTCAAATTTAATTTATTCATCACACATACATTTTCAATATCATTAGCTTGATCACGAGCACCCTTACGGCTATTCGATGAGTACTAATGGATATTGTTACGCGGGGTCGTAGTCGTTACTTATTCAGGATCAAACAAATATGATGACGACGAAGATGTGGAGGTCGAACAAGCACAAGAAAGCGGATTTTAATTTTAGTAGTGACTCGTGAGTTTTTTTAAAGGTAAGTGGTAAGTATAATTTTTAAAATATTAATTACATTTAAGGTAAGTATTTATATATCCATTGCCCATACATTCACCAAGCAAGCACATACTTGACACTGTCAAACTTGTATTTAAAATACTCTTCTGACAAACAATCAAGTAATCATTGATCAAGTTGCTTACAGAGGAGTAAATCAGATACTAATTTTTATTTTTATTTTAAAATCCTGATGTAACGCCCTGAAAATCGGGGGTCGAGCATAAACTCAACTCCCGAGTTCCAACACATCACTTATGCAACAAAATGAATGATGATTGAATTGTTGTCTGAATTAGTGCATTGAACATGAATGAGATTAAGCCAAAGCAACATATCATACTCCAGAGACAGTTAAATTGCAAGCGGAAGACTGTGATAGATATATGAAATATAAAAAAATAAAGGTGAGTCTCCAGAGTGTGATAATGTTACCAGGTTAATGCATTACAAGTACAATTTTAAATTATACCAAAGGTGTAGTGTTATCTAGTCAACATCCCTGTAATCCCGTCGATCAAGACACGGCTCACTTGAAGTCGTCAGCACACAGCATATATGAACAAGCATCATTGTCTTTATAAAGGTCTGGCTCCGCCTCAGGAGTAGCGTCGCCATCTGCAATCAGATAAAGTCTGGTGGGTGTTCGGAACACCGTCCCGTAACGTGGAAGTGAGTAGCTAACTCAGTGAAATAATAAAGCGTGGGTTAACATGTTATCAATGCAGTCAAGCAGTAATGATATAGCAGTATAATCAAAACTCCTAACTACTCTTATTAATGCAAGTATGAAATGCAGTCAGGATGTATGCCCTCACCACACACTCCCTCTTGCGACATCATCTTACGTTCGCGGCATGCTTGCATTCCTCAGTGCTCCACATCTTCCAGGCACATGCAATGCATGATGAGCATGATTACCGAGTTGTTATTAGTCCATTTCAAACAGCAGGATTGGGAAACTAAGGTACCTCCCTTGTATCATTCCCAAACATGATCCATTCTAAAGTCGTCAGTCCTAGTTAATCTCAGACGTTGGTGTGTTTTCTAGGTTGCTGCAAAGGCTGTCAGGGCTGTTACGCACAAAGATTACACCACTCCCCCATCACCTTTTTAACGATTCATCACTATACAGATACAGGCCTAGTTTCATACTCTATACACTGCGGCAAAACTCGTCGCCTCACCGCAATTCAGAGTATGCTCGAGGTCACTACAAAGGGTTGCCAGGGCTGTTGCTCGCATTCGTTGCACCACTCCCCCATCACCTTATCAATGTAGGCCGATAACACGAATATAGTGTCCCATACCACCATAATCAGCTCACGAGTCTGGTTATTCACTGGTCACTACCGGAAGGCACGTGGCCCCAGCGTAGGCCGACAGCTCGACCACGGTGTCCCATACCACCATGCCCAGCTCATGAGTCTTAGCGGATCGAGGTACCATGGTTAAAAGGGATTTCACTGGTAAGTTTGGTACCTTAGGTTCAAGCAATAGCGTCCAAACATGGTGAACATACATAAGACAGATCGGGTTGCTTAACGAGCTCGGCTAGCTCGAGTGCACAACAAGTTGAACGATATGAAATGCATAAGCATTTCATGTGGCCAGCCACTATCGCCAACCGAAGGTTCGTCAAACACATCTCACGTGGCAAATGAAACTCAGCCACGAATTCGATCCCATTACCGACTGCCTGGACTATACAATAGCTCCAATCACATTCAATTGCAGATAAGTAAAGCAGTAATGGATCAAGATTCAAATCATACAATCAAGATCTGGTATTATCCGTTTAGGGCTACCAGGGCTGTTGCACCACTCGTTGCTCCACTCCCCCATCACCCATGACAGATCATACAACGTAAATATGAATTTAAACATATGCACTACATAGATAAAATCATAAAAGTAGTTGAGCATGTTATGAAGCACAACACAAGCATGAGTTTGTACATATTCAATTCCTAATCACACAGCTATCCAAAGAAATCATACACATAGTTAAAGGAGTTGAGAATCATATCTCAACACCCTTATACATTACAATTTGCTAACTACTACTCATTCAAACATTTCAACAAACACTTTAAAAGACATACATCAACATACATGACATAGGTTGATCACATAGGCATTAGGCCAAATCCTTTCACTAGGGAGTTGCCCCACTCATAACACGCGTACACCCACGACGGATAGTCATGAAAAGTAGGAATCCAAGTTCTATATTCATTTGAACATTTTCATAAACACTTGGGCTACCCATTTCAACATATATAGCGTATAGTAGATGTGACGTGATTCGGGGCAAATCCTTTCGTCAAAAGGGGATCGCCAATACAACAATCATATATCCATGGCAATTGGTCACGGCGAGCACGAATGAGAATTCTATACTCATTCGGTCATTTTCACAAATACTTAGAATACACTATTTTAGCACACATAGTGTATATTAGTAAAAACATATATTAGGGCGAGTCCTTTCGCCAAGCAAGTATTTTATCCATATATCATATATCAATACAGCGAATAATCATGACAAACACATTTTCAGAATTTATACGTATACGGTACTTACTACAAATACCTAATGTAAAATTCCATATTTTTCATCTTTAATCGAAACGGAAATCAGACAGCACTTTGTACATGTGCAATTGCATGCAGATCATGAATCTATCATTATCTGACATTGAAAGTGTTGAAAACCATAACTTATACATCTAAAGTCCGCACCTTTTATCGTAGAATCTTAACGGAGTTGATAAATTTGCTAAGCTTTCGTATACGGCAGTTTGGCCACCTATAGATCGAAATAGGTTAGTTTTTTCATAACCTACAACCTATACAACCCCAAAACAGATTAGGGTTAGAATTTCTTACCTAGAAACGAAGTCGGAATCGCCGAAAAAGCGATGAGAATTAGGTGGTGCAGCTTGTGTAGTGGCATGGAATAGCAGTTGGGAGATTCTCCCACTTCTCTCACTCTTTCTCTCACTCTTTTCTCTCTTCTCTCTCTAGAGTTTCTCCCAAATTTGTATGGCTGTGAGAGAGAGGTTTCTAAGGTCCTTATATAGCCTAAAAACACTCCAAAACAGACTCCAGGTCAAGGTATACTTAGGTTATAACCAAAGCGGGTCAGTTTCAGCTCAACGGAGGACTTCTGGCGGGCCTCCCTGAGCCAAAGGTCGGACTTAAGCTCACCAACACTGGATCTACATTTAGATAAGTTTTCGTTTCAGTCGGGATTCCAGATTGCAAATGGCGGACCAGTTTCAGTTCAACGGTCAGCGGATCTCGATCGGAGATTCCGAGTACATGGATATGTGTATGAAATTTCTCCTGATTCGAGGGTGTAATTTGATCTGATTCTGACGGTCTGGTTGCTTAAAACTGATCCGCAAGCGAGAGATGCCAGATTACTATTTGAGATATTTATTTGTAAAGAAAATCAAGTGTTTTCACACTCCTCACTGCGGACTCAAGCGAATTACACTGGAACACTATTTGAATTTGATTTTCAAGATAGTTGTCAAGCCCAGCAAGGCGGTCCTAATTCCTTAACTTCGTGTTAATCGGACTTCCGACGTGCGGTCCAGATCTGACACAAAGTTTCAAGATGCTCCCGAGAGCAGTCGGGTAATGAGATTGATCCTAGATTTTAGGGTACCCTAGCGTCAATGATTCTACAAGTTTTAGGTCTTGCAGATCGTATTTAAAGTGATTGGTACTAATTTCACGGGTACTCTAGTTTCACACTGGCTAATTCTCGATAATTCTAAAAGGATTTAGTCCTGAGTAATTTCCGTCTGAGGTGGTACTTGGCCTTTGTCGTTGTAATAAAGTGATCCAAGTTATACTACTTAGCTAGTTTAAGATAGCGTATAGGGTGAAAGTACTTAGAAAAATTAAAAGAACAAGGTGGTGGTGAAGGTGGATTTGTGAGGAAATGGGTTAAGGAGCGATTTTAGACTGTGGGATTCAGTTCTGACAAGTTAATAAGGTGTTAGGATCGACCCATGCCTAAGGGCGTCTAATCCCAGGTGGCAAAAAATCCGGGATGTTACACTGAGGATGACTGTAGACACTGAAAAATCGGCGTCCACGTTGTTCACGTTGTTGCTATAAAGTGTTGGGTGTTATGGTGATGCTGGGGGTGATTAAGCTGACTTATGATTGTTGGAGTCGCCACTAGCCGAATGATCTCAGAATCCCGCGGTCGGCTAGAACCACGGAATACGTAAGGTTGGAGAAATCCGAAGATTCTCCGACCTTAGATTGACTCCTGGTCTACGATCCGGGATTCCGGGTAAGGGACCTCGGTTACAAAGAGGGAAGGTGTTAGGCACCCTCTCTGCCCGTACAAGTGTACGGTCTCGACTTAGTGTGGTAAAATAATCTCAAGAGACAATGATGATGCTATGGTCATGATGGGACTAGTCACACGTGGATTTCTGATGTAGCAGGATCCGAGTATTTCGGCAGGCTACAGAGCATACGTCCGACAATGCGTCTAGAGGACGGATATGATGATGCTTATGCAAAGAGATAAGAAAAGTGGACTAGATCACTAGGAATTTCTGATGTGACAAGATCCGATGTACGGCAAGTCACAGAGCATACGTCCACTAGAGATCTAGAGGAGCAGGGGGGTTGAGAAGGGAGTAGATGTCATGATGAATGCTTGTAGGATGATGGATCTTTGGCTTGATTCTTGAGTAGGCTAAGACATGAACTGAACCATGATCATTCTGGGCCAAGCTTATGGGTTGGAAGGGGATGAGGTGAAGGCTGGGAGATGGCTGGAAAATTTGGGCCTGAAAGTTTGGGAGCTCCTTCCCTTCCTTCACTCTCTCTTCCCACTCTCTCTCTCTCTCCCTCTCTCTTTCTTTCTCTCACTCTTTCTCTCTCACTCTCTCCCTCTCTCACTCTCATCCATGTGTGTGAAAATGAAGGGGGAGAGGGCTATTTATAGCCCTTTCCAATGGTGTTTTGGTAATTAAAGGATAAGAGGGGGGTAAATGCTGGTGTGGCACATGGTGATTGGTGGAGAGGAGAGAGATGCCACATGACATGCTCCCATTGGCTAAAGGGGCTGGTAAAACGGTAAATAGTGAGGATGGGGAGGGTAAATGTATAGGAAAGTTGACTTTGGATGCTGAGACAGCTGTCCCTGCTCAGACCGCACGCGGCGGAACTCGGATCACCGCCGGCGGTAATCCGACAACCGCCGACGGTAGTCCGACTACCGCCCTGACCTGGTTGAGTCCAGAACTCGTGTGACTGGCTCCGTGCGCGTTTTCTGGGAGGAAGCGGTAATTTGACTACCGCCGGCGGTAATCGGATTACCACCTCGGTACGGTTTCCCTCGAAATTCATCGGTGAGTTTTTTGGGGTCCTTAGAGTGAAACAAAGTTTGTTTTGGATATTTGGCTCAGAATGGCTTGAATTGGCTCGATTGTTACCCGAAAGTGACTCAAGAAATGGATCGGTTCTGGACATGGTCTGGATTGAATGATGACTCATGATAGCTAGGTTAAGATTAGGGTTAGGTTTTAGGATATGATCATGGTTCTCGGATTGTCTTAACAAAATCAAGATATTAGCCTGGGTGGGGTGTCTACAGATGCCCCTCTTTGACCGAGGTTGCGAGCAACCGAAGGTCAAAGCAAGTGGACACCCCACCCTTCTGGTCAGAATGAAGGGTAGCGATTCAAATCTATTGCTTACCATTGTATCATTGTCAGTTGACTGTTTGGAAAAGGATGACTTGCACATACCACGAGGGTTGAGGAAAACGTTGTGATTGCCTCCTGCGCATTCGTCGCGGCTTTACGGATCACCAATCACAACCCTTTCACATCGGATTGTTTACAGCATTGGAGGGTAAGTCTGAAAAGTAAGGGCCTCTGCGCATTTGTCGCGGCTTTACGAGGATTCCCGTACTGTTAGGTCTGTTGTTTCCTTTGCTATGTAATCACCCTAGGAGTGTTCGTTCCATTTGATCGTCAAAGTGGTTAGCTGCCCTGCGCGTTGGTGCGGCCTTACGGGGAACTCACTACGCCGACTTGGACTCGATCAAATTTTGCGAACATTCCGGACTAGGTATGTGCAGGTAATCTGTTTGCCATGCAATCTGCTGAGTCTGACACTTTGGTTACAATGGATCGTCTTCACTTCGAGTTTGATTATTCTTTCCAGAGATAGATCCACTCATCTTACTAGCATTTGTACGACTGCCCAGTTATAGAGATCTGGCCAATCGTACATATATCATGTACAGACTCGATCGTCCTTCGGGGAAACCGGAAGAGATCGGGCCTTATTTAACTGTTTGCACTGTCCGCAACTGGAGAATATGGAAGATCCCTCAGTGTACTGCGCGACGCGTGCGTTTTTGAAAACTATCCCCTTTCGAGCTTGGTTCCTTGAGGATTTTATTTAAAACTATTTTTTTAAATTTTTGAAAAATATCCGTTCGATTTCGCGGGTGGGCGTCGTCGTTCGGTTTTTATTTTTGCAAGTTAAGTAAACAGTCGCGTTGCCTTCACTAATGAGTTGGCGGGGCTAACGGTTTTTATTTGAAAGTCAGATGGCCTCCACTAATAAATCGGTGGGGCTAATTTTTTATTTGTAAAAAGTCAGATGGCCTCCACTAATAAATTAATGGGGCTAATGTTTTTAGAAGAGGCAAACCTTTTGGGCTTATATTTACAGGGAATTTATTTTAGAGCTACCTGGTATTTTTTTTATATTTTTTAAAGATTTTGAGATTTTTGGAAAATTCGGAGGTTTTGTGGAACTTTGAAAATTTTTGAAAAATTTTGGGATTTTTGGGAAATTTTTTTTCTTTTTTTTGGAGAATTTTTGAGATTTTTTGGAATTTTTTTTCGGATTTTTTTTTTTTTGGAATTTTGGGATTTTTTTTGAATTTTTTTGGGAATTTTGGGAATTTTGGGATTTTTTGGAATTTTTGGAATTTTTTGGAATTTTTGGGATTTTTGGGATTTTTTGGAATTTTGGGAATTTTTGGAATTTTTTTGGGATTTTGAAATTTTTTTTTAGAATTTTTGGAAATGGGCCTTGGAAGATGGGCCTGGACTTTTGAAATGGGCTTTGGCCTTGAGATGGGTTTTTTGAAGTGGGCCTGCGAAATGTTTTTTTTTTTTGGAAATGGGCCTTAGAAGATGGGCCCGGGCTGTTGCCTTCTTGGACCATCTTTTGATCATTTATGCGATCTCATTCTCATATATGGAGGTACGTTCTGTAGTCCCAGCCTGCTGAAGTGGGCCCTGTCTGAGTTTTGCCTGAAAGTGGGCCCGGGCGGTAATCGGACTGCCGCCGGAGGTTATCGGATTACCGCCCGTTGACATTTGCCCATTCTGCTCCTCCTGTCAAGTGCCGCAGTGATTCAGTGATGACACCTCTGTTCTGAAATGGTACTCCGAGTACCGCTAGCGGTAATCGGATTACCGCCCTCGTCCATCTTTTCTTCCAGCAAGCCCTGTTCTCTGTTCATTCCTTTATCCCTTCCTCCGATATTCGTCTGTCGCTCTTTGATCGTCCCTTTTGTCTCTTTATTTTGTCCTTCTTCTTTGTCTCATCCATCCTTGTTCCTTCCTTTTTTTCTGATTCATCATGGCCAATCATGATGATGGGTTAGGTGGGTCTATTGATGGTGAAAAGGTGGGTAGCTCCATAAATGATGAGGGATTTATGGGTGGATTGATGGGGGTAGATGGAGAAGTGATGGGCCCTCTTGAAGGAATGAAACCATTTATAGCTTGGATCCTGTCTTACTAATGGGCTGATGGGATTGGATGGTTTGATTGATGGAGGGATGGCTATGGATGGTGGGAATGGCTTGATTGATGGGAGGATGGCTATAGGTGTGTGGATGGCTTGATGGATGGGAGGATGGCTATGGATGGTGTGGATGCTTGATGGATGGGAGGATGGCTATGGATGGTGTGATGGCTTGATGGATGGGAGGATGGCTATGGATGGTGTGGATGGCTTGATAGATGGGAGGATGGCTATGGATGGTGTGGATGGCTTGATGGATGGGAGGATGGTTATGGATGGTGTGGATGGCTTGATGGATGGGAGGATGGCTATGGATGGTGGGATGGTTATGGATCAAATTTGGGTGGATGGCACTACTTCGTCTTCCTCTTGTGTTATCGATTCTTTTGAGGCCTTTGAGAGCTCCCTTTCGTCGATCCATCCTTCTTGCTGTCCACACATGGTCACCTGATCTCCAAGATCACTGTCCTTTGCCATACTTGTGAGGATATGGCTCGTCGGCGGTATGATGATAGCATGTTCGCGGCACACTGTCTGGAGAAGGATGAGATCTTCTATCTGCACATGAAGGTAGAGGGCTCAGGCAGAGATTATCGCTACATGAGAGGTTGGGGCTTACCTGTAGTTCCCGATGTTGATCATCTGCTTGTCCCGTATGCATGAGAAAATTTTATTTTGTTTTTGTTTTTATGAAGAAAGAAAACAAAGTACGTGTAAAAAGATTTTCACAGAAAATAAAATTTTATTTGTGCCAAATTGACCAGTGTTTGCTTTTGGATTTGTGCTTTGGATGATTGGGATCAGAATTTTGGGCTCAGCCCACGTTGTGTACAGTATTCTAGACTGTGTTCCTTGGGGTCTTGATTCCCTGGGAAGGTGTCCAGGATTGTTTCCCCTAGATTTGAGCAGTATCTGATAGAGTACTGATCTGAAGCTGATCCTTTTTTGTATGTTTGCTGCCTTGGCTTCTTCTGTTCCTGCACTTTTATTTTAGTTTTTTTTTTTTAATTTCTTGTCATTTTTACCCGTAGCGCCCTCTCAGGTTTTCGCTACGTCCGACTTTTCCCGTCATTTTTGCCCGTAGTGTCCTTTCGGATTTTCACTACGTCCCGGGTTTTTGATCTTGCCTGCCCCTTGGCAGCTTGTGCTATTTTACCCTTGGCGCCTTTTCAGGTTTTCACCAAGTCCGTTACACGCCTGCTGTTTTTACTTGAGCCACCTTTTCAGGTTTTCAACTCGCCCGTTTTGCTTAGGCATGCCTTTATTATTATTCTTCTTCTTCTTCTTTTTTTTTTTTTTTGGAGTGCTAGGAGTGATGGGGAACTTCCTTCATAGCCGGCCGATTGGCTGCCTGCCTGTCCTTGTCTCTAATCACAATCGTAAGCTGCTTGAAATTATTTGGGGATACAGGATAGGTTACTAGGGAGGCGGGATAAGTTTCTTTATTTTCTTTCTGGGTCTTCTTATTGAGTTTTCTTTTTGTCTTTTCCTCTTCTTTTTTTTCTTTTTTCTTTTTTTTTTTTTTTTTTTTTTTTTTTTTTTTTTTTTTTGGGTATGATGGGTGTTTCTGGAAAGGGTATATACAGTTTTTGGTAAGGAGGTGAGAAATGCAGCCTTTCGATTGTAATCATTGACAAGGTTCGGTAGGGTTACCCGTGATAGATTTTCACATTGTCGACGTTGATGGGCTCGGGAAGATCCTCGCCTTTCAGATTGGTGAGCCGAAGAGCACCTCCTGGGAGTACTTCCCGAATGATCAGTGGTCCGTCCCACAATGGTTTGGATTTTCCTCTGGGGTCTGGCAAATGAGGCGGAAGGATACGTTTCATGACCATGTCACCGACTTTGAAACTTCTCTTCCGGACTCTCTTGTTGTAAGCTCGAGCGATCCTTCTTTGATAGCATTGGGAGTGGCTTAGCGCCCGCATGCGCTTTTCATCTGCCAGATGCAGTTGATCGTACCTTGCTTGTTGCCACTCGCCTTCCTCGACTTCACTTTCCAGCAGTATCCGCAGTGAGGGGATTTCGATTTCGACTGGTAGTACTGCTTCCATTCCGTAAACGAGCTCATATGGAGTTGCGCCTGTAGCAGATCGTACAGACGTGCGATAAGCCCAGAGTGCATAAGGAAGCATTTCTGACCAGTCACGATATGTCTTCACCATCTTTTCGAGTATGCGGATGATAGTCTTGTTTGCGGCTTCCACCCCACCATTCATCTGAGGGCGGTAGGGGCTCGATCGATGGCGTTGAACTTTAAACTTGTCGAGGAAATCGTTCATCCTTTTGTTGACGAACGGAGTTCCATTGTCAGTGATAATGGCGTGAGGGACCCCATATCGGCTGATGATGTTGTTCTTTATGAATTTGACCACATGAGATGCTGCAATAGTGGTATAGGATGCTGCTTCTATCCATTTAGTGAAGTAATCTACTGCCACCAGGATATATTCATGCCCATTTGAAGCTTTAGGGTTGATCTTGCCTATGATGTCGAGTCCCCATACAGAGAAGGGCCATGGTGCCGTCAAGTTGTAGAGTTCGGAGGCAGGTGCATGGATCTGGTTTGCGTGCTCCTGACACTTGAAGCATCTCCTGACGTGCTTGCAGCAATCTGTTTCCATTGTAAGCCAGTAGTAGTAGCCGAGTCGTAGGATCTTCTTTGCCATCATGTGTCCATTCATATGCGGGCCGCATAGTCCTTCGTGGATTTCTGACATGATGTGGGCTGCCTCTGTCTCATCCACACAGCGGAGAAGGACTTGGTTGAAGGATCGCTTGTAGAGGGTACCCCCATGATCACGAACTGAGCTGCTAGTCTTTGTATAGTGCGGCGATCAGGCAGAGCGCTCCTTCCTGGGTACTTCTGATGTTCGAGGTATTCTTTGATGTCTGTGTACCATGGCTGATCATTTGGGGCAGGTTCAGCTTCTTCGATTTGTAGGCAGAATGCAGGTTCCTCCTGGAGTTCGACAGTGAGTTCCCATTCAGCAACTCCTTTTGGGATTTCCAGCATTGAAGCGAGGTAGCTAATGCATCCGCAAACTGATTCTTGACCCGAGGCATGTAAGAGAACGTGATCTCCTCGAATTCCTCGATCAAATTCTCCAGATAGACGTGATAAGGAATCAGCTTCTCATCCTTGGTCTTCCAATCGCCATTTATTGATTGATGATGAGTTGCGATCTCCGAAGACTCGTAACTCGTTTTTTTACGTTGAGGATGATGGCTTCTCTTAGACCGGCGATGCATGCCTCATATTCAGCTACATTGTTGGTGCACTGGAATGCTAGTCTTCTGGATATGGGAACTGGGACGTCTTCGGGGGAGTAGAGTATGGCGCCTACTCCACTCCCCTTCGAGTTTGCAGCTCCGTCGAAGAAGAGTGTCCACTCTCCTGCCTTTCTTTCCTCTTCTCCCTCGATCTGGAGGATGTCCTCGTCGGGGAAGAAGGTCTTCAGAGGTTGGTAGTTGGGCAGGGAGTGTGCTGCTAAATGATCGGCCAGTGCTTGCCCCTTGATTGCCTTCTGGGTGACATATGTGATGTCAAACTCAGAAAGCAGTAACTGCCATTTTGCGATTCTGCCCGTCAGTGCCGGTTTTTCGAACAAGTATTTCAACGGGTCCATGCGAGCAAGCGAGCAGAAGTATCGGGTGAGCGATCATGTACTGCCTTAGCCGTTGTGTTGCCCAAACTAGGGCGAGGCATGTCTTTTCTAAGCTGGAAAATTTGGCTTCGTAGCTTGTAAACCGTCGGCTTAGATAGTAGATCGCTTGCTCCTTTCTTCCCGTATCGTCAGGTGACGCATCCGATTGCTTCCGCTGCGACAGAGATATACAACAGAAGTGGCCTACCTGGAGTAGGCGGCACGAGCACTGGAGGATTTAGCAAGTATCTTTTGATTTTATCGAAGGCCGCTTGGCAGTCGTCATTCCATTCTTTTGGAGAGTTCTTTCGTAACAGCTTGAATATGGGTTCGCAGACCGGAGTGAGTTGTGCGATGAATCGGCTGATATATTGGATTCGCCCGAGGAAGCCCCGAATTTCTTTCTCAGTCTTGGGCGGTGGTGGCATCTCGATGATAGCTTTGGTTTTGGTTTCATCCACCCTGATACCTTCTTCGCCACAATGAAGCCTAACAGCTTGCCTCCGGTTGCACCGAAGACACATTTTTGCGGATTGAGGCGGAGCTTGAACTTTTCAGCCTGTCGAAGAGCTTTTTGAGATCTTCAAAGTGTCCTTCGATCGTGCGAGACTTGACAATCATGTCGTCCACATAAACTTCCATCTCCTTGTTTATCATGTCATGAAACAAGGCAGTCATGGCTCGCTGATACGTAGCTCCTGCATTTTTCAATCCAAAGGGCATGACCCGATAGCAGAAAGTTCCCCATGGCGTGTGATGAAGGAAGTCTTCTCACGATCTTCGACGGCCATCTTGATTTGATTGTAACCGGAGAAACCGTCCATGAAGGAGAAGATCTTGTGTCCAGCAGTATTATCCACCAGTGTGTCGATATGAGGCAGCGGGAAGTCATCTTTAGGGCTTGCTTTGTTGAGGTCCCTAAAGTCGATGCACATTCTGACTTTCCCATCTTTTTTTGGAACTGGTACGATATTTGCGAGCCATTCCGGGTAGTTGGAGACTACCAGAAATCCCGCGTTGTATTGCTTGATGACTTCATCACGGATTTTCAGGGCCCATTCTGGCTTCATCCTTCGCAGCTTTTGCTTGACTGGCTTCATTTCTGGCTTTGTTGGCAGATGATGCACCACCAACGCTTCATCGAGCCCTGGCATGTCCTCGTAAGAGAAGGCAAAGTTGGACAACCTTGGTTTCAGAAACTCCATCATCTTCTGCTTGTATTCTGGGGGAAGCGATTTCCCGATACGCACTTCCCTGGGGGATTCCATTGACCCTAAGTTCACAATTTCGAAGTCGTCTGCCACAACATTGGCCTTTGTTTCGAATTTTTCGAGGGAATCCTCGAATTCGAGAGCGGTATCATCATTTCCCTCATCCGGGGCTTCATCAAACCCATGAGTTCGAAGTCAATTCTAGATCGAAATCATATGAGTCGACTTCAAACTCGTGCATGTCATGAGAAGTGTTTGGCACAGTGATTTTTGAAAAATTTTCTATTGTTTTTGTATTTTGAAAGTTTTTTGATGTTTTGTGATTTTGAGGAATATATGATGTTTTTGTATTTGAAAGATTTTTTGATGTTTTGTGATTTTGAGGAATATGTGATGTTTTTGTATTTGAAAGATTTTTTGATGTTTTTGTGTTTGAAAGATTTTTTGATTTTTTTGTGTCGCCAAGATATCCTGAACAGGACGGTGTCGCAAACCATGATTGGTCTTGTCCTGGTTCGGGATACCAATTGCTATTTACATTGGCTTTTTTTTTAAGGCTGGTGCTAGCGAGTGGTTTGCTAGCTGATTCGATTGTTTGGGGGATGGCTAACCATTCTGGCTCTTTTCCCCTTTCGATCTTGCTGATCTGCCCTGTCTGTTCCTGTGGGTCACCTGTCTCGATGACCATGATGTCTGCCGGGCTGGGCTCAGAGTCAGAATCTGATTCGACCTCTGTGCCCAGGAGCTGAAATTCCTCTTGTTTCTCGGATTCCTGGGACGGGATTTGGACATCCGTCCAATCCAGAGCAAGCCACTTACCTTTGTCAACCCAATGGATGGGTTGCTTCTGCCCTGTGTTCCCCTGAATGGGTGTCTCCTTGTTCTGGCCTACATTGCCTGCAAAGGGCATTCCCAGTTTTGGGTCACTTGCGGGTGGACTTGTTTCCATGCCCCTAGTCTCATGCGGTGGATCTGGGGGTTCTGCCCCTGGCTTTGTGTGTTCCTCTGATGTCCTGAGGATCCGATCCCACCTTATTGGTGGCCAGATAGACTCTTGTCTAGTCTGTTTTGCGAGTCTAAGTGCTTGAATTGGTCCTCAAGAGATATCATTTTGTTCTCGTCAACTGACCCAGCTTTGACAAACTCGATGGGTGTGCATTTAAAAAGTTGGCCCCTTTTTGGCTTTTCAGCCTGATCTTCCGATGTCGGCTGATATCCCAGTCCCTGTCTCTGTACATTGGCATGTGCTGGTTTCACTACCATACCCTTTTCATGGAACTTGGTACGGTAATTTAAGACCAATCGCTCAGCGGGAGGAATGACGTATTCAGCAACTAGAGGGCGAGGGTTAGCGATCGCGTTTACTTTTTCGAATTCAAAACTGTGATATGGAATATCGCCTTCTGTATGTTGAATGTCAATCACTGGGATGTCAGTTTCTGGGATATTGACCGTCACCAGAAGGATAGTTTCTAGCTCAACCAATATTGAAATGATTCGATTTCCCGAAGGGAATTTAACCCTTTGGTGGAGGGTAGATGGGATGGCTCCAACAGCATGGAGCCATGGCCGCCCCAAGAGAAGGTTAAATGAGGCAGGGATATCGATGACCTGAAATGTGACAAGGGTCATGTCTGGTCCTATTTGTAATTCTAGGTCGATTTCTGCCTCCACTTGCCTTCGGGAATTATCGAAAGCTCTAACACTCATGGTACTGGGTCTGAAGGAGGATGGTTCTATCCCCAACCGTTTAACAGTCCTTAAAGGGCAAACGTTGAGACTAAATCCATTATCGATAAGCACAAGTGGGATCTTGAAATTCTTGTGGTGAGCCACTATGTTTAGTGAACGCCTGTGCTCACGGCCCTCGGGTGGTAGCTCATCGTCAGAGAAGGTGATGGCTTGTGGTGCAAGAAGTTGACCAATCATACTTGCCACCATTTCGGGGGGTACGTCAGGAGAGATGTGGGCATCATTCAAGGTTTTTGCAAAGATTTCTCGATGAGACCTTGACGTGCATAGGAGTTCCCAGATGGATATTGTGCGGGAATGGTTTTGAGTTGGGCTGCTATGTCATAAGCAGCGTCAGTTTTGCTAGTGGTTCCCGATGATGAAACTCCCCGAGTTTCTTTTGAGTTTTGACTATCTCTCCTGAGGTATCTCCATTGTTACCCACCTCATCGCATTCTGGGTAGTGCCATGGGACTGCCTTCGGGTTATAGGAAGGAACCGATCTTCCTTCCAAGTATACCAATGGTTCTTGAGGCTGAGGGGTTATTACTGGAGCAGTTTGTGGTAGGCTCAGTGATATCTCTTGAGGTGCCACCAAGTTTTGATTAGTTGTGGCCATGGATTTTTCTTCTTTCCCTTGATGTGGGGGAGGGATCCTCTGGGCATGTGCCAGTTGGTGAGGCATCAGAAATTGCGGGGCTTGAACTGAGGGTGCCCCTTGCAAGGTTGGCAGAGTTAGGTCAGGGAGACCTATCGGGAGAATGACAGGTTCAGAATTCAACCTTTTTGGATATGCCGAGGATGGAGTTGAGTGTGTCCCTTGGAGGGCGAAGTTTTGAGGGTATGACCTGTTGGGTGCTGCTTCCAAAGTCACGAGAGACTGAAGTGTTGGTGCTGTTTCAAGAAATATGAGAGGTTGAGTAGCTGATGCTGCTTCAAGGGATACCTGTGGCCCAGGCGATGGTGCTTGCTGGTGTCCCCATGTCCGATTGGCTGTGTCGGGCATGATTGCTTGGATGGAATGATGTGGATAAGCATGTGTGGGTTGACCTCCTTCAATGTGATTGATGGTAGAGGTGCTGGATGTGCTGGGTCCTGCCTGATGCGAGGGCAGGGGATTTTGGAGAATGTTGGCTTGAACTGCATTGCTGGCCTGTGGGGTGATCGCAATCTTTTGGCTTTCGATCAAATCTTGGACCGCATGTTTCAAAGCGAAGCAGCGGTCCGTCAGATGGCCAGGAGCCTGATGATATGCACAGTATTGATTTTCATTGTAACCAGGTGGCAAGGGATTAGGTGGAAGTCGAGGCTGGAGGGGTGTCAACAGTTGCTTTTGCATGAGCATTGTTAGCACTTGGCTGTATGATTGTGCTAACGGAGTGAACTTCCTCCCTAACATTCCTTGCTTGTATGGTCCTTGCGCATTTCCCCTAGGCTGTTTTGATTGCTGTTGAGATGACTGTGCCTGATATCCTTGTTGGGTTTGCTGGGGTTGGTACTGCCTATTCTGTTGTGGCTGGTATTGCCTGTCCTGCCGTGGCTCTGGTGGTGGAGCATACTGGTTGCCTTGAGTGTTAGCGATGATGTTGTTAACTTCAGAAGTACGCTGCACAGGAGCAGTGCTGCTTCCATTCCCGTATCCAACAGGTTTCCCCTCGACTTTGTTTCTTTTGATTGAGGGGGTCTGATGTGGCCATGGGGAGATGGTTCCAGCTCTGATCCCAGCTTCTACTTGTTCTCCGGCTCGTATGAGTTGGGAGAAGTTTACGTATGGATACGAGATCAGATATCCTGAAATGCTGGGATGTGCTGAATACACAACCATAGATATCTGCTCTTCGTCGTCGATGGGGTTTCTCATTCGAGCTGTCATGGCTCGCCATCGTCCTACGTATGCTAATAAAGATTCATCGCTTTTTTGCCTCAGGGCAGCCAAGTCGGCTCTCCTTGGAGCCATGTTCAGGTTGTATGAGAACCTGTCAATGAATGCTTGAGAAAGTTTTTTCCAGGTTCTGATCTGGTGGCTATCTAATGAGGTGTACCAATCCAAAGCGTCACCCTTAAGGGATTTCTGGAAAAGTCTTATCAACGCTCCATCATTCCCTGCTATCGCATTAAGCTCCCCACAAAAGGCTTTTAGATGTGCTGTGGGGCACCCACTACCGTCATACCTTTTGAACTTTGGTACCTCAAAATTTGGAGGTACCCGGGCGTCTGGGAAGGGACAGAGGTCCCTGAACTTGGTGGATGGGTGATCCACTCCTTGTTGTCTTTGAAGCTGGTTTTGCATCATTTGTAGCTGCTCTCGTAACTCCTCAATCTCTGACTTACTTTGCTGTGGGTATCTTGCCCCTTGCTGTAGGGCTTGTGCTGCTTCTTCTTCATATGGATCCAGAATGGGGGTTTGATGGAAAGAAGGTGGACTCCCGGTGGGGGAGGTAGCTGGAATTGAACACCACTCCCTTTCGGAGGAGGGTGGGATGTTCGGAAATGGCTCCCGCCTGGGGTATCTGCCAATTCCGGGATGTTACTCCCGTTAGGGGGAGTGAGCTGGACTCGAAACTGGCCCCCTTCATGGGCATCCGCCAGTTCTTGTCTGTGATTTGCATGTGCTGTGACCGGATTGTTGTGATGTGTTGAGTAAAGATGTGGGGGAGGGTTGCTCCCGATTGCTTGCTGTTGTTGGTCTTGTGCTGATTCTTCTGGGAGAGGGAGCACAGGATTTGCTGGAGGAATGAGAGAGAAGGCAAAAGGAGTTTGAGGGAGTGAGCTGTTCTGCACACTAGGCTGGGTCATTTGTGTATTGGTGTGGCACTTGGCACTAGGCGAAGCAGTAGCTCTTGCATTGTTCGAAGTAATAGCTCTTGTGTGGTGACATTGGCTGGCAATTGTCGGAGCTATTGGTAAGGGTACAGGGTGTAGGCATGGGTGCGGGTGCGGGTGCAGGTGCGGATATTTCAGGAGCTGGTTGGGGTGCCGGCTCTTCTTCATGGGTTGTTTGAGAAGTTATGGCTTCACGGGATCGAGTGGTCATGGTTTGAATCTTTGCCTAAGCAAGTGTAAGCCAAAGAGATATATTTTTTTTTTTTGTATGTATGCAGTGATAAATGTCCCTTGAGATTAGTATACCACACGTTGTCGAGTCGGGTCTCAGCTAGTGCATTCTACACTTTTCCCAGCGGAGTCGCCATTCTGTAGACACTAAAAAATCGGCGTCCACGTTGTTCACGTTGTTGCTATAAAGTGTTGGGTGTTATGGTGATGCTGGGGGTGATTAAGCTGACTTATGATTGTTGGAGTCGCCACTAGCCGAATGATCTCAGAATCCCGCGGTCGGCTAGAACCACGGAATACGTAAGGTTGGAGAAATCCGAAGATTCTCCGACCTTAGATTGACTCCTGGTCTACGATCCGGGATTCCGGGTAAGGGACCTCGGTTACGAAGAGGGAAGGTGTTAGGCACCCTCTCTGCCCGTACAAGTGTACGGTCTCGACTTAGTGTGGTAAAATAATCTCAAGGACATGATGATGCTATGGTCATGATGGGACTAGTCACACGTGGATTTCTGATGTAGCAGGATCCGAGTATTTCGGCAGGCTACAGAGCATACGTCCGACAATGCTTCTAGAGGCGGATATGATGATGCTTATGCAAAGAGATAAGAAAAGTGGACTAGATCACTAGGAATTTCTGATGTGACAGGATCCGATGTACGGCAAGTCACAGAGCATACGTCCACTAGAGATCTAGAGGAGCAGGGGGGTTGAGAAGGGAGTAGATGTCATGATGAATGCTTGTAGGATGATGGATCTTTGGCTTGATTCTTGAGTAGGCTAAGACATGAACTGAACCATGATCATTCTGGGCTAAGCTTATGGGTTGGAAGGGGAGAGGTGAAGGCTGGGAGATGGCTGGAAAATTTGGCTTGAAGGCTTGGGAGCTCCTTCCCTTCCTTCACTCTCCTTCCCACTCTCTCTCTCTCTCTCTCTCTCTCTCTCTCTCTCTTTCTTTCTCTCACTCTTTCTCTCTCACTCTCTCCCTCTCTCACTCTCATCCATGTGTGTGAAAATGAAGGGGGAGAGGGCTATTTATAGCCATTTCCAATGGTTTTTTGATAATTAAAGGATAAGAGGGGGGTAAATGCTGGTGTGGCACATGGTGATTGGTGGAGAGGAGAGAGATGCCACATGGCATGCTCCCATTGGCTAAAGGGGCTGGTAAAATGGTAAATAGTGAGGATGGGGAGGGTGAATGTATAGGAAAGTTGACTTTGGATGCTGGGACAGCTGTCCCTGCTCAGACCGCACGCGGCGGAACTCGGATCACCGCCGGCGGTAATCCGACAACCGCCGGCGGTAGTCCGAATACCGCCCGGACCTGGTTGAGTCCGGAACTCGTGTGACTGGCTCCGTGCGCGTTTTCTGGGAGGAAGTGGTAATTTGACTACCGCCGGCGGTAATCGGATTACCACCTCGGTACGGTTTCCCTCGAAATTCATCCGGTGAGTCCTTTTTGGGGTCCTTAGAGTGAAACAAAGTTCGTTTTGGATATTTGGCTCAGAATGGCTTGAAATTGGCTCGATTGTTACCCGAAAGTGACTCAAGCAATGGATCGGTTCTGGACATGGTCTGGATTGAATGATGACTCATGATAGCTCAGGTTAAGATTAGGGTTAGGTTTTAGGATATGATCATGGTTCTCGGATTGTCTTAACAAAATCAAGATATTAGCCTGGGTGGGGTGTCTACAATGACAAAACAAGAATCACAGCTTCACGGAATAAGATAAGTTTCTGACGTGTTGAAGACTCTAAACAGAATGAGCATTGTAATTTATACAAGTCCTCAAGTATGTAATATAAAGTAAATTATGGGAAATAATAGCAAATGTGAGATAGTTTGATATTACATTTATTCTTATATAATATTAGTATATATATATATCATTGGTGAAGAATGCTGACCTGCGCACCTTCTTAAGTGAGCACTCATGCGCACCTTTACAAACATGTCTTAGGCACTAAATTTGAATGAGACATGTAATGCAGCACCCTTTGAAACCTCATAAGCCCAACTTTCAGCCCGATACAAAACTATGGTGAGCCATGGCAGAAGGAAACAATTTCCTCCCTTGATTTGCATTTCTCTTTCCTATGGCCCATTAGAGTTTTGGATCGGGCTGAAAGTTGGGCTTGTGAGGTTTTAAGGGATGCCACATCACGTGGACCATTCGGATTTTGTGCCTAAGACACGTGTGCAAGTATACGCACGGGTGCTTACATAATCCAGTGCGCAGGTGAGCATTCCTCTACCGTTAGTATTAGATAATTGGATAATTAAATCTATAAATTTTGCAGTCAATTCAAAGTTGTCAAGTTCATAAATTCATCAGACAATTCAGTGTAACTTTTTCATCTAGGAGTGGACCATTATACTACCATAATACATTTTCAAAATTATAAATGAATGCATATTTAAAATATTTAAAATATTCTAGATCTAATTCGTATTTTTTCAGATTTTTTTGACAAAAAAATGACCATTATAGGGACTGTATCAACCGTTGCAAGGTTGTAATGGCCAATATAACCCGTAACGATATCAGTAACAGTGGTACCATTACGTGCGCGCGCGCACACACATAGATATATATATATATATATATATTATATATATATATATATATATAAAATGAACATACATTAAGGTGGGCCTCATAGTCATGATACACCCACCTTGAAATATACCGTAGCCACGCCAACCTTCATTAGTAGTGAGGCAATGCATCGAGATTTGATTGGTGGGTGGATCCCATGCCGACCGTCATCAATAGTATAGTGACGCAACGAGATTTGATTGATGGGGTTGTATTGTATGTTGTTAAAGATAAGCTCAGCCTCTTTTTTTTTTTTTTTTCAAGGTTTTTCAACTTTATTTGGCTCATCTCCGACGACATATGACCCATCAATCCAATTTTCTCATGTCACATCATCACACCATCACTAATGGTGACATGTTCTACCTAATGGGCATCTAAGTTATAACTTAATTACATCAATTCACTTGGACAGTCCCATGAATTAGTCAACAGTGTCATTAGGCTGAGTGCAAACTTCATGAACTACCATGAAATATAGCCACTCTATTTTCAAACCATGAATGGGATAGTAACAATATTTTTTGAAGAAAAATGATTATGCTTAACTAATCCGTGATGATTAACAACGAAGAGGCATGGATAGGTTACTATGTAGCTCGAACAGCTAGGGACTTTGAATGGCCACTACGAAGCACGGGCTTTATTTATACCGCTCAAATATTATTTCATATCATTTTAGAGTACAAGGCAAAAAATGAGGTAGATCTATATCTTATATCTTGGCCTTTTTGAAAGTTTTTCAACCTCATTTGGTTTATCTCTTCCTTTTATTCTTCTTTTTTATTTTCTTTTTTATTTTTATTTTTAAACACATGCACACACACCCTCACACACTTACACCGTAGTGGAATTTCACCACCTATGGGTACTAGAACCCTTGATTAGGTGTTGAAACTCTTGAGAGTCCATCATCAGAGTAAGAGTAAAGACCCTCATTAGGCTTATCTTTGGCATACGATGGCCAATCAAATCTTACCACGTCACATCATCACACCATCACTAATGGTGGTGAGGGTCCACAGCCTAATTAGCATTTAAGATATAGCTTGCATCAGTTCACTCAAACAGTCCAATGAATTAATCACTAATGTCATCAGGCTGAGAACAAAGTTCATTGACTATCATGAAAAATATCTATCTTTCTTTTAAACAATGGATGGGATGGTTACGTTTTCGGAGAAAAATGACTGTGCTGAACCAATCCGTGACGATTTATAACAAAGGGGAAAGCATTGGGTACTACCTCGTTGGGATAGGGCAGGGCTTCTGAGGGACCAACATGATGTATGGGCTTTATCCATACCATCTAACTATTTTTAAATATCATTTTAGAATATAAGAAAAAAAATGAGGCAAATACAAGGCTTAAGTGGACCACACTATAGGAAGCTGCAGTGATAATGACACCCACTATTGGAACCTTCCCATGGCCCACCTTGATGGTTAATTGCTATCAAAGCTGTTCATAAGTTCACATAGACCCGGATGAAGGGAAAACACAAATATCAGCTTGATCTAAAGCTTCTTTGGTCCCCTAAGAAAATTTCAACGGCATGTGTTTAATAACCACTGTGTGGTCCACTTGAGCCTTGGAACTGTCTCATTTTTTAGCTTGTTTCCTAAAATGATATAGAAAAATGGATGGACGGTACGGATAAAATCCAAACATAAAGGTGGCCCTCAAAGGCCCTATCCGTTACTAGTCCGCAGCCATGACAAATAGGTACAAATGCTCCTGACCGTCCATGTTCAAGGCCACTGATCAAATGTTTAATATTTTTTAGGTCATTTTCATGTTTCCATGGTAGACCACGAAATGTGATGGGCCTGATAAACAGTCTAGATCAATGGATCGGACGGTCCAAGCATCCTAGAGAATATCCCTTTAAATTCTACGAAATGTCCTTAAATCCTTTCAGTACTCGCTTTTATACGGACGCTAGTTGCCTGCCCAGGTAACAAAGAACTACATGAGGTCCACCGCGATCTCCACGTGACCCCCACGGACTTTGGATTACACGCTACTGGCTTACTCTTTATAGGCGATGATCAGTGTTATGGTAAAGAGGGACAGACTGAGGGACCGACCCAGATGATAAGCGCGAAAGAAATTCTAGTATTTTAGAGGGAGAAAGCGTTTAGCTCGGATTACGAGAACCTATCCCTAGGTTCGACATGATGCATCAACTATCATTAGAGGAAGTCACGAGGGACTACTACTGTGGCCAGTACGCATCGAGGTCGACCTCAACTGTGACCTGTCTGACATCCATCTCAAGACGGCCTTGGACCTTAGGCCTCAACGTCAGCATTGCCTGGTCGAGCTCGGCTATGCCACCTCTCTCCCGGGTTCTGACCTGTTGATCTTCTTACTAAAGTTGTTTCAAGATCCATGTTAAAGGTATTGAAAGACAGTTGCTTGTTAAGTACGAGAGCTTCCAGTCCATGGCTATAATTAAAAGTCTAGCCTATAAAGAAATGTATGTACAGAAAATCCTAACACTCATAAACACAAATTCTCCATCTAACGTACGTATTGGAGGGTCTCCTGGCTTAGCCAAAGTCTCAATTAGTATTCTTATTGTGTAAGTTCTCTAGGCTGTGGTTAAGATAATAAGATTTAAACACTAACAGCTGGTTGTGTACGTGAGAACAACATCAAAGTTGTTTCCATCTCACCAAAATTCAACAATTGAAAAATTCTAAATCTACGTGCAACCACGAGCAAAAAAACATGGATAAATGTGAGTGAGAGAGAGGGGCCATGATGTCCCGACGTTGTTAGGTCCAAGCCGTTCATTAGATGGGCCCCAAGATGCGAATGTGTAGGCCCAAGAATCAGATCGGCCCACTCATAAAGTGGGGTCACACTGTAAGAAATAAATGGATGATTAACGGTTCACATTTCATGCATACCATTGCCCCACCTAATAAGCAGGCCCACCCTTTCCTCGTAGAACTCGAATCGTCTGCAACACCTGTTGTTGGGGGCGTATCCAACAAAAAAGCTCTGTGGGGCCCACCGTTATGTGCGTTCCACATCCACTCCCGACATCATTTCAGCCACCTCGTGTTAGAACGTGACCCCAAAAAGTTAGAACCATCAGTACTCAAGTGGGCCACACCACAGGAACAGTGGGTTTGGGAACCCCACCATTTAATCCGAAACCTTCATGGGATCCACCGATATGTTTATATGCCATCTGAACCTTTCATCAGGTGAGCCCCACCAAAGTGAAGGAAAAAACCAAAATTATGGACGGTGCGGATCACTATCCACATGAGTCTTGATTCGGCCTGAGTTTTGACCAACGTCCTAATATGAGCTCGCACAAATGATGGACGGTGCGGATTTCACACAAACATCACGGTGGTCCCACAGAATACAGACCTGCAACAAGTGTTGCAGAGGATTCCCATCAGTTCTTGGGTCAGGGCAGCTACACGTGACGGGTGATATGTTCCTGGTCATCGGCAAAAGTATCCTGAACGCGTGGAAGATTCTAAACCGTTCAGTTTACGGCTGTCACTGTGGACGGCTGATGCCACAGAAATCCCGTACACTGGAAGACTCGGATCCCTCTGTCAGTTGCCACCAAATGAACGGTCAGGATAAATGCAGCATTAGTCCACATTTGGCAAAAGTCAGAGCACCACCGTTTAGCAACAGTCAGAGTCGTCCTGCCCGTTTGATTCTCAGCGACAAATATCCAGATGAGGCTATGGTTTAGTGATCCAGACCGTTGATCTTCTGGGGCCCACCGTCGATGTGGACACAATATCTCCCAGATTTGAGGTTCAGTCAGAACCTTCTGATTAGTACCATACGAATAAACGGTCTGGATAAACGAAACATGGCCCCACTTGTATGAGATGTGTACATAGGTATTCCCATTCTGATGCACCTGGACAGTTATTATTCCTGCTGTCTCTTCTTCACATTTCCAATAATACCCTTTGGAATCTCTTTCTAGCTATCCTTGCTGGACACAAAAGACTCAACATGTCGGATCTAGACGGTTCATCTTACGATACAGGGCCAATCACTCAAAATTCAAATTGATCGTACAATCCTAGCCGTTCGATAGCAAGGTGCTACCGAGTTAGGGTTAATTAACGGGCAAAAGCCCACAGAACAAAAAGCACTTGCTTGCTATAATATAACAATATGGAAGAACATCTAACACGCAACTAGCTGTACATGAAAGAATCGTGCAAATAGCTGCCTAACCATGGTTCGTGCATGAGATCCAACCCGTCCAGAAGGATCGCCTCACTGAAAATGAGACACCCAAAAAGAATCAGGCCGATCAAATCATGTGGCCCACCACTTGATTTTGTAGGTTTTTGGGTGGTTATCCGTTGTTTTCTGTGGCATGGCCCACCTAATGATGGAACCTTCCTGACCTTTTGGGGCACTCCATTTCCGGGTGAGGGGAACCATGCCGGGCTGATTGGATCATATAGACAAACCATAGTGGGCCCCACACTAATCTAGCTGCACGAATGTCTCATCTAGAGCTGGTTGCGTGTGAGACGTTCCTCTTCTAACGGAGGTTTGTTGGCTCCACGCACGCCATCCCTTCTACACGTGCACAGGCTAACCTGGGAATTGTCTAAAGAATCAGATCCATACATCAGGTGGGACCCACCAAAAGATCGGGCCAACTGTTAGGTAGGCTATATATGTATTTAAAGGAATGGACGGTAGAATAAAATTTGAAATTGTTTTGTAGACCGTCCATCACTTCCATATGAATTCAAAATTTTGCAGCCTAATCTAATCAGCTGTTAGCCAACCTGATATTTTAGGGTACGGATTAGGTGCGGCCCTTACCGTGAGGTCCACCTTGATGTATGTATTCTATAGCCCAGCAATGAATCAGATCCAATTCTCAGGTGTACCATACCATAGGCAATAGAGGTGACGGACCATTAATGTGCCACTGCAGTTTTAGATCCAGTGATGTTAGTTTTTTTTCTCCTGTATCAGGTTGATGTGACATTATCAACGGGTTGGATGAAAAATAAAGATGATGGGAACCTTAGGTGGGCCCTAGAAAGTTTTTAATGGTAGGCGTTCATTCATCACTATTTTTTATGATGTGCTTATACTCATTACTGAGAGACATTTATTGACTAATAATAAGCCACTTTATGTCAGCATCATGCGCTCTCCAGAGTATCTTTCACCCCTTAAACTTCAACCACGCATCACCTGCTGGAAGTAAAGTGACACACTATTATATGATTACCGGCGTGAAAGACGAAGCCATGAGTGACACGTAGCCATAATTCATATGATACATGTGACCGATGCAACGTCCACGATAAGTATATAAAAAACCCACTAAGATAAGGATTTTATTACGAATCTAGATATATGTCCAGTAAAGCAGTCTTTCATAATCTTTTCAAAATAAGAGATCTCGCTAGAGATGTTCGAAGTTCTCGCAACGATTATTAAAATTTAGATATCAGATCAAGTCCGGAGCAGATGGGAACCAATTGATTAGGACTCAATCCAAACCCAACGAGATTGATCCTATGAGATTGACGGATCTATATGGACACACTGGCAAGAGATTTGAAAATAATTTCTGACCTCCAAAGATCTTTTAAGCCAAGGAGGAATAATCATAGAACAATTATGCATCATGGTTATTTAGAATCCTGAATCAACAAAGAAATTCGACAAGAGTTTTACCATCTTTTAAAACTATAAAAAGAGAATGCAATAAAAAGCTCTATGCCCACACTAAACACAATCAGTTTCTAAAGCATAATCCTACTTTTCTATCTTAGTTTAGTTTTTAGTTTCTTTACTCTTGTCCAACCACATTGCATAATGTTTGAGGCTTAAGTTATATTAAATCACTATTGTCCAATGCCCTTGCAGTAGTACTCTTAGGAGTAGTATAAATATTCATGACCTTCCTTTGTTAGATCCTAATCAACTGTCTTCTTATTTAGAAGATCAAACCTCTTAGTAACATCCTGCTCACCATTTGCTTTAATCGTCTATCCATTTGAGCGATTCATGTATTTATCTTTCATTTTATTTTTTTTTACTTTAAATTATTTATCTGTCGATTGTATTGAGTATCAATTATATATGAATGAAATTGGCATTACTTTTAAGAATTTAGTTTTAAATTTGTTTATCTTCATTCCATTGAGAAATACTAAAGTTGTAATTATTGGTAAAAGAAAAGTCTTAAACTGTAACGCCCTGAAAATCGAGGGTCGTATATATACGTAACTCCCGAGTTTCCGAGGTCACTTATCATGCGTTTAATGATTTTAGAATTAGTCTAATTAACTGCGCAGTTTGGAACAAACTGGAACATGAAGCACAACCATGAGTCTACTAAAATGGAATAAAAACAACACAAGTATATATATATATATATATACACGTCCAAAAGAATAAGGGGCACATGGCGCCACCCGACAAAATCACAAAAATAATATCATGTCCAAAAGAATAGGGCTGAGCTCTCAGCTCAACAGTCCATCAACACAACTACGGATCCGCAGCAGCTCCATCCATCAATTGGAAGTAAGAGTACTCCTCCTCTTTATCCAGGTCCGCATTGCCAGGCTCCTCCTGATCTTCGCCACCTGCATCTATGGAAGCGTCTGGTTGGTGTTTTAAAACACCGTCCCAGAGTGGGAGTGAGTGATCAACTCAGTGTGAACTATTAATCTTAAGTTGTAACAGACATAAATTATAATAGGAATTTAATGAAAGGAAGGAAATCAGCAATACCTATAACTCTTGTTAAGTATGCATGAATGCGATGATATGATGCATGCCCTCATCACAACACTCCCTCAAGCGACTACGTCTACGATCGCATATGTCAACACTCCCTCAGTGCGACCTCGACTTCCGAGTCGCCACCCTAACTAATGCGTGAAATGCGATCGTGTTAACCGAGTTGTTAGTTAAAGTCCATTCATCCAGCAGGTTGGGGATTCTGGATCATCCTACATGTCACTGCCCTAATCTGGTTGCGAGGGCAAGGCTCCAACAACGCGTGAGGCCGAGTCCTCGCAGTCCGTGATCCCGTCGGGGTCCTCATTCCCGACTCCAAGCACATGAGGAGTGCCGATAGGGAAGGGATCGCTCGCGGTCACTACGGGGAGGCGCGGTACCCCAGCGTAGGCCGACAGCTCGGACACAGTGTCCCATTCCACCATGCCCGGCTCACGAGACTGTGGACCAATTGTAATCTAATTATCAGTGGGCCACAAAGGTTGTAGGGTGCATCAGGTTCCATACATATGTGGGCGAACATGGTTAACAAACAGGGTGATCAGGTAGTAGGCTAGTCCACACAAATCAGGCAAGCGTGAGACGAATGACCTCGGGCACAAGGGACCCATGTAGTCGAACTACAGCCACCCGAACACTCCCGCCCAATCTGCGAGTCTAACCTTGGCGTAGTCCTACTGATGGGACTACCCTCTCTTGTTAGGTTCCTGACCACCCCAAGAGAGTGAAAAGAGACCTACAGCATGCCCACTACTCATATTATCAGCTAGTACATCCATATCATAATCTCATGCATCCTAACCATACAAAACAAATATCTGTAACAAGCAATCAAGTATCATCATAAAATTTAGGTGCATGTGAGTGTATGTGGGTTGTGTGAGGAAGTTAAACACTTCCTCCATCTTGAGGAATCCTAAGCATCGGTAAATAATCACACACACAATAAAGCACTACATATGATGGAAATGAATTAGCAACTACAAGCATGTTATCAATCGACATAATGTCATGTGAAGGCACAACATATATCACATTTGAGAATTAAACATGCATATTCTAACAAATCCAACAACATGAAGATCCCTAGGGTTCCCTAAAATTCCAAATATGGCATCCAAGCACTCAAAATCATTATATCCACACTAAAATTGGTGCTAAGCCACCTAAGAGCAATAGTCCGCACCTATGGATCGTTGGCGACACGAAAAACGTCCTAGGAAAGAGGCTTTCGGGACGATCGGCCGGAATCCCTAAACCAAACCCTTGCATGTTAGTTTTCCATGCCAATCCCATCATAATACACGGATTTCAAGAAGAAAAAGGGAGAGGATCTTACCTATATGGCCCACGGACGAATTTGGGGTTTGTGGCGGAGGGTTTTCCCCTTTGGGAAGGGAGAAGGTGATGAAGGGTCGATTCTCTTGGGCCCTAATTCGATTTAGGGTCCACCACACTTCCTTGCCTACCCCTTCTTCTTACTTCACTCTCCTTGGTCGTTGGAGGGAGGTGGAAGTTGCTAGGGAGAGAGATAGGTTGTTGGAGTTTTGGAAGAGGTTTGAGGGAGAGCTTGGTTGTTGGAGATTTAAAGGAAATTAAGGAGAAGAGGAATGGGTTGTTGGGAGATGAAAGGAGAGATAGGAGGGAGAGAGGGTTGTTGTTGAGAGAGTGAATGAGGTTGTGAATGAGGGCTAGGGCTTATTTCCCTAGAGTTGGGTCTCTTGGCCCCATGTTTCCTAGTTTTTCCAAATTAGACCTATGGGACCCCTATTGAGTGTTGAGGTAGCCCTAATGCCCCTCCGGCCACCAAATTCGGCGTGTAGTTGTCTCATGACCCGACTAGGGTCCGTGTAAAAATTGAGGATGAACGGATGGACGGATATATGATCTGAGAAGGCGTTCCCGACCTTCAAGTGGCCCTGTGGGCCCCATTTCGGTGATTGGAATAGTTCTGGGGGTCTTCTGGCTATAAAACTTATAGGTTAGGTGATCCATGGCCCGATGAAGGGCCGTGCAAAATTTGGGAGCGATCGGATATAGGGTTTGATCACACGGGTCCGATTTGCGATCAACGGTCATCGTGCCACGATCGGGCCCCAGATTTGGTGAACGGGCGTTGAAAAATATATCAAACCATTACCGTAAATTCGGAAGAAATCCGACGGCTGGAATGTCTCACATTTCAATTTCCTTGACCAGTGCCAGATTTCAATTCTGGCATTGGTGGGGTGCATTGGGCCCATGCCAGATCCCACTTCTGGGCGTCTGCAGGAGCTGCGGTCCGCGATGGCCTTCAAGCCCGGTAAGACCAACGGCCACGCCAAGTTTTAGAATTTTCCGACCATCCTCGGTCGTTGTGCGGCTAACACAAGCGGTCCTTTATGTGCAAACAGCCATCTGGCTGGGTGGCCCACACTAAGCCCTATTATGGCCAGTCAGGTCTACTAAATTGGATTAATCTTGGATGATTTTTTTTTTATCTATGGTAACCCACCATGAGTGGCTTAAGCGAGTGGTCCTGCGGCAATCCTACGTGGACGCCCCAGGACACTGTGCTGGTTGGACGGGACGTTATATAAACATAAGGTAAAAATGATCCCCCTACCCTTATGCAAATCATGACCGTTGACCGGTGGTTGAGAGAGTGGTCAAATCATTGGATTTGATCTTAATTGGTTTATCTTAGCGTGAGGGCACCAACGTTCAATCAAACTTGGGTCGAGTATGACTTTGGCATGCCCACACTTTCCCAATCACACACGTTAACTGAATATAGGCCTCACTAACACATGTGGACTCATGTTTTATTGAATTGCACAAACAACATAATCCACTTGAATTTTGGATTTTCAGATGGCATGGATATATAGTAAATACATTAACCTATTTAGTACATGGGCTTAGATGACATTATGTGGGACGGAATTGCATTTGCTCCCATGTAAATTCCATCCGGCGTTTGGGGAGAGGACGAAAAGGGTTGAGATTAGGTGGGATGGAATTGCATTTGGTCCCATGCAGGATTTTCGGTGGATTTTGAAATCCACAACGTATGTGGGCCTCACATTTATGCATGTGTTTTATCTATGTCGTCCATCCATATATTCCATTTACACGCGACATTTTAGTTATACACATGTACAAGTGACAAACATTTATTGTGAACTTCCACCAAACATGGTTTGGCATAATCTATTGTTTTTCCTATATCAAGAAATTTATCTCGAACATGGATTGGATGTCCAAAATATAATGGTATTTCCAAACATGCAATCACTATGCAATAATAGTGCTAATCCCATCTAATACAATTCCATACTTTTTAATCCCACGACTAAACATGCCATAAGGTGGGCCCCATAGTAAGGGCCACGCCATCTTGGGTGAGGCTGGGCCACACTTAATCTGCTCTTGATCTTTTTATCTAAATGATTTAACATGTTTGTCCTACTAGATACATAGCTTGATAACGTAGGTGAGTATTAGGTTGTAAGAATTTTTGGATCTGTAAATCCGTAATTATGAAAATTCAAATTTTAAATTAATTGTAAAAAAAAATAAAACAAATTTAGAAATTTGAATATGGAGGAATTTAGAAAATTTATTTGATCCGAGGTGCGATGAAAGTTACTTCGCATGAAATTGATTTGTCATCCTTTGGATGATGTCCGTAGTGCAACAGGAATATTGGACAATAGATCTCCAAGATACCCTCGAATGTTGTCTTGTCACACCAGTGCACTCGATCTATGAAGACTCGAATCATCATTGTATGTGTAATCTGAAGACTAAACCAAATGAAATCGTTGCAAAGATTCAAAGTGAGAGAGATAGCCGAAAGATTGAACTTAATCAAAATTCGGAACCAAAAAAGTTCATATAATAGACTTCAAAGGTTGCCTCGAATGAGTGTGTACACACCCTTGCCAACAGTCAAGGCTGTTGAGTTTTTTTTTTTTTTTAATAATCTTTTTGTTTTTCGGCTAGGTCAGAAATACAAAACAAATTAAAAAAAAAAAAAACTTTTAAGCTTGTAAATATACTCGCACTTGGACACCACACTATACCGCACTGAACCATGGCTTGGCTCAACACGTGTGTGTGTTTCATGGCATAGATTGGGGCTGATGACATAACCCCTAAACAACCAAATTGACATGGCCTAAGCCCTATGCAAAAAAATTTTCTTATAAATCTAAGTTTTTCTTATTGTTTATCCCACATGAGATTAAACCCACACCACTATAAGACAAAATGACTTTATTAGTTTTTTGTAAATTTGAAGGGATTTTTTTTTTTCAAATCATTTGAAATTATTTATTTATTTATTTTGAAATACCAAGAATACAACACAGGTTGGCACATGTGTCCACATGTAGAGGGATGCAGATTGGCTGTTAAAGCTTTTCTTAAGAGCTTCTAGAAATAGGAAGCTAAGTGGGGCCCACCATGATGATAGTGAGAAATCCACTTTGTTCATCTATTTTTAATAAATCATGTTAGTACATGGGGTTAAAAAATGAAGCAAATCCAAAACTCAAGTGGGCGCACAATAAGAAACAACAAGAATTGAACATCTATCATTGAAACATTCATAAGGCCACAGAAGTTTCAGCTGTAGGCATTTCCCTACACACATTTTCCAGTTGTTCAACTTGAGTTTTATATCTGCCTCATTTTAGCTCAAATCCTAACCTGAAAACGGATGGATGGAAAGGATTTCTTGGAAACATTCAAGTGGGCCTCACCTAGCTTCCTGAAAGTTCTTTCCAAAGGCGTGAGAAGGCAATTAGAGGGGAGCCGAATAGGCCCGGCCTCACCCAAGACATTGTGGCCTTTGCCATGGAGTATGTATGTATTTTATATCTGCGCTGTTCATTCATTTTTTATATCAATTTAAGGGCAAGAGCCTTTAAATAAGAACAAAATAAATAAATAAATAATCCAAAACTCAAGTAGACGAGTCAGTGGTGATTGAATGCCCTACTATTAAAACCTTTCCAGAGCCCACCGTTATGTTTTTATTTTTATTTTTTCCATAACGGAGAAAAACAAATATCAGATTCATCCAAAACTTTTGTGGCCCATTAATGGATAATCACTACTGTTTCCTTATGGTATGGTCCACCTGAGAACTGAAATTATTTCCTTTTTTTGTTCATGCCTTAAAATAATTTGAAAAAATGGATGGACGGCTCGGATATAGAATACATACATCAAAGTGACCCCCCAGTAAGGGCTCCACCATCTTGGGTGAGGCTGGGGCGCACACGATCCGCTCCTAATCTTTAATCCAGATGATCTAACACGTCTGTCCCACCTGATACACGGCTCTGATGTCCTAAGTGAGTGCCAGGTTAGCACGTGTTTCCACATGTCGAGGCGTGTGTTGAGCTAGCAAGGTCTCATGACCTGTTTTGTCATTTAACAGAAAAAGGCAATCTGTAAGACTGTAACCAATATTTGCAGAAAAAGGAAAAAGGAAATGGGAATAAAGTTGGATCGGCTATTCTTCATTTCAGCTAAAAACATGAGATGAGTTGCTTTCATAAAACTGAATATGCCCCTACTTAACAACTTTACCAAACTTTCGTAGCAAACCGACACACGTGTCCTCTCTCTCACGTGTAGAGAGTGGATTAGGTGCGGCCCTGACCATTGGGCCATCTTGATATATGTATTGTATATCCACGCGTTCATCTATTTTTCCAGCGCATTTTATGGCATGAGCCCAAAAATGAAGCAGATCCAAATATCAGGTGGGCCACACCATAGGAAATAGTGATAATTGAACACCTACCATTAAAAACTTCCTAGCGCCCACCATAATGTTTATTTTCCATCCAACCTGTTGATACGGTTACACAGACCTGGATGAAGGGAAAAAAATACATCTCATCTTGATCCAAAACTTTTGTGGCTCAAAATAAGTTTTTAATGGTCGATCACCCCTGTTTCCTCTGTTGTGGTCCACCGATGATTTTAATTTCCTTCATTTTTTGTCTCATCCCCCAAAATGAGTTTGAAAAATGGATGGACGGCATGGATATACAATACATGCATCAAGGTGGGTCCCACAGTCAAGACCGCACCATGTTGGGTGTGGCCGGGTCGCACTCCCTCCTGTGTATACACAATGGTTTTAAGACGCAGATGAGTCCGAGTCGACTCGGATTCAGTAGCACCTAATCCGCCAAACTAATTGTATACCTTTTTTTTTTTTTTTTAATGACCAAAATGCTCTCACTATAGATGAAAAGACAAAAAGTTCCCTCCACTTTCATGATGTATCCTATACTTGATGAACGGTTAGAAACTTTGACATGTGTGATGTGTCCACCCATCTCTAAGCCATGTCGGGCCCTGTCACATGGAATTACAAAATGTTTAAAGTAGCTTAAAAGCATATATCACAATACCTTGCTTGAAGATGGATAAAAACTTCCAATTATACAAAAATGTAAAGTAAGTTTTAAGTGGTTCAAGTACTTCTCTCTGTTCTTATAGAAGGAGATTAACTATGCAATTAATAAAATAAATAGTTACAATGCAATGATTATTATATCCTTAATAACTTGTCATTTATGCCATTGGTGTTGAGGATAGGTCCATCTAGAAGAGAGCTGAATCATGATGGCGGCTTCACAGTCCGGCCCAGTTCCACCGCAATGTGCATGTGCAAGTATTAACTTGATGACTTGCACCTTACTAGACCACCATTTTATTTTATTATTATTTTTTTTTTTTGAAGACACGGGATGGCCCACCTCCTTTTGAAGTGAGACTAATCCCTGCGGATACACACTCAATCACCCACAACCACGTGTATCGGGTAAAGCCAACGAGGTTTGGAACAATAAAAAATTTCACAAGTCCCTGATTACCACAGATCATCCAAACAATAAAAATTCCAAAAAGATGAACCATGGACCATATTCGTATGAAAAAGAACTGGATGGCTAGAAAAATCACTTGAGTGAATCATTGAGAAGAGCCAAATTGCAAAGAACCATTGCAGATAGTAAAAGCTCCAAAAAGTATCGTTTAGAGATAACATCATCATTTGCATCAATGGGAGCCACTTCATAACAAGCAAGATGGCGAAGCAGGAAAGCTGAGATGGTCTCAATCTCTTATCATGAAATGAATTTCAGTTACAATCAAGAAATCAATTCCAATTACAAAGAATACTAGATTGCAGTAGATTATCCGGACCTCTCATGAGGAAATGACCCTCATCAGAATTGAATGAACCAAATCAAAATGAGCTATCCCATCTCCCTCCTAAACAAGAATAGAACCACCCTTAATTGGATTTTTTCTCAGAAGATCTTTCAGCATCATCATCCACAAGCCGCTCTAATGGGTGAGAATCATCCTTTTGAATGGCAAGTGGCGATGCGGTCTGATTGCCATAACGGTCAGTTTTCAGCCCTGTGACGCTGGCAACAACTGAATCACCCTTATTCCCCAGATCCACTGCTGTATAACAAAAATAAAAAAGAACTGCCATGAAATTTAAACAAGAAAAGGAATCAAGTGAATGCGTATCTCAGCGCATGTTTGGTTGCACAAATTTCATGAAATATCATGACATTTTGTACCAAATTAAACTGATTAATCATGAAATTTCATGATATTTTGGTGCAACCAAACGCACTTGAAATTATCTAAATGAATTGTGCCATTGTTTAGACAATCGGGACTCCAAATCTTAAATCACTTGTGCCTGCTTTCTCTTTTCCCATCTTACGGATTGTCTTTTGAAATTGAAAATGGTCGAAACAGAATAAAAATGGAAGTTGTTCTTCTACAGCTTGATATAATTGAAAAGCTTGTTACAAATGTCTAAGGCCATGTTTGGCAGTATGAGTGAACTGAATTGCAATCACTCACATTTATCAAGAAGAAATTACAAAAGTTAAGTGATGTTTTCCTAGCATTCATAATCAGGAAGTAGCCCTCAAATTGCAGATATGTTTCTTTGAAGTCCAACTTAATGTAATTGCAAATGCAAGGAAACTACAATTAGGATAGTGATTGCAATTCAGTTCGATAGTGCATTCAAACACACTCTAAATCTTGGCATGTACGTGTTTGCCAAAAGGTTTAGGATCTAGTATGTGGCAATTACTATAAACTAAATGGAATCACAACCCTACAATCGATCGACTGGTGCAATTTGGCAGCGGACCCAGACCATTTAATTAGTGGACCACCTGTTGGAAGAGTTGAAGGGCCAAAATAAACCAATTGGAAATTCATAACCATCTGAACCATCATTGATTTTAAGACGACCACGAAAAATTTAGACCAGTGGTCAAGAAATAACCAATTGCTGCAATTTTTTAACCATTGGCCCATCCATGAAGTGGCCTTCAGTTGGGCAGTTCGAATGATTGACACATTCACCAATCTTATCATTTGTTGGATCAATACCATTAACCAGACACAAATTCGATCCGCTTGTTGTAGAAAATATCAAGATGAATAGTGTCTGGCCCTCATACTTTCCAGGATATTGTATTTCCTGACTTTGAGAAGTCAAAATTCACATGAATAAGACCAGAAAAAAGAAAAACAGAAGCAGAAGCCCAACAATCCACCATTTCTCATGTCATATCTTCCTTCAAATGTGATATATATATATATATATATATATATATATATATATATATATATATATATATATATAGACACACACACACACATATATCAGTATTTTATATAGCTTAAGTCGTGTGTAACCTACGCTACATGATTAATTTGCATAAGCTACATGCCACATAGACTACGCTACGCGCTACATAGCGATGTTACATTTTTCTATTTTCAATAAAAATCAGTTAATCTTTTCAATGCTTATAGTAAAATAACATAAGTAACAGTATTAAATCAGTTTTTTTGTTCCTTCTTTACCTTTGTACTTAATCACTGCCTTTCCTACTACTTCAGGTTGTGTTTGGTTGCACTAAATATCATGAAATTTTATTAAATTTCATTATTAATCAGTATAATTGGTGTAAAATATCATGAAATTGATGCAACCAATCGCAATCTTGATTAAAAATCTACAACTATTGTGTAGCTTACGCTACATGCTATGTAGCTTACATCTCGCGCTTCAAAGGAGTGAACGCTACACTATACGCTATTCGTGATTTAAAACACTATAAATATAAGAAATTACAAGAATGAAGAAAGATAACTGAGAATTGGGTTCTATGAAAATTGAACCAAAAAAAAAAAATCCGCTTTCCACGTTCAAAGAGAATACATTTAGAGAAAAATTTCGATACTCAGGCAGAGTGTGATGCATGATATGCGAGCACTCAAAAAATTACTAGGAAATTACATATGCAGCATTCAAGTGATTCAAATTAAACTGTTCAAAATATGGGTCCCAGCTTAGATTTATCATTCACAAAAATTATGCTTATTTTGATTATCTATCAGACATTTATTGGACAGTCAAAAGTGAAAAGAATATCCAATTGTCATACTTCTACAAACAACTGTACTTCAAAGCTAGGATTATTCAAACAATCTGATTTTGGACTGTGACTTGGGGGCATCTGGAATTGCCCCACATGAGACATCAAGGTGCAATCCATGCCATTCATCAGACAGGTCCCATTGCGTAGATGAAGTGGCCAAAATGATCAGGAAGGTTCCATCTTCAATTGGACCACAAATGTATGAAAAATAGACTATTGAAAAACATAATCCAAATATTCTGAAATCGATGTGCACGTGGTCCATGGCCCACCTAATGAGTTGGTAGGGCTAACTTTCGGCCAGAAAACATGAGCCATGGGCCCACTTGTCGTGTAGAGATCTTGATCAGAAAGAAAATAATCATTCCCCCCTTTTGCTTCTCTTAGACCAAGAACCTTAGATGAATAAATTAATTTTTTTTTTAAAAAAAAAAAAAAGATTCTACAGAAAAAAAAAAAAACAGATTCTTCTGTTACTTCATTCAGAGAAAGAGAGATTAGGATAGATGGATAGATAGAATGGATCTTGAATAAATGAAACTACACAAATTCATTCCCTTGATTTCTTTTTTTGAATTATTTTGAAATCTTATTCTATCTTCCTATCAATCAAATTCTCTAAATACCAAAAACAGAGAAAAGATTTTTTTAAAAGGCGAAAACGGAGAATTGGGTTATCGAGATCTTGTCATGATCATACCTGGGCGGGAGAAAAACCAGAGGATGATTGCGCATAAGATCAGAACCATCGGAATGATGTGGACCGCAGTCTCGGCTGATCTGAGGCGGGAAGTCTCCTTCTTGCCGATGTCAGAGAGTGGATTGTACGTCGGAAGTTGATCGATCTCGACCGCCTTGAAGCCTGGCGATCCTTTGATTTGTGGAGACATGCTCACGAAGAATTCATCGGAGGCTCGAGACGTGCTCCCCGACCGATGCATCTTCACAGATAACAAGAAGATTACAGAGGGGAGAGAGAGAGAGAGAGAGAGAGAGAGAGAGAGAGAGATTACTAAGGAGAGGGAGAGGGAGAGGGAGAGGGGTTTTGGTTTGAATGGATTCCGAGGGAGGAAAGGGAATTTGGATTTCAGAGCTGAAAAGATCTTTTATTTTTCTTGGATTTCAGAGTCAACTACGACGTTTGAATGTGGGCTTTTCCGTACATAGGTTTTCTTTTTACCGACAACGTGTTACTTGTGTAGAGCATCCCATCCGTCAAAATGGTGGGCCAGATTTTAAGATCTATGGGGGATGTTCCGAGCAGTCGAATCATTAGCTGGGTTAATACCGTATATTGAGTCAGATCATCGGCTCACATAGATTTTGATGGTGTGGCCCATCCAATCAGGGACCAAACTGGATTTTGTGATGATCTGTGTGGTTCGGATCACATTTTGTACGGCTTGGATGCTTTATACATCTGACAGGTTGTTGTGAAAGACACTGTTGTATGGGAATGTTCATATACAACGCTGTATGGAAACACTAACGGATCCGGCCTTTTCTTCCGGCCTGCGTGTCACATGTGTAGAATATCTAGCCCGTGAAAATCGTGGCCACGTCATGATCTTCGAAGTGGGTTTGTGGTGACCCAAACACCACCGACATCCGTGATGACCGGACTCTGTGTGGCCCACCGAGATGTATGTGTTTGATCCACGACTATCAGTTTAATCCACTCATTCGATGGGCCACACTAGTAAACGAGTCATATCATCGGCTGTCCAATGATACTTGTGTTTTGCCTTGCTCGATGTGTTGAACGGACCTGATTTTTACATCAGGTGATAATCATTGCGTGGACCACATTTTTAACGGTTTGGATATTCTACACATATGACGTGTTGGTGGGGAAAATGGATGCATTGGATGTTACATAATTAGAATTAATCCCATCCGTAGAAACGATGAGACCCAAAATGATGATTATCCTCTTCAAAAATAAGGCTAATCAACTCATCAGGTGGGCCATAAAGTACACTAAGTCATTCCATCGGCTATAAATTGATAATGATTTTGTGTCCCCCTATATATGCCTATCAGCCTAATTTTCAACCAGATGATCATCATAGTCTGGCCCACATTTATGCACGGACAGGATCATCGATATATATATTAAAATTGGCAGTAAAAAAAATAGATGTATCATAATTCATTACTTGTGACCCGTTGACCTGGTTATTACGCGTTTTTGAATAAGGAATGCTATTCCCATTTTCCACGCGCTCAAGCGCCAAACAGAAACGCAAAACGTGTATTGGATCTGAGACGTTAATCAGATTATTATTTCAAGAGCATCTACAATTGGAAAAATTGATCTGGCCCACTGTTGATTTTACACCATGCAAATTGAATGTCCAACGTTTATTAATATTTTCCTAACCGTTCATTGACCCGTACGTTTCTGCCCCTCTTTATAGTTTTACCAGCCTGAATTTTTTATATACAAATATCCATCATAATATATATATATACACATGAACGGTGTGGATGTCACACTAATATGTGAAAGTTGAAATTGTGTTGCGTTCATGTTTTGCGCTTGAAAATGTCGCGTCTTTAAATACCAATCCATTTTGAAAAGAGAATCTGTTTGTTGTTGTACGACCGCTTTTCTTTGTTTACAGTTTTCGAGAGTTCTGATTGGTTTAGAACTCTCGCAGCGGATTCTCTCTCGAGGAGTTAATCACATGGTCCTAGACCGTTAGATATGTACACTGCAGCCCATGTTTCATGATCTAGACCGTTGTATCTGTTAGGATCCACCGTGGATCGACCATGCAAAAATATTGCTATAGGATATGAGGCCTGAACATAGACGGTTGAGTAGAGATATTATAATGCAGCGATCCAATAGAAGGAAAAAACACACCGAGGATTGGTAGCTAAGATGTGGACCGGGTCACTAGGATTTTTCCGTGGGGGGCCCACTTTGATGTAAGGTGTTTTATTCACACCATTCGTATGTTTTTCCAATCACCCAATGGATCTGCCACACTAATGATCAAGGGTGCGTTTGGCGCATGGTATCGAATGGAATTAGGTGGGATCGAATTGCATTTTATCCTGTGCCAATTCTACTCAATGTTTGTGAAGAATGGAAAAGCTGGGAATTAGATTAGACAGACTTGCATTGGTCCTGTGCCAATTCCATTCAATGTTAGCCAATTGTGTAGGTCCCACTATGATGTGTTGTGTAGGTCCTACCATGATGTGTGAGCTATATCCACACTGTCTCCACATTGTCCATCCATTTTTCAAGATCATGGGCCAAAAAATCAGATAAATCTAAAGCTCAAATGGACTCCACCATAGAAAGCAGGGATTGAATATCCACCGTTGAAATCTTCTTTGGGCCCACATAAGTTTTGGATCTACCTCACTTTTAAGCACATGTCATAAAATAAGGTTATAAAACTGATGAATGATTTAGATATAACACATGTGTTGTTTTCAATAATTTCAAATGATGGTAGGTATATCCATTCAATGTACCACCTTATTGCAACCGAAGCATGAAATTAAGCTTCTGCCATTGGCAACGGGGACAATCCCTGCCATATGTAATAATTATATTTTTTTTTGAATCCCATGCCATGCGCCAAACACCCTCTAGAGCTCTAGGTAAGAATACTACACCCCTTTACATATAAATTATATATTTTCTTTTCTCATTTTTAACCTAAACAAAAGAAAATTCCAAAATTTTAATATTTACAAGTGTAATTCACTTGAGTTGTGAATCCGCATCCTTTTTTAGTCCACTCCCTCCAGTGATCGGTAAAACTGATGGACGGTGTAGATAAGGCAAGGTCCCTTTCCAATATGCTAGATTTTCAGAACATTTCAACGTGCTAGATTTTCAGTACATGGTCGATCACTGAACCATGGGCGTCCCTTTCCACGTGGGATGCGAATTTGCCGGCGACACTTCATCATCAGGTGTTGTCCTTGATTCTAGGACCTGGGAGAAAAAATAATCTGAGATCCACTACTCAGGTGGCCCACAATGTAGGGAACGGTGGGGATGGGATGCCAACCATAGGTTTGTGCGTGGGGCCACCAAGGTGTGTTTCTTCCATCAAACCCGTTAAGTAGGTGCAACTCATCAGGATGAAGTGAAAAGAAATGTTAGTGGGCCACACCATGTGCACTTAAGAGGTTTTAGTAGCAATTTTACATTTGTGTGGCCCATGAGAGTTTTTATCGTCATGATCTTCTTTTTTTTCTGAGAATTATCGTTGTGATCTTTGGGATGTACGGTTCAAATAATGGTTGTTACCTGATCGACGGAATGGATTTACATATAAAACCTGGTGGGCACAGTTCCCATTGTATAGGGGCCAGTTGCGAGAATCAGGAAGGACGCGGATTGCGTCCTACCCCCGCCTGGACGGTTATCCGTCCGGGCAGGGCTCTGTGGGGCCCACCGTGATGTAAGTATTTTATCCACACCGTTAATGTTTTTTATATGATTATTTTAAGTTAAAAACCAAAACTTGAGGTAGGTTCAGACCTTAAGTGGACCACAAATTGTGGATTAAACTTCCACCATTAAAAACTTCCTGGGAGCTGGAGAAGTATCGGATCAAGATGAAATTTGTGTTTTTCACTTCATCCAAGTCTGCATGACCTTATTAATAGGTTGGGTGGTAAAAAAACATCACGGTGGCCCTTAGAAATGTTTCAACGGTGGGTGTCATTATCACTGCAGGTTCCTTTGATGTGGTCCACTGGATCTGTTTATCTGCTTATTTTTTTTTGTGATACCTTAAAATGATCATATAAAAATGATTAACGGTGTGTATAAAATAATTACATCATGATGGGCCCCACAGAGCTCTGCCCGGACGATTCTCCATGCCCGGACGGGGGTAGGACGCAATCCGCGTCCAATCAGGAATGACTCATAACACGTGGCAATTTTCGGTTGGCCGTCTACAAGGTGGACCCCACCATGGAAGAGCCAATTGGAAAGTTGCATTGCCGAACCATTTGCATTGGCCTGCCTTCACACGTTTTCCACGCGGCACGTGTGTGTTAGCCAGCAGCTACTCGACGGTTCTCCATGGGCCTCACTATTATGTATGTGTTTTATCCACTCCGTCCTTCTAGAGATCATTTTAAAGCACGAGACAAGAAATGAGACAAATCCAAATCTCAAGTGGACCACATCACAGGAAACAGTGGTGACAGAACCCACACCATTAAAAACTTTCTGAGGCCAACTGTGATGTTTATTTGCCATCTAACCTGTTGATGGACGTTGGAAAACACAAATATCAGCTTCATGCAAAACTTTTGTGGCGCCAAGAAGATTTTAATTGTGAGCGTTCAGTCACCACTGTTTCCTATGTGGTCCACGTGAGATTTGGATCTGCATAATTTTTGGGCTATGGAAAAATGGATGGACGGCGTGGATAACACACCTACACCAATGGTAGGGGCCACAGAGCACCGTCCAGTATCTAGGAAACGGATTGGCTACTCCCCTGCCACCAGCCAATGGCTGGTGGTCGGTGCTCTGTGGGCTATTATGATGTATGTGTTTCATCCATGCCGTCGATATATTTTTATAGATCATTTTATGGTATGATACCAAACTCAAATGGACCACATTACAAGGAGTGTTGAATGGACCACATTACAAGGAGTGTTGAATGAACGTCGACCATTAAAAACTTTTTGGGGGCCATAAAAGTTTTGGATCAAGCTGATCTTTGTTTTTTTCTCTTCATCTGGGTCTGTATGACCTAATCAACAGATTGGATGTAAAATAAACAGTACAGTGGACCTTAGGAGGATTTTAATGGTGGATATCCAATTACTATTGTTTTCCTGTAGTGTGATCCACCTGAGATTTATATCCCTCTCATTTTTTATAACAAGCCCTAAAATGATCCATAAAAATGGACCAACGGAATGGATGAAACGCATAAATCATGGTGGGGTCCACAGAGCACCGACCACCAGCCACCGGGCTGGTGGCAGGGGGAGTAGCCAATCCGTTTCCCAGTATCTATAGTAGGCAATCCGCGTCCTGCGTGGATTCGGAAACACATGCAAGATCCCCCGTGCATTAAAGTCCTGCACAAGTGTCTAGGAATTGTAGTATCCTGCTCATCATTAGAGGTACGCTTAGTACATGTGGAGTCAACGTACGGCGATCCAAATAGTTGATCTGATAAGATTCAAGGCGGTTGAGGACTCCCTTGAAAATATTCAAGATTAAACGATCCAACCCTTAATGGAGACAGTCCGTATTCAGAGGAAAACAGTCCAATGTATCAGAGAGCTGAAATATTATTTACGTGGGAGATTTTGAGGTGTTCCCTGTCCACATCATTTTAACGGTTTGGATCATTGAAACATGTCCCAGCATGTCAGTAATCAGGCACGTCAACAAATAGTACGTTTGTGGATGAGTACGTATAATTCCGCTATTACTAGAACGATACATCCAGAGAGGTAAACACCAGCGCTACATACACCATCTTTTAAAAAATTCGTTGTCTCCAGTTACATTGTGAGCCGTCCATGATGTATGTGTCTGATCCACAACGTCCATCCATTTTACCAGTTCATTTGAGGGCATGAGGCCAAAATTAAAGCATATCCAAAGCTCAAGTGAACCACACAGGAAACAGTGGGATAATGACTTTCCTAGGGGGGGGGGGGGTAATGACGTCCAACGTTGAAACCTTCCTAGGGCCCACAACTATGTTTATTTGTCATCAACCTGTTCATAAGGTCATACAGACGTGGATAAAGTATAAACATAAATAATAGCTTGATCCAAAACTTCTGTGGTGCCCACGAAGTTTTCATAGGTACGCGTCTATTTCCCGTGGTGTGGTCCACTTGAGTTTTGGATATAAAATAGATAAGACACACGCATCACAGTGGGCCCCACAGAGTTTACTCAGTCCACAATGAGCGTACCCGTTTATTCTACAATTGCTGGGCGTGGAGCTAATCAGCTGATCCATGGGGGTGTCAATGGGCCGGGTCGGGCCTAAAAAAAATAAGAATTTCGAATTGTGTCCAAATCCGCCGAGACCTACACAGGCCCGGCCCGTTGATAGCCCTACTAATCAGCATGTGTGCATGACAAACCGATCCATCAGGGTCCTCCCTCAACGAAAGTTGAATGCCTCATAAATCACGCCAATCCGACGATCATGTGGGCCACCATGTGGATTTGGAGGTTTTTGAATGGTTGTCCTTTTTTTTCTGTGTTGGGGCCTACCATGTTGTCCATATGCAATCCAACTTGTGAATCATGTGAGCCGTACCATGCTGATGGGCTCAGGCTTATACGATCATTTGGTGGGCCACATTATAGAAACGATGGACAAAGATCCAAAAACCTTCACATGGTAGTTTTTGGGGGCGTCCAACTTCCATGACAAGCCAACCCTGCTGGGCAAGTTGGATGCCATACAAAAGACTTGTGGGCCCCACGAGCTACACTTGTAGAAAAAGCTCGATTCCACAAGGACTTGAGGCGAACCAGCCTCATTTGCAACCCCAACAACATAAATACCAGCAGAATTGATATTTAAGCCCACAAATCACTACATTAAGAGATATGACATGAATGCTGAAAGCCCAACCCTGAGAAAACAGATTTGAGTCCTAACCTACCTATCAAGAACAGAGCAGAACAGACATATGATCATTCCCCTGGTCTTCAATTTGTACGAGTTGGGCAAATGGTTCGCCGATCCCTAACACTGGCCTGATTGATCCCGCCATGGATGGCCTATGCCCCAAAAATTTCTTCCAAATGACAATCATAACCATTGACAGTTTCAAATGAAATACAGCAATGGTCCACATTCAACTGAGCCACAGACCCAAGGATACTATAAATATTTTCAGGTAACGGATCATACAGTTCCTCAGCATGGGTTTCAGATGAAGTTGAACCTTGTATGCAGGCAATCATGACGGTTCGGAGAATAGATACCGGAGCAAGGGCGCCACCACTGCTACACTTAGACTGTTCCCCAGCAAAGAATACCTGCAGAGAAACAAAGGCATACTACATGGATTAACAGCTATTCATGTTCTCCACCATTTCTGCATAAATATTGCATGTATGTATGTCAATCCAGACCGTCCAGGTCATGGGGCATTTCCAATGTGGATGGAGCAAGTCCCAAATCACATTGCTTGAACGATCCTAACCATCCAGTTGGTAGTGCCATCAAATTGACAGGTAAAAGAAAATAGTTACCAGTCCAAATTCAATGTCCGTTATCAGAAGTAAATATGATTCTCATCATTTTTCAGTCCATGCTCAATCGACAAGGAGGCAAATTTGGGCAAGTACAAATTGAGGTGAGTGTGCGACACGTGTCCGGTGACTGGTCACCAATTAAGAAATGGAAAAAACAGAATTAGTAGTAGTCTAGCTAAGCCCTCAGAAACATGTTTTTTCACCTTCAAATTAGTCTGCTGGAAGCTATGGGATCTATGGTGGGAAATTGAAACTCCAAGCCTACTTTTATTAGGGTTCAGGAAATGATGGCTAGAAGAGTAGGATTCTGAAGTCCACTCACCCAACGCATGCCAATGTGGAGTATGTAAGATCCAAGCTGTTCATTAAATGCACACCACTGTGTACGTGCTGTTGCCCAAAAATCAGGCCAGTCCAGTCATCTAGCAGGCCAGGCGTATATGGAAAAAATACTCAATGATCACTATTAGATGTGCACATGGCCTGCCGAGTGACCAGACCAGAATGACATTCCGGCCATGGTGCGTAGGCAGTGGAGCCCACCTGATGGATGGACCAGATCTCATGCACTATGTTGAGAGTGGCACTAGAGATCCTCCTCTAATCCATGTGGCCTTAGTAGGACTCCAGGGTTATTTCAGAATTGTCACGGTTAATTGATATTGCAGATAAAAGTTTAGTTATCATATTCCCAAGCCAGAAAGTGTTGAAAAGAACATTTAAACTAAAAAGCCAGAATGAAAAATGCACTGTAGAAATACAAAGAGCAAAAGAAGTGCAAGCACTTTCTTTGGGTTTGAATAAAGGTTTTCCTTTGTATTACAGGTTTTATACTAGTTTACACGATGTCTTCGTTCAACAACCAAAAGTATGAAGCAGTGAACATCAGCTCCCTTGGATCACTGAGGTTGACTCATCCAAGTAGTAATGACTCTCCCGGGTCAATAAAAGATTGCTAGAAAAAATGAAGAAAAAGAAGTTTGGGAGATGGAAAAAAGGAAAAGAAAAACAAGTGTTTTTAAATGTGTGGATGTGAGGAAGAAATACCAGTAGACATACCCAAGGGTTTAGATGTAGAGACAACAGAGAATGACAAGAAAGAAAGAGTTCCGTTACTACAAGTGTTTCATATTTATTTTTATTTCTTATTTTTGGAAGGATAATGCATCATTTTGAGTGGGTAGTTAGAGGGGCATGAAAGGAAGTGCTTAAAATCACTAAAACACAAAACTGACTTGATGATGGTTTTGCTGGTTCTCTCAAGGATAGAGAGAAGAAGAAGAGGGGAAATATATATATATATATATATATATATATATTATATATATATATATATATATATATATATATATATATATATGAAGTTTCTCTGACTCAGGCTCAGATCCTAACCCAACTAATAAAGACCATGCTAAAGAACGGCTCATATGAGTCCTATCTCAAGGAACTTGGGGAACAAATGCCAACATAAACGGAGTGAGAGATTCAAGAAGCTGATCAAGTGCAGCCATCATGTAGATATGCTGAACCAAACAAAAGTTGAGACCGGTCCAGTAATCTCAAGGAATTTGGGGAACAAATGCCAACATAAACCGCGTGAGAGATTCAAGAAGCTGATCAAGTGCAGCCATCATGTAGATATGCTGAACCAAACAAAAGTTGAGACCAGTCCAGTAATCTCAAGGAATTTGGGGAACAAATGCCAACATAAACCGCGTGAGAGATTCAAGAAGCTGATCAAGTGCAGCCATCATGTAGATATGCTGAACCAAACAAAAGTTGAGACCGGTCCAGTAATCAGGTGAGACACATGTAGGAAAAAGGAATGGACAGTAAAAAATTTCCCCAACTTCCACATGCAATGTACATATCTAGTCCACAAGATGAACAAACCAGCCTGTTTCTTTGGACATAGGCATCTCCACAGTATGGCCCTCCTGCTGAGTGGTTTGGATCTCTTACACAAGTGCCACATGCACTTGTGAGTGCAAGTCCCTTGAAATGGGAATCATGCATCCCATTGGCATTTCTGAACCCATTAGCTCGATGAGTTGCCAGTCCTAATGACAGCTCTTGCACATTTCCTTGTAGATTTCTTTGAAGTCACTGTTGCATCTATGATGTTCATCCGTTCCTATCCTGTCACTAACATGATAAAAGCATTAAAGACAACTCACCGTTGTCTAAGGCTTATGTGTTGCGGGAAGTGGAAATCCTCTGGGAATGAATGCAGATTGGCCACCTGAAGATCAAAGGAATTTGGCATAATAAACAAGAAATTGCAGGTGGCAACCACCAGTATGCATTGAACAATTGGAGAAGATCCTGTACCCAACAAAACAAATGAGAATGCACCCAAATCTCTCACTATCCATTCTAGTGCGCAGAAATCTCTATGCACATTCAAAGTGGGACCATGTCCAATTTTTAGTGGCAGCAGGAATCCTAATGAACATTCATTGATGGACACTAAGAGATTTGGGAACCCAGTCTCCTGTGCTGTGCTCCATTGGGAATGCACTAAAAGTATATATACCTCTCGAGGCGTGAAATATCTGAGACCAAGGCCCTTAAGTGAAGTAACTTGAGCATTCCTTGGAAGTGATTCATCATTCTATAGATTGTACCCAAGAAAAAATCACTACAGAAGGTTAATAAGTACTCCAGAAAATATGAACGGAGAACTGTACTGAAACAATGGTATTGGAAGTTCAATTTCAAGAAAGAAAAACATTCACAATACATAGAACAAAACTCATTATTCATGTCGCAATGAAATAAACCATTGGTGTGTAAGAAGAACAAGTATCCTACTTGAGTAGTCGCCAAAAGGGAGCCAGTACCCTTCACATACCGGTAGTAGCTTTTGGTAAAACAACAGCAGCGCTTGGAATCAGGGTACACAATATCTGTTTCTTTCAAGGATTCCATTCCAAAGAAAAGGGAAGAAAGATCATAGATTACGTTTGTGTGTGTGTGTAGAGAGAGAGAGAGAGAGAGAGAGAGAGAGAGAGAGAGAGAGGGGTTGTTTTTAAGCTCCTTCTTTACATGCGATACATGGCCCAAATGCCCCATGCATGCCAGGTTGATATATGCAGCCGCATGTACATGTTAGAGGTGCATGTGAGCTTGGAGAAGCTCAGGAGAATATGACACGAAAAGATAACTGACACAATAACATGCTCATGAAAGAAATAAGGATACCCATCGCACTTCCCCATCGGTCGATCAAGCTTGACGGAACAGCGTATTGGTCCAAGGAACTACCACCAGAACCATTTTCTTCAACACTTTCCTCGGCATTTGTAGCAATGTCCTCCAAGACTGGATGTATGCTTTCATCTAGAGCACAAAAAATTGAAAACTTCCAATAGAAATGTGGCCATCTGTGGCTTCCCAAACACTGTATAAACATCAGACTTACAGGATAAATCTGATTCTGCCTTTACCAACTGACCATCAGAAGAGAACCTGGTTTCAAGGAAGTTTTTTATTGGTTCACAAGATAGGTCTGATATTTCCCGTCTTTCATCTGGGTGATTAAGTTCATCTGTCCATGCACTCTTCTCACGTGCCAAGAAGGGAGAGGGTGTCCAAAGCAGCAGGTTATCAAGTGATGGGTTTTGAAATGATGAAGGCTTCCTCTTCGCCTATGAAGTAAATAAATGAAGGATGTAAGACATTTGAGCAATAGAAAAATGAGCAGAACAGCTGACAGTGGCAAAAAAAAAAGTATATCAACAAGCGAATAAATGCAAAGTACTTTTACACACACCTTGTAGAACACCAAGGAGAGAAAATTTAATAACTGTAGAGAATCATAAGCCACAATAATTGCCTAAATTGAAAAAGCTTGCTGCAAAACCTCACCACTAAACTATTGACAAAACAACTGTTGGCTGATTGCAGTTCGTATCAGTTCAGGTTCAACTCATAGTTCGCAACTCATCAATCTGACAATCGCCCCATCTCAGAGAAAAAAAGGAAGGAAAAAAAAAAAAACAACTGTAGAGAAAACATAAGAAACAACAATTGTCTAATTTGGAAAGGCTTGCTGCAGAACACCACTATGCTATTGATAAAACAACCATTCTCTGACTGCAGTTCATATCAGTTCAGGTTCAACTCATAGTTCACAGCTCATCAATCTGTCAGTTTTCCCATCTCATTGATTTAGGGTTTTTTTCTTCCAAGTCAATTCGCTTATTTGATATTAGTTCACTCAGTTTGTATCCGTTAGTTCTCATTCATAGGTCAGGTACCATAACCTGGAGAAAGTAATAGAAATTGCAAAGAACAAAACAAAGACCAGAACCCATCACTAAATAAGTAATAACTAGAGACAGTTCACAATAGACAAGAAAAATTGAAAGCTTTATACGTTCCATAAAGGGAGGAAAAGAGAAGAAAATTATGGCAAAGTCTGTCCATAAACACAATAAACCACCTATTTAAACGTCACTTAGGATACTAAAAGTTGCCACAAAATCCAGCCATCAATCATCCTCTAATCCTAGGCATTCATTTACAAAGCACAGTTTCAAACCATTTCAAAGCCTGTAGACCATAGTGGCAGCAATTAGGAGTCTCCCAAAGATTAGAAAGTCGGTCTAACAGTAGACTTTCTAAAAACCAATTGGAGTCCCCCAAAAAACCCATAAATCCCATAAAGTTTCTATGTTCTAGCGTCCTGAACTACTATTGAGAAGATAGGGAGATACCTTGTCACATACAGAATTAACCCCAAAAAGAACATTGAAATGGTTTTCTGTGATGAAATTGTTCAATTTTGAAGACACGTAGTCTTGATGAAGGGAAGCCTAAAAACAGTGACATGGACCTCTAGATTTAACTGATCTGTCACCTTGCAAGTCATCTTGTTAATACTTCAAATCAGCTCATACGATGGAAATTCAGCATTCCTTGAGAAAATACTGTGAAATATGGCCCATATAAAAAGTGTGAATTTACCAATTCCAAAAGACAAACTTTCAGAGCTCAAGGTTTGAACTTAATTCACCCTTATCTGCACCCACTAAAACTCACAGGAGTAGAACTGTGAATATGGTTTGGCAACTTTGTTTACCATGCAATAAACAATTAATTGTTGCAGAAATATGGCAGATGCCCCCAGTAAGTTCATTGACTGACAAGACAGCAAATTTGGATGAATAGGACAGAAGAGAACCACAAGTTTTATACTATTGATTGCAATATAGATAATCTGTGAATGCTGGCCCAAAAATCGGCAAGCAGAATTATGGTAGAGTTGTCTTCTTTTTTTTTTCCTTTTTTCCTTAGCCGAGAATCTTATAACTGACCCATAATAGGAAGACTGAAACTAACATCCTAAGATGACAGGTATCTTGGATATTACTGATGGCTGCTCTGTTGTTAACTCTTCCTACTACTTTGAGGCCAAAAAAATAAAAAATAAATAAATGCCATGTTCTAACTAGAGAAGACATTTGAGTCTCAAGTCAACAGCCTATTTAGATTAGCTTCAGAACAACAATGTGATCCAAGCCAGCAAAGCTCCAACAATTCAATAAAGTTGCAACCTAGTCAAAATACAAACACAAAATCTATCATAACCGAACCAAGGTTTAGAAAGCTCAAAATACAAACAGGAATCAAGGAATGCCAAAACGGTTACGTATCGGCCGATACGGCCGATACGTAACGGTAACGGACCGAGCCGATACGCGTTACGGGGTCATATCGGCCGATACGATTTTTTGCACCCGTATCGGCCGATACGGGGCGTAACGGTTGACCCGTAACGGGCCGCCCGTAACGGTCAAAAAACGGAATTTTTTTTTTGCCATTTTAAGCACTGTTTTGCTGTTTTTTTTCAAATTTCTTGCTTCCAAAGTACTTCTCACCCCTTCTACTGCCAATTTCGACCAACCTTGGTTGGGTTTTTGTGATAAAAACGCATTGTATTGCGGTTTTTGTTGAATCGAAGCTCGGGGGGCCATTTTTCAGAAATTCCGAATTCGTCAAAAATAGGTATTTATACTTTTTTTAACATGTTGCTGTTTTAATCATGCCATATGTTGTGTTAATCATAGTAGAACATATTAATGTGCATTTTGCAGATTTGGAGTGCCATTTAATATTTTTTATTATTTTTTTTCTATTTACGCATGTATTTTTACCCTTTTTTTAAAAATTCAAAAAATCAAATTTTAATGATTGTTTTGCTGTTTTAATCATGCCATATGATGTGTTAATCATAGTAGAACATAGTAATGTGCATTTTACAAATTTGGAGTGCCATTTAATATTTTTTATTATTTTTTTTCTATTTACGCATGTATTTTTACCCTTTTTTTAAAAATTCGAAAAATCAAATTTTAATGATTGTTTTGCTGTTTTAATCATGCCATATGATGTGTTAATCATAGTAGAACATATTAATGTGCTTTTACAGATTTGGGGTGCCATTTAATATTTTTTAAATTTTTTCTATTTACGCATGTATTTTTACCCTTTTTTTAAAATTCGAAAAATCAAATTTTAATGGTTGTTTTACTGTTTTAATCATGTCATATGATGTGTTAATCATATTAGAACATATTAATGTGCATTTTACAGATTTGGGGTGCCATTTAATATTTTTTTTTTTTTTTTCTATTTACGCATGTATTTTTACCCTTTTTTTAAAAATTCAAAAAATCAAATTTTAATGATTGTTTTGCTGTTTTAATCATGCCATATGATGTGTTAATCATAGTAGAACATAGTAATGTGCATTTTACAGATTTGGAGTGCCATTTAATATTTTTTATTATTTTTTTTCTATTTACGCATGTATTTTTACCTTTTTTTTTTAATTCGAAAAATCAAATTTTATTGATTGTTTTGTTGTTTTAATCATGCCATATGATGTGTTAATCATATTAGAACATATTAATGTGCGTTTTACAGATTTGGGGTGCCATTTAATATTTTTTTAATATTTTTTTCTATTTACGCATGTATTTTTACCCTTTTTTTTTAAATTCGAAAAATCAAATTTTAATGGTTGTTTTACTGTTTTAATCATGCCATATGATGTGTTAATCATATTAGAACATATTAATGTACATTTTACAGATTTGGGGTGCCATTTAATATTTTTTAAATATTTTTTTCTATTAACGCATGTATTTTTACCCTTTTTTTTTAATTCGAAAAATCAATTTTTAATGGTTATTTTTCTGTTTTAATCATGCCATGTGATATGTTAATCATAATAGAAAATGTTAATGTGCATTTTACAGATTTGGGGTGCTATTTAATATTTTTTTTGTATTTTCGAATTAGTGACTTTATATTTTTATTTGCTTATATTGGACAGGTTTTGGAGCTTCTTAGGGTTTAGTATTTTACTTAGAACATAAAATCATCTTTATTAATATAGGTCATACAGACATACACTCATCTACCTAAACTTAAAGAAATGTCTGGGTCTGGCCAACAACAAGTGAGGATATTGGATGGCAACATTGTGAGAGGGTTGGTGGTACTAGGCACCAAATGAAGTGCAACTATTGTGATAGACATGTGACTGGTGGAATTACCCATCTCAAACAACATTTAGCACATCGAAAAGGTCAAGTTGCGCCATGTGCCAGAGTACCGAGAGAGATAATACTTTTAATGCAAGCTAGTCTGGATGAGTCGAAGGGTAAACGTGCTGCTGTACAAAAGAAGAAAGATGATATTTTGGATGCAGCTCGACAGGAGGTGTTTGGTCCTGAATATATGGGCGTTCGTGATGAAGATATTATTGATTCTGACGAAGATTCAGATCGGGAATTAACTATAGCTAGGAGAGAGAGCTTGCGTGTAGCTCGTGAAGAGGAAGAACGTCGCCGCATGTTTGGCACGCATGGGTCAGTGCGTGATAGGGGGGGGGCAGTGGGAGTGGGAGTGGGAGTGCAACTGGAAGTGCAACTGCTTCTGTAGGTGGGACTGAGGGTCTGGGGGGTAGGTTTGGTGGGTTACGACGTATGTTTGGGAGCCGACGACAAACATCTTCACGTGATGCCCCTATACGTGAAGATGAAGAAGTAAATGAGTCTAGGAGACCCTCTATTGATCCAATCCTGTTTAGGAAAGAATCAACTAAACAAAAAAAAATAAAACAAATGTGGAGTAGAACTTCCGTTGAGAAATTAGGTAGAGCAGCAGCAAAGTTATTTATACATGCTAACATACCTCCTAATGCGGCCAATTCTCCATATTGGCAGGTGGTAATTGATGCTGCAGCAGAAGCAGGTGAAGGAATAAAAGCTCCCACGGCTAAGGACATTAGAGGGAAATGGACAAATGCAGAGTATGCGGATGTGAAAGCATACGTGGCTACCTTTAAACCTGTATGGCAAGCCAGAGGATGCACGATTATGTGTGATGGTTGGACTGGCCCAACCAGACGTAGCATGATCAACTTCATGGTGTACTGCCACTTAGGAACTATATACCATAAGTCAATTGATGCGTCAGAGGCAACAAAAAATGCTAATTATATTAATGAACTAATGGATAAAGTTGTGGACGAGATTGGAGAGGAGAATATAGTGCAGATTGTGACAGATAATGAAGCAACATATAAGCTTGCAGGACATATGTTAATGGATAAGAGAAAACATCTTTTTTGGTCACCATGTGCTGCCCATTGTATTGATCTTATATTGGAAGATATTGGGAAGAAGAAGAATGTTAAGGAAATGGTCGAAAGGGCAAGGGAAGTGACGACGTTTATTTACAACCATAATCAAGTAGTCGCAATAATGAGAAAGTTCACGAAAGGACGAGAGTTGTTGAGGCCTGCGGCGACTAGATTCGCAACAAACTTTATAGCATTAGAGAGTTTATTCCAGCATAGGGGAGAGTTGAGTGAGATGTTCGCTTCCCGAGAATGGCTCAACACAAAACATGGGAAGAAGACATCAGGGACACCGGTCGACGTTGCGAACACCATACGGTACAACAAATATTGGAAGAAGGTTAAGGCGATCCTAAAGGTGATGGAGCCACTAATGAGGGTACTCCGTCTTGTTGAAACCGATGAAGCACCTACCATGGGCTTCCTATATGATGCCATGGATAAAGCAAAGATTGCAATTCAACGTGATTGTAGAAGTTGGGAGACTTATTGGAAGATGATCGACAAGAGATGGACAAAGCAACTCCATCACGATCTTCATGTAGCAGGTTACTACCTAAATCCTAGGTATAGATATGCCCAATCATTTGTTGCGGATGATGAAGTTCGTGTCGGGCTAAAAAATGTGATAAAGAGATTAGAGCCTGACTTAGATCTACAAATAAAGGCATTGAATGAATTAGATACATTTGGAATCGCCTTGGTAGCTTTGGAGATGCTCTTGCACAGCATGCAGTATCTAGGTTGCAACCGGCCGAATGGTGGATTAATTTCGGAGAGAGTACGAAGGCTCTCCAAAAAATTGCAGTAAAAGTTTTGAGCTAGACAACGTCTTCCTCTAGCTGTGAAAGGAATTGGAGTTATTTTGCGCTCATTCATTCAAAGAATAGGAATAGATTGCAGACTAGAACATTAGATAGACTTGTCTTCATGCACTACAATATAAAACTAAGAATGCGACGACATCATAGGAGCATTACAGCTGCTGATGACGGAGACTACTGTCCAATAAACTTGGACAATATTTATGATGAGGATGACCCACTTCTACCTTGGTTGGAAACAAGGGAAAAGCAAATTGAAGAGGATAGTGAAGAATTGGAAATTGATGACCCAGAAATACGCAGAGCGCAACAAGAGAGTCGTGCAGATGTGTTGGACCCAGTAAGAGGGGCAACGTTTATGCCACGTACGGATACGGCTCAAGATCAACAAAAGAGTACAAGCAGTGGTAGCGTGACCGTGTCAGATGATGACGACCCCCCTGCCCCTGGTGCTGGCACTTCTGGTGTTGCTTACCCCCCTATACCGTCGTCTACAGATCGCGATGACGATGAACATGGACGACGTGGTACACGAGGTCGGACTTACGAGTGTACAGAGTCACGATACAGCTAGCCGGAGGAGGGTACATCTAGTGGTGCACGGGGACCGGGAGGTCCGGAACATCAACAGGCTCATGGTTTTGGTTATTATGATGGATATTCTTATGGTCAATTGGATTATAATTATGGTGGTTATACTGAGTCTATTCCATCACATTCATGTTGGAGTAGCCCTCCCGATCAATATCCATATGATTATAGATATCCAGATTCAAATCCAAGTTACTCATCACAGCAGACGCACTCTCAATCTCAAGATTCTCAACAGCCTGAGTATGGGCACCAGTATGGCTATTCGACGGGCACTGGTGGATATCCTTACTCGGGGTCAGAGTCGTTGCCTAGTCAGGATCAGTCATCCTCTGGTTTCGTTGATCTAGTATTTCCTTCTGGCACTGGATATTATGGATATGCAGCACCTACACCTATTGGACAGCCTCAGCCTGATGGTGACGATGACGATGATGTGGAGGTCGAGCAACCACAAAAAAGCAGATTTTCATTTTGGTGGTGAGTCTGGTGACTTGTGATTGTGAGTATATATTTGTATTAAGGTAAGTATTTGCAGCAGACAGGTCACAACAGTATTATTGCAAGAAGCCATGTAGTCATGCACACACTTGACACTACGAACTTGTATTTAAAATAACTCCCCTGACAACCAATCAAGTAATCCTTAATCAAGTTGCAGGGGAGTATATCAGACACTACTAATTTTTTTAAATATTCTTGACTTGAGGATGACAGGTTATAGACAGGAATCACAATCACGTGCATAGGTGTTCGAGAAATTCCTCAAAAATAATTGCAAACACCTAATGTAAGATATTTTCATATTACATTCATTCTAATATATCTATCATTGATAGTAGATAGTTAGAAAAATAAATATATGAATTTTGTAGTCAAATTTAGGTTATCTGATTCATAAATTCATCAGACAATCCGATACAACTTCTCACCAAAGAGTGGACCGTTACACCACCGTAACCATGTTCCAATTTATAAATGAATGCATATTTGGATTGCTTAGAATATTCCGGATTTAATCCATATTTTTTCATATTTTTTTGGCAAAAAAAAAAATTTGCGCTGTTACGGGCCATTACGCCCCCGTATCGCCGTTACGCCCCCGTATCCGTATCGGTTTTGGCGGTCACCGTTACGCCAACCGATACCGATACGGGACACCTTGACAGGAATCAGTGAGGCCCCTAGATTGGGTTGACTTGTAAGTTTAGGGAATTCAACCTTTTCAATGAATTTGTTGAACATGTTATTGGATATTTGAAAGTCGATAGCAGTAAACCACGAACTAGTATACCAAAAGAGTGAGATTTCGTTCACAATAAAAAAGTTATGGATAGGATTTTGATCACAAATGAACACTTTAATTCGAGGAAAAGATCAGATCCAGTGTTTCTTTGCAGCATGGATACGGTGAAAGTCTACGATTGTGTATATTGTTCCTTCCTAAGGTACATATTGCAAGGAATGGGATTTGGATGCAAATAGGTGATGTAGATCAAGGGTTGTATAATGTTGCCAAAAAATTTTTTTAACAAATTGGTCAATTAAAGGCTATTTTTAAAGTTTGCGAGGTTTGATTCAACAAGAGCCCCTTACCTCTGTTTCTATTCTCAATAATAGTGAAGACTTAAGTAAGCTCATAACAAAAGCTACAGAAGGGGGATTACTTTGATGTTTTGGTGGCAGTTCCGAGAGCATCAACCAAATAACATCTTCAATTCACTGACGAAACCTTTCAATTTTGTGAATCTTCCTTTGATCAAATTGAAGTGTTTTGAGGAATTATCCGCTGCATCGAAGCTGTGTTTGCATTGAGAGTCAATTTCAGCAAGAGCCCCCTTGCTCGGGGGCAAAAGAATCCTCTGTTATGGTGATTGCATGGGTGGAAGGCAGTTTCACTTCCTTCAAAATATCTAGGACTCCCTCTACTTGCCAATTTGACGGTGGAGACAACACAGCACCTAGTGATTGAAAGACTTTAAGAGAAACTGGCTTCGTGGAAGAGATCCTGCATTTCTCTCTATGTTCACATTACACTTATTAGAGCCACACTGACAACTCTTCCTGCTCCCGCGTCTCTCTATTCAAAATTCTGGCCAAGGTCGCCGAGAAGCTGAAAAAACTTCGAAGGGACGTTTTTGTGGAAATGGAGGGATTTCCACCTTATCAAATGGAAAGATGTTAAATAAAAATCAAGAAGGGGGGAAAAGGACTCGAGAGAATAATAGAAAATTTGGGCCTTGCAAGATGGTGGTGGAGGTTTGGTATTAAACACAGTGCCCAATGGGGAACAGTTATTGCCAGGAAAATTGGAGAAAATGTGTGGGATGGATCCCAGAAGGTGTTATGAGAGGGAGAGGGTCTTTCATTTGGGGCTATATCCAAGCTTGGGGATGGATCGAGATGGTTTAGGGAAGGGTGTAAGATTCGAAGTTAGAGACAAGATTCACTTTTTGGAAGACTATTGACTGGAGAAGTCAAGCTTGCAAGTTGATTCTCGACATTATACCCTGTTAGAGGGAAAAAAATCCAGTAAAGGAATGTTGTGAAATTTCACGGGTCAAAGAGGCATGGAACTCTGTTCTCAGAATGAACCTTTGGGCCTTTGATCTTGAGGATCTGGATACTTTCCTTAGGTCATTAGATGAAGTTTACCTACCTAGAAATGGGGTAGATTGGCAAACCCGAGCTCCCACTTCTCATGGAAATTTTTCAACCAAAGAATTCCGTATACCCCAGTGTCCTCGAGAGGGCAACAACCCACATTGGTGATCCTATGTCATGCCTTGTGTAGAAGCATTCAGTTGAATTGCAGTGAGCAGCAAGACCTTCACTTTGAACAACTTAACACTTGTTCCACTTCTTCTTTCCTTTTCTTTAGGAGTTATTTTCCCATGCTAGCAATAACGTCGTTTGGAATAACATACACCTTGCTACAAAAAATGGAACTTCTACTTTTCTAACATGTGTTTTATGAGTTGGAAAACGCATAGTCGATTGATCATGTTTTACCTCAGTTCTATTTCTACGTGACGAGGGATATTTGGACTTTATTTTCCCTTGGTGGATCTCATGAAGGGTTGGTTGGGCAGCCCTTTTAAGATACAGAGTATGAAATTATGGAAGGCTCTTCGTCTTGCTATTATGTAGGACATGGAAGGACAGAAATAGTAGAATCTTCAGAAGCCAATCTGGACCCTACCAACTTGAAGTAGAACACATTAAGTCCCTTCTAGCAAGTTGGGCTAGCATCACCAAAAAATTCAAAGGGTTAAGGATTGCAGACATTTGGTGCAATTGGTTAGAAGTTATTCTTTTCTTTTATTTTCCTTCTTCTTTTTATTGGCAGTTTTAAGTTATTCATGACAATCCACCTATAAAAAGACACTCCCCGCATCCCACCTACCCCTGATTGATGGAAACTAAATGTTGATGGAAGTTCTTTGGGAAACATGGCAATTTCTGGTATTAGTAGTGGGTGATCCATGATCAACAAGGGACTGATAAAATGTCGTTTTCAGGCTGGATTTGGAGATGCAAGTCAAAGTGGGCATTTCTCTTTTCAAGGATCGCTTTCTCTAGGTATCTCATCATTGATGTTACTGCTTATTGTTTCTGGAAGTTGCCTGGCTCCATAGAAGGCCTTCCTTGTAAATTAGATCTTATTTAGTCCACCTTATTTGCAGGTTAAGTTTAGCCATTTCTAAGATATGCTAAGCTTCTTGCTTACTCTCTAGCGTAGGGCACCTCTAGGAACAATCTCCTTATTTCTGATCATTATACATTGTGCTAATGGATTGTTGTATATTTTGTTTCCTTTAATAAAACATTCATTATTTGATAAAGAGAAACATGAGGAAAATGGATTACCAGGCAAAAGTATCGAGGTCTAGAATACGGTACGCCAAACTGCAATGGGCTCAAGATAAATTCCTGCGTAACAAAACCAGTTTTGACCAAAACTTCCACCATCTGTTTATGTGTATCCGATGTCTGCAGCAGAAGAAAGGGGGGAAATACTAGATTCAGAATATTCTGCAAATATATATATATATAATATATATATAATATATATATATATATATATATATATATATTCATTGGGCGAAACAACATCCAGTTCTAATGATCAATAATTCATCATACAGACCTCAAATCCAACAACATTCTCCACAAACAGCAAGAGTGGGGGTCTCAACGTATGTGGGATAAGTTCAAGTATGCTGAGAAAGGAAGACGCTCGAGCATCCTCAGAATCCTTTTGGAGACCTAGAAACAAAACAATAGCACTTTAGAACAAGAAGCAAAGCATTTGTGCTGTAATTTTCACGGATCTTGAAGGATTTAACATACGGGCTATAAAGATGAACCTTGCCGTGTATACGGTTGGCATGGAGGAGACAGCAGCCAAGCATCCGCTCCATATTTGTCTAGTTCAGACGCAGTGAGGCTTTGGATGTTACCCTAGACCCACCCGCCAGAAGATCACATCTATGGTTAAAACTTCAGGGCATTATATACTAAATACAGAATCCAAAAAACGACAAAAACAAAGAGCACAGGGGTCATAAGGAACTTTCACTCTCTGAACACATGAGTGCAACAGATCAAACAGTATTCTATCTGGTGAAGGACGAGTAATGTGAACTGAAATTTTTGTCCATGATGCTGACGAATATTCTATGAGTTAACTCTGTTATATGTTCAAGAAAAAATATGACCTTATTCACACCACAGCACATTTCCATGGACTATAATACAGCCAAGGCCTTTGCTTTCTGATGCATATTTAACTGAATTTGAAAGATTTGGACCTTTATCAAAATCACGCATGTCATTTATTCTCTACAGCAACCATAAGATCTTATGAAGATAATAAGAGATGATATTCTCCTAAAATAGAAATGTCTGTAAGGTTGACACTTTAAAATTTGAATCGTCTTGACCGAATTTCATTTCTTTGCAAGACATAAAATTCAGCTGTGCATTCTAATCAAGTTCCATTGTCATGAAACTTATTTAAAGGAAAGGGTTTGCCAAATAGATAAGGTATGGATGCAAAAACATTGCGGAGTATATTACTTAGAGAGTAAGATAAAAAGTCTGTATATCACATATCGTGGTATAATAGAGAGATAAGAATACCAAATTTATGAAGAAAAAAAAACTTGATAACTTGATATTCATACATTTTATAGGTACAGGGACAGAGGGATAGAGGGTCAATGCATGTTGATACCATATACTAGGATGGCAAGAACCCTTTTTATCAGCATAAGAAAAATCCGCACAACATGATTTAGGAAATGATTAAGGAAGAATGCTAATTTTCCAACGAAGGAAAAATCTATCTTCTGGAATGGTGGAGAGGAAAAGAGGACGGAAAACACTTTATTCCTAAGTTCCTAACAATAGAGAAAGCCATATGCTATAGTAGAGAAGACTGATGCCTTTTTTGACAACATCAACATATTTATGTGACAAATAGAATGAATGCCAATCCCCAACATAAGAGCAACCTTTTATTATGCCATGTTTTATGTTTATTGTCATGTGAGTTTAGTCCCACAGATGATACATATGGGAGAGTGGGGTTGCAACTACTATCTATACAAAGGAGCTTGATGTAGGCAACTGAGCAGATGGCAACCCCTAATGGGGCCACTTGCCCCTACACATGAGAGGAAGAAAAGGGTATAGAGGGAGAGAGAGGCGGTGGCCCTCCCCTATATATGCGCCCTCTCCCTCTCTCCACTAACACCCTCTTTCTCAACTCCTTAAGCGCCTACGCGCTGCAGACTGCACAGACACACCTCCACCTCTATCTAGTGGACTGCGTACCCACACCTCCATCTAATGGACTGCGCGCTCGTTCCTCCAACAAGTGGATTGCATACCCATGCCTCCATCTAGTGGACTGCGCATTCGCCCCCTAATGGACTACCGCTCGCCCTCTCCATTTTACTAAGAAGTAAGAGAAGGAAGAGATGAGACATGTAACATGGAGCCCGTCCACTCACATTAGATCAGGACCATGTCGTCGGCATACCACCTTCGTCATCAGATCGAGGTGAATTGGCTCGTCTCCCGCATGTGGTTGATTTGAGCGGGCCACTACATTCAATTTTTCGGTTCCCTGAATCAGTCATGTAATCGTGTTGCTCAGTCCATAATAATAACAATAACATAAAATATAACGTGCCACGTCATCTACATGCCCCCATTAGTAGTAACAAAGCCACGATTAACACAATTCTGATGAGACAACACAATGAAGTGGGTTGCTGATGCAACTCTTCATTATCCTGTGCAAAAAGTTTGCACCACATTATAATATGCAGCGAATGCCATACTCGTAAATTTTGTGGCATACAAGTAGCGCTGTAACACACAAACCTACAACAGCATTACATTACTATATTTATGTGTCAAAAATACTTATTGTCGATGTCATCTGATTATTGCCATGGAGGGATTCCTTTATTGCCTTTTGACTTTGATTGCTTCTACCATGCCCAATCAGGTAAGTGGAACTTTTATACTGGACCGAAAATGACCACATTGCACTTGTACCAATTGATTTGTGTGATGACAATTTGGATTATTTTGAACCACCGACGATGATTCCACGTGAATCTTATTACACTTAAGTATCTCATATGTGCTTTCCGATTGACTAATACAAGACCCTCTCTCACCTGATGTAGTGACAAGAAATGGCATCCAAATCAGTTGTGGCCAATCTCTTAAAATAAGAGATTTTTATTTTTTTTTGAGAGGTAACTGAAAATTTATTAAGAAACCGCAAAGCGGGAAAAAATACAAAAAATGAAGGGCAAAATCAAGAAGAAAGATCAGCCTGTGACATTGATTTAACATATAAAGCCCAATCTGAAATAGCTTATATGTTCAGACATATGATTTCCCTCATAGAATAGTCCTTGTTTTGGAAGCAATGACTTTTTCGAGCTGTCCAACTATACCACAAAACCCCCATCACCACCAGCCTCCAAATTGTTTTTATGGACTTACCCCCGCCACCTCCATGCCAGGCCCACAAAAGTTTGACAGCCGACCCAGGCATTACCCAAGAAATGTGAAAAATATTAAATAAATGATCCCACACCCTGCGAGCAAAAGGACAATGGATAAAGACAATGGACTCTGCATCTCTCATGCACATCAAACAGATATTTGGGAGAATAAGAGATCTTCTTTGTAGGTTGTCGAAGGTTAGGACCCTTTTTCTTCCTACAAGCCACACGAAAACCGCAATCCCTGGAGGCGCTCCATAGAACCATTGACGGAAAGGGAAAGAACGGGGCAAAAGCGGCTTAGACATCAACTCGTAGAAAGAGTGCACAGAAAAACGACCAGAATTATGCACTCTCCAAACCAACGAGTCTTCATCAGGATAAGAAGACGAATAAACCTTCAAGAAAGCAAGCACAAAAAGGAGTTCTTCAAATTCGTCGTCCGAAAGATTTCGCCTACAAAGAGGAGACCAAACAATAGATCCACCAATAAGTTGGTAGCAATGGTCAATCATGATGAATTGGTCGGAAGAAACGCGGGCCAAACTCGGAAAGAGATGAATTAACGGTCTATCACCGCACCAATTGTCAAGCCAGAAGCAAATACGATTTCCCCTTCCCAAAGAGAAGGAAATTCCCTCGCATAAAAAGTGCTCAGTGGCCAATCTCTTAAAATAAGAGATTTTTTATTTTTTTTTGAGAGGTAACTGAAAATTTATTAAGAAACCTCAAAGCGGGAAAAAAAAAAAAAAAAATGAAGGGCAAAATCAAGAAGAAAGATCAGCGTGTGACATTGATTTAACATATAAAGCCCAATCTGAAATAGCTTATATGTTCAGACATATGATTTCCCTCATAGAATAGTCCTTGTTTTGGAAGCAATGACTTTTTCGAGCTGTCCAACTATACCACAAAACCCCCATCACCACCAGCCTCCAAATTGTTTTTATGGATTTACCCCCGCCACCTCCATGCCAGGCCCACAAAAGTTTGACAGCCGACCCAGGCATTACCCAAGAAATGTGAAAAATATTAAAGAAATGATCCCACGCCCTGCAAGCAAAAGGACGATGGATAAAGACAATGGACTCTGCATCTCTCATGCACATCAAACAGATATTTGGGAGAATAAGAGATCTTCTTTGTAGGTTGTCGAAGGTTAGGACCCTTATTCTTCCTACAAGCCACACGAAAACCGCAATCCCTGAAGGCGCTCCATAGTACCATTGACGAAAAGGGAAAGAACGGGGCAAAAGCGGCTTAGACATCAACTCATAGAAAGAGTGCACAGAAAAACGACCAGAATTATGCACTTTCCAAACCAACGAGTCTTCATCAGGATAAGAAGACGAATAAACCTTCAAGAAAGCAAGCACAAAAAGGAGTTCTTCAAATTCGTCGTCCGAAAGATTTCGCCTACAAAGAGGAGACCAAACAATAGATCCACCAATAAGTTGGTAGCAATGGTCAATCATTATGAATTGGTCGGAAGAAACACGGGCCAAACTCGGAAAGAGATGAATTAACGGTCTATCACCGCACCAATTGTCAAGCCAGAAGCAAATACGATTTCCCCTTCCCGAAGAGAAGGAAATTCCCTCGCATAAAAAGTGCTCAGTGGCGACAATGGCATTCTAAACATAGGAAGCATGATAAAGGGACGAAGGTCTAGTGCTCCAGTCACCCGTTTGAGTTCCATATTTGGAGACAAGAAGCTCTCTCCACAATTTTGTTACTTCAGAGCCGAACCTCCAATGCCATTTTCCAAGAAGCACATCGTTCGTAAGAGCCAAACTTTTCAAACTTGCTTCTCTCTTGGAAATCAGCTTGCACACTTCATCCCAATTAAGCAAAATGAAATTTCCTTTTATCTTCAGACCCTTTCCATAAGAAATCTCTCCTCATTTTATCGAGTCTAAGCAGAACCGAGCTTGGGCATTTGAAGAGAGACAAAAAGTAGACCGGCATGTTAGATAATGCTGATTTGAGAAGAGACAGACGACCTCCCAAAGAAAGATAGTGATGCTTCCAAGATGATAGTTTTCTTTCAACTCTCTCAATGACCTTGTCCCATAAATGAATTGCCGGTTTTCCAATGCAAAGAGGGAGGCCAAGGTAAGAAGATGGGAAGGAACCACTCTTACACCCAAAAACATTTGCTAGCCAGTGGAGGTCATCATTCAAGATATGAATTCCTAGCATTTCGCTTTTGGAAATATTGATACTAAGATCGGACACCGCCTCAAAGCAAACAACGATTTTCCGGAGGTTATCAACCGAAGAGAAATCTGCATCACAAAAGAGAGTCGTGTCGTCCACGTATTAAAGATGACTAACAAGGACCCCTGCCTCTGCCACCTTGAAGTCATAAATAAGTCCGTTCTCCTCGGCCCTAAAAAAGCATTCTACTAAAGGCTTCCTCAATAACCACAAATAGATAAGAAGATAAAGGGTCACCCTGTCTAATACTTCGGGAAGCTTTGAAGTAACCAAAAGATGAGTCGTTGATGAGGATAGAGAAATATGGAGATTTAATACAAGATTGGATCCAACCTCTCCATTTAGAGTCGCAACTAAGCCTATCAAGCATATAGTCCAAGAATCCCCAATCTACGTGATCATAGGTCTTCTCAATATCTAACTTGCAAACAATTTTGCTCTTCCCTTCTCTCTGTCATGAGTCGATGAATTCATGGGCTATGAGAACAAAATCAAGATTATGCCTATCTGCTATGAAAGCACCCTGATATTCCAAAATGACTAAAGATAGAACTTTCCTGAATCTTAGGGCCAAAACTTTGGCAAGGATTCATAAGGGCTCCCAATTAGACTTATAGGTCTAAAACATTTCAACGATCCGCCCCTTCAAGCCTTGGAATGAGCGCGACGAAGGTGGCTCCAAGATCCCTCGAAAGACGACCTCGAGCATGAAATTCAGTTAAGAAGGCCATGACATTGCTACCAACCGTAGACCAAAATTTCTAAAAGAATAAGATCGGAAAACCATCGGGGTCAGGGGCCTTGTTGCCACAACAAGTCAATGGCCATTTTAACCTCATCTTCTGAGAAAGGTTGTTCAAGAGATTCGGAATCATTTAGAGAGAGACGAGAGAAAAAAGATTGTCCAACCCCTCCAATGCTCGCAAGAGAGAAAATTCCCATAAAAGCAAACAATGGCGTCGCAAATTTGGTCCTTATTCGTGGTTCTAGAACCATTTGCCACCAAGGAATTGATTCTATTTATTCGAACTTCATCACTAGCCATACCGTGGAAGAATCGCGTGTTTTTATCGCCAGCCTTTAACCATAACGTTCTAGAACGCTGACGTCATCTGATTTCCTCCTTAGAGAAAGAGTTGTACTTAGCTTTCAACTTTGGTCTCTCAGTTCTTTCCTCTTCCGATAGGAGGCCTGATTCTTCTTTCAAATCAAATGCATGAATTTTGTCTAAAATAGCTTCAAATTATACTTCTCTTGCACCTAGCACCTCTTTTCTCCATAGTTTAATTCTTGCTTTTAGCAACCTGAGCTTGCAGCCCAATCTGAATTTTGCATAACCTTCAACTTCAAAAGAAGACCACCATTCCGATATCAATTCCTTGAAACCATTTATTTCCAGCCAAGATGCATCGAATCTGAACGGACATGGACACCAATTTTCAATTTTTACTTCCAAAAGAATTGGTCTATTATGGGCTGAAATGATTCTCAGTAGGCCCCGTTGAGAGACTAAAACAAAATTTGTCGATCCAATTTTTGGAGACAAGAAATATATCTAGTCTTGAGAGAGTAGCTTCTGATTGGTTGCTAGACCAAGTGAATTTAGCACCTTCGATAGGTGGGGGGGGGGTGTCTATAAGATCATGACACGCTACCCAATCAGAAAATTACAGCATGTTTCTGGTCACCCAACCCCCTTTTGATTTTTCATAGGTAAAACGAACAACATTGAAGTCACCGCCGATACACCACGAGAGATCCTATTTTTTCCAGACGGAAGAAAGCTCCATCCACGTCTGATCACACATAGAGGGAGAATAGGGACCATATACAGTAGTGAAAACCCAAGAAAAAACCAAAGCATAATTTTGGAGAACCACCAATATTAAGAACGAACCAACGACGCTATCAAGTAATTTCCAAGCAACAATAATTCCCCCCGCAGTTCCGGAAGCGTTTAAAGTGATCTAGTCGAAATTTGAAATACCCTAAATAGAATTTAACATACCTCTATCCACTGATTGCAACTTAGTTTCCTGAAGAGATAGAATCTCCGCTTTGGACTTTCTATAGATCTTTTCAACTTGGGCTCTCTTCAGCTTGTCGCCCAAACCCCTAATATTCCATGAGAGAACTAACATTGTTCAAAACTCTGCTCGACCTCACCATTTTGTGGTTGATTCGCGACTTTCCCACTGGAGAACGGTGACACACGTTTCTGAGGGGATAAGTGAGGCACACATGTGGATGGAAACACGAGCGTGAGGTCGAGATTCAAACCCTCGCCAGGCGTCTCTAGCCCGGCAGCCACACATGTGACAGACGAACACGTCTTTGTTGAAGAGACAATCTTATCTTCCACATTAAGTGCAAAGTTTGAAATTTCCAAGTCAGACCTTGGATCAGGGCTAGTCTGAAGCAAATCCTTTTCCATCGCAAGTTTCTCCCCATGCCACTAGTCACGAACCAAGGGTGGAGGCTGATCTAGCCTTACAGCTGGATCCAAGCCTAGCCCAACACCAAGGATCGGGTTCAAGGCTCTAAAACGTTGCGGGCTCAGACAGGAACAAAGATTTTCCCTCCAACAAAGCATCGAATGCCATTTTGCACGATCACGTCCACCCAATTCCCATCTACCCCAAGGATGGGGGTGCCAGCATTAAAAATCTAAAAATAATGAATCAGGCTCTCCTCGGCAAGTGGACTTGGACATTGGGTACTGAGAGAGGTGCTCTCTGGAACATTCTCGTCAAGGGTAAGTATGACACTTCTTCTGGTGGATGGTGGACTAAAGACTCCTCCGCTTATAAGGCTTCCTTCATTTGGAAAGGGATTCTACGGTCTAAGCAAGCAATGATCAACAACATCAGTTTTAAGCTTGGCAATGGATTAGCCAGTTGATTCTGGGAAGATCTGTGGGTGGGTGAGGAGCCACTGAAAGTTAGATTCCCGAACATATACCATATAAGAAAATTTTTGTTGCTAGCTGCTTTGCTATTTCGGATGCCAACATCGTGTGGGACGTGAAGTGTATCAGAAACCTTCACGATTGGGAGGTAACTGAATTTGTGGAGCTTCTTGATTGCATTTCTCAAGCACGGCCCGACCACGCCACGTCAGATAAACTTCTCTGGACTCGGGACAAATCTAGTATATTTTCGGTGAAATCCTTCTACTCATACCTAAACCCTCCTCTCAACCCAACGGGCCCCTCATCCCCTTTCCTATGGAAGTACTCTGCTCCCCCTAAATATATATGCTTTGGTTGGTTGGCTGGGAAAAATCGGATTCTTATTGTTGATAATCTGAGAAAGAGGGGCATGCAACTCGTCAATATATGCCTATGCTGCATAAAAGAAGAAGAAACAGTTGATCACCTCTTGGTCCATTGTCCGTTTATTGCCCAGATTTGGTCAGAATCCTCCAAGCGACTCAAAATTAGTAGGAGTATCCCGAACTCCTCTAACCTGTTGGCGTCTTGGCACGGTATCAAGCTGGGCAAATAGAGAACTCGGATTTGGAGAATGGCGATTCTAGCCATATGGTGGTCAGTCTGGGAGGAAAGGAATGACAGATGCTTCAATGATAAGCAATCCTCGGCTCAAGTTGTGTGCTCTAAAAATCTGATTATAGAATGGGTGGCTAATGTAATTGGCCTTCAGGACTACAACCTCGTATTCCTAGGCTACTGGTTCTTTTTTTTCTGCTATCTCAGCAGATCCTTTCCTTGTACTTCCTTTTTTTATCAATATATTCCCGTTATCTTTTTATCAATATATTCCCGTTATCTTTTTTTAAAAAAAAATTTAAAAATAAATAAATTCCCATCTACCTGTGGGCTGTAATCCATCTTCCATTTGCTGACATACGTTCGAGGAAACTTCCATTGTGTGGAGGGATTTTGGAAAAGTTGCACCTTTGTCGACATAGCAACGGTGCTTCGCTAGAGATCTTCTTCCTGCTCATATATTCTAGATTTCTCCCCATCTTTCAGGGATTCCCCAAGGACCCTCTGGATTTTCATATCCAATATCTCTTCTTCGACGATCACTTTGATAGCATCAGGGATTGCAAGGCTTCTTTTCTTCTTGATACATAGACGAGCTACCCCTACTTCTACCCTTTCCTTTGTCATCGAATCAATGGCAACCAATTCTCCCAAACAAGATCCTATTACAAGTAAAATATCCCGAAACCAGAGTTCCATAGGGATTCCCCAAACTAAAACCAAAATAGTCTCCCTTCCAAAGAAAGATCTCTTCGACCATCTTTTAATTCTTGTAACAGGACCTTTTAAGAACATTTTCCTACCATTAACGCTTTATTGAAGCTTTCCTCTGCTTTGAAGTTGATCCAGACATCAGCAATCTCAATGGGTTTCACAGAGAACTCCATTGTGAAATACCAACTCCAACAAGCCACCCTTGTATTTGATCTAAAGAAGCTCCAATAGTAATCTCTACCAGTAAAGACCGCCGCAAAGTATTAAGCGATTTCTTGATGACCTCTGATCTGACATGGAGTGTCAGTATGTCGTTGGTGGTGTCTGTCCATATCCATTTTATCTTATCAACTTCCTTGCTAACAGGAGAGAAATTTGATGGGAACAATTTTGATATTTGGCGCATATCTATCAAGATTAGATGAAGAAAATATGTACACGTAAAAAAACTGTTGAGAGAAGGCGGGAGATTGAAAATGGAGATGTTCCGATGAATAACCTGAAACTTGCGCAATAGAAATACAAAAAAAAAAATGGAGACGAACAACGGAACAGTTAAAAATATTCTTCTTAATTCTATGCACAAATATTCGACCCCCACGTATGAAATCTATGAGACAGCAAAGGATATGTGAAACTCCTTAGTCGAGTCCTATGCCTAAATATCAGACATCAAGATCAAGACAACGCAAATGGAATTTGATGCATATAGGATGCCAATTAAAAGTTCCATCAATGACCATATTAGAAAAATGGAACAGATGATGACGGAGTTGCGAAAGATAAGCTTCATCTTACAGAAAATCATTGTAATGTTTCAATCTCTACCAAATTCACGGTCCCCCATAAAAGACATCTTAAATCATAAGGAAGCAACCAAGACTTTTAAAGACTTAGCACATCATTTGAAACATGAAAGTGAATTCAAGGTTACGCAGTGTAGTTTTTATTGTCAGAAGAAAGATGTCCAATCAAAGAAAAAGTTAAAGAAATCAGTCAAACAAAGTGCTCCTATTAATTGATCCAATTTACCCCATCGTCCATATCCATCCCATTCCCAATAATACTCACCCCAATATCAACCATATCCACCTTAAAACTGACTATATCCACCTAGATATCATCCCATAAACATCCATAACTACTGCAGCCTGTTGATTCTGATTTACGAAAAAGAAACAAGGAAAAGAAGGAAATAAAAAAAGAACCATTGCAACCCCGTAACAAGTATGTAGAACCCATGCAGCCTAGGAGAAATAATAAGAAAAGACAAGAGGATAATGTGATGGTTCCTGTTTTTATGTGAAAAAATAAGGCCATTGGGCCAGGTCCTGCTCCGAACATAGAACGATAATTTTTCCTCCACTTGTTAGTTGTGTTTACACAAAAGGGTTGATAATTGACCTAAACTTTAAAGAATTGATTGTGGATTCAAGGGCAACAAGACATTTGACAAAAGACATAAAAGGTCTTGAGGATTTTTGGACTAGCCCACTCGGAAGTCACAAGTTGTACATGGGAAACAATGCATCGGAGGTCGTAATCGGAGTTGGAGCATATCGTCTCGAGTCAAGGATAAGACATTCTCTGCTATTTAAAGACACTCTTTTTGCTCTTAGGATGAGAAGAAATCTTAGAATTTTAATGTCAAATCTTGTAAAGATAGAGTTTCATTAAAGAAGAACAGTGTAATACTTGCTTGAGGTGAGTTATCAGGAGATTTGTTAAACTAAAAGTTGTAAGTAATTTCTCATCCATACCAAGCAGCTCGTCTTTTATTGGTATGTCCGATGCTAGTATTATATTCGAATCTATTAAGTGGCATAACAGATTAGAACATATAGGAAAGGATTGAATGATCATGTTAGCGTGAGATGAATTACTAGGAACACTGACAAGAGTAGATTTGCCCTTCTGTGAATATTGTGCCAGGAAAAGCAACTAGAAAACCATTACCTAAAGCAGCTAGATCTAAATAACTTTTGCAGATTATACGCAGTGATATACAAAGAAAAATCATGTTTGGAAGCTGGTCAATCTTCAGCAGGCCATAAAGCAATTGTAAATAAGTGGATATTCAAAAGTAAGAGAAAGCATATGATTTAATTGATAAGTATAAAGCTCATTTGGTAAAGGTTTTATGCAAATTGGATAGAGCTGCTTTGATAAGTTCAGGCAACACCCCAAGGAGAGGTAACAGTTGTTCCACTTAGGCAACATCATCTCCACCTTGGGAAACTACGTGGTCAATAATCTTAACTAATTCCGCATATTTACTCCTATTATTACTAAAATTGCACTCCTTATACTCTGTTTTAATTCAACTAATTTTAAATCCTTTAGATTCTAAAGCATCCCTCCATAAATCTAGTTTTGTGTTTACATCATCCCTTGTCTTGTCAATCAAAAAACCATGTCATCTACAAACAACATACACCATGGGGTCTCTTCCTACAAATGCATGGTTAGCTCATCCTTAACCAATGCAAAAAGGTATGGGCTCAATGCAGACCCCTAGTGTAAGCCTACAGTAATTAAGAACTCACTTGTCATGGCTTGTATAGAGCCGAGTTATGAGTTATTGACCCAGTGCTCGAGCACTTTAGGTAAGACCTCTATTTAATGAGGTTAGGATTTGTTGAGCCAGTATTCACGCACTTCAGGCCGGACCTACACATTGTAGACCAGATATATGCCCAGTAATGTCTACTTTACAGCGTGGGTGAGTGACCACGTGATCCGAGCATTGAGTTGGACTCCGCTGCAAGACCGATTAGTATGTCGGTGCCTTATTCAATCTAATTAGTGCATTGTGCGAGTAGGCCAGTCTCATAGGTAACACTTGTGCCTTCAACTACCCACCTTTGCGTACAGGGAGCTGAGATGGATTGTCGCTACTTTAGTGTACAATATGAAGGTCATGATTGATTTGGTCAGGGGGATGTATTCTTAGGAAAGCAGCTTAGTCAATTCTGAATTGCGTAGTTGCATGTGAAAGACCCCTTGGCAGTGACGCCAGGTTTCCAAGACCATAATTGCGCACTTTAAGACTTATCCACCACAGCATTATCAAGTTTTGTAAGATGATTTACAAATTGTTTATTAAAATTATGTGTAAATAATTTACTTTTCAAAAAACTTCAAAAAATGTTTGAAAAAAATTTGTGATTTGAACTCAATAAAGTGCATATGCTGACAGAGCAATCCTACATCGACGGTTATCTCAATCAGGTGTTGTCATGCAGGTCTAGGGCAGGCCTTGGAGAGCTTAGGAGGTCGTGTGCTAGTGTGGCAGTCGCTTAGCATAAAGACACCTATGAATGGAGACACTGGAATCACGGCGGATCCCACGTCCTTGATTCTTTTTCCATGTATATGATAGCGGTCGACATTGCTAAGGCGAACTAGAAAAGTTGTGCCCCCCACTACAGGGTTGAGTTGGAGATGCTGGAAACAGGGCAGATGGCAACCCCTAGTAGGGCCACCTGCCCCTACACGTGGCACAAAGAAAAGGATATGGGGGAGAGAGAGGCAACGGCTTCTCCTCCTCCTCCTCTCCTCCACTTTAAAATCCACTCTTATATGCCATTTGAATGTTTTTTAATGAATTACTTCCCTAAACTATCTCAGCTGTGAATACACAATTACAGGACATAAACCATTTGCAGGCTATCCAAACACTATCTAGTAAATCATTTAAAACTTAAAGCCAAAAAGACAGGCTGTAACAGGCTGTAAATCATTTACAGCCTGTAAATGATTTACTAGTAAATCGTTTACAACTTAAACCATTTACCACCATCCAAACGACCCCTAGCTTCAAATCGGAGTTTTCATAAATAACGAAGAAAGGGATAGAGAGAGAGAGAGAGAGAGAGAGAGAGAGACCTGATGCGGGCGATGGCCGAAATTGAGTTCATAGACGTCGTTAGCTCTGTTGTTGATGTCGAAAGCTTCCAATACTGTTGCTGGAATTCCAGATTTCTGTACGGAATATCTCTGCAGAAGAAGGAGAGCAAGAAAGAGAGAGAGAGAGATGAGGAATAGAATGCTGCTGAAAATTTTTTTAAGAAGATTGAGAGAGACTGAGAGTTTTCCTATTTAAAGCAATACCATGCCTCCGATGCCGCTGTAGAATTCGAGAATTTTCCATTGCTCGGTTTCATCTCTGTAAGGAGGCTTCTTCTCCATCGCTTGCGCCGAAGGAACGAAGAGAAAAAGGGTAGAAATCCAGAGACTTCTGGCTTGGAGGTGCGTAATGCGCATCCGTTTGTGCTCTTTCGCGCGTGGGACGCGCCAACGATGCCCTGCCCATGGTCACGAGACATGCGTTCGTCAGCCCTCTCTCAAAGAACGCTGACAGGCGCGTGCAGCAGGCGCATCGGATCCGGCTCACGAGACAAGGAAAAAATAATAATTTCATACTACGGTAGACTCTGACGGTTGCTACGCAACAACTAATGAATTGGAAATGCGATGGGAGAGCATCTCGAACTACACTGTATCATGAAAGGTGAGTCATAACCTTAGATAATCGTTTCGCTAGTGCTTCCGACGGTCCAGATGAAAAATGGCCCCCGGCTCGTATTCATCTGACGAGTGTAAAAATCAGGTTACTCCCTGCTAGCGGAATTCATCTTAAAAGTGTAATAAGACCTCGTTTGCACCGTGGATTAGAAATTAATTTTTGCCTTGAAATACCTTATATTTGAAATCTTCTTATTATGTTTAGCACCCTGAATTCCGAAAGTAACTATGGAGATTTGAATTTCTCTTTAATTACTAAGTCAACTTTGATATTCCTAATTAGTGTATGCATGTAATGTTTGACACCATAAGCATAATAAGCCCATTGAAATATATACTTTAGCCGGAATTGATGAAATTTCAAGTCTCATATGAACCACAAGTATAGTATCATATCTGAGCAGCTAATAAATTATTTTTAACTATTGATTTACATGAATAATATTTGGACTGCACAAATCATCCTATTAAAGTAATTTTAGTGATACAATTGATAATATGACTATTTTGAAATATCATCAATGAGCCACATGCCCAATAGCTTATTAGCATAGTGTCACGCATGCTACGCATGCAACTCATGGGGAGATTTTATATGAAATCATAGCTTCCTCTTGGATTTCAAACCCTCTCTTTGTGGAGAGCGGATTAGGTGAGATGGTGCGGCCCTTACCATGGGTTACCATTAGGGGTGTACACAAACCGGGCTAGCCCGGTTAGCTCGCTTGACCCGGCCCGAAAAAGCCCGACTCGACCCGACTCGAAACTGAGTTCGGGTCAGGACGGGCAAATTTTCTAGGCCCGAAAGTGAGTTCAGGCCGAGTTCGAATACCTCCCAGTTCGGCCCGACTCGGTCCGAAATCCGACTCGCCCCGGCCCGACCCGGCCCGGCTCGACCCGTGTATGACTGTATTTAATTTGTATAAAATGTTTTATTTTATACTTTGTCAAATGTATGTAAATGTCCTGACTAGTTAGATTTTTTGTGGAGTCTATAGTTCAACTATCTAAACCGTTAATCGAGAGCCTTGTAATGGGACGCGGATTACCTGCCAAAACCCTTCCCATGAACTTGCTATAAGGTTCGAAATTGGCCCGAACTCGAAAGTTCAAAACTGGCTCGAACTCGGCCCGAACTCGCGCCGGGCCCGGTTCGGGGTGGAGATGTTGGCCCGGTGACCAGGCCCGGTAGGGTTCGGGCCTTGTGTGGCTGTTGAACGGGCCTGGACGGACTGAGGCCAGTTCGACTCGGCCCAACCCGTGTACACCCCTAGTTACCATGGGCCCATCTTGATGTATGTATGTATCCATGTTGTCCATCCGTTTTTCCATATCATTTTAGGGTATTATCCAAAAAATGAAGCATGTCTAATTATAAGGTAGGCCATACCATAAGAAAAAAAAAATGATAACTAACTGTCCTACCATTATATATATATATATATATATATATATATAATATATATATATATATAGAGAGAGAGAGAGAGAGAGAGAGAGAGAGGCATGCTCGCCTACCCACCAATGCATGTGCGCACCTTTGCACACGTGTCATGGGCGTCTAATTCGAATGATCCATATGATGCAGAATCCCATGAAACCCCAGGGGACGAATTTTGTACCCTGATCTAAGATTCTGGTGGGCCATAGAAAAGACAAACGCAAATCAAGGGAAGAAACTATTTTCATTTTTCATGGCCCATCAAAGTTTTAGTTCAAAGTAAAAATTGGTACCAGGGGGTTTCATGAGGTTCTGCTTCATGTGGACAGTTCAGATTTTTGAGACTCATCACGTATGATGAGTTCTCAAAAAAGTTTGTAGGTAGTCCATGCGAACTGATTCGCAACTAGAGTTGGGCAATCCTGATCCAACCCGATTCGACCAGATCCGACGGCCTGGATCGGTGTGGATCGAGTAGGGCAGTCCAGATCTGAAAATTTTTCGGGTCGAATTCAGATCCATGCCTACTCGGACCAATCTGATCCGAAATCCGATCTGATCCGATCCGACCCGATCTAGCCTCATTATGATGTATGTGTTTCATCCATTCCGTTCATCCATTTTACAAATCATTTCAAGGCTTCATACAAAAAATGATAGTGATATAAATCTCAGGTGGACCACACCACAGGAAAACAATAATGATTGGATATCCACCATTATAATCCTCCTAAGGGCCACTGTACTGTTTATTTGACATCTAATCTGTTGATTTGGTCATAAGGACCCAGATGAAGGGAAACAATAAATATCAGCTTGATCAAAAACTTTTAGGGGTCGTTTGGACGGATGGATTCAGGGGTATTACGGTGTAGTGGATGGGATTCATCCGTCCACTCCAACATTGTACGGTCGCGAAGGTGTTTGGCCTGGCAAGGAGATAAGGCGGATGGGATTCGCCAAATCTTCTGCTGGATTCGGCATGGGATTGTCATCTCTCTCTCTCTCTCTCTCTCTCTCTCTGGATTGCACCTCAAGCCCAATCTCAATCCCTTCCGCAGTCATCCGTACGACCAGAGAGAGATGGGATTGAAGAGGATTCTGTGGCGGGAGGTATTTTTCACGCCATTTCTTCGTTGTTATATACTCTCTTCTTTTCAATTCATCTTGGCCATTACATCCAGTGGGGGAAGCTAACACTGCTAGCAAAGGTACGACTTCTCCCTTCCTCCGGCATGCAATGCTCCTTATACCTTAGAGATCCTACATGCATGCCATCCCACCTGGTTGTGGCAAGGCCTAGGTCTTCCGTCATGCATATCCAGTTTGATACGGTTCTGCCATGAAGCTTCTACTGCCACTGTTTGAGCTCAAAATCGATGTGGATAAAACATGATTATGGGATGTCTTCTGTTTACAGAGGTGGTGGTTTCTAGAAGTTGGGGGTTTTATGATATCTGATTTCTCCTTATTTTGGAATACAACAAATTGGGGATTTGTGGATTTTTTTGCTTCTCTGTTAATTTTTAAATAGATTTTGACATCCTCATAATGTGTTTGGACTTCAAAGACATTGTTGCAGTGGATGGTTTTGATTTTCCTAATTAATTTGGGAAATGATATATGGATTTTGGGGGTTTTGTGAAATATCAATTGTACTGTTCATTTCCTCTATAGAAATCCCAAATATTATGGATTTTCAATGTTTTTTGCTTAATCACCTACTCGATTTTGGCATCACACCACCCGACTATAGTTGTTAGTTACAACTTGGGTTAAAACTGAATGTTCTTATATTTACAGTTAATCTCTAATTTAACACTGTTCATTTCTCTCTTATATATTACTCTCATTTCGAACTATAGGATCCACTATGATTGTTGGATGCCAATATCTTTATATAGTTCATTGAGAGTGTTCGATTCCAATAGATATACACAGTTGTATACGTGGATTACTACAGAACTATACACTGATATTGGTCTGCTAATGGTAGAAATAATTTTTGGAAAAACTGTTGGTTACTTGCAACGAGGTCATTGAATTGCAGGCCGTGGATTAGTTAAAGATCGCTAGTATGATCCGCTCATTTTCCTGTTTTCCACATATCATTCATAACAATTTATTTATATACATTTCTCACTGTTAGAAGTTTCGCTTTGGTATTTATCAGCCTTCTACAATTTTCTTAAATGTCTTCTTGTTATGGAACATAACACAGTGGCATATGATATTTTTTGTTTCTATGGAACATGACACAGTTTCCTCATTGGTTTGGATATACTCACTGGTTTCTCACTGGTTTGAATAAACATAACATGACAAAGTTTTCTCATTTTCTTGTTATGGAACATTACACAGTGGCGTGTAATTGTTTTTAGCTTCCAAAAGCTTCAAGTCATTTTTAAGGATACCAAAACAGAAGTTTCTTGGGTTTCGGAGGCTGTGTGTTTTTCAGGTGCATTTTCTCTTTTTGTCGTTTCTATTTCCCCCTTCATTTCTACATTTAGGTGTGTTTGATTTATGCCATTTGGGCTGCAAGAATGTGGTTTTTTTTTTTTAATTTCCTCAAGTGGGTGTTCTTTATTTTGCCTATTTTCCTGGCCTTTTGGTTGTTTAGAGAATATTTTACTGCATTTATTTGATTTTGCACATAAATGTTTTAATGATGGGTTATGGGTTCTATAATTTGGGTTGCGATAATGTGGGTTTTTTTTTTTTTTTTCTGAAGTGGAACTCTTTATTTTGCTTTCTTTTTTTCTTCCCTTTTTGTTGTTTAAAGATTCTTTTTAGTTGGTTCATTTGATTTTGGATCGCTTTGATCTTTATTTTAATACTGTGAAGTTGGTTTCTGGCATCTAGGTGGCGAGAATGTGTTTTTTCCTCAACTGGGTCTTCTCTATTTTGCTCGTCAGGTTTCTGTTGTATCTGTTGAGGTGGACATTCATCACACTACCACCTCCTCTATCTGACAGACGACACAACCAAGCACGATTGTGGTGGAGAGGGCAACGTCGATTGACGATCTTAGGCTATCGGATAGCAAGAGACTCCTGGCCCTTTTGGTTGACGTGTTGTTGGTTTTTTTTTTATTTTTTTCGTTGCTTATAGTTTTCAATTTTTAGAAATTATCAGTGTTGTAATATTGAGGATCACAGTTTATGGATTTTTTGGGTTCTGCTCTTTTTTTTTTTTTTTTTTTTTTTTTTTATAGTATACATGAGTTACTCGGTACGCTACCGTACTGAGTTAACTCTGTTTAGAACATTACTAGATTTTTTTGTATCTTATTTTATGGATTGAAACCAGCAATTAGGCATACCGCTGGAATAATGATCTGCACCGCTGGAATAATGATCATGTGGACCATAACATAGTCCACTACACGGAATAATGATCTCCACCGCTAGAACCATTAATCGGGACTATTCTGATTTTTTTTGTCTGGCAAATGTTCGTACGATAAAATTACCATGGATAAAGAAAAAAAAGAAATATCAAACTTCATCGGATACTTCTACGAACCAGCACAAATTTTCAGTGGTCTATGTTCATTTCCATTTCATAACTGTTGTGACGTCCTTATACAGTATTGGTTTTTCCGCAATTGACGGTTCACAAAACCCAAAATTATCTGCTACAAAGGATGGACGGGGTGGATACAATGCATGCATCGTGGTGGACCCACAATGATGATTCCGTACGGAATCCCCTTCCTACAAAGACAAGGCACGAGCCCATTCCCAACTATCATGCACATTTGCCACTTCCAAACATGTATGATGTATTACCCTGGAATGAATGGGATTGCACCCTAATCCCATGCCTCTCCAAACAGGATAGATAGTTGAAATCCCTGGACTACCCTGACCGTCCAAACACGCACAACCATTGGCCGTTGGATTGGTGTAGTGGATGAGATTAGGGACAATCCACTGACGAGCCTTAAAGAGCCTTGGACTGTGTGCAATCCATCCAAATCCATTTGAATCCCTTTCAATCTACCGGTCCAAACGGGCCCTTGTGGCCTCTAAAATGTTTTCAATGGTTAACATTCATTCAACATTGTTTCCAATAATGTGGTCCACTTGAGATTTCTATATGCCTCATTTGTTTTCTCATAACATAAAATGATTTATAAAAATAGATGGAGGGCATGGATGAAACACATACATCATGGTGGGGCCCACAGAGCACCAACCACCGGCCATTGGCTGGTGGCAGGGGGAGTAACCAATCCGTTTCCAGTACGGCGTTTGGCGCTCCTCGAGCTCCGAGTTGTACGAATGGTTCAAAGGAGATCAAAGTTATATGGGCCCCACAGTGATGTATTTATTATATCTACACCATTCATATATTTTTAGAGATTATTATAGAACATTATCCAAAAAATGAATAATATCCAAAGATCATCTCGACCACACCACAAACAGCAGCAGAGAATGATTTTCACCGTTAAACAACTCATGTGGTCCACTTGATAATTAGATCTGTTTTATTTTTCGTCTCAAGCCTTAATACGAGCTCGCCAAATGGATGGACAGTTTGGATATAACATATACCCCATGATTAAACCCACAGAACTCGTTAACATCAATACAAAGTCACACTGTGCAAGTTGTGCTTTCGTGAAAAGCAAGTCATTAATTTCGTGCAGTGCATGTCAACTGTCCGGTAAAATCATGAATACGGTAGATGGAAAGCTCTTTCAGAGCCATGTGGGGCCCACCTTGATGTATATGTTTTATATAAGTCGTTCATCCATTTTGACATATCATTTTAGGCGTTGAGCACAAAAAGGCGGTATATTAAAGGCTGAAGTGGACCACACCACATGAAATAGTTGGATTAAATTCATACGATCCGAATCGTACCAAACTCGATCCGACTCGGTTTCTCTGACCGAGTCAAACTCGGTTCGGGTCAGGCAAATCATGTATCGGATCGGTTCGAGTTAGGTGACCCGGACTCGGTCCCGGATCGGATCGGATCGAGTTGAACCCAATCCGATTCGATCCGAACCGATGCCTAGCTTTATTTGCAACTGTAGTATGTGTGTGTGTGTGTGTGTGTGTGTGTGTGTGTGTATGTATTATATATAATATATATATATATATATATATTATATTATATATATATATATATATATATATATATAGAGAGAGAGAGAGAGAGAGATGGTTCTATGCGACAACCTCATCAGAACTTCCCATGGGTCGAGTCGAGTTGTGTGGCCCCCGTGATGCGTGTTGAACATCAACACCGTGCATTTGATGGGTCACCTTTAAATTATGGGATATCTAAAAAATCAGTCGTATACGGAATTCAGGTAGGCCAAATCATCTAAAATCATGTGAAGACATGCCTAAAACATATAAAAGCACTTGGTGAGGCCCACATAAATTTTGGCTAAAACTTGGCCTGACCCATCTTCCAAGTGGGACACACATAATTGATGGATTGGATTTATGAAACACATCTCAGTGGGCCCAAAAGATGATTATGAATGTCTTAATGGGAGGGTAACCCCTCTCAACTTTTTTATGTGGTGTGGCCCACACAAGTCATGGATTGACTTGATTTTTAAGGCCAACGGCCACCATGGAATGATGCATCTGACTGATGGTGTTGATGTTCGACACGCATCATGGTGGGGACCACATAGCTCAACCTCATGGGAAGTTCCCATCAGGTCGACCGCATAGAACCATTTCCCTGTATATATTCGAGTGCACCTTAATATTTCCATAGTGTTTATTTACCATCTAATTTGTTGATAAGGTCACATAAGTCTTGACAAAGGAAAAGAAAAAAAAAACAAAAAACAAAAAACAAATATAAGCTTGATCTAAAGCTTTTGTGGCCCATTAATGGTCAAATCATCACTGTTTCTTATGGTATGGTCCACCTAATAATTAGACTTGCTTTATTTTTTGGATAATGCCCTGGAAAAATGGATAGACGACATGGATACATAATACATATATAAAGGTGAGCCCCATGGTAAGGGTTGCATTGTCCTGGGTGAGGTCGGGGCCTCACCTAATTAGCTCCTCTTTTTTTGGGAATTTGAATTGAAATTTTTGGATTTAAAATCTCCAATTACGTTATGGTGCCAAATAGATAGGGAATTTGAAATCCCCAAATCCATGGTGCCAAGCGGCACCTAAGGTCACTCTTGTTTTTTTTTTTTTTCTTCTTCTTTTTTTTTTTATGAGATTAAGGGTCTTAAAAACCGAGCCCAGCCTCATCTAACATGGTGCGGTCCTAACTGTGAGGCTCACCATAGTGTATTTATCATATATCCACGTTGCCCATCTATTTTACAATCTCATTCTAGTAGAAGAGACGAAAAATAAAGTAGATCAAATCTCAGGTGAACCCCAGCACACGAAACAATGGTGATTAACTATTAAAAACTTTTAGGCTATAAAATCTTGGATCAAACTGATATCTGGTTTTTCCCTTCATCCAAGTCTGTGTGACCTTATCAACAGGTTGGATGGCAAATAAACATTACACAGGGCATTATGTTGAGCCCTATGAAGTTTTCAATGGTGGTCATTCAGTCACTACTATTTCGTAGGTTGTCCAATCGAAATTTGGATCTGCTTCATTGTTAGGTTCATGCCTTGCATTAACATGGAAAAATGGATGGAAGGCATGGATATACAATACATACATAATGTTGGGGGCCTTGCACAAAACCTTAAAATCTAGCCCTTCAGAACAAACTAGAATTATGGAATAACAAAACAATGAAATAAATCAAAGCATCAACCACACACCACACAAGAGATTTTTACGTGGAAAACCCTCAAAGAGGTAAAAACCACGGGACCTCGTCCATATCAACAATCCACTATGAAGTATAACGTTACAACCTTCTTCATTCACTCGAGAGTGGATAAACAATAAGAAAAACAAAGAAAACAGAGAGATTTCACCGATTACGAGGACATAGAAGCGTTGAGATATAGATTGCGCAGTAGATAACCTCCACGAGCATAATCTCCCTTCTATAAGTTTCCTCTCTCTCTTTTCCTCTCTCTCTTACCTTTGATAGCCCTAAACCCTTTAGCAAATCCCTTGTAAAGCTTTAGGAAACCTTTTTGTCATACCTAGAAAGCCCTAGGTACCTCCTATTTAAAGTTTTAGGAAACTCCTTTCCCCATCCCAGTTGCGAAATGACTTGCGACACGAAATCCGCGCAAAATCGCAGAATGAATCTGCGTAACCTCGATTGGTCGTACTGAATCCACGACCGGTCGAGCGTCACCCACGACCGGATGAGCTCCTCCTTCGACTGGTCGAGCACCCCGGAGAAAAATAGTCTACAGTCGCTGGACTTTGAGTCGTACCACGACTCGACTCCACGACTGGTCGTGTACTAGCCCTCAACCAGTCGAGCGAGGCTCATGACCGGTCAAGCATGGGACAAAAAATCCCATCACATAATGGTAGCCCATGGTCAAGGCCAAACCGTGTTGGGTGAGACCGGGTCTCACCTAATCCACTCCCTATATATTAATGAGGGTGAACGGGGGCTCCAAATGGCATCATTTTCAACTCATTTACCGAGCCAGAGAGTAGGTTGCTTGCACCCATCTGCATTGGATTGAATGTGAAGTTGGGAACACAGTTAGTTTGCATTGAGAAGACATTTACTCCAACTCTGATAAAGTGTTTGTGTTCTTTTTTTCTTTTTAATAATACATTATAATCATTTTTAACAATACAGTAGAATTTCTTTTTTGTCCATCAAATAGAGAGAAAAGCATTTGCTTTTGATGTGATGTTTTAAATGGATAATATTTATTTACTCTCATATCTCGTCAATCAAAACCATACCATATACCATGGCACATTAAATCATCCGTGGCTGTGTATAGAGAGACACGTAGACTTCAAGTTGCGAGTTAGTTTATGCATGGCGAGTTTATAAATACATACCCGACCATTAACTCACACCAGCCAGACCATCTGCCCTAACTGAGCATTTGACCCAACCCAGGCTTTAACCATGTTTATGAGGGTGAACCTAGTTCATACCCCATCTTTAAACATATTTGAAATATGGACCTAAATTACACATGAACATGTTTTGGGCGCCCATGGAACACGAAATGCATGCTTGGTTCAATTCATCAGGTGGGTGCATCAAAGGTTGCATGTAGCTGAAATACCAGGCCAGTTCACTTGTCAGGTTGGTCGCATATGCACCCAAAATGTATTGCAAATAGGTAATAATTATTTCCCTATGTGATTAGGGCATTGTTATCAATGCTTGATTTGACACTTATTTTTTTAGGGTCTCAAACCGATGACACTGCCAAATATATGTGGAGCCCACCATGATGTATGTGTCTTATCCACACCGTTCATCTGTTATGCCAACTGAATTTAGGGCTTGACCAAAAACATGAGGTTGATACAAAGCTCAAGTGAACCACACCACAAGATTTAGGGAATCAAACATCAACCGTTAAAAACTTATCGGTGCCACTGTTTCCTTTAGTGTGGGCCACTTGAGTGTTGGATTAACCTCATTTTACGGCTCATCCCTCAAAATGTTATGCTAAAATGGATGGACGGCGCTAGGGGTGCACATCGAACCGGTAGAACCGTGGAATCGGACTGGAACTGACCAAACGGTCCGGTTTGGTCCGGTTCTAGAGTGCACCGGTTTCAAAAAATCAAAGAACCAATTACATCGGTTCGGTTCTCAGTTTGGGGGTATGTAGAACCGAACCGAACTGTGAACCGATTCATAAAACCGAACTATGGATCCGATCCGTAGAACTGAACCATGAAACTGAACCTGGAACCGAACTTGGAACTGAACCAAGAACCCTTTGATTGTTTCCATATTTGACTCATGATTTATGGTTTATAATGCACCATTTGATTGTTTTCATAAATGTATTTTTGCACACCTTATACAATATCTAAACAATTCATCAAATGGATCACAACATGAATGGACATGGGCTAGATAATAAAATAAAACATGCAATTAGGCTGGATTATAAAAAGCCTAGAACCGTGGAACCGATTCGGAACCGAACCGATTTAACGGTCCAGTTTCAGTTCTGTTTTAGGGTGCTAACGGTCCGATTCTGAATATCCTAGAACTATTATGAACGTTTCGGTTCCAATTTCACCCCAGAACCAGACCGAACCGACCCATGTTGATGTAGAGCAGGTCGCGGACAATTACATGGTAAAGATGGATCAGAAAAGGCCCGGTTGGCGACAGAAGTGATCTAGACCATCAGACCTTCAATCAGGCGTATCTCGCAATCTGGGATGAGTTAGCCGACGTAAAATATATGATTTTGGGGTAGAACGAGCTAATTTAGCCAACCAACCTAGCTACGTGGGGTTGCGACACTCAGAATTGCGAGAAACCCCTGATTCGATGGTCGTTTCCCTGTTTCAATTTCGTTTGTACTATAAATAGTAAGTTTTAGTTTGACTATAACTCTTCATCCGTCGGGCTTTAGGAGTTGCGCCCAACGTGAAAAGAGCTTAGAATAATTAGGGGAACGGTTTGGTGAAGCCAAATAGGACACTTACTATTTTTGGCCGAAAACCTTGCGCACTAGTAGACATCACGACCGTCTATAAATAGTAAGTTTACTATTTATAGTAAGTTGCGAATTCTAGGAGTTTTAGTTTTAGTTTGATTATGATTTCTTTCCCATTGCTTAGTACCCTTATTTAAAGGGTTGTGAACTCGTTTTTATGCATTCATTAATCTATTTCGAATTTATTAGAATTTATTTCTATTTTCTGCTCTATTTTCTCGTGGATTCGAGAAAGTTTCTGTGAGGAGTCCAGAGAAGTTCTGTGGATTTGGAATAGTTATCCTCTTGAGGAAGACGGTGCTCGACCTCACGTCCTCCCCTGCGTCACATGTGCACCCCTAGACGACGCAGATATATCATATATATCATGGCGAGGCCCAAAAATTTAAATCATTTTTTTTACTCGATTTTCGAAATAGAAATGCATAACATTTTCAAACCAGTGGAAGAGTAATAATTACTAATTCCTAAGGCATTTACATGTGATTTGGAAAATCAAACAAGCCCTTTGTTTGTGAGAGAAAATGCACTGTATGATTAATGAGGTTTTCTTGAATACATCCCAATGTATTACAACATATATGCATGGACTCGGCGAGGCATAAACTGTTTATTTGAAGGTGTTTCGTTTGGATAGGGAATGAGAAAAAAAAAACTCATAGATTGAATATTCCAATCTACTGATTGTACTATGATTGAAAGCAAAAGAACCAAGTTACTTGAGGGTTGAAATATTCCAATCTAAGCTTTTATGTGTTGTATTTCTACCATATGAAGCCATACTTGTCATATAAATGACTTAGATCATTGGAAGATAACCTGGATTGAAATGTTAGAGTCTGAAATAACTAACCTGGGCTTATATGTGTTGTCTTTCCACCATACAGAGTAAGACTTGTCATATAAATAGTTTGGATAGTTATGAGATGATCTATACTAAAATGGGATAATAATCTACGTTTCGCACATTCAACCCAATTCCATATTCAAACCAAGCCCAAATTCAGGTTTAAAATTAAGCTCGGAGCTAGGTCCCAAAATCCCTGGCTAATCCAAGTTCAATCCTAAGCCAACTTAAGTCTAATTCCAAGCCATTCCCTTAGCTTAGCCAACTTGGAAAAACTAACCCAAACTCAAGATAAATTCAAGTCAAATTTGAGCCAAATTCAAAACCTGGTAAAAAGTAATTCTCACCTCAATTTTCAAGCCAACCCCCTAAATGCCAAATTGCCCCTCTTCCCTCGTCTCTTTACACCTCATGTCTCCCATCCTAACCAATGAGAAAGTGTCATGTGACACTCCTTTCGTATCCACTAACCACTATCCTGCATGTGACCTTTTACCCCAAACTTTCCAAATTCACACAATTGTCACTCCCTCGCCTATAAATAACCCCTCACCTCCTTCATTATCAACATACTAAAAAGAGAGAGGAGAGAGCTCCACTCACACCCTTCTTCCCCTTGGCCTTTAGCCATTAAGCTTGACCCAAGTCCCCTTTCTTTCTCCCGACTAGCCCTAGCCCTAGCCAAAACCCCTAGTCATTTTCAAGCAGGTATCTATCAAATTTATGTTGTCATTGATTGCCCAGTACAATATATAGTTGTAATAAATGAATGTAAATACTGTTTTCCTTCATGGGGAACTGGAAAACCAGAACTACATCAAGCAACCAAAATGGTTCGAGGTTCGAGAAGTGGATAATAAGGTTTGCAGGTTGAGGTGGTCATTGTATAGTATGAAATAATCGTCTATGCAGTGGTATAAGAAATTTAATACTTTCATGGTGAGTCGGGAGTTTACTAGGAGTGAATACAATCATTGTATCTACTTCAAGACACTGAGTGATGGTGGAATTATTCTATTGATATTGTATGTTGATGATATGCATATTGCTAGTCAAAATATAGATAAAATCAACATATTAAAAACTCGGTTATCAGGGACATTAAAAATGAAATATTTGTGAGTTGCGAAGAAGATTCTCAGCATTGATATACACAGATACGAGGAGAGGAGTGTGTTATAATTGTTTCATGCAGATTACCTTGAGAAGGTATTAGTGAAGTTTGGGACAAACAATGCTAAACTAATCAACACACCCCGTCTTGCTCATTTTCGGCTTTCTTCCAAGCAATGTCTCAGTACTGATGAAGAAAAACAGATTATGTCCTGTGTGCCTTACTCGAGCGTGTTTGGCAGTTTGATGTATGTCATAGTCTCAGAGGGACATACCGACCGAGTTATAAAAAGGTCAACATCGTCATGTCGACCAAGCAGCTCAAAAGTCCTTGTGATCTCCTATTCTCGTAGCCTTTAATCTCTTCATGAGGCCGACCTTAGTCGTGTCAACCTTGGTTATTCGACCTTAACGTTCAGTTGGACAGTTGGCCTTTTGCTTTCTCTTAGCTCAATGGACCGTGCTAGGTCTCGGTCCGACCAACTCATATGGGTCAGTCTATTTTTCCCATGACAAGGCCCATTAAAACTTGATTTGACCAATAATTAATATATAGAGTTTTAGTATGCCTATGTACATCTTGTAAAAGGTAAGTCGTTTACCGGATGGTTAATCTAAAAGCAATGTATAGTATAATTGTAATCTAAGTCGAATCACCAAGTCAATCATTTTTTTTATTATTCATTTATTTTCAGAAGTTGTTATATAGATAAAAACCTTAATTGTGAGAGCTGTATTGGAACCATAAGTAAATCTTATCTGACCGGACCAATTATAGCATGCAAATCCAATTTTGTTCGTAATCATTATATTGAATCAAAATTGTAGCAAATTTTGTTGTCCAGAGAATAATCCTACGAAAATTCATACACACACAAGTGTGTGTAAGAGTGTTTTATCATCGCAACAAGTGAGTGATCATTCCCTATTGAAAACTTCATAAGTAACTACCTTATATGAGTTAGACATTGAGATATTTTTAAATTAGATTAAGCCAATGTAAATATTGTTTTTCCATTTAATATTATCTAGTGTTAATAATGAATATTAATTGTGTAAACATGGACAATATATCTATCGTATTTTTATTTATTACTGTATGTGAAAATGTAAGTCTGAGTTAAATGCATTGTTATCATAGTTTAAATTTGAATGAGTATAGACACTGTTACCTTTAGACAGTAATACATGATCTGATGTAAAATTGTCTATCTATTTGATGTTACTAATTTGATATGTGTATGGTAAATATCATTGTCCATAAATCTTAAATGGTGAATTGACATGTAAGTTGTAAACTTACAAAATATGTTATATGTGAGCTACTTCAATTTAATGTAAATATTTAATGATTCTTACGGGTGCTCTGCCCAAGGTCATTCCCAAGAGGATTGACACAGTACAAGTGCTATGCCCAGGGTCATTCCCAAAAGGATTGACACAGGTGTTTTGCCTTGAGTGATTCCCTAAAATGATCAGCACACATGGGTACACTGCCTTGGGCTTTTGTTCCAAAAAGGTTATATTGGTGCTCTGTCGAGGGTCATACCCTGAAACCCTGAAAGGATTAAATCCGGTGCTCTGTCGTGGGTCATCTCCAAAAAGAATCAGCACACATGGGTATTTTGCCCACTCTTATTCTTAATATTTCAGGAATGTTATGTTAAAATAATTTATTTATTTTTTATTCATGAATGGCAAATGATTAATTATGATTTTAAATATAGTATTCACCTTATTTTGATTGTTATGCCGGGCTTACATTTAATAACATTTGTGAAATTTTCAACTCGAAATAGATGCGATCCTATCGAGTTGTCAACTCATTATGTTTTAATCATTTCACGTCATGAGTATCTTGAAGATGCATGATATTACTACTAGTAGTAGGAACATTGAATGTGATTGGATGCACGTGATACATCGTTCTGTATAGAATCAGTTTAAATTTATTTTAGAATTGTGAATGTAATAAAGATTTGAACTTGATTCAAAATTTTCTTAATTCAGGTTAAGTTAAATAATCATGCATCGATGTAGTAACATATTATGAAATTATTTATCTTATCATGTTATTTGGATTTTAAAAATTGTAGGACATGGTGGGAGGAAATAGAATGTATATTTAATTGTCATATTTTACATTTTTTTCACAGGGCACGGTTCTGGAATTCGGGTTCTGGATACCCTATTCAGATACCCAAAATTTGGAGCATGACAGCGTGTGTGTGTGTGTATGTCACGCCCCAAACCAGGAGATCGGACTCATAGGAATCCCGATCACCGAATCCGGTGCCGACAACCTCCGTAATACCCCATTCTCAGCTCCCAACACTCTTACGCCAGATTCCGATCTTGGGATCCTACAATGAGGATTTTCCAACGTACATTTATCTAATAAGAAGTACAACCAAGTTTACCCAAATCACAAAAGCAACATTATCATCACATATCTACTAATATAAGCATTCGAATATAATGCTGAAAGAAAAATACATATGTCAAAATTAAAGCTCCAGAAGACCGCTGCATGTTTCATGCTCAACGATGCTGCAAACTAACGTCACCTGTGCGCATCTATCGCACATAAACTTATAGAAAGCTTGGAGGGTGGTGTAAATGTTTGCACAAGGTAAGTGCTAAGTAAGCAATATAAGAGAAACCAGAGTAAGCGGAAATACTGACAAGCTCCTAAATCATACAATATCAGAAATACTGGCAAGTTCATAAATCATACGATATTAGGATAATGCAAAAACATACTGATAGACCCATAAATACCATCAACCTTATCCAGGCTATGAGATGCAGAAATATAATAAAAACAATATCATATACTGATGAAGCAATGTATATCAACTATACAATGCAGATACAACAAACCAAATATCAGATACCAATGAGACAATGCAATATGCAAATCCTGACGAGTCCACGAATACCATCAGTCATATATAAGCCATATAAATGCATAAACATAGTAACCCCAAATACCATATGTTGCGGATGCAATGTGATATGCAGTGCGAATGGAATGACCATGCTGAAGTATGAAGTCGGGATGATAGTATGTAGTATCGCAGGCTATGGGGTACATCACAAGGGACTTCTATCCAAACCAGTCTCATACCTAAATTTGGATAGTCAGACTCAATGTGGTAAACTCCTGATCTCAGTTAGTCACACGCCCCAACCGAAATCTTGGTCATTGCGAATGTACACGTAACAAATAGTTGCACACCACCAACCCGAGTAGACAATGAATGAATGAGTATGCAATTCCTACTGAATAAGTCAACATATCAGTACGGTTCCTCTCTGGGATTATCACCGGAGTTTAGTACACTCTACATGAAAATCGTCGTCCACTGACGCGCGACCATGCAAGTGGAAGAGACCTCATTATTCGTCTGGCCAGTAGTCAGCCAATATTTACCTGGCACGTTGATAGCGGACCCATTCACGAGCTGGTCAAACTCAGCCTAGTTACGCCCCCTACCCTCGGGCGGATAAGGCCACACCCCCTCCCAACCGACCACGACACAGTGGGAGACGCGGCCTCCTGGTATTCGGCCCTCATGCGCTCATATATATCCACTCGGTCTCGATGTTGGGGCATCTACTGGCCACAAAGGTTTAGAGATTTTCACCAGAGACATCTATGACACCCGTATGTTAGAACCAAACAGTTCTAGTGTCTCATCTGGCCATCCACGATATGCCTGTGGAGGCTATGACCCTGATATCGCTAGGGCGTATAGTAGTCACAACACACAATACAAGATGTATGAGTCATACAATCCAGTCATGCATCAATCCTGCGCATACCGTGCGCTCATGTGAGATAACTTCCGCCTATCAGGGAGTCTCATAACAACCTGCTCAATGACATATGCAATGGTCAACCATATCTCATAACAAACACGCAGATGATGCGTATGGACATGTATCATGATGCTATGCTGTCACATACTCATAATCGATAACCAGCATCAACAATCGGCCTCGACAATGTGGACATTTGACCAACATTACTCCCAATGAATGACCCACATAGATCTTAACATATAGTGGACCCATGGCCTCGCAAAAGGGCTTAATATACAACACCATAGGCCTTACTCAAGAGCTTAATACACATCACGATGGGCCTCTCACATGGGCCTAATATACATCACAATGGGCTTTATTGCCTGGCCATCAAATGCATCACAACGGGCCTCATCACATAGACCTCATATTCATCACATTAGGCCTTAAACACAGGCTGAATACACATCCCAATGGGCCTCAAATACGGGCCGCATATATATCACATTGGGCCTCAAACACGGGCCAAATGCACATCACAATGGGCCTCAAATACGGGCCGCATATACATCACATTGGGCCTCGACATTAGCCTCAATATTCGACCTCGACAATTGAAATCAGCCTCGATAATCGGAATCGGCTACGTTAATCAGAATCAGCAATCGGTGATGATAATCGGCCTCAATCGCTAATCGGCAATTGGCCACGACAATCGGAATCGATCGATATTCGGCCTCGATAATCGAAATCGGCAAATCAGCCATGTTAATCGAAATCTACAATCGGTCATGATAATCGGCCTCGATCGCTAATCGGTAATTGGCCACGACAATCAGAATCGATCGATAATCGACCTCTATAATCGGAATCGACAAATTAGTCATGTCAATCGAAATCGGCAATCGGTCATGATAATCGGCCTCGATCACTAATCGGCAATCGGCCACGACAATCGGAATTGATCGATAATCGGTCTCGATAATCGGAATCGGCAAATTAGCTATGTCAATCGGCAATCGGCAATCGATCATGATAATCGGCCACGACAATCGGAATCGATCGATAATCAACTTCGATAATCAAAATCGACAAATCAGTCATGTCAATCGAAATCGCAATCGGTCATGATAATCGACCTCAATCACTAATCGGTAATCGGCCATGACAATCGGAATCAACCATACAAAGGGCCTAAGGGAATGTCATAACATGGACATTTAACCATCATTGCCCATCAATGTGGACATTCAACCAACATTACTCCCAACGAGTGGCCCACATGGAGCCAAACATATAGTGGGCCCAAGGCCTCATACAATGGCCCAAATTACATCACCATGGACCTCTCTCAAGTGCCTAATACACAACATGATGGGCCTCACTCATGGGCTACATATACAACATGTTGGGCCTCGCCATATGGACTGAAATTATATCACAATGGACTGCAACAATGGGCCACGACATACGGGCCAAAAATACATCTCATCGGGCCTTACCAAATGGGCCGAAAATATATCACAATGGGCATCATCATATGGGCCAAAAATACATCTCATCGGGCCACGTAAATGGACCGCACCAATGGGCCTCATATATATCAAGTCGGCCACATCATTGGGCCGCACCATTGGGCCTCATATACATCAAGTGGGTCATATCAATGGGCCGCAGTAATGGGCGTATATACATATCAAGTGGGCCGCACTAATGGGCGTATATACATATCAAGTGGGCCGCACTAATGGGCGTATATACATATCAAGTGGGCCGCATCCCATGGGCCTTAAATATACATCATAATGGGCCTGATTCAAAGGTCATAAATACATTACATGGGCCTAATGGTGTAACAGCCCACACCCACACTGTATGATATTGTCCGCTCTGGGCACAGCCCGCACAGTTTTGTTCTCGGGGTCGCCCCTAAAAGGCCTCATACAGTATAGGGTGACAACTCTACATATAACCACCACAACTTCAAACAACACTTCTGATGTGGGACAAAGTTTCACTTTCACTGTGTGCACAGTAGTCTGCCAGCCATTTTGGGGCCCGCCCACATGTGGCTACAGTGACGAGGCGTCACAAATGGGACCGCCCATGGTTTAACAAAAACAGATGGATGACGTATATAAAACACATACATCATGGTCAAGGGTCCCACGGACCTAGGACGGTTTGGACAACAGAGGTGGGTCCCACCAGATGGACGGGCGGCATGTCTAAAACAAATTCATCACGGTGAGCCCTGCATATCACTTTCTAGTCTAGATGAACGGTGAGAATAGAATACATACATCAAGGTTGGGACCCACCGTCCATGGGGTGGATGGTGGATTAACACATCATCAAGGTGGGACCATATGGACGGACAGTGTGGATACAAACCATACAGCATGTGGGTCCCACACGTCCCATGTCCAAGACAGATGGACGGATTGCATAAAACACATGCATCAAAGTTAGCCCCTCTCTGCACCGTCCAGAGATGGACGGTGTGATGAAACACATATAGCACAGTGGGTCACATACAATCTGGACAGCCCAGATAAAATACATAAATCATGGTAGATCCCACAGACCTTCCACTGAACGGTGGTGGATCAAAGCACACGTCAGGTGGCCCTGCAGCTGCTGGACAACACTCCGGCAGCATGCACAAATAGATGGTCATGGATGAAACATACATCAGTGGTGGGCCTGCTGTCCACTGACCCGCACGTTGGCCGTTAGTCCCGACCCTAAAATGATTTGGAAAATGGATGGGCGGTGTGGATGCATCCCACAATGGTGTGGAGCCCACGCACATGGACCGGATGACATGAACAAAACACTTACATAATGGTGGGTCCCACGTCCATACAATGGACGGCGAGGACAGAACAGATACATCAGGGTATAGGTCCCACCGTCCTGGAATGGACGGTGGATGAAATACATAAATCATGGTGGGTCCACGTGGAAGTGGCTCACCCAAATATATATTATATTATTAATATATATATATATATATATATATATTACATATATAATATTTATAATATAATATTACACCATCCAGTCCAGCGTCCAGATCTTCTGGACGTGCTGGACTGACGGTGGATGCAAGGCACATACATTCAAGGTAAGTCCCACGTATGTTTTGGCCACACGTGCCATCAAGGTGGGTCCCACGTATGTGTGGAGCCACACGCCACCGGGGCAGGCATGGATGGACCGAGCAGATGAAACACTTACATCATGGTGGCGTTCCACCTGTCCAAAAAGGATGGTGAGGATAAACATCACATGGACCCCATGTATGCTACTGTCATTACAGTAGCTATATAGCTGTTGAGGTACACCAACCACTCGGCTTCCAGGCATGGGTCCCACATGCTCGAGATAGAGCTGATATTTGTGTCTTCATTCACCCGTCCAGGCACGCTGGACGTCCAGCGGACAGACGGCCTGGATGGGCATGACATCAAGGTGGGTCGCGTGTGGTGGTCCACCATTGGTTGGATTTCCCCTTCATCCATGCCTGTCCAAACGGACAACAGGGAGGTCAGTAAGGTGGGGCCATTGCGGACCGCGGTTGGGCCCATCAAATGGACAACATGGATAAAATCAAGCGTCGGGGTGGGCCATCAATCAGAGAAAGAGATGGAGATAGAGAGGGACGTGTGATGGAGATGGGAGGGACTTTGCCACTATAGGCCCTCCCTATACTCAATACAATGCCTACATCGAGTGGGTCCCACCACAAGTGGGCCCATAAATAGAAATCAACGGTAAAAACCTCAAGATCACCCACCTTTGATCGTCTCGGACTCCTCCTTCCACCGATGCAATCTATAGCTCCAAGGGGTGGGTTTTAATGGTTGGGATCAATTTTAGAGGGTGAGATTGGGTGGTAGGGAGTCGGCCACACCTAATCCTCTTATGGAAGCCATGGACATTAAAGGGGTTGCTTGGGAGAATGAGAGAGAGAGGTGATGTAGAGAGAGGGGAATGGGGTGTGATGGCTGAGAGATGGGTGATGGATGTGTACTTGGTTGTAAGGGAGAGTTGACTTTAGGTGAGAGAGGGATGGGTGTTGGTACTTGACATGATGTGATATGGTACTTGATTGATTGATTTGATTGATGAGACATTTCTCTTGTGATTGCAACACGCGGTGTTTTCCTTGAACTGAACACAGGCTCACATCTCTTGGCCCCGGTATCGCCTCGGTGCCCGAGATGCGGCGTTGGAACCACGGCGACGGCGCGGTCACAAGGATATAGGTCTCGGGTCGAGCCGACTCTAGAAAATGGGATACGACTCAAGGTCATGCTCAACTGTCGATTACAGATCGTGAGTCACTGGAATTCGACCGGGAGGACCGCGGAAGCCTACAGAATAGTACTGGCTAGGATACGGGCCTCACATATATGTATGTATATATATATATATATATATATATATATATATATATATATATATATATATATATACACACACACACACACACACACATACACACATCATTTGACTCATACAAACATCAGACCGTTTGATTCGAACGCTCAATGGGAAGCTTGGGAAAAGTTTCCCTTAGCACGTTCACAACGACACTTAGTGGGAAGCTTGGGCAAAGTTTATCTCAGCGTGTTCGCAATGCAACCACACTTTAATGTTGAGCATCCATCATGCACACTTTTGATGTGATCGTGCATGATGTGGGCCCACCTTGATGTGGACCATTCATTATGTGGTGCCCCACCTTCAACATGAGTTGTTCATCACAAGGGACCACCTTTGAGAGATTTCTCTCCTTCAAGCTTCAAGGACAAATGCACACATGTCCCTCTCTAATTGCTTATAAAATGGATCCCACACTCATAAACGGGAAGGGGGAAGCCTAAAGAGAGTCATGTTTTAATTTAAAATATCTCCAAAGTGATACAGAGAGTAATGGCATGTCTGCGATATGAGATAGAGGCATAGACTTTGACTCTCTGTTCTCTCAATCTCATATATTCCTTCGATCTCTTTTATTCTATTTCAAATTTAAAGCCAACCCAGTATTCTCAATTTGTCATTTTCCAGTCAGTATATTTCAACCTCATTGCTTTGAACACTCAAGGTAGTGGGCTTCGCTTTGACATCAAGTAAAACATGCTCTACAATTGCATCTCATGAGAATCTATGTGTGCATTTTCTTTCCCATACCTCTAAAAAAAAAAAAAAAAAAAAAAACTCTTTTTTCTACCATTACCTTAAAGCATTCTCTACAATTGCATCTCATGAGAATCTATGTGTGCATTTTCTTTCCCATGCCTCTAAAAATAATAAATAATAAATAAATAAATAAATATAAAAAAACCTTTTTTCTACCATTACCATTTCATATTCAGTTTATATTTTGTAGTTTAGACATATAAAGCTTATTATTTTACATGAAGTTCTTTAAGTCCCATTTGAAAGCGTATAAACTGGCAAAGTAGATATTGTGTTTTACAGTAAAAGGGTGCCCAACCCCTTTCTTTTCCGTAACCGAGACCCTTACCCATCATCCATGATGCATACCTATCCAAGAGTCACTCAAGTCAGGAATTATTCAATCTTTCCAATCTCAGGGCGATTCCACATATTTTAACCAAACGCAGATTATTGAGCCTTTATTTTCGCTAGTAGCGACTCCAAAACAATGCTCAGTCAAGCCATTTTATCAATATTGTGAAAGATGGTGTACAACCTATAACCATATCGGATTATTGGAAACCACACACCCCCTCGTAGGGGTGCACACAGGTCGGTTCGGTTCGGTTATGGGGTGAAATCGGAACCGAACCGTTCCCTACAGTTCTACGAATTTTGGAACTGGAACCGGACCTTTAGCACCCTATAACTGAACCGGAACCGGACTGTGAAAAATGGTTCGGTTCCATGGTTCTAGCGTTGTTTCAATTTTTCAGATGTTCAGGAATCCACCATTAAAGAAGTCAATAGTTTCTCCTTCGCACGTATATAGAACATACATCTACAAATTTCCCATGAGAGAGAGAGAGAGGGGCGAGGATGCCAATCCTACTCGATATCAAAGAAAATAGGATTTTTTTTTTTTCTTTTGAAGAAATTTGCAGACCTGAAAAGGGAAGAGAAGGGATGAGTAGGAGATGTTGGCGGTGAGAGGAGAAGTAGGCAATATTTTCTTGGAAGGGAAGACAGATTTGACGGAAGAGATAACGCTTTTGTTGATTATGAGCATTCTGCTGCACCTAGAGGACGCCATGGATGTATAAAAGGAAACGACCTTTTGCAGGAGGGTTTTAGGGTTTAACACTTGAGGAGTCTAGGTGCTCTTCAGAGTGCGACGCTTCATACTCGGGCACTCATAAACGGTATACGTGGTTTGGATCCACGGTTCGGGTCATGGTTCAGTTCGGTTCTACAGGGCCCAAAACCATAACCGATCTGTAACCAACGGTTTTGAAAATTTTGGAACTGGAACCGGACCGTTAGCACCCTATAACTAGACCAAACCGGACCTATCCAACAGTTCCGGTCCGGTTACATTGTTCCACCGATTCGATGTGCACTCCTACCCCCTCGAGGCTCAGCGTACAAGGATACGAGCATATTGCATGAGAGGTTACCAGTGGTATAAGTATGATTATTAGCTTCTCATTCCAACCATATGCGAGGTTCGGGTACAAAGGTCTTATCTATGGGTTCTATTATATCTGGATAGACTTCGAATATGGACTTTTATACGCTATTGCCCGTATCAACCAATCACATAAAATCATTAACCTCTCTTCTCAATTCCTCTGCAAGGTTCGGGTATGGAGGTCTTAGTTATGAGTTTCACTGGATCTGACTAGACTTCGGATTTGGGCTTTTACATGCTATCACTTGTATCAACTGAGCGTACAATATTATAGGTTTATGAAAGACGCATGCTTCGTGACTTGCTGGGTATCTGGATCTTGTCACATCAGATATTTGACTAAATTTTGGTTATGTATCTATCACTGCACATAATTATATATGTGCGCGCGCGCGTGCGCACACACACACACACACACACACACATATATATATATATTGGGAAAAGGTTTTATGCAGTCCAACTCATAGGAACTTCTCATGAGGTCGAGCTGTATGGGCCCCACCGCGATGTATGTCAAACATCAACACCGTGCATTTGACAGGTCCCCTTTAAATTATGGGATATGCCAAAAATCAGCCATATATGGAACTCAGGTGGGCCATTCCATCTAAAATTATGTGAAGACATGCCTAAAACATATAAAGGCAATTGGTGGGGCCCACCTAAAATTTAGATGTGTTTGAAACTTGGTCTAACCCCTCATTCAAGTGGGACACATAATGAATGAGTTGGATTTGTGAACCACATCTCGGTGAGCCTAATAAATGATTGTGAATGTTTTAATGGAGGGAAACCCCTCTCAACTTTTGTATGTGGTGTGGCCCACACAAGGCACATATTGACTTGATTTTTAAACCCTAGGCTTGGTGCATTTGACTAATGGGGTAGATGTTCAACACGCATCACGGCGGGCCCACACAACTCGACCTCATGGGAAGTTCCCATAAGCTTGACCACATAGAACCTTTTCCCAACACACACACATACACACGTATATAGTAGGGTTGAAAGTCGGGCGGGTTGGTGCTCAACCTTAACCCAACCCAACCCAATCTCGAGTTGGGAATTCTCAACCCAAGCCCAACTCAAGCGGGCTCGGTCGAGTTGATCAGGTTAGTCGGGTGTATACGTGCTAATATTTTCATTATTACATTAGTTTATTATATTTTACTATAGGACCTATTTTTTGTATCTATAATTTTATTAATTATATATGTGATTATTCATCATAAAAAACTTAATTTTTTTCTTAAAAAATAAAAAAACAAGCCAAAATATAGGACAACTACTCATTTAAAAGTCATGTAGCATAGCACGCAATCTATTTGGGAGAGAGAAATCCGGCATATCTTGTTAGCTTGAGTCCTTGGAAATGACATGGACAAATGAGACCCGACATCACTAGTGTGCCTTCGACAAAAACGATCCACACTCGATTATAATTTATAAGTAACTTGTATATTGATCGGGTTCAGGCAACCCGAGACCTCAACCTGAGCCCAACCCAAGTTTTATCGGGTTGGTGTTTGTATAGCCCAAGCTTGAGATCAGACCCGATATATCCTGCTCGAGCCCAGCCCAATGTTGGGTCGATCGGGTTGAACCCGCCCAACTTTCAGCCCTAGTATATAGAGGCCTTCTCTCCTGCACACCTCTTTTGGTGAGCACCCGTGTATACCTTTTCAGGTGAGCAACACATGTGTTGGGCACAAAATTCGATTAGTCCACATGATGCGGCCCCCAATGAAATCCCCCTGCCATAATTTATCATGATCTAAAAACCTGGTGGGTCATAGCAAAGAGAGAAGCAAATTAAGGGATGAAACTTTTTTTTTTTTTTGCCATGGCCCACTAAAGTTTTGGATGAAGCTGAAATTTGGGCTTGAGAGGTTTGAAGGGGTGCTGCATCACGTGGACCATTTGAATTTGACACGTATGGAAAGGTGCATTGGTGAGCATGTATACATACATATGTGTGTATATATGTATGTACGTATGTATGCACACATATATCTATTGTTCTACTCATTTAACAATTATGCTTGGGGAATGCTTGTAGGTTAGCTTGGGGAAAGTTTTCCTAGGCAAGTTCACACCGCAACCATACTTTAAAGCTGTGCATCCATCACACTGGCTCACCTTTGATGTGACTGTGCATGATGTGGGCTCAAATTGATGTAGACCATTAATCAAGTAATGCCCCCACCTTCAACCTGAGTTGTTCATCACATGGAACTACTTTGGAGAGATTTTTCTTATTAAGGGCCTGTTTGGGCTGTGGGATTAGAAGGGATGAGGTGGGATGGGATTAAAAAAATATAATTATTACCCGTGACAAGAATTATCCCTTGCTGCGATCGGATAAGATTAATGCCATGATTTGTTGATAATATGGTGGTAAATTGAATGGATATACCCACCATCATTTGAAATTACCGAGAATAACACACATGTGTTATATCTAAACTATTCATTTGTTTTGTAACCTCATTTTATGGCATGGGCCTAAAAATGAAGTAAATTCAAAACTTATGTGGCCTCAAAGAAGTTTTCAACGGTAAGTATTCAATCCTCATTGGTTTATATGGTGGGGTTCACTTGAGCTTTAGATTTACCTGATTTTTTGCCCATGCTCTAAAATAATCCCGATAAATGGGTGGAAGGTGGTATGGGATTGTCCCCCTGCTGCCATAATTATTACCCATGACGGGATCCCACCTCATCCCTAAAAATCGGATTAGAAGGGATGTTAGGGATGAGGTGGGATGGGATTAAAAAAACATAATTATTACCCATGACCGGATGGGCCCCTGCCGCCGTGTGATAAGATTAACGCTATCATTTGTTGATAATACAGTGGTACATTGATTGGATATACCCACCATCATTTGAAATTACCGAGAATAGCACACATGTGTTATATTTAAACTGTTCAATTGTTTTGTAACTTCATTTTATAGCATAGGCCTAAAAATGAGGTAGATCTAAAACTTACGTGCCCCAAAGAAGTTTTCAACAGTAGGTATTCAATCTCCATTGCTTTCTATGGTGGGGTTCACTTGAGCTTTAGATTTACTTGATTTTTTGGCCCATGCTTTAAAATAATCTCTATAAATGGGTGGACGGTGTGGATATAGCCTACACATCATGGTAAAACCTACCCAACTTGCTAACATTGAGTGAAATTGGCATGGGACCAATGCAATTCCATTTAATGTAATTCCAAGCTTTAACATTCTTCCCTAGCATGGAGTGGAATTGGCACGGGACCAGAATCCCATCCCGCCTAATCCCTTCCAATCCCACAGCCCAAACAGGTTGAAAGATAAAGCTTGGTACACATGGTGGATTGGGAAGCTCATCAAGCAGTCTAGACATTTATTTTTCCTTGCCGTGTGGACCACTTCTTTAATAAGCCATGATTGTTTGGTCTAAGTATATTCGCCCTGGGTACCGCCATATGAACGTCCTGGATCACGCCGAATCGGTCCCCATGTGGTTTGTGTTAGGCGCTTGAAAATGGGGCGCGTGGAATTGTCATTTCCCAGGTGAGGATGAACAGCGCACGTGACCACTCTCGGGTCCCTGATGCAAGTGACACGACACCTCTCTCATACCTACGCGAGCAGATTACGCACGTCGCAATGCACAGGAATCTGACGCCTTCTGAATATGTACCATACACGTGGCATAAGAGTACGAAGATCTGAACCATTCAAATTTCAGGATCCATCGTTGATTAGCATCTGATTAAAAAAAAAACTGATTTGACGATCTTAACCATGAAGGAAAAAAAAAAGAACCTTTTGAACGTTAGAAAATAATATTTTAAAACGTATAAAAGGATAGAATTATTCAAACTGGTGGATTTTCGATCAAGGCCCATATCCACTACTGAAAAAAACAAATGAACAGTTTAGATCTGGTCCATGTTGTAACCGGTACATAGACGACGTAGAAAGGCACGGAAGCAGCGCCCTTGCACATCGAAAGATTATTACCAAAACCCTCCTATTTATTTCGCAAATTGCCCGGAGCGGACGTATTGTTTAGGAAATTACGATAGTTCCATCAGACGGTGAAACGCGACCGTCCAGCAATGCTGCGGAGCAAACACCGGATTTATGCCACCACACTTGGCACGTGCGACACGACGACCGTTTATCTGGTCATGGCCACACCTAAAGATCAAGAATCAAGAGCAAAGAATGTTGGATGGTCCACTTGCACCAACCAAAGACCCAGTATGCTGGATATATGTAGCTAGGGTTTGCCTAGCTTACACGTGTAAAGTCTTGCTATCCATCCACGTGCAAGCTCATATGCCAGTATGCCACGTGTGTGCACTATCTAATCTTTTCCTTGGGTCGGATAGCTTGCCTTTCGCCCTACAAAATAAACGAACGGTTAAAACAGCTATTTCTAGCCATTAATCAGTACCGTACACCGTCGATCATGTCAAGTGCTAAACGGCTTGAACTACCAGGTTAAAAGACCTTAATAACAGTGTATCTCAGCCGATGGAAAAGAAATAATTACCAAACTAGACGCTGTTTTTAAGGTAATTATTTTTCTGGCTGGCGGAAAATTTGATGACGGAAAACGATTTTTAGGGTACGGACGGACCAAAATACCCTTCGGGCCCTCAGTTTTAGGTAAGAAGCGGGTGAAAAAGGAGGGTTATTTTCATCCGAAATAGGTTGTCCCACAAACATGGGTCTACTTTAGTTATTTATGTTTGTAGTCTGTTCAGGCTGCTAAGGTAAATAAAAAGTGGTGTATGTAGTAAAAAATTTACCCGATGGAAAAGATCAATTTTAATACACGTGTGCTACACTGGTAAGCGTGCTTGCCTGTGGATGGCTGGGCTAGTTAAGGAGAGAAATACAACGTCGAATTGGAATCAGGAAGCGGACTGCGTCCTTCCCTGTGCCTGGACGGTAATCCGTCCAGGCGATACTCTGCGAGGCCACCGTGATGTATGGATTTATCCACGCCGTCCATCCATTTTAGAAGATCGTTTTAGGGTATTAACCCAAAAATGAAGAACATCCAATGCTCAAATAAGCCACATAGTGGAGATTAAAGGGTCACCATTAAAATATTATTTAAAGCCACGAAAGTTTTGGATCATATTTCCTGTCGAGGTCTATGTGATCTAATGAATAGGTTAGATGACAAATAAACAATACGGTTATGCTCATGTAAGCTTCAATGGTGGGCTTCATTACCACACCATCCTGTAAGGACGTAGATTGCATCCTACCCCGTCTGTCTCCAACTGGAAATGGGCAGGAGCTTTGAGCGGCCACCGTGATGTACGGGTCTTATCCACACTGTCCATCCATTTTTTTTTTTATCATTTTAGGATATATGCCCGAAATTAAGGCAGATCCAAGGCCCAAGTGGACTATACCACAGGAAGTAGCGGTGATAATGATTTTTACCGTTGAAACTTTTCTAAGGGCCATTGTGATGTTTAGGGGTGCACATGGTTCGGTTCAGTCCGGTTCTAGGGTGAAACTGGAACCGAACTGTTCCTCAAGGATTTTCGAAACCGGAACCAAATTGTTAGCACCTATAGAATCGAACCAGAATCAGACTGTGAAAACCAGTTCGGTTCCGGATCGGTTCCATGGTTCTGGGCTTTTTATAATCCAACCTAGTTGCATGTTCTATTTTATAATTTAGCTCATGTCTATGTTGTGATCCATTTGATGAATGGTTTAGACAGTGTATATGGCGTAAAAAATACATTTATGAAAATAATCAAATGGTGCATTGTAAACCATAAATCATGAGTCAAATATACAACTAAAATATATTGTAAACTCGCGGTTCCATCCAAATTCAGTTCCACAGTTCGGATTCACGGTTCGGATCGGTTCTACAAACCCCCAAATTGGAACTGAACCGAACTAAACTGTTCTTTAATTTTTGGAACCGGAATCGGGGCACTCTAGAACCGGACCAAACCGGACCGTTTGGTCAGTTCTGGTTCGGTTTCATGGTTCTACCTGTTCGATGTACACCCCTAGTGGTGTTTATTTGCCATCCAAACTGTTCATAAAGTTACACATACTTGGATGAATATAAAATAAAAATATTAGCTCCATTCAAAACTTCCGTGGCCCCCAGCAAATTTTCAACAATAAGAGTTTAATCTCCATCGTATAGTCCACTTGGGCCTTGGATCTACCTCATTTTTTGTCTTATGCCCTAAAATGATAGGAAAAATGGATGGAAGGTATGGATAAGACCCATACATCACGGTGGCCATTCAAAGCTCATGCCCATTCCTAGCTGGAGACTGGCGTGGAACTCAATCTGTGTCGGTCCTGCAAGGGCTGTGTGGAGCCGTTGTGATGTGCATGTTTTATCCACTGTCTATCTATTTTGAAGTATTATTTTAGGACTTGAAAACAAAAATAAGATAAATTTAAAGTTCAAGTGGACCACACCATAAGAAGTTGTGATTGAAATTTTTTTAAGGCCACAAAAGTTTTGAATCAAGCTTATATTTATGTTTTCCTTTCATATAATATGTGAACTTATGAACACGTTGAATTAAGGCTCATAAATATTAAAAGTCTACCATTGAAAACTTCTTTAGGCCACGGAAGTCCTAAAGAAGTTTTGGATAAAGCATATATTTATGTTTTCCATTCATACACTTGTATGTGAACTTATGAACAGGTTGGAGTAAGGCTTAAGTGGACCACACCACAAGAAGATGTGGGGATTAAAAGTTTACCACTGAAAACTTCTCAGGGCTAGGTACAGGAGCTTTGGATGAAGCTGATATTTATGTTTTCCCTTCATTGACGTCTGTGTGACTTATGAACAAGTTTGAAGGAAAATAACCATCAAGGCCATGCCTTAAGATGATGTCTAAATAGAGGGAGGGCGTGGATAGAACATATACACTAAGGTATACTCTTGAGTAGCCTTGAAAGAACAGTCCTTCTCTACCATAGTTACGTAGGCCCACCATGATGATCGATCCAGTGTAAAAATCTACTACATCCATCGGTTGAGGTATCTCATATTAGGACCCGATTCTAATAATCAGGCCAATCCAAAACTCTGGTGGGCCACACAACAGGAAACAGTTGGGATAGTGACCTACACCATAGAAAACTTCCAAGGCCCACCATGCCGTTTATATGCCACCTGATTCATTGATCAGCTGACTTGTCCATGGATGGATATATGTGCCAAAAATCCCTGTTGATATAAAAATAAGGTGGGTCACCTCAGTTCACTTTAGAGGTTTTATTAGCCATTGTACATCACTTCTGTGATTTTTCCTACCTGATTTCTACCATGTCTTGCTAACACGAGGTTAGCGAAAGTTGGAAGGAGATAGTGTCCTGAACAAACTTTGTGGAACCCACTGTAGATTATTTGTTTGATCGTGCTGTCCATCCGTTTTTTAGATCCTTTCATACCTTAGCCCAAAATCCGTTTTTTTAGATCTTTTATACCTGAGCCCAAAATTGAAGGATATCCGTCCATTTGTGTTTTTTAGATCCTTTTAAGCCAAAGCCAAAAAATGAAAGGTACCGGTACATCTGTTTTTCTAGAACTTTCTAAGGCTTGGGCGCAAATTTTGGAGGATATTCAAATGTCTAGTGGACCACACTACAGAAAAATAGCAAGGATGATTAATATCCACAGTTGAAACCTTCTTAAGGCTTACATTGATGTTTATTTGTAGAGCTGGACATAAGTCGAGTTAGCTTGGGCAGCTCTTTCGACTCAACTCAGAAAAACTTGACTCGCCTTGGTTCGAAATTAGATTCGAATTGAGTTGAGCTGGTTTTTGGAGTTTGAAAAAATTTCATGTCGAGTTTGAGCTTGCTTGAGCTCGATTCAACTCGGATCAAAACTCAACTCGAATCAAATCGGCTTGATGACTCAGTTATTTTAATATTGATGCTATTCGCCGAGTGTTTGATAAAATAACTTAACGAAGTGTTGTTTTGGGTGCTTATATTCTCCGCAAGATCGAATATTAGTGAGGAATGAATGAATATGAAACAAATCACTATATATAAAAAAAGCTTTATACTATAAAACTATCATCATATCTTGATTTTGATGTTGGTGTTTGATTAAATGCTTGTAAAGTGTCGTTTCTATTATGTACTATGTGAAAAATTGAATATGCATTTCATATGTTTGAGAAAATGTTGTGGAGGCTCGAATTGGCCCGAGCTGCTGACCGAATCCAATTGAGCTTAGTTCAAGCTGAGGTTAGCTTCTAGCTGAGTCGAGCCAACCTACACCAAGCTCAACTCAATTCAACTCATGTGCAACTCTATTTATTTGTCATCTAACCTGTTCACAAAGTTATACAAACACGACGAAGTAAAAATACAAATATTATCTTGATTCAAAATTTCCCGTCGATAAAATTTTAATGGCAGGCATACAATTAACACAATTTCTTGTGATATGGTCTCAATTGCTTTTTATATCTAGCGGTACGGGGTTATCCTCTAAAATGAGGGGTAAAACGGATTGATGGCGTGGATAAGACATACATCACGCTGGGCACCTTAATCAGTACGCTATAGTATTCCGTACGCATACACATAACTCGGGTGTTGCGGGAATTTCCGAGCGCGGGCCATCCGTGGCCGGGTTCAACTTACCAACGGTCCCGATTGCCTGAACAAAGGCCTCACACACAGAGCGCCCGAAAGCTCGAGTCCATCCTCCGTCCGAGAATCTGAAAAACATAAATCCGGAAAGTTCCAAGGATGGTTTGGTCAATCCCATCCGAAAGCGGGGAGATTTTGGTAATTTCAGTTCAAAGTCGAAGGACCTAAGGTTTCCCAGCTAGGTTTTATTCCGACTCTCTATATCGTCATCTCCAGATTTCTGTGGAGAGCAGCCGCAGCAGCTCCTTTCTGAGGTAAAAGCTAGGGTTTCGTTTTATTCATCATTTCCCTTTCTTCTTACCCCTCAAATTTCTGATATTTACATTCCTCTTCATTTCCTCTCTCGAATTTTCATTTCTCAATATCACAAGAACGGAAAAATCGTTTCGTTTTTTCGAGTTTTAATATCCATTTTTTTTTTCCTTTCTATAAATAGTTTCTTTTAATCTCTGCTGCTGCGTCTGACCTTTTCCTGATAACATCTAAGAATAATACAATCTATATGCATAGATGTATGCATGTGTCTGTGGATGTGTATGTTGTATGTGTATGTATGTGTGGATGTGTGAATGCATGTGATGTGTATGTATGTATGCGTGTGTGAATGTGTGTGGATGTGCAGGTATTTGTGTGTGTTTATGCATGTGCAGGTACATGTATGGTATGTATGTATGTGTTTATTCATGGGCATGTACGTATGTGTCTGTATGTGCATGTGTATTTATACGAGCACGTATGTGGATGTGGATGTGGATGTATGTACGAGGCATGGCTTTCTTTTGGCAGTGTTAAGTCCACCGTGCATCGTGGTGCACTAAGCTGTTCATTGATCAGACCCCACTTGTCCGATCCATGTGCTTTTTCCTGTTTGCGTGGCACAGACCGGATGGTTAGGATCACACGATTGAGGTAAGTTTTGGCTGTGATTGCTCACTGTTGCCCACTGGGTTGGCAGTAAGACGGGGTGAGTCCATTTATGTACGGGTCAGCTCGGGCCTGTAATATTATTCGTTATCGGTCCTTTTGCTCAATCTTGAGGTCCGGCTGATAGTGGAATGTTGTGAGCCTAGGTTTTGCAAATTTTTTTTTAGGCCTGGTGGTCCGTTTACGACTAATGGGTGGGCAATGGGCATGGACTTGAAAAATTGAAGATTCTGTTAGTATACGGGCCAGGCCTAGGATCGAAAGAGATCATTCATATCCATTTCTTATTGTAAAGCTGAGTTTTGGTTACTGAAGTATTATTAAGTTTGCGTCATCAGGTTATTGGTGATGCTCACTTGATTCTTGAACACATGCGATAGGAGAGAATGACCAAAAAGAAGAACCTTTTTGTCTTTTTAGACGTATCTATTGATGGAGATCCTGCTGAAAGAATGGTATTTGAGGTAATGATCCTTTTTTTCAGTTCATTGATTGAGATGACATTAGCATACAAGGCACTAAGTGGCAGGCCTTTGTTTTCTTCTGGAAGTTCCAATATAAGTTTATTTTGCCTTTTTTAATTGTGGACTACTCACTTAACTTACTATGCGATTGATGGGTTTTACAGCTGTTTTTTGATATTGTTCCCAAGACCGCTGAGAATTTTCGAGCACTATGTACAGGTAACTTTATGATATGTTTATAGCTTTGCTTTTAAACACTTGTTAATGTGGAAATTTCATTTTTAAATATGCAAATTTGGAGGACTATGCAATGAGTATGCCTCATCCTATTGATCTAGGAATTACTTGGAAATTTGAACATCAAGTACTTTGTATGTTCCTACCCCCATGGATGGATGAAACACCTTAAGGGGGGGTGTTTGATTTCCTATTTACTCGTGTAAATAGAGGTAAATAAATGTAAATAATTCATCATTATTCACAGCATGAAATGCAGCGCACTGCCCTTGTCACTTTCACACTTGATTGACTTGGTGGTGAAACTGAGGTGGAAATTTTTAAAAAAAGATGGGCCCACCGTGATGTATGTATCTGATCCATGCCGTCCATCCGTTGTAACGGCTCATTTTAGTGATGGAGCCCAACATTGAGGTACATCAAAAGCGCAAGTGGACCACATCACGAGAAACATGGGGAGTTAAATGGCTACCTTTGAAAATTTCTTGCGGGCCATAGAAGTTTTGTATCAAGCTGATATTTGTGTTCTCCCTCCATCCATGTCTGTGTGACCATATTAACAGGTTGGATCACAAATACACATCGCTGCTAGACCTACAGATGGTCTCCCTTTCAACGGTGGACATCTTTATCCCCCCTTTCCTGTTGTGTGGTCCATTTTAACTTATAATCTACCTAAATTTTTTAGTTCATACCCTAAAACGATATAATAAAATGGATGAACGGTGTTGATTAGACACATACATCATGATGGGACCCATGGATTTCATCCACGCATGCTTGTCGGTTTTTAAAAAAGGCTACCTGAAAATCAAGGTGCAATTGTGAGGAGGATTTGCTTTTTTTTTTTTTTTTTTGTCTTTTCAAACAGGATGAAATGATGATTATTACGTATTTACCACTATTTACGGTGGTAAATAGGAAAACAAACACCCCCTAAGAGTAGTTTTAGCATGGAGCACGTATGTTGTTGCACTAACATCTTATTTTGGTTCGCTCTTGTTTTGGAATGTTATTACCTAGTTCCTTTATGCCGGAAAATAGCTTATTTTTTATGGTTTGTTACTGAACATGCATTAGCATTTGCACTCTCTTCTTGTTGCTTATTGTAACTATGCGATAGTGAAGATTTTTGAACTCTGTGAAAGAGAATATATACTTAGCGAAAGAGAATATACATATGGTATAATGCAGCTGAAGATATGCAGGCTATGAAAAATGTTGCACTATCCTACAGATTCATGGAGATGTGGGTGAGTGTATGGAGATGGTGCTACCTCTCTTTCTATGCACGACCAAATTTCTCTATACTCAATTATAAAGTGGAAGTCAGGGAGCTTCTACTGATTTGAGGTGATGGGAGAGGCTAATCGTGGAGAATATGGGGTACTATGGCCTTAGTTGAACGAAGTAGGAGCAAACCATGGGCATTCATTTCCCACCCATTCCCCAGAGCCAAAAACAACCTCCACTAATGGCATTCCTTTGTCCTTTCCCAACGGCTGGGTTCTTGGGAGCCAAATGATCCTTATAATAGTCCTCCATTGAAAACTTCTGGCTTGATGTGACTTTAAGCTTAACACTCAATTCTCATGCATCCAGAGAAGAAAAATGGATTATCTCCCCTTTCGGTTCTCGTTTTGTCTTTCATGTTTCGAAATGCGATACCCTTTACCTGGTTTAAGATTTGTTTGTTGTCTTGGAAATGCATGGTTAGCAGTAAGAAGTCACCTTTCATCATCATATCAAACTACTTTGGTATGCTGAAAATAACATGTCATCATTAAAGAATGTTATACTGAAGCATCCTTCATTAAAATCTTAAGTCAATAAAAAAAATGCAATTATGATTCTTGAAGTCAATTTTGGTTTTTTTTTTTTTTTTTTTTGTTTTTTTTTTTTGTTTTGTTTAACTTTAGATGGTAAATCTAACTTAAATTTGGTTGATTAATTTCTTTTGCAGGTGAAAAGGGAACTGGATCGACGACGGGAAAGCCCCTACACTACAAGGGATCCATTTTTCACCGCATAATTAAAGGCTTTATGGCTCAGGTATGTTCTTTGAAGCTTTCCTCTTTACACAGAAGGTTGCTATTGTAGAAATTTGGTTGATATCTGTGCTATTGCACTAATGTTTTCTGGTCAGCATGAGTTAGAAGTGATGGCTTTTGTCTTTTAGTCAGCTATCCTTGTTTATGCTGTAGGATACAGGGCTGATGGTCACGACTGCTTTTCTTGTGTGATTTTAAGGTTGTATTTTACTATGTTGTCCATCCTCAGAATTTTACTAAGATTCACCCTACCCAAACGAGTTCTGTATGAATATTTTGCTCTCTGTTTATTAGTTTATTGACGAGTGGTGTTCATGTGGCAGGGTGGCGATTTCTCGAAGCGAGATGGTATGTATTTCCACGTCAAGCCTTCTATTTTCTTTTGGAAGCATTTGTTTATCTTTAGAATTGATTCAAATGCAGACTTCTTGCTAATTATGCTGAGATAATGTGGAAGGGCAGTGGGCACTTGAATTGTCTGTAGCATGTAACATCCAATAAGTGGGAATACTATATATATTGACATTTCATGAACATTGTCATAAACATTTTAGAATTAGTTTGATTGCACTTTTGATCCCCCCCCCCCCTAAAAAAGAAGAAGAAGAAGCTCGGTTCAAACTTGGTATCTGAATGTTTAAAGCTAAGGTTTTCTACCATGGAAACATGGGCTTGAACCTACCTTACATATCAAAGCAATGTGTTTCGTTAGTCTGGATCTTGCATAGTTTTCCTCAAATCAACGCATTCAATTACCTTATCTCTATAATTCAAAAGGACGGATTGTCAGATATTTCCAGTAGGATTAGAGCTGGGTGGTTGAACTGGAGACATGCCTTTGGAGCACAATGTGATTGCTTCATGCCATTGAAACATAAGGGATAATTGTATCATACATTAACATGTCCAGCTATGCTATATGTGGTAGTGTTTAGTAACTAAGGGGCAACATGAGCATGGGATGAGCGTTGCAGAGGTAATGATGTTGAAATAGATGTATGGAAAGACTGAGAATGATAGAATTAAAAATGTGAGCATCTATTTCGGCCTAACAGTAGCCCCTAATATAGTGTATACAAATACTGATTGACATGGCTTGACTAGGTGCTACCAAAGCCAGAAACTCGAGTGATAGCTCCAAAAACCTGAGTTCCTTTTGGATTTTCTTCTTGATTAAAGACAACTTTTGGATTATGTATGAAGTGCTGGAAAGGAGAATAAAGGGAAGACCTAAAAGCACTTGGCTTGGGATGGCGTCAGAAGGGTAGTAAAGTCTGGTACTTACTGAGGATGGGCTTTAGAAGGAATGTTTGGAAAAGATTCGTGAAAACTGGCCCAAATAGCTGGGTGCTATTGTTGTTGGTGGTGATGATGAGGAGTTAGCATGACTTGAACATCTTCTTCTTTAGAGAACTTGGAGATAAAGATGGCATTGCTTACCTCATTAGGGTGCGATAACTTAATGTAAGACATGGCATTCACAATGCAGTGTGATTATGGAAGTCCCTTACCAACCGGTACAATGAGAGTTGGGAAGTGTTTGTTCTAACGTAAAGTTCACTTAATTATTTGGCAATGCTTGCACCTCATCTGTATTTCTGACACTTGAGATGGTAGTATAACCATGGACATAACTTTGGGGTAGGTCCCATGTAAGCATGAATGTCATGTTTTATATTCTACTTCTACATGTAGATAAGTGCTAGAGGTTGCTGATGGTTGAGTGTGCAATGTTCTCTAGGGAAGTTGTAAGAGTCTAATTGGCACCACATGCACCATTTAGTTTGACTCGTGTTTTGTGAGCATTTTGATAGATTGTTTCCTATGCATATAGTTATGTGGAAGAGCCATTTTTCGTAGTATTGGTATCTTTACATGTGTTGTTGACTGGAGGTTATGGAAACACATATTGATATTGATGGTATTAGGTTGTACTAGGAAATGTATTGCTGATTGAGGGAAACATTGGCGAAATATGGAGAAAAGGTGGATTTTTTCGGTGAAACTTCAAGGGATGCTAAAATACACATTTACATGATTGGGAATTAAAAAAACTGCAAAAAAAAAATCACCATAATAAGTTTCCATATAATATGGGCCCAAAGCATGTGATGCAAGATATTCCATAGTGGTAATGGTTGTTGTAACGGTAACTGCCATTACCTTTACGACACGGGGCTGTGATGGCCGTTACGACTATTTGGGTCTCTCTTTCTCCGTTTTGTTTTTGTTTGTTTGTTTGTTTGTTTTTTTGTTTTTTTTAAAAAAAATAATAAAAAAAACCTGAAAAACTTGTATTAGCCCTGTAATGGACTGTTAGGGGTGGCATTATGGCCTTTACGGGGGGTGTAACAGGCCATTATGGGTCAATTTTTCCGTAACGGCCGTTACGACCCCATAACGTGTAATGGTTGCCACCGTACCTTTATGTAGCAGCCTTTACGGCCCGCAACAGCCGATATGGCACACCATTATGTGCGATAAAAAAAATTTCAGTGCCATAGCAACCGAAATGGTTCATGTCATACAAATGCAAGTAGCCAACAACAACTAAGACGTCCATCTTATCCATACGTGCATAAATTTTTTATTTGAAAGATATGCATGCATGCATGCATACATTCATCCATACATACACACTAACACATCCATCCATGCATACAAACATCCATCCATACATCCATGCATATGTCTATACATGAGAATCATGTGTAGGCATGGATTTGTAGTGAAATCCATGCAAAAAATTAGGAATAAAAATACATTAAAATTTTTGTTTTCCTACCTTTGGTGCCCCACCCCCTCTCAAATAAAGAAACTGTTTTTATTTTTCACCCTTTTTATTGATTTTCTGGGCTCTTTTTTTTTTTTTTTTGAAAGGTAACTTGTATTAAAAGAAGGAGAACAAAACAAAAGAAAGGAACTGCTGAGGGGGTAGATCCTTTAAGACTGAAGGAATGATAAATCTACATTGAGCCCATCCCTATGGGACACCCATTCAGCAATGAAACATTTAACATAGGAGGAGACTAAGTGGGGAGGCTTCGCTTCATTCTGAAAACACCTATTGTTTCTTTCTATCCAGACAGCCCACCAAACCGCCAAGATTGCCATCCGCCAGACCCGAGAAATGGGGTTGCCTAATCTGACACCATGCCAGGCCTTAAGGAGCATGTCCACCTCTCTAGGGAAGCATCCTTTATACACGGAGGTTTCCCCCTTTCCCCATATCGAGCTTTATTGGTAATGATATTGTCGCTATAAGGGAGCGATTAAAAAGGCCGTTGGGTGATTCACATATACCTTGGCAATAAATCGCCAAAATATCGGCCATACCAGGAAACATCGACATTTACGGGAGATTCGATAATATCACTGTATCTCGAACATTATGAAGGGCTACAATGTTTGACATTCAATTCAGGAGCTCTCAAAATCAAAAGTTTATTTGGGATTTTCTTGTATTTATATGGAATTTCTGGTTTGATCAAAAGAAAGCAAAGGTTGCATAACAGCAAAACTAATAAATCTTGGGGGTGTTCCCTTCTTTTAGGTCTTTTTCTTCCTTTCTTAACAAATTCTTTTATTCCTATAAGAAGAAGTTAACTTGGCTCCCTTAACCTTTTTGCCTTTATTTTCTATTTTGATGTACTTTTGAGTTTTCTATTGTTCATTTGTTTCCTTTTATGTTCATTCAATATAAACATTAGTTATTTTGCTAAAAAAAAGAGAGTTGCTCTTGATCTGAGCATGTGTTGCTAGTTTTCCTTCGAAAACATTGACTCGATTCAGCCCAGCATTTTGGGCTGGTGATTTTTGTGCTTCGGATCTTCAAGGTCTCAACTCCACAGCAATCCAGTGTTCAGGGCCACCCCAAATTCTGTCTTTGCCCTCATTTGGTGTACACTAATTCTTGATTGTGATACCTTGTAAAACATGCAACTCTATTGCCAGAATCCCGTCATTCCTTTCTTTAGAAATGCCCAAAATTACAGTGAAGAAGGACTTTCTCCATAAAAATTTTGTCTTTGTTTGAAGGGCCTCGTTTCTCTCAACCTCCCAACTCCCATAACTACTGCTATTTTGACAAACCCATAAAGCCGAATAGGCTAAGAAACTAGAAAGTAGTTCTTTAGCTGCCTTCCCATTTTACAATGCAAGACAACAATAGTGGTCAATTGTTTCCTCTTTATCCTTGCACATGAGGCAACACCGTGTCGTATTGTCATTTTACAATGCAAGTGGGGTCAACAGTTTTCCTTTTATCCTCGGTACGCTAAAAGCCTGGCATGGTGTTACCCTTAGTAAGCAAACAACTTTGGTATGGAGAATGGCCCTTCTGGCCGTCTGGTGGTTGGTGTGGGAAGAAAGGAATGGGAGGGTGTTTTAACGGCGTATCCAATTCGGTGGGGTCCACAGCGTCAAGAGTTCATTACTATATTATCGAGTGGGCCTCCAATGTGGTGCATTTAAAGGACTAATCTATTTTTGTACGGAGGGTAATTGTCTCGCAATCTCAGTGGGTTGATTCTCTCTTTGTAATCTCTTTCTCTTTTAATGCAAGTTGCTGTTATCATAAAAAAAAAACAGTTTTCCTTTTATCCTTGCGCATGAGGCAACACCATATCATTGTAACCCCCTCACAGTGGTAGTTTTAGACTGTTCCTTTCTATTATAACCTTTATGAGTATAATTGTTGAAAAAAGTTAGCATATTTATGGATATGGTTCACAGCGTGTTTGCATCCGATATTTGGGGAAAGTTTCTTTCTTTTTTCAGTGTCTTGTGGTCAACGCTGCGATCCATGGGATATCTCCCTGAAGCCTGACATGGGGGTAGAAGGGGAAACGTAGTAGTGGACTTTTGGCATATGACTATTGTGGTGGTCTTGCGGGAGGTCTTGTCTGAGCGCCATAACTGGACATTTTGTGGCAAGACTTGCAGTCCTGATAATGTATTTCTTAGAGCTAAATGCGTGTATCTGAATGGGAGAATGTCTTTAAGTTTAATGTATTGAATTAAGGGTTGTCTTAAGGGTCTTGTCTCTTTGTTGTATTTGGGATGATGCCTGCTTGTCCTCTTTCTCGGTTTTGATAAAATTGTGTGTTATCCTCTAGAAAAAATGTATGGATATGGTTTGGGACTATGGACTAATTGCTAAGTTCTGTTGGGTAAAGAGGGAACCTAAAACTAAAAGTCAAAGTAACTTTGTCGCAATGGTGTTTTTTTTTTTTTTTTTTTTTTTTTTTTTTTTGTATTCCCTAGATGAGAATCACTTTACATTAAATGCCCGTGTTTCCATTTTTCTCATTTGTTAACACAATTAACTACGAAAGTTTGTTTCATGTCATTTGGTTAGTAGGTTCATATTTGATACTTTGTAGGTTTGATAGTTAACGCATGTCCTATTGATGTTTGGAAATTGGAAGTGATATGGAATATTAAGATATTTGGTGAGTTAATAAACAAGTCCTGTGGTTGGCTTTGAATTTTGACAGCCTTTTTTCTTATTCATAAATTTGCAGGTACGGGCGGAGAGAGCATATATGGTGGGAAGTTTGCAGGTGAATATGGATTACTTTTTCATTTCTTTTGTGGAGGGCACTCATGTGGTTTGATCTTATTAGATAACATCTCTTGTAAGGGTCCAGTGGGAAGCTTGTGTAGGTCTTGGGAAGGATAGCCCATGCATGCTTCCTTTATTTTTGGTTCAGAAGGTCGATGTAAATGCACACCGTATATATTTTTTCATTTGTGTGCATGTTACTTGAGCTTTACGTCACGTGTCGAGGTAGGACACTGATCAGTCCATGGGGGATTCAAAATCTTGGTGATGTGGGTATGCTGTAGGTAACTCTTACACCGCATTTATTTGGGAAGTTACTGAAGGTGGGCTTTTTTAATGTTCATACTTTTGTATCATGTCCCCAGCAAGGTAATAGCTGCCATTGAGCATGTTTCCTTGCTGGAATTTCAAATTGCTCTCTTTCTTTCCTTCTTCGTCCTCTGTGTGGTACACAACCATGAGAGAACATACGCTCGTTGGAGATTCAGAGTCATATACCCCAACGGGTATCTATTGCAGGTTTGACATGATCCTGTCAAACCTGTGCCACATACTATGTACTTGCATGGCTTCCTTCACGTCCTTGCGGGTGTGCATTGATTTTGATTTCATTTGTATTTGCAGTCACATTGGTGTTTCTGTGCATGTCCCCTGCATGTGTAACTCTGCTTTCAATTGCGTGTGGTAGATTATTTGTAAATTTCAAGAGGTATTTTTATTTATACTTCTGTTGATTGAGGAGCATTAGATTGCTAATATGTTACATTTTTTTTTTTATTTTTTTATTCCAGATGAAAACTTTAAGCTACACCATGATGGACCTGGTCTCCTATCTATGGCAAATGCTGGTACTGATACGAATGGCTCTCAATTCTTTATTACCTTCAAGGCTGCACACCATCTTGACGGGTTGGTTCTTCCTTTGTGTTACTTTCTCTCATTACATGCACATTATTTACTTTGATGTCTTTTTAGTTGGGGAACATTCTGGTTGAATTGTTACATAATCTATGTCAGGATTCCACTATATCCATATTTCGACTTGTTTTTTTTGGTAGGTATCAATTTTGTTAATGAAATTGCCTGCCCTTCATGTTTGGTAGATGCAGAAGACATACAGATTTTCTTGTGGTTTGAACCTAGGCTGCTTCATTTTTTTGACAGGAAGCATGTTGTCTTTGGGAAGCTTCTGCAAGGACATGATACTCTGAAGAAGATGGAACGCGTGGATACTGATCAAGCAAGACCTGTTGTTCCGGTGAAAATTGTTAATTGTGGTGAACTTCCTGACAACAAAATTCATGGAGCAGTTGTGACGGAGAATGGTAATTGTATTTCACTGACACGAAATATCATTATAATCTTGTATTTTGGATTACTTACAATTTTGTTGAATATTGAGTTTTGTAGGTTTGCTAGAAGATACGTTTGTACTATCCTTTTCCTTTTTATGATTATTCCTGCATTTGGTTTTCTGCGAAAATACTCTCTGATTCTGTTATGTAACTAATTTGTAATGTGTGCAGATAAAAAGAAAGTAAACAAATCAAAAGCAAACAAGGATGTCTCTTCCGATGATGATAGTCGTGAAGTACGACGAAGGGGAAAGCATAAAAAACATTTGAAAGAGAGAAGAAAGAAAAAGAGAAGAAGATATTATACGTCTGAATCAGATAGCTCATCAGATACTGAAACTGAATCATCCGAGTCTGATACCGACTCTGATTCATATTCATCCTCATCATCTGATGTTAGTTCCTCAAGCGATGACAGGCGTAGAAGGAGAAAGAAATCCTCTAAGAGGGATAAGTATAGGCGTGGGAAAAGAAAAAGGGATAGACGCCGTGATAAAAGACGAAGGCGGCGTGATAAGCGATCAAGGCGCAAGTCAAAACGGTTAGTATATGTGTATTTTAAACTATTTAAGGCTGAATTATGTTCTCTATTTCACACCACACAATCATAGAGAAGACTGATATATTCCCGCATTTAAAAGCAATGCATGTTTCTTCCTGCCTTTAGTTTTCCCTGCAGGGATACTTTGATTGTATCCTCTCCCTCAAGGTTTAGAGATGGAGAACCATCCCGTTCTTATAACCCCACATTTAAGTTAATGCATGTTTCTTCCTGCTTCTATCTTTCCGAACTTCGATTGTATCCTCACCCACATGGTTTAGAGATGGAGCACCATCTCAATGAGCCATCAGCTTGAAATGTCTATTCGTGCCTTTTTAGGATAAGTGGAAATTATACTTTCTTAAATTTTCTTTATATATATATATATATATATATATATATATATATATATATATATATATATATCCCTTGACATCATACCTTCCTTTAGATGTGCAAGACAGTCCATGAACCTTTTTGGCAGGTGAACTGAAGAAGGGAAGAGAAAAATACAAATTTTTTGTGTTTCTTATACTTATTTCTTTTAAGTGCATATGGTTCTTCAAAATATTGAAAATATGCATTGCTTGTCATTACATTTTCAATTAGATATACATTTGTTTTTATTGCAATGAATGTTCAACATGTCTCATGTAAGATAAACTGCATATATGTATGGTGAATTAATTTGCATACTTAGAAATGGTATAAAAAACATGCACAAGCTTCCAGCTGTTAGCAAAGGACATTCCTTCTAGTAGGTGAGAAGACAAACAATGAACCATAAGTAGTTACGTGACTTGTTTTCATAAATACTTGAAATATCCATATTCCATACATATCTTTGCATTGCGAATGAGCAACTCTGTATCTTGATAGCTTTAGGAGCGTATAGTTAAATTGATTGCTATGATGTTTCTTTATATAAAGTGATGCAGGACAATTAACTACTTGCTCTAAAAGATCGAACTGATAGAGCATGGTGAATCAATCCCTTTATCTCATAAGCCGCCCCACATCCCATGAGTTCGGACCTCGGCTTAACCCTCTCGTGGGCCCCGCTTCACATGGGTTCCCCTTCACACTAGCCACCCGCTTCACATGGGTGGGGCCTGCCTCACATGAGCCACCCACCCTGATTGTGCCCCTGCAACCCACATGCCACCCCACTTGAGCCCGGCATGTAGTGAGGAGTCTCGAACACGAGACTTTCTGCTTTGATACCCACTTTAATGCAGGACAATTAATCACTTGCTCTAAAAGCTCGAACTGATAGAGCATGATGAATCAATCCCTTTATCTCAGAGCCCAAGCCCCACATCCCATGGTTTAGGAGCTTGGCCGAACCCCCTCGTGGGCCTCACTTCACATGGGTTCTGCTTCACACGAGCCACCCGCTTCACACGGGTGGGGCCTGTCTCACACGAGCCACCTGCCTCACACACTTCTCCCACCCTGAGGGTGCCTCTGCATCCCACAGGCTGCCCCACTCGAGCCCGGTGTGAAAATGCCCCTGCATTATAAAGCTTATCATGTAGTGCAAAAATCTATCCTTAACATTGATCTACTGGTATATTCATATTGGAAACTTTATGAATTAAATATTCAGGTAGAGTTGCCTTTTGTTCTTACTGGTGTATATCTATCCTTAGCTTTCTTCACCCTCGTTAGTCAATAAGTTGGCCAATTAAAATGCATGGGTTATGGAGTATCCCAATAAGCTCCAAGGTAGGTTTGTCTATGAAACATTGTGGACATTTATCACAGGGTAGATGAATATGTAATTGCTTTACAATTAAAATGCATGGGTTATGGAGTGTATCCCAATAAGCTCCAAGGTAGAGTTGTCTATGAAACATTGTGGACAGTTATCATAGGGTAGAGGAATATGTAATTGCTTTACACCTTTGGTACTATTTAGTCCTTTCGTGTACTCGCCATTTTTTCATTTTTCTAAATGCATCATGATAATGTGTTCTCTGTCCCTTTTCTGCTTGTGTAGGACGTCAGAGAGTGACAGTGATACTGAGAGCAAGAGTGCCAGTGAAAGTGGCTCTGAGGATGATGGTGCCAATACTCGAGGGCCAGCACGGAAGTCTAAAAGAAGCTCTTCTAAGATGTCTGGTATATGATGATCATGTCTTCAGCCTTCCTATGATTTGTTTCTCTTGGTTTGTCATGATTTTTTTTTTTTGTTGGATCTGCATTAAGGAAAAAAATGTTGATCGTTGATAATGGCACATGACTGTGATTCTTCCTTGTTAATGTAGTTTCCAGTGTAGATGCATCTTTGATAAGTCATTGTTTGCTTTGATCAATACCTGGTGTCTCTTGTTCACCACATGCAGACAGTTAGTGAGGTGGTAACCGGGTGAAATTCCAATACTATGTTTGGTCAAAATGAATTACCATTGTGTTCAACCACAGTAATTCATGTACCATTTACTTTGTGGTTTGACATAAATACTCCTAGTACTAGTGAACAATTCCTATGAGCAAGTTACCACTCGTTGTTTTTTTTTTACACGCACACCCACCCACAGACTCACGCCATAGTGGAATTTCACCATATATGGGTACTCGAACCCTTGACCGGGTGTTGAAACTCTTGTGAGCCTACCACCGGGGCAAGAGCAAGGACCCTACCATACATATTGGTTAAGTTACCATATATATTAGTGAAGTGCACACGCGACCATTAAACACACTTCAAAGTTTAAAGTTCCAACTAGCATAAAAAGCTACAGTCCACTCTCAGTTTGCAAAAGAAAGCTGGAATTGTCACTAGGAGGTGCTTTTGTTCTTTCATCTGTCAGCTGGTAGTTGGTCTAGTGAAAGTGGTTCTTGGTTTGAATGGAAGTGATTCAGGGAGTTCCTCTGTTTACTTGTTTCATGGCAAAGTGAGAGCCAACCATGTGTTTGGTTCGCAAGTGAAATTGTGATAACGTGATACTTTACCTCATGACAGCGGTTTATCTTTTTAACAATTCTCTGCTAAATAAATTCATTTCGCTGTTACCTTCTTTCTGCCAAATAGTTCTTATATGACACAATACTTGCAGTGAATCGGTTTGTCAGTTTTTTGACTCATGTGAATCTCATTGTCATCATGACCACTGCCTTGTCACAGCTATTAGGGGTTCGCCGACTCATGTAATTCGCCTGAATCACACTTTGGTATTCACCGCATGCAATGTGGGTCCTGTTTGTTTTCTTTTATACCTTTTGTTTTTCTTATGTTCTATTAGTGGATTTTTATGTGATTACTAATTCTTCAACAGCAAAGTGATCCCTTCACTGTTTCCACGCTATGTTTTTGTTTTCTTCTGTCATTTGGTTTCCTTAAAAACTGTATGTTAGAACTGTTTTATATGCAACTTGCAAGTAGTGTAACCAGTGATGAAAAAAACGTGGGTCAACACTTCTCCACTTAGTTGACTCAGTTCTTCATTGCATCTTGGAAGATCTTTAAAAGCTTGACCCTGTTTTACAAAATTTCAAAGACTCACCAAGTCAATCATTAACTAAATCGAGTATTCCTCTTTTTTTTTTTTTAAAAAAAAAAAAAAAAATTGTTTTAAGCAAAGTTGAAGGTTTTGACTGCTGGAAAATGAAATCTACTTTTTTTTTTTTTCTTTCTTTTCTTGTAAGTTTTCTAATTCAATTTCCATCAGGGTGTTGGGTTTCCTAACTTGAAGGCTCTTTTAAAAGTTCTCTTTGATTCGTTGCCTCACTCTCCTACTTCTCTTCAACCATGATCTATTTTGATCCTTTTTTCCTCACATATACACATATACATAGTTCAACACCTTATTCTTGGTGTATTTTCCCTTAAATTTTGAGACTGGCCAGTTTTGGAAGTTTTCTCTCTGTTCTATATTTTCTTGTGCATGTGTGTGGATGATATGCGTGGAATCTCTTGCAAAGCTGCTTGTCTGATAGGGTGCTTTGATATGATAAGTTTGAATTGATTATTTGTAAATGTGGTTCCTATTGTATCTAATTGCAGTCGAAGATCGGTCTCCTTTGGCTCTGGAGCAAGAAGCAGCTGTGGATAGGCAAAAGAACAGTGACACAATTGACAAGGTTGAACAAGAAGAGGGGGTGTCTCCAAGGGAAAATGGGGAGCTGCGGAGCAATGGGATCCAAACTGAAGCCAAGTCTGACAGAAGTGCAGATAGACAGCCTGATTTAGATGGCCATCCGAGCAAATCTAGGTCTTTCCATTCTTCTCCCACCTATTTGTTATTTATGCTTTGCCAATTCTTCCAGATTCGGTATTTTATTTCTACTTGATGAGCAGAAGCCAGAGCTTGAGTCCTAAAAGGACCATGAGCAAGAGCATGAGCATAAGCCCCAGGAGGAGTTTGAGCAAGAGTCTGAGTGTCAGCCCCAAAAGGAGCATGAGCAGGAGCCGCTCTCCTAGCCGCAGTAGAAGTCCTGTGCAGGTGCCACGACGGGGTAGTATTAGCCAAAGCCCCTCCAGAAAAAGCTCTAGCAGCAGAAGCCCAGTCAGAAGAAGCGTTAGTCGGAGCCCAGTACGGGCTCAACCAGGAAGAAGCGTTAGCAGAAGTCCAGTAAGAGCCCGGCCACGAAGAAGCGTTAGCAGAGGCTCGGTAAGGTCCCTGCCGCGAAGAAGCAACAGCCGAAGCCCGGTTAGGGCTCCGCCACGAAGAACATATAGCAGGAGCCCCATAAGGGCCTCTCGAAGAAGTTTAAGCAGAAGTCCGGTGAGGACCTCATCTAGAAGAAGCACAAGTAGGAGCCCTGTAAGGGCTCCATCACGAAGAAGCATCAGCAGGAGCCCTGTGAGGGGCTCATCACGACGAAGCATAAGCAGGAGTCCTGTCAGGGCCCCATCACGAAGAAGCATGAGCAGGAGCCCTGTGAGAGCCCCTAGCAGGAGTAATCGTCGTAGCTATTCAAAGAGTCCAGTGAGTCCCGTGCGTAAGGCACCTACACCCCGTGGGAGGAGCTTGTCCAGAAGCGCTTCACCAGATGGCTCACCCAAGCGCATCAGAAGGGGACGTGGTTTCAGTCAGCGGTACTCTTATGCTCGTCGGTACCGGACCCCATCTCCTGATCGTTCGCCTATAAGGTCACATCGTTATGGTGGAAGAAATGAACGTGACCGGTAAGCTGTCACCAATTTGAGTTCTTTATGGCTTCTACTTACATGTTAAGATAGACTACTGATTGAGCACTCATTGTTTTGCTTGACTAGATTCTCAAGTTACGGCCGCTATTCTGATCGCTCTCCTCCTAGGCGTTACAGGAGCCCACCTAGAGGCAGAACTCCTCCAAGGTTCTCATACATTTGACTCGTCATTTTTACATTTTGACATTCAGAAACTGCATATCCACCATTATTTCGAGAAAATAGAAATGTCTGACCTTGACAACGACCCTATGACCGTGATGAATTATAGTCCTGATTTGTCCAGTTGATGCAAGTGGTGGGGGTCTAGTCTTCAGCATCCAGATTCCAGACCATATCTAGTGGACCCACCAAGAATGGTGGATGGCTCGAAAATCTTCCAGATTGGAAGGATCACAGGCAATCCAATCTTTTGCCCCTTTTGGATTATTTCTGTATATTTTTAACAGAATTTCTAGGCAACTGGTTGAAAGGTTAGGAATTTAGGATCTTCCAAACTGAGAGGTTTCTGGACATCCCCAACGGCAGGGCCGATTGGATCAGTGCCATGGATGCCCCAATCATTCACCCACATATACTGTGGGAGCATCAAGAGCCCTGTAAATCCTCATTAAGTACCGTAGAAGTTCTCATGTTTGAAGAGACAGGTCTTGACCTTTTGTGTGTTTGGTGATTTCATGTATTATGCTTGTGGAAAGGATCCTAGCATTTCATCACTAGTTTATTTGTCCATCCTTTTTCTTTCATGGAATTGCAGGGGATGTTTCCCCTTTTGACACAAACAGTAGGTAGAATTTGCAATTGGAAAACACTGCTTAGCCTGCATCTGGATACCTAAGTGAGTTAGAATGTGGTGTGAATATGTATACTAAACCCTTGCATTCGTAAACCCTGATCTTTCAAGTTCTAACTTCTAAGTTAAATAATTGCAAATGCTAATTGAACCTCAATTCAATAGTGCATCCAACTGCCCCCTCAGTTTGCTGGGAACTATAATTGGACTTGTGGCATAATGGTCTGGCAGTCCCAGCCCATTTGTTTGGTGTGCCAACAGCGGATTGAGCGCTGCCCAAGAATCTGACTGATTGAAGGCCTCTGAGAAAGAAAATCAGCAGTGGTGCATTCAACTCACCATTCAACAGGAATGTCTGCTTTCCAGACTGCCAGGAATGGCTTATCCTTGTGTTTTTTGGCCCTTGGTATAGTCTACATTGAAGCCACCATGTGAACCTCAGTGTCGGCTCTATGACTTTTTGTTCTTGGCAAGTGGGAATTTAGCTTTTCCTGCCTGTGCATGTGAAGCTTCTCCCTCCAACATCATTTTTTGTTATATATAAAATATAACTCTTTTACTTTTGAGAAAGAAGCTTACTTCTAGTTGCTTCAGTCTTTGAAAAGATCTGCCAGTTATATATATATATATATATATATATATATATATATATATATATATATATATATATATATATATATATATATATACACGGAAATGCTCACCTGCGAACCAGTTCGTACCTACTACGTACGAACTTTTTTGAGAACCCATCATACGTTATGTGGATCCAAAATCTGAACCGTTCATGTGAAGCAGCACCTTGTGAAACCCCCCGGACCCAAGTTTTACTTTGATCTAAAACTTTGATGGGCCATACAAAATGAAAACAGTTTCCTCCCTTGATTTTCATTTCTCTTTGCTATGGCCCACTAGAATTTTAGATTGGGGTGAAAATTTGTCACATAGGGTTTCATGGGATTCCGCATCACATGGACCATTCAGATTAGACACCCATGGCACGTGTGCAAAGGTGCGCACGTGCGTAGATGCGCAGGGGAGCATGACTATATATATATATATATATATATATATATCGATAATACCGTTGAGCTTACATTGTGTGGAAACTGAGAGTTTGGGTTCACAACTGATCTTTTCCTTTGATTGGAGAGGTACTTTGGTAGATTTAAACCATCATTCCACCTGTCTTACTTCCTAACGCTTGAAAAGCAGGGTTTAATGGTTTAATCTGTCGATAATACCGTTGAGCTTACATTGTGTGGAAACTGAGAGTTTGGGTTCACAACTGATCTTTTCCTTTGATTGGAGAGGTACTTTGGTAGATTTAAACCATCATTCCACCTGTCTTACTTCTCAAGGCTTGAAAAGCAGGGTTTAGTGGTTTAATCTGAATATGGTAAAACCCCACTCAGATACGAGATGTCTGGATTTCCCAGATCTGAGATGAAAGAAATGAACATCTCATTATTTGTCAGATTATTGGGTCAGCCCGGCCCAACCCATCGATAGCACTACCACCACTGTTGCCTCTGCCACTTGAATAGTGACTTCATCTGTCCAAATCTGCTGAAAAAGGGCTGTCATGGCGAGGTCATCTCCTTCTGTGTAGTGCATGCTTTTCTGCTCTCTTCATGTACTGGTTTCTTTTTCCTAATTTTAATGACATTGTGTTCTGTACTTGTGATTTTTCCCCTGTTAACTTATATGGAGCTCCTTTTTCTTGTGATAACGGCGTGCCCCGTCTTTTGTTTTTGGTGATGAGTGGGATTGTCCTCCCTCCATTTGCAAGTGAGATAACCAGCAAATCTTCCCATTCTCATCTCACTTGCAGTATTCGGCGGAAAACATGGGAAACTGGAATCCAATTCAGTGTTATATTATATACGTATGTATAGATGTTGACTAAACTTAAAGGAACTCCAAAAACAAAGTTTCAAATTTTTTGTTTAAATCTCATTTGAATGGTTATTGTTTATCACATTCTGTTAAGCACAGTTCCCCCCAAAAACTCTATGTGCAGGTACAGAAGCAGGAGGAGCCGAAGCCGAAGTGTGTCCCGCAGCCCAGTTGGCTACCGTGGTCGTGCAAAAGCGTACAGCCGCAGCCCAGTACGCAGCCGTTCCCCAGACAGGAGGAGCCTGCGGGATGCAAGCCGCAGCGAGAAGCGAAGGTCTCTGTCCCGGAGCAGGAGCCCGTCACATTCGAGGTCTTCGCCTGACACGCCGTCTCCGAAGCGTGCAAACAAGGAGGATAAGTCTAGGTCACCGTCGAGCAGCAGTCCACCTGGAAACAAGGGCTTGGTTTCTTATGGAGATGGGTCTCCTGATTCTGGCCAGAAGTAGGAAAAGGTAAGAGTCTCCCCTTTTTTCAAAAATGAACTTGGGATCTAAATACCATATGGGAAGTATTATGGGCAGAGGTGTTGTCTGTAGGAGGTTGCATCTTTTTAAAGAGATTTTGGTTGGTGGCTTTTGGATGGTTTAGATTAAAAATGGCATGTCTAATGATTTTTAGATGATTGGTAATATCAGATTCTATTGATATATATATATTTTGTGGATGCTTTTAAAATGCCCTCCAGCTCTGGATGATGTTGGGGTTTATAGTACAAGAAGGCTGGTCACGTCCTAGCTGTCACACATGTGAGGGATCTGGCAGTTCATTTCGGAGTGCCCAGCTACATCCTGAAAATCGGACGGTCTGTTATGCAGGCGTGGTGAATGTGGAATGTTGGTCAATTGCTTATAAGAATACATTTCTTGTAATGAGCAGGCCAGAATGTTATTTGGGCGAGGTGAGACAGTGGGTCGTGTGATTTATTGGTAGATGTTCCATGTATGGTTGATGCACTGTGATGTTTCATATACTGTTGTATGCAACCCAACATTGGTAGCCAGCTGGGGACTGCTTGATGCACCAGATGCTGATTTGTTTTAGGACATTCTCTTCAATCTCCAGATGATGCTTTTATTTAGGTTTCTCTCTCTCTCTCTCTCTCTCTCTCTCTCTCTCTCTCTCAATCTCCAGATGATGCTTTCTTTTAGGGCTTGGATCGCCTCAATCTCCAGATGCTGCTGGACTGAATCGTAGGTCTTTTACCGTCTGTTATCTCTGTTGCTATTGTTTTCTGACCTTTGAAAGGTGGATTTCACTCAGGTTTGCTAGAATATGTCCCGACATATCGAAAGACAACAAATAAGATCTCAGTTGGATTATTTCATCCCTTGGATAATTTGGCCCTTTTGCTATCAGCGTGAACTGTTCATCAGCCACAAACCTGGATTGGCCAAGTGTGTGGGCTGATGCAGCCAGGCTGGAGTCCAGATATGCCCAACCCTGAACCATTCGTTGGTCAGATTGGACATGATCGTGATCTAAACCGTTGATCTACTGTGCTCAACCATGGGTACCCAGACGAAAGTGTCCGATATAAATTAGGGTCGGTAAGGCTCCTGTACATTTATCTGCCATAGATTTCCTTGGCCTCGCCATCTATTGTGCTTTCCATCATATACTGTTTCCATGTTTTGGAGTGCTCCAACATGGGTTCGGATCCTCTACCGTACAGGTTTTCTGTGGCCTCGTTATCAATGGTGGCTATTCAACCCTGAGTGATAAGCGGGCTTGAATTACTGCCTGTGCCCCGTTTCTCCTCTGTTCTGATATACCAGCCCATTCCTTGCGAAGGTCCGAAATCCTGATGGGTCGAGTTCTCATGCATGGATATTTTCAGTCATCATCTTGGGCCTACCAGTCTTTGTTTTGCGGGTCATTGGTACTTTTCTTTTTATGTTTTAAAAACCAACCTGATACGCAGGCTGGCTTATTTTTGGGGTCAGGGCATACCTGGTGTCCTCATGTGTGCCGCTCATGTAATTGTTAACCCCTCGTTTATTCATTTCCTGAGCAGGACCTGAAAATTACATTTGATCAAATTATCTTGACGTTTCAATTGGTGGCCGTAGAATGAAGGTTTGTGTACCGGTGTTACCTGCTGCGTTGACAATGGGTCCAACGGTTTGATTGTTTCCCACATGTATGGTGTGGATAGTGAACGGTCGAGTCCTGTGCTAGATACACGTTCGGTAGTTAAAATAGGAAGGAATTGCCTAAAGATTGCAACAAGCTGGACGAACAATGCCCGACTCTTCTTCTGTTGGCTGTGGATTTTCGATCTTAAGGTCCGGTCCATCGATAATGAGGTCCGTCACGTTAACGTTCGGGATACTCCACCAGTGATTGGCAGGTTTACAGACCTACGCCCAATGACACCATCCTTCAAGGGGCTCGAGTCACAATGACAAATCACATCCAATGCACACAGTTGGCAAATACGGGCATAATACTACACGTTCTATACACGTATTATACTGCTATTCACTGTTCTTTTCTACAAGAACGGTAAAACTGCAACCTTTTTTCTACAAAAACCGTAAATGGGCTGGGCTTGGGATGGGTCAAGGTTGATCTAAGCCCATCTTAGTGTATCCATAGTGTTTATTTAACATCTAATCTGTTGATGAGGTTACATAAGACTGGATGAAGGAAAACAAAAAATAAATATCAGCTTGATCCAAAACTTTGTGGCCCATTAATGGTAAATCACCACTATTTCTTATGGTATGGTCCACCTGATAATTGGATCTGTGTCATTATTGAACTGATACCCTAAAATGACCTGAAAAAACGGATGGACGGTGTGGATACATAATACATACATCAAGGTGGGCCCCACGATAAGGGCCTCACGGTCTTGGGTGAGGCCGCGTCTCACTCAATCCGCTCTCCACCAGGATCCAACTAAAGACGGACGGTCCTGTCAGGGGCTCTGTGGGGCCTACAGTGTTATATTGATTTCATCCAAGCCGTCCATCCATTTTGAAAGATCATTTTGGAACGTAAACTCAATAAAGAGGCAGGTTGAAGGCTCGAGTGGACCACACCACAGGAAGCAGTGATGACAATGAACCTCACCGTTGAAATCTTCTTAGGACCCACCGTATTGCTTATTTACCATCCGAGCTGTTCATAAGGTCACATAGAACTAAATGAAGGCAAAAAATAAATATAAGCTTTTATTTCAGCTTGATCCAAAACTTCTATGGTCACTAGAGGTTTGTAGCCGAAGGTATTCGATCCTCATTGTTTCCTGTGCGGTGGTCCACTTGAGCTTTCAATCTTACTCAATTTTTTAGCTTATCACCTAAAATAATTTGTCAAAATGGATAGTGTGAATAAAACACATACATCAGGGTGGGCTCACATAGACCGTACATCTCTAGCTACCCCCACCATGATCTGTCAAAATGGATAGACAGTGAGGGTAAAACAAATACATCACGGTGGGCCCACACAGACCGTACATCTCTAGCTAGGTCCTGGTGGGGGTAGTACCCAATCAGGCTCGCTAGTGTACGGCCTAAACATTTTCGGGTGGGCTTGGGCATATGTCATTTATCCAAGACCAGCCCACCCAAACCGGCTTATTGACCTCATCATCCTTCAAATGCCCAAACTCGGTCAGGCCCAACCATTTTTTTCCTGGCGGAGGATGGGACTTGCTATACTGGGCCCCACCTTATGAACCGCCCGAACCTCGCACATGCGTGCCACTTTTGGTCCGTGTGCAAAGTTAGTACGGAAACAGCACGTGCGAGAGGGCTGTTAGTTGGCACGTGCCAATTGTATCATTCTCGTGCTGCCGAGTATAAATACAACATTTCAGCTCTACTCTGCTTGCATTTTCAGGTCTTATTCAACCGCGAGAGAAGGAGAGATAGAGAGAGACGATTCAATTCCTTTGGGGAGCGACCTGAGAAGATGTGGAGAAGGGTTTCATCTCATCTCCAAACACTAGCTTCATGCCGATCTGCCGCTTTTAACCTCCGTCGCCAATCCAATGGCGGATATTCCTCCAGGATCCGTGCCTTCGCCTCCTCGTCTTCGCCGTTCCAGAAGACAACCCCTCTCTTCTCCAATCATGCCAGCAGTGATGCCGGTAAGCCTCTTCAAATCCCCAGTTCCAGATGTTTTCTGGCCTCCTTTTTTGCGTTATAGGGTTTCCGTTCCATTGGATCTGCATGGGTTGGATTGTAATTCGCTGATGAATTTGTGGGCAGATAATATTCTGTCCCAGGGAAAGAAGAGAGTCGAAGACGTAATGCCGATCGCAACCGGACATGAACGGGAGGAGCTTGAAGCTGAACTTGAGGTATGTATATTCTAATCTCAAAGATAAAATGTTGTTGAAATGCTTAATAATTAAATGGTTATTACCGTTTCGCCATTTGATTCTTTTTCTAGGGGAAGAAGCCGTTTGACATGGATACCCCAGTTGGTCCATTCGGCACGAAGGTTAGTGTGACATAGAACCTAATTTTGTATGTAGTAGGCGTTCAATGAAATGAGAATCATCATTAGGAATTTTACTTCTATCAGTAGTTTCATATCCTATACTTTGTTCCTACTTTTCTTCCTGGCACTGGATGGTGGTTGAAGTTATATTTTGAAATTTGAAATGCCTCAAATACTTATTAATTATTGGTATGCCGTGGAAATGGATTTCTATGCTATTGTAACTGATTTCTGCTTGCACACGTAAAAAAAAAAGATTTCTGCTTGCTTGTTGTTCAAAACTGCATTTGGAATGTAATGTTGGATTGAATGGAAGTGATTAGTTCAATTAAGTGGAAATGACCCTATTTTAGTTAGTTTACTTATAGAGTTCATATTGAGGGACTGGGCGCCAAACTGTAATTATGTGACTGTTGAGCCGGGCTCATTAGGAATGTAATTGCAATTTTGAGGGCTACTTCTTAATTATAATGTTTTGGACAGTTCACTTGTTGCACTAGTTATCACAATTTGATTCAATAGTGCATCCAAACAAAGCCTAAGATGTTGGCTGTTTCACTGTAGTTTAAAATTTTTCGAGTTTGTTAGTCAAAGACTTCTAATATATGAAGTGCACTTTTGAGTCATGAGGCTTCCTTTTGTCCAGATACCATACATAAAAGTTCCAAATTTTATTTCATGATGTGCACAATTGCACATGGAGGCCTTGAGTTTCCAAGGTGATTAAGGAGTAATAAAAAAAATGATCTGTTGATTAAGACATACTGCACCAAAAAGAAAAGAAAAAAGAAGGAAAAGGAAGAAGACACACTGTTGTCTTTGTGACTGTGTGAGGTGGTGTCATGATAGTATTTCGTGTTTGCATTTTAGGTACGTGCCGATTGTTGTTGACCTGCGGTCTATGTATTGGTTTAGAATTCAATAAACTATGGTCATCATTTCTTTAATTTATCATTTTTTAAGGTAACAATTTATATTAAACAAAACAAAGAGAAGCTACTGCCCTGTTGAATGTAGTCAATGCTGCAGTGCGTTGTGATTTCTTTTTGTTCATGGAGAGTTTCTGATTTGATTGAGTAGGTCTGGGCCCTATCTAGCAATCCATTGATGTTTTCTCCCGGTCAAGAGAGATGCCAATGAGGACATGGATTATTTAGCAAAATCTGGAGTGGCCATGGATGAGCTTCTTATTTGCGACAGGAGTTCAGCATCCTTTTCTGGCTATTGTTTTGCAGATTCAATGTTTTGCTTGCATGCTGTTGACGTGTTATATGTTTTCACTTGTGCTTTTCCTTCTGGGGCCTTTTTAGGTTGTCATTGCTTGTATTTGTTTATGTAGTTTTTTGTTTCTCTTGTTCTTAATAAAAATCTGTATGCTCATAAAAAAGAAGTGTTTTGCAGACCTACCAATACAAACAAGAATAACTAAGTACATAGAAGGGACTTGACTTGACTTGCACTTGAAAACTTGAGCGTTGTTACTGATAAATAAAAAAGCTTGAGCGTGATAACTGGTTTTCTCCTCAACAAGGTATTAACAAACGGTTACATAATGGCATTATGAAAAAAATGGGGCGTAACAGCTTTGTAACTGATGCAGTTAAAAAAATTAAAATAAAAAAGGTTGTTATGGCCCGTATTGTAATGGGACGTCCATTGTTTCTGTTATTGAATGCCTTGCTTCGCACTCGTCTTATTCCTAAGAGCTCTCTTTTTCTGAATGTTCACTTTTTGATAAAAAAAAATGCCTCAAAACATCGAATAATTTTACCTAAGTTATCAAATTTGACATGGTCAGCCTCACAAAAGATAATTGTGTCATTAGCAATTTGGAGATGTGGGATATGGAAGGCCACGTTTTCCAATCGCTATCCATTTCTCTACCATAACCAACATTCTATTGAGCACAACCACTACCTCCTTGAATAGGAATGGATATAAAGGATCCCATCGACAAAGTTCGGTTGCTTCCTGAGGAATGTTCAGATATCTGTTAGTTAACACTGAGAAATACGTTGAGCTCATGCATGCCTTTATCCAATTTCACCTTCTTTGTCCAAAGCCCATTCTACACAACATATAATTCACTAAGCACGAATCGACATAGTTGTATGCCTTTTCCATATCCAACTTGCAACAACTAGGTTTTGTGGATCCATATTTTGAATCAATACATTTATGTGCTATTAGTCCCCTTGAGAATCTGACTCCCAAACACAAAGTGATATAATCTGGAATCAATGAGGTCTTGATACTGGAATCACAAGAATGGATGAGAACTCACTTAGAAGAATGGAGTAGAGCGGAACAAACTTAATTGAATAGAAACTTGGAAATTGTGGAATGCCTTACATCCTAAACCACCCCTGTTTTATTGACTGTAAAAGACATCCCCAATGAATCTTTAACTAAGATACCTCAACTATTAGATTAATTTCAAATCAATCTCTGAATCTTTAGCTAAGATCCTTCAACTATTAGATTAATTTTAAATCAATCTAATCTGTCTAAAATAACACAACCCACTTAAAGAAAAAAGATTTGGCCCTAAAAATAGTAAAAGCAAATCTACCAAATAATCCTCAAAATGTTCAGACAATAAATTAACCATATCTTCAAAATCAGCCCCTTATGTTCCAAAAATAGTAAATGTAGTCCCTGACATTTAGCCACCAAAACTAAGCAACAAACAACCCACAAGTCATTACATGTCAGGCCCTACGGTGAGCCTTGGGCCCACATCACAAATATACCTTTGTTCTTTGAGGTCACCCCTCCCAACACATTACAGTGTCTTGTAGTTAGAATTTTGGCCAACATTTTGTACGGACCAATTAGGCTTATGAGCCTATAGTCCTTAAGATTTTCAGCCCCTTCTTTGGCAGTAAAGCTATAAAAAATCACTTTTGGCCTTGGACAATTTCACTCTCTTGTGAAATTTTGTAACGAAGGCAATCGAAATCACTCCTAGAAGACTTGCAAAATTGAATTGGGAATTTGTTAGGACTTGAAGGTAGACTATCAATACTCTTACATCTTCTTGTCCGAGCAATGCCGTTAAGGATATATGTATTTCATTTTCCTTCTCTTGGTCAAATTGCCCTCAATCTTTGCCTCCATTTAAATTCTTCCTCCTTTACTTTCCGAATTCCTGTTTTAATTGTCGTCGTCTTCACCTATCCTCTTTAGAAATAGGACCTGCCTCCTCGTCTATTTCTTGAGTAGCTTCCAAAATGCTAGCCTCTGCCTCTTTCAATTAGCCAAAACAGCCCTCGTCATGTTTGATTTTTTTGATGGTTTTTTACTTCGTCATTTCTCTTTGCAAAATTTTTGCTGCTCGTCGATGGAGTGCGTTGGTTTCACCAAGAGTAGCAATATTCTTATGGCTTGTGAGCAGGTAGAGAGTTCTGGGGGTCGATAAGTTGCGATGATGTGGCATGGTCCTCTCTTACTGGTGTATTATGTGCAAAGTGGATGAGGAAACTAGTTCTCATTTGTTTCTTCATTGCTTTGTAACGTCCTCTGCTTGGACCTTTTTTTTGCAAAGTTTAAGATGTCTTGGTCCAAGAATGTCTTTACAAGAGGAATTCCTGTGTTGGAGTCCTGTTGGGAACTTCAGAATATTGCGTGTTTAGGTCAAGTTGTTCCCTCATGAAGGCCAATACGTATAGGTAACGGCCTTGACTGTTACGTAATACAAGGGTGAAGCAGGACAGTTGATTTTTTGGGACTGTATCGGCCGTTACAGGGGCCGTAATGGCCGTTATGGGGCATAACGACCGTTACCTTGTAACGGTAGAAAAATGACTTCTTTTTTCTATGTAAATCTATTTTGTCTTCATTTTATCACTTTTCTCATTCCAAAAACTTTCCTACATCGTTCTACAACAGATTTCAACCATTCGTAATTATAATTTTTAGTATTAAAATAGCAGATTAAAGCAATATGGGCCAATAGAAGCTTCGGGGGCCATTTATAAAAAAGAAGTATATATATATATATAATATATATATATATATATATATATATATATATATATATATATATATATTCGAATTCTAATTTCAATGCTTGATTGTAATGTGTAAACATTAGAGTCACATAATCATGTTCATAAATTCATCAGACAACCCAATACAACACTCACTAAAGAGTGGACTGTTACGCTACCATTAACATGTTTAAAAATAAAAAATGAATATAGATTTGTAATATTCATATTATTCTAGTTTTTCTAAATAATTTTTCAAATTTTTTTGGGCAAATTTTTTTGAACTGTTACGGGGGTCGTAAAGGTCGTTATGCCCCTGCATCGGCCATTACTACCGATACCCATATCGGTAACGGCGATGACCGTTACGACCACCATTACCGGTACGAAATACCTTGGTTCAGGTGAAAAAGGAACATTATGCGGAACATTGTGCCTTTTGGCATTTGTTGGGAACTTTGGAAATAGAGGAACAATAGAATCTTCAAGGAAGCCTAGTTGTCCACAGAATCTCTAATAGAGAAAATCAGTGGGTCTATCCTTGAATCGATGTTGGTGTCTCTAATCCTTGATCGAGAAAATCGGGGGGTCTATCCTTGAATGGATGTTGGTGTCTCTAACTTTTGGTGGGAAGTCTGTGAAGGAATTAGAGTCCAATGGGGGCCCATCTTGCTAGGCTAGGGATGGTATTTCCTGTTTTGATTAAATCATTTGTTTAATTAGAGGAGCCCTGCTAGAGTTTTCAAAACACAATGTAATTAAATTTTTTGTAAAAATTCTAAAATTTAGTTAATCCTAATTCTATGGATCCCTATCTAGATATCATTATGAAAAAACAAAAAACAAAAAACAAAGAGCTAGGGATTTACCTGTAGATTGTTGTTGTTCAAAACTGTGAAAATTGCCTATGTTCCTTCAATCGAGGGGTTCTTTCCTAGGTCTAGCTTAGATGAGGAGAGAGAGCCAACACGCTACCTCCCTGGAGCAGGGTTAGGACAATGCATAAGAGTTGATCATAGCGGACTCACATGTGAACGTGTTGGATGAGGAGAGGAGGGAGGTCTCTCTCTCTCTCTCTCTCCTTTTCTCTCTTCACTTTCTCACTTTTCTTCTCTCTACAATGGTTATGCCCAAGGGGTATGGACATCCAAGGCTCTCTCTCCAAATCCCTCCAGTATAGGATCTATATATAAGGAGGAATTATAGTTATAGGGAGAGAACAATATGGTGCTTCACCACCTTACAAACTTTAGTATGCTCGATTACATCGAAAGTTTGTAATCCCACCTAACAATGTATCTAGATTGACCCAATCCGTCCACTTATCATGGTCATCCACCCTTGATCCTATACCCATGCAAAGAAAGTGGTGGACCACAAGATCTCAACTGTTGGGATTACCATCAAGTGTGATCGAAACCATTTAAAACAAAATATCAACTGTTAAAACATTTGTAAAAAACCATTTAAAACCATTTAGAATGTTAACGCTAGTGAAAAACCACTTGATGGATGGTCCAATTCACCATATCTCAGCCATAAGAGTGTTCTTAGGTGACTAGTGGATCCCTTATACGATCATATGGATCTTAGCTGTATTCTAATGCATGAACTAGACAGCACCCTCATATGTGCCACTGCAATTGACTTCGTAAGGCGGGTTAAACATTTTATCAGGAATTTGAATTCCCTATTTGTCCTTAGGTTTAAAGATTAGTCAAAGCCTACATGCACAAGTCAATCTAGATGAGGCATGATCGGTTTTCTGATCTCCAATCTAGAGTCTTGAAATGATCCTCCAATGCAAATACCCAATGGATTTAATTAAATGATTCCATATCCATGAATACTAACACTCGTATGTGGGGTAGGGCAAAGACATTGACTCGTTGTTTAATCTGATGGTAGAGACCTTCCATTTTGATTCGCAATCAGTTCCCTCATACAGGATGGCTATCTGAATAACCACAGGTTTGTCCTAAGACTTGTTTAGGTGGTCATGGAACAAGGTACTGAGATCCATGGAACGCAACTCTCCCCTTGACTAGTGTCTAGATGTTCCCAAACTCAAGTTCCCAAGGAAACTAGAGGAAATTCCTTTAACCTATATACATGTATGATTAAGATATACACACACATTCATGGCATTAATAGCACGTTCACACAGGACCCATGGTCATCATGATCCGCAGCCAAGATCATCAATCCAATGGTTAAGATCATTGCATTGGCTTTTCAAGGCACACAACTACAACAAGTCTCCTCACCCCTTTCCTAGTGTTTGTATGCCTTCTTTTTTCTCCTTTTTTTTCTCCTCCCATATATTTTTTTTTTGCATTGCGTTTCATTTAAATATTCAGATCCTTTCTTGATAATACATTTGAAGTTGCTTGCTAAAAAAAAGAAAAGGCGTAGTAAGTCAACTGCCCAACCACCCACATCGAGTTAAGACTAGCAATCTTTACTTCAGAGATGAAATCATCCTCTTCCAGCCACATGAATTCATAATGGAAGTGAACGAGTCCCTAGGAATCCTCATGAGCTTCCACATGAATGGGCAATGATCGAACACTGAACAAGGCAGCACTTTTTAAAACCACATTAGGAACAATCAGCGGAAATTAAGAATCTATCAATCATCATCACAGGCATCTCCTGGTTATTAGACGATGCCAATTTAGCTCTTCTCATCTGCAAATCAGTAAGATCATGTTTATCCACCTAGTTAGAAAAATCCTGCATACTCATGGTAATATGACTACCATTTGAGTTCTCGTAGAGATCCGATAAAATTAAAGTCACCTGCCACATGAATTCACCTGCCACACATTGAGGATTCCTCCACATACTTCATCGAGCTCCACCGAAACTCTGTTCTCAACCGCAGGTAGTTTGGACCATAAACTGCTGTGAAACCCATCTAATGCCACATGAATTCACCTGCCACACATTGAGGATTCCTCCACATACTTCATCGAGCTCCACCCAAACTCTTTTCTCAACCCCAGGTAGTTCGTATCCAATATTCTGGAAGCGCACTGAAACAGAGAAGGATCCTGTCTGCCAATCTTTAGTAACTTTCATTTTCTGTAACTATCCACAAAATCCTAGGTAACAAATAACAAATACATGTTCTTTCTTGCAATGCATCTTTCATGACTATATTTTCACGCATCTATCCTATCCTGAACAACTGATATTCACCTATGACCTTTACCTTAGTCAACTAAGTATCATCGTTGTTGTTAAAAATCTTACTAGTTGTGCTTTGGTTCAAATCTTACGGGAAGCAATTTGAATCTTACTAGTCATGTTCGAACCAATTTAATCTTATGATTTTGGGGTGGATGCTGATTCTGATATTATAAGGTAACTTTTGAATCCTATGATTCGACAAAAATAACGATCATATTTCTTACCTGGTAAAAAAAAAAGAGAAAAGTTCTTCGCCAGATCATGACCTATAACATTGGTTTTTATTGTCTTTTTACAGTTGCTCTTGTTTTCTAAATTTATTTGGGGTCTTTGAAGTCCTGCGAACTTCTCTCCCACTAAAGGTGTCAACAAGTATGCTTCGTGTTGGGCCAGACCCCATTATGCATGACATTAGCACAGGCCAGGGCCTGTTATGGGCCTACTATCTCAGGCTCTGCGAACGTGCTTGATAAACATAATAGGCCTGAGCTCGAGGTCGATTAAGCCTAATAGCCTGGACATCATTCCAGATTAATAAAAAGGATGATTGTGGTTTTTCTTAATAACAATATTTATTTATAATTTTATATTTAGGTTTGACATTCTGAATATTGGGATGGCCATGCCTAGGTACAAGCTTAGACCTAGGGCCTAAGCTCGATACCAAATTATTGATAGGGCCTGATGTAGTGCTGTCATTGTGCCTGGCACTGGGTCTGGGCCTAGCAAACTCAACTTTGAGTTGGCCTGGCTGGATCAGTTTGAAATCTGTGCTGAAGACAACCATGGCCCGGTCCGCTGGCAGGCCCGGTCACTTGACTGCCCTAGCCTGATGGGCCTCAAACACTTAGTTGAGCTCAAGCCCGACCCGATTGCTAATAAGGTTTGAACTTCAGGCCCGGTCTCTGTCTGCGAGCTTGTTTCTCACGCCCAGCATTCCTCCTGGTGGATGAGGCCTGAGAGGGATATTAGAGTCTTATGACTTTCCAGAACTCTAGATCCTACACTAAGGGCCTGTTTGGATTGCAAATTAGATCAGTATTGTAATGTAGAAGTGCCATCATTACGATTTTACAACGTTCTTTATACACCAAGTTTGACACATAATTTGGTAGTCAAATGTAGATGCAATAGGAGACAGGAGGCAAAGAAAATTTTAATCGTTATAATTTTACATTTCATTGCGGTGGAAATTTCCTATCCCAACACATCAGTGTATTTTTTCTGTTGATTTAACGTTTCAGTAATGTAAAAGTATCATTATTATGATTTTACCACGCCTATCCAAACACGGGAATTGTCGGTCAAATTACCTGTTTTTGAGGAGATAAGTACTGTAATTTGTAATCATTGTACTTTTACAATACATTAATGATGTAATTTGCAATCCAAACATGCCCTAAAGAAATTCAAGAACTCTTTTCTTGTTCGGTGGATTTCAATGCATATCTTTGAATGTATGAATTTTATCATTTTGGCGTATCTTGTGGGATACCAAATCCTTGCTTTGGGTTGCCTTGTTTTCTTTTCCTTCAATTTCCTCCCTCTGTCAGAGATTAAATGTTGAGGAAAGTTCACATTGCTTGATAGTTGGCGAGTGATTATAATTTGATCATCATGGATATGTGGGGCATTCTGCATGCTGGCGTCTGCGATAGTCTAGTTGTCAAACTGCATTTTTAAATTTGTCACCTGCTATCTGTTTGTAGGAAGCACCTGCTATCATTAAATCCTACTATGACAAAAGAATAGTTGGATGCCCTGGTGGTGAAGGCGGTAAGTTGCTCTTGTCTTGATTTCTCCTTCATTTCGAAAAAGAAGGGCTCTCTGCTCAGTTTCTTTCAACCTTTTATAATTAGCCATATAAGTCTGAATTTCTTTGTGTGTGTGCAGAGGATGAGCATGATGTTGTGTGGTTTTGGCTAGAGAAAGACAAGCCACATGAATGCCCTGTGTGTTCTCAATATTTCATGGTAAATGAAGATCACTTGATGTATCGTTATTGCATTCCTACCCCAATGGATTGCAAAGGAGAAAAATTTACGAAATATACCAAACTTAATTTTCACTTCTTCCATTTGCCTGATAAGATTTAAAAACTTGAAGCTCCACTTGGTCTTGATGTGGGCTCTAGTGTCGGTTCACATGAGACTTGGTTGAGTTGATTGATCTCTTCAAATGGTTACTTAAAAATAGTTAAAAAAACAATTTTTTTCCCAAACGCTGTCAGACCATTGCAGCAACATTATGCTCAAAGCTTATAGCATAGTGTTCAGTCCTCTATAGCATGTAGCAAAGCTACATCGCGTGTGGTGTAAGCCACACGATACTCCTATCTTTTAATTAAAATAATAGGACAAAAGATAATAACAGTAAAAATTAAGTACAAAAAACTGCAAAAAGCCCTCATTATGATGATAGGATACCTCAAAAAAAGAGGCCTATCCAACCATCAGGTGGACCACATCATAGAAATCAATGTACAGAGCCACCCAAAAAGCCTTCGCTGTAGCGTGGTTTGCCCACATGATGATTGGATCCACCTTGTTAGACCGAGCCGTGGGCCACACCATAGAAAACAATGGCTAACTGTGAGCCACCTAAGAAAATCAAGCCTATGCAACCATCACATGGCCCACACCATAGAAAACAATGCACAACCACCCAAACACCTCCATTGAAGCATGGTGGCCCACATCATAGTTGGATGGGTTGCATGCCATGCTGCCACCCCACCTACACATTGTAGAAAACAATGGCCAACTGTGAGCCACCTAAGAAAATCAAGCCTATCCAACCATCACATGATCGACACCATAGAAAACAATGTACATCCACCCAAACACCTCCATTGAAGCATGGTGGCCCACGTCATGGTTCGATGGGTTGTCCACACACACAAACCACAGGCCCAAAACAAAAAGAACCAGCCTCCTAAAAAGGAAAAAATGAAACAAATCCTAGAAGAACCATAAATCTTCATCCAAAATGAAAAAGAACTCACTAAGAGATGCTAAGGGGCAAGAACATACCTCTATCAAGCTCAATATGAGATTCAATAAAAAATTAAAAAAACTGAATTTTTGAGCTCCATAGCTGTATGAACGTGATAAGGGGGAAATTTGAAAATTCCCCTCTTTGCTCAGGCTCCAATGTTCTTGAAAATACAACAAATGGACCTGGTAGGGCTAACTGATAGGACAAAATCTCATCTTCAATGGCTGTGGATTTCTAGAATTGAATCGTGGTTTTGGGGGCTGTAGGTGAAGTTTGCTAGAGAGCTTAGGGCTTGAAGTTGAAGGGATGGGGCTTTACAATCAGAAGTTTTTTCGTTTATTAAAGTTAGGCTTTTGCGTTTGTTTTACACTCTTTGAATATGCATGTAATTCTGCAGCCGTATACTTGTGACACTTGTAGAGATAGTTACAGTTGCTCGATGGGTGTGAGTCTGGAATTATACTCTATCCACAATAGGACTCACACTTTGAATGGTCTGGATAGCTATACTTTAGTGCTACATGTGAGGAGGATGAGTCACCACCATCTTCCCATTGGTCCTCAACTAATACAAATGTATAGAGCCAAAGTCTTAAAAATTTGGAGCTTTGATCATTGCCTATGCTACAGCTGCTATACGATCCGCACCGCAGAGTGTACGCTACACTGCATGTGGCATACACAACATGAGACTTGCGCTACGGAGAGCTGCAGCTATGCTACAAGCACTATTCGAAAGATGGCCTGGAGTTAACTGAAAGATATGCCCAAGTGTGCTTGAATTCAGAACGGTAAAAGTTGAGAGAGTGGTGGCATTTCTGCAGCCAATTTTAAGCTCTTAAAATCAATAATCAGCTTATCCCATCTTATGGATAGTCTCGGGGATTGGCACGGCTTTTTAAAATTTAAAAGAAGTGGTGTTTCTGCAATCACTTTCTTTTCTTCTCTTTCTTCTTCTGTGGGGTGTTCTGGAAAATTGTAGTTACAGGCTTAATAGTTGTGAGATGTGACCATTTTTTAACGAGGGCAAATGGTGGTTTTGGTTAGAAGATGACATTTCTCATTACTAGCTAGAAAAAAGCCAGTTTGGTCATTTGAAAATCAGGAAATCATATGGTCCTCAATTTGAGGCTATGGCATGATATACTCGGATTTGGTTTGTACAAGTATGGTGCATTTTTCAGCTACTAGACTGTTAACTGTGATGCCGTGATCCTAGCTATCAGAATCTTTGGCCTTTCTTCAGTTGAGGATGATATAATTCCTCTCAAAAAGCAGAGAAGTTCCATTTCTTTTCTTTTCTTTTGGGCACCCACCATATTTTGTACAACCCGGTGTTTTAGAAGGTACACAGGTCAATCTGGAAATATAGCTTCAAGTTCAAGCTAGCATGGGATCCTTACTCTTGCTCGGGTGGTAGACTCTCAGGAGTTCTAACACCCGGTCAAGAGTTCGAGTATCCATAGGTGGTGAAATTCCACTAGCGTGAGTGTGTGGGGGTGTGTGTGCGTGTGTAAACAAAAAAAAAAAAAGAAAGTTCAAGCTAGCATGGGTTGTTTGTTTCATTAGTCCATTCATTTTAGTTTTCCTGCTTGCTGCCCATGTTTTTAAAACTAGACCGGACCAGACCAGGCAGTCATACCAGTTTGGACCGGAACTCGCCGCCTAAACTCTATGGGTCTCCCTAAAAACTTGTCAGACACCCACAATCTTTGTATAAAAGCCAAAGACATACCACTAAGCTAACATTAGATTAGCTTTTTATTTCTCTGTTTTTAATTATTTCAAATAGTGGCTCTTGCTGGTTGGTCCAGCGGTTAGGCAGATTCGCCCACAAAAATGGGTTGAGGTCCATTCCGTCTTGTAAAAATACTGCTTGCTGCTGATACCTAGTTTGCGCATTTAGCATTGGGGACAGTTTTCACTACCTGTTCTTGTTCTTGTAATGCTTTGCAGCTGGAAGTGGTTGGTGAGGGAGGGCCACCAGATGGCCATGGAGATGATGATCACTGATGCGGAGTCTGCAAAGCTTTCCAGCCTGAATAAAAATTTGGTGAGACAAGATGGTTTCTGTTATACTGTGTAGATCAAACAACATTTTCAGTGTTTTGTTTTGCCTTTGTTCTTTGATTCCCTTCCTTTCGGGTCCAACTGCAATTGGGTTGGGGATTTTTCATTTTATGGCCTTGTTATATCCATTAGACTGTGGATTCCTTTTTAGCCTTTTTGCAATGCATCGTCAGAATAATTTGTGGCCACATTTCTTGAATCTTTCAGAGTGAATTTTCTCACCATCACCTCTGTAGTAATGTTCTCCCCATGATCTGTGCACACCTGTTTATGATTTTCAATTTGTCGTCTCTGATCATGGGTGAAGGTAGTGGGCCTTGAGTACCCACCGGGAATGATGGAAGAATTCCTAACTGAAAATGTGTATTCTTTGTTGATTATATTCGTAAGCTCTCATGTTGTTATCCATAATTATAATAATACTTTGTGCATGCTTATGTGATATTCTGCTACTTGTTATCTTGAAGTTGTAGTTACTTCGACATTTTTTTTTTTCCTGTTAAAGGTGATAGGCTATCTGTGGATGCCAAGATGGCAAACACTACGATCATATTGGCCGACATGGCTACTTGTGGAAGGTTCAAGCTGTTCATTAGGTGGGCCTCTTAGTCAATGCACCCCGACCCAAAAACCAGGCTAGTCTACTCTTCAGATGGATGACATGTATGTTGGCTGTGGATTGTTGGTTCACCTGTTTATAGCTGGTCTGATTTGTGTGCTATTTTGAGTTGGGCCTCTCCTTATGACTGGCATGGATCACCTGAGTGTGTCATGTTGGAATGCTGTCTGGCATCTGCAGCTGTGTACGCATGTAGCATTCCTTGATTAAACATTTAGTTATGACAGGATAAGATGTGATATGCTTAAAACTACTAAGCAGTGATTAGAAAAGACAAAACATACCTTGTGGAGCTTCTTTCAATGCCTAATTACATTGGAATTATCGACGTTTCCCTGTCCAAACTCTCTATTTCTTCAAGACTTGGAACCACGTCTTAGACGATGCGAACACCAAGACCACCATGCAGACTCCAAACCACGAAACCATCACCGGGTACCTGGCTCAAGTCCGGTCCGACTCCCACGAAGTTCAGAACAAAGCCCTGAAAACTCTCTCCTACCTCACCAAGGTCAGCCCCCAAAATAGGAATTTAGTTGCTCAAACAGATGGAGCCATACCTGTCTTCCTCTCCCTCTCCAAATCAACCTCTGCCACTGCCCAAATCCTTGCTCTCTCAGTCCTATTCAACCTCTCCCTTAACCCTAATCTTAGGCAAACCCTAGCGACTTTGGAGACCACCCACCACCTCAACTCCATTGTCCTTGCACCGAGTTCGCCTGAGTCTGGCAGGTTGGCTGCCTCATTGATCTGCAGCTTGGCCATGTTGGACAAGAACAAGGCCCAGTTTGGAGTGGCAGGTACTGTGCAGGTGCTGGTGAAAGCCCTTGCGACAGTGCCTGCCCGAAGCTCTGCATCTCATCACCTCGTCAGTTCTCTAGCTGAGCTGGTCCAGTTCCAGGGCAACTGCACATTGGCTGTCCGGGCAGGAGCTGTGTCGGTGCTGTTTCAGGTGGTGGAGAGCGCTGATGGAGAAGACCTTGCTGGAATGTCCCTTGCCATTTTGGGCCTTCTGGCAAGGTTCGAAGAGGGGTTGCAGGCGATTAGAGGGAGAAATGAAGTCGTGGGCTTGCTTGTCGATGTGTTGAAGAGGAGATGCATGTTGAGCAAGGAGGGCTCAGCGGATATCCTCCTCCGACTGTTTGAGGAGAGCGAGGACTGTGTGCAGGAGGCAGCAAGGCAACCGGAGTTCTCGTCTCTGGTTGCTGATCTTTCGGTCTGGGGCTCAGCCAAGGCCCGAGAGAAGGCAACTATGCTGATGAGGAAGATGATGGAGGTTAACTTGGATTGCTATGTGGAAGGGAATCCCATGGTCCTCCAATGGTAGCCTGGACTGTTGGTTTTCTTGCGTGGTCATGTTGCAAAAGATAGCTGATAATTAGTTTCATTTTGTGGGCATGTATTAGATAAGTGAGGTTTGATATTCCAAAGATCTCCGGCCACATGTGCCTTGTACATCCTGTCCAATCAGGTGGGCCACCTCTTTATAGATGCGGAGGCACAAAGATAAGCCATTCCAATCATCAGGTGGGCTGACGATTGGGGCTGTCCTGATTCCCCCCCCCCCCCCCACAACGGTCCATCCTTACTGCATGTGTGGCCTAACCTGATGACTGGACCGACCTGATTTTTGGATCTAAGCATCTATGGGCTAATTTAATTCGTGGCTTGGCCATTTGGCACTTGTTGGGCACCAGCTCCGTAAGACTGACATGGAAGATTGCTCATCTCTCAGGCTAGGGATGGGTCATCTGTTTGTCATGGGTCCGGTGTAGACCTCTCCATGATGGATGGGTCATCATATTACATTTCAGTCTCTTTCGTTTTCTTCATATCTTAATCCAATCATCAAATTGAAAATCCAAATCACTCTCCTTAACTGCTTCCCCTTGCTGTTTCCATCCTCTAATGACTGGTTCGGACCTCAGCCTAACATACCAACGGGTGGACGGAAACTCCCAATAGAAAGATGTGGTAGTATGGCGTCATGGAGTACACTTGTACACCTGAGATTAGCCATTTCATCCTTACTCAACGGCGGATTATTATTAATATATCATATTATGGAATTAGTCATCCTCAATCAGTAAATTTCTCCCTAGCGTCTTGAAAACCCTTAAAAATCGAATGTTGACTTAATGGCCAAGGTAAAAGATTGGTGAAATGGGATCAATCTTTGAAGTGATGGGCCCACCACCTAGTCAGTGGACCAATCCTGAAACTGGGGAAGATGGTCTATCTTCCATTATCTCTATGAAATAATTCATGGCAATGACAAACGGCAAAAGGTTTGAATTGGTAAATGATATATAAAGAAGGGGTCACCTCTTTTAAAAAAACAAAGAGACTTGGTCACGTCAACGTTATCAATTCTCTAACCAAACTATTTCAATGTCATATTGATTACAAAAGTTGGTGAAGTCATCACCCACCATCCAAAATTGGTGGTCTGAATCTTCACACGCCTATGAGTCAGTGCACACATCTCCCACCGTCCAAAAAAATAGTGGTGGGAATCTTAACACACTACTCAAAATGGGCTTTTGAGAATTCACATCTCGAAATGCTGCTAGATTCCAATCAACGATTTTGAAATTGTGGGACCAATATGAAATGGTGATAGCCCAAATCAAGGGCGCTCAAACCTGCCCTAGCTATTTGGATCAGACAATCCTGGCCGATTGTTCAGTGGGCTATGAAATGGACAACGATTAAGATATATCTATTCAGTGTAAATTTGGCCGGCGATGGATGAAGCTCATTTGTGCCACGTGTACAGTGTAGGTGTCTGTACACGATACATAAAAAGACAATAAAACAAACCATGATACTAATGACCGAGTCGTAGTCCTTTAATTAGTTCTTAAACAATCTAATTTCAACAGCATGTGTAAAAAAAACAAAGGCCTAGTAACTGAGCTACAGCTCCCTATAGCAGTAACTTGAACGATGGTCCGCGGGTAATTTAAATATTCAAATGACTGTGACACCGGCTCTCCCCTTTTGCTAAAAAACAATCATCCAAATTCCTTGCAAATCCAGTAGACCATGGGCACAAGAAAGCGTTTTTTCTTCTCTTTTACTCCTAATGTGAGGAAGAAGCTCTAATGGAGTCCAAGAGATGGAAAATCGTCGCAGCTGCCATCGTCATTTCCCTCCTCATCTTGGTCATCGTCCTCCGCTTCTCCCTCGGCCTTTCCAAGGCCTTCTTTGTAATCACTGGTGTCTTTCTCGCTGTAATTCTCGCAATCTTCATTTGGGTGTTTGTTTTATATGCCGTTGATCGTCGGCGAAGGAGATCGTTGGAGAATCGAAAGGCTTTTGAAGGAGAACAACTCCGCCTCGAATATAGCTTCCTTAGGAGGGTTGCTGGGTTGCCATCAAAATTCCGATACGAAGAGCTCGAGGCAGCAACCGACAATTTCCAAGCATTGCTCGGTCGAGGTGCCTCTGCTTCTGTCTTCAAAGGGATTCTCGATGACGGCACTCCTGTCGCTGTGAAACGGATCGAGGGGCTGGAGCATGGTGAGAGGGAGTTCCGTGCGGAGGTCACTGCGATCGCAAGCGTCCAGCATGTCAATCTCGTCCGCCTGCTCGGGTACTGCTGTGTCATTAATGGGCCCCGCTTCCTTGTCTATGAATTCGTCCACAATGGTTCATTAGATGGGTGGATCTTCCCACAGGGGAACTGCCGGGGTGGCAGAGATGATTGGCTATCATGGTCCTTGAGGTACAGGGTTGCGATTGATGTTGCAAAGGCACTCGCATACCTCCACCACGATTGCCGGTCGCGGGTTCTGCACCTTGACGTCAAGCCAGAGAACATACTCCTCAACGAGAACTTCCGCGCGCAGGTATCGGATTTCGGGTTGTCGAAATTGATGGGGAGAGATGAGAGTAGAGTGGTCACAACAGTTAGAGGAACCAGAGGGTACTTAGCCCCTGAATGGCTCCTAGATAACGGAATTTCTGAAAAATCTGATGTCTACAGCTACGGGATGGTGCTTTTAGAGCTTGTGGGCGGCCGGCGAAACGCATGTTTGGTCGGCAATGGCAACAATTCCCAGAAAAAATGGTCATATTTTCCCAAAATTGTAGCAGAGAAGGTCAGAGAAGGGAAGATCATGGAGGTGTTGGATGAGAGGCTGGTCAGATGTGGGGGAATTGAAGAGAGGGAAGTCAAGATCTTAGTTCATGTGGCACTGTGGTGCATTCAAGAGAAGTCTAAGCTCAGGCCAAGTATGACGCGTGTGGTCGACATGCTCGAAGGGCGGGTGCATGTGGACGTGCCACCTCAGACTGAGATGATCATGGTCGATCTCTTGTCCATTGATCAGGCTCCAACGGAGGGTCCCACTGGAAATGGGCACACCAGACCAGTGGTGCATCAGATAGAAGGCCAGGTCCCCACCACATCCACTTACTCTTTTGCCATGTCGTCTTTATCGGGTCGGTAACACTGATCTTTTTCCTCTCTTTTTCTTCCTTTTTCCACTGGACTCAGGCATGGCCCGATCCAGTCGGCTCCGCCTCTGCAAGGGTGTCTTCATTTTTTTAAAAACTTCATTATTTGGGTTTTATAAGTCAGTTAAGGGCCTGTTTGGCCGGGCAGATTGGATGGGATTGGAAGATAGATCCCGGGATTGGCCAAGCGTGCCAAACAAACACGGGATCCTGATCCCATGATATAGCAATCCCATGGATCTTAAGACAATCCACTGACGTCACCATCATTACCTTTAATTCCCATCCAATCCACCCTAATCCCTTCAAAATTGCCTGGGACGTGTTTGGTTGGAAGGTTTAATCCCAGGATTGGTCGGGGGTGCCAAACAGACCCTATATAGCAATCCCGGGATATATCAATCCCATAGATCTTGCACCAATCCACTGACGCAGCTATCATTACGTTGAAATCCGTGCAATCCACTCTAATACCATCCAATCCCATCCAATCTACCCGGCCAAACAGGCCCTAAGTGTATAAAATCCATCCCTTTGAATAGTTAAATTTTCCTTTAGACTGTTCCTTTGTCTTTAGGGTTTTGCTAATATTGTGATAAAGTAGTCCCACGGCCCATGTCGTTTGATTCTTTCAAATACCTAGTAGAGTCGCACATTCCGAGTATGAGCCCACCTGAGTTTCGCACAATAATAGAGCCAAACTCGATACATCATGGAGGCCCACATTGTAAGACATGGAATACAGATCACATTATATTTCAAGTATTACTGCTGGATCGAGCGATGCAATTACACAACCGAATCAGGGATCTCCATGATTCAAGGGTAGATATGATATGCCAAGGACATGCTCTTGACCGCTCTTAGTCAAATGCAAGTGGACAAGCCACACCATGTTTGTTTCCTCTATTCTCTTCTCTCCTTTCCTTTCAAGTGTTACAAGGAAGAAGCAAAGACGCCACAACCCAATAAAGAGGGAAGTAAAATTCAAGGAGGAGGGTGAATACCCACTAAGGAAGAGAACACAGTACGGTCGGAAGTGGAGAGTGTGTTGCAGGGTCCGAAGCAGGCATGCCTGGTTTGGTTTAAGGAGGAGAATGCGTTGAGTGGTCCAAGCTGATTGTGGATGCAATCTAATGAGGTGTGCTTAGCACCCAAAGGAGGAGAGTAAAGGGGTGGTTGTTAGAGGTAGGCAATTAACCTCTCTCTCTCTCTCTCTCTCTCTCTCTCTTTCTCTCTCCTTTCTAGCCGCCTGCCACATGGCCCTCACTAGGGGTTGCCACCTGTCCAAATCCACATGCTTGATTGCATAGTAAATAACCATACAATGGACTGTATTGGATCATTCCCCTACTTTAACTGGAACTAGCAAAGCATTCTTCATTTCTTCAAGCAAACAAATTAACCTACTTCTATTCAAACACAAGCACCTTGAGCTAGCTTATGTAACTCTATTTGAAAACCCTATTTGTTCAACTGATATTTAATCACATTTCATTATTACAGGATGCATTGTCACTATGGCCCATGGATCTGGGTCATGCTCAACGATCCAAACCATCGATCTGACTAGACAGTTGATGGTGGTTGCTTTGAAAATAGTCAAAATGGATAAATCAAAGACCCACAAAATAACAGTTAAGAAGACCCTCTACATGTTGAAATATACCAATCTGAAAGTTTTTATTGTTTTTTTTGGTCGGCGCTGGGGCCCATCATATAAACGGTTTGGATCACTGAAAATGGAAACGGATTCAAGGGCTATAGTTCCCATGCATCCTACAACAATAGGTGGTCTGCATTGTAGCAAACCTCTGCAAGTAAATCTTATTGGAATCAGCCAGGCAATATGACAAAAACTTGGGAGAATCAGAATAGAATTGACATAAATGATTTCCATCCGAATCAAGGAATAGGAACGTAAAGAACAATATCAGTTTCTATTCCATTTGGATGAAAGGGGAGATAGGGACATGTTGGAGAGTTTCGAGGTGGGATGATATGGCCCACTAGATTCTCTTGGGCAGACCACTCCTCATACATGTTTAGTCCATTGATTTTCTTCAAATTCTTACAACATTTTCTTTTATCTTTGGTACAATCACATCAAAAGGCCTAAGTTTAACAAACCCACCAATTGCACTTATTACCATGACTCAGTGGTAGATTTACAAGAGTTTCAATACAAGGTCATGGGTTCGAGCATCCATTGTGGTGTGAGTGTGTGGGGGTGTGAGTGCGTTAAAAAAAAACCCACCGATCATCCACCTGAAATTGAGTTCATCTCATCTCGTCTTGATTATATATAGTACCCATAGCTTTGGACATTTTTGCCCTCACAATTAGTCTTCACTTCAATGGTTAAAAGAGGGTAAATTCATCATAAAATGTAGTTGCTTGGTGGTGTATAGGTTGCACCCACTTCCTTTCACCCCTTTTAATGTATGTAGCCCACAGTAACCTCTCTCTTTATAGTTGGACCGACATGGAAGTTAGGAAGCCCATGTGACAAAGGCTTTATTTGCCAACCCTAATGATTGTGACATCTACTCCATCTATTTGTTACTTAGGTTGGGTTCGAGCCCTTACCTCAGTGGTAGACTCTAAGGAGTTTCAACGCGAGGTCTTGGGTTCGATACCCATAGGTGGTGAAATCCCATTATGGCGTGTGTGGGTCGGGTGCATGTGTAAAATAAAATAAAATTTGTTACTTAGGTTCATGTTAGGAAATGAGCCGATAAATTAGGTGGATTTCATGTTAGGAAATGAGCCGTTAAATTAGGTGGATCAAGGACTCAAGTGGGCCATGTCCCCCCAACATGTAATTGTGTGTAGGTGGATCAAGGACTCAAGTGGGCCATGGCCCCCCAACATGTAATTGTGTGTAGCCCCCACCGTTCTCTCCGCTCTCTCTCCTCTCTGAATCTCTCCTCGTGCATCACACATACCATGCCCTTAGTTTTAGTTAACAATAATTATGCATTAGGGATCAAGATCTCTACTAAATAATCACTAATAAATAAATGAGATGAACTAATATGTTTATAACTCATTTTTAGGTGTCAACCAAATAGGGAAAAAAGCCCTCTTTGAAGAGAATACTACAATCTATTATTTTCAAGATAGGTTTGCTAATCCAGCAAATGTTGCACACATGGGCAAGATCCAACCGTCCATTAAGGCCCCATCATTAGATGCCTTGGCCCGAGAATGAGGCTCAGATGCTCATCAGGTGGGGCAACACTTGTAGATTTGAGTGTAAACTGCTGGGTAATACGCAAGCGAGTTGTGAGCGATGGGTCCAACACAAAGTCCTCCTGATTTATCATACATGTATGATCCACAGCTCTCAACAATCTACTCAATAATCTATCGTGTAGTGAAGATTATGTTCTATTGATACATCTAACGGTTGTAGTTTTCCACCGTACATAATATAGTTCTTGGGGGTATGAAATCTCTTGCCTGGCCCCAAAAATAATCACATTTTCCCCCTCTTCCGGACAGTCATAAAGCTCTAAATATTCCAAAGTCTCAGAATTTTAGAAATCCATCCAATCTTTAAGGACCTGTTTGGATATATGAAAATCATGGTAAAAAAAATAGTGTTTTTCAGGAAACCTTATTTTCATGAAACCGTGGGAAAAAGAAACATAATTTTTCTTTGTTTTTTAACTCTCTCTCTCTCTCTCTCTCCCTATTTTGAACATATTTTTAATTTTGTTATTTAACGGAATAAAAATTTTTCTTAAAATAAATTTTTTTCTCAATATTTATTGTCATGTTCCGGAAAATAGGCTAGAAAATGGACAACTATACACTTGGCATACACATCATATGTGGGGTATTTGAAACTGAATTGTGAAACAAGTGACACATGTGAGGTGTTTGAAGTTATATAATTGCACATTTTGCATAAGAGACATTGGTCTAATTGACACATGTGGGTACTTAAAGTTAGAGGGTAGCACTTGTGGAGATCAATACATTAGCACATATAGTGTATATGGAGTGACCCAAGATGGATGAAGGCATGTGTTACTAATGTAGGGATGCGCGTGATGAGGTCGATCACCGTCTTCCTCAAAGATAACTACTCCGAATCTATAGAGCTTCTCTAGACTCCTCACTAGGGGTGTACATCGAGTCGAACCGAGTCGAGCTGGCCTCAGCTTGGCCACTGGCTGACCTCAGCTTGAACTCGGCTCGGCTTGGTCCTCGAGCCTAACTGGCCATCTCGGCTCGGTTCGGTCAGCAGTTCAGGCCAGCTCGGGCCGAGTTCGCCATTGAGGCATTTCCACAAACACCTGTACTACACCTTCAAATCACTATGTATATGAAGGTGCTTTGTCCAGATATTTGCACTGTACATGTGTACCTCCTATTGCACATGGAGATGTAACGACTACCAATTTCTTCCTTGATCATAAGCTTATTTCCCATCTCAACAACTGTGGGTTGGTCAATCTGAGGCCCCTCATTCGAATTAAGCTGGAGGTGCTGCCAACATTCTCTTCCTTCACAATGCCATGCTCTTTTTTTTTTTTTTGTCTCTCTCTTTCTCTGTAGTGACAAACATTTCCTAATTCATCTGCTAATATTAGTCTATCTCTTGGTCAGAATGACAACTCATCATTGGGTCCTCACTTGGATCACAGGCATTTCCACTTCGTTGAGTCATTTTATCAAACACTAGGTGAGTAACATCAATGACAAAGTAACCGAGTCACCGAATTGGTTTGATTCGAGTTCGAATCGAGCTGGATTTGATCCGAGTCGAGTCGAGTCGAGCTGGGGCCTGCTCGAACTCAGCTCAAACTCATTTTCGAGCTCAAAAAACAACTCAACTCGGCTCGAACTTAGCTTCGAGCTGAGTCGAATCGAGCTTTTTCGAGTTGAGTCGAGCAAGCTAACCGAGGTAGCCTAGTTCGTGTATACCCCTACTCCTCACAGAGACTTCTTGAATCCACAAAGAAAAGAAATAGAAATAATTTTAAAATATATGAAAGAAACTTGTTGATTGATTGATAGACGAAATAAACTAGTCTACAACCCTTTAAATAGGGATACTAAGACTAGAAAGGAGTTTAAGAATTAAACTATAACTAAAACTCCCTAAAATTCGTAAGTTAGTAAATTTTCTATTTATAGTAAGTGTCCTATGTGGCTTAACCACGTTATTCTCTTAATTTTTCTAAACGCTTTTCATGTTGGGCATGACTCCTAAAGCCCAACGAATGAAAAGTTATAATCAAACTAAAACTTACTATTTATCGTAAAAATGGAATTAAACATGAAATTCGGTCATCGATGTTGGAATCTCACAAATTTGAGGTGGGCAACCCAGCCTGGCTAAGTTGGTTGGATAAAGTAGCTCGTCCTAACCCAAAATCAATTATGGTATGTTGAGTAACTCATTCTAGTTTGTGAAATATGCCCGTTTTAAGGTTCTAACGGTCTTGATGACTTTTGCCTCTGATCGGACCTGCTCTAATCCATCTTGGATATGAAAGTGTCCACGACCCGCTCTACATCAATTACATTCGCACATGTGGTATGCAAGTGAAGATGGATGGTATATGTGTGGCACATGAGTACATGTGGGGTGCAAGGAAAGATGGATGGTGGTATATGTGGGACGCTGGCACATTAGCACATGTGGGAAGCATTACACACCCGGGGTGTAAGAGAAGATAAATGGTAGCTTATGGCACGATCAAATGTAAACTCTTTGCACATGTGGGGTGCAAGAAAAGATAGATGGTTGCCCATGTGACACGAGCAAATGTGATACACTATGCACATGTGGGGTGCAAGAGAAGATGGATGGTGGTATGTGTGGCATGTTGGCATGTGTGACATAGTGGCACATGCGGAGCATAACCAAAGACGGTCAATAACACGTGAAGATATATGGTGTCGCATTTGGATTTTACTGTTTAAAAGTTTATTTCTCTTTAATGGTAGAAAAATGCATTTTTTAGAGGTGGAGGTAAGAAAATAAATTTATTATTTTTCAACAAATGAAAAGTAAGTTAGAAATTGTGTTTCTCGCATATTCTTACAAGGAAAGGCTTCTCAAACAATTGAACGTTAATTTCATGGAAAATGGTCTCTTTTCATTTTCTTTCCATGAATACGTAGACACCCCACCTAAGGTTGATAAGTTGGTCGGAGTGTATTAGTCCAATCCAATCAATTCAGTCAACTCTGGTCAACAACCCAATCAACTCGGTCAAACCCATTCAAATCTAGTTAACCCAGTCAAACCCAGTCAAATATAGTCAAACTCAGTTAAACCTAGTCAACTCAATCAACCTAGTCAATCCATGATCAAGCCTGAATCCAAGTCCAATTCAAGTCCATACCTAGGCCCATTAGTATTTATGACTACAATAAGACAAACTAAGCAGATCAGGGGAAAGAGTGCCACCTCAAGTGATCCCCTGCAAAACATGGGGGGCATCCATGTGGTGGGGGTGCACAATGTACCGCTCACCACATGTACAAGCCTCATATTTCGTAGAGTGGTTAGGTGGGGTGGTGATGTCAGGGGGGTTTCCTTGTCAAATGCGCTGGAAGTGAAAAAGACCCTGCTGCCTTACCTTTGGCCAGAATTATGCCTTTACCCCCTCCAATCCAACCACTCAGATTGTGCTATGTGACAACAACCAATCCCAGCCTTTGAAGACTCTTTTATCCCTAGTTTTTTTTTTTTTCAAAAATAACTAAAACTCCGTACCATAAACCAATAAATATCCATCCCCATTTCTTTTTCAAAGAATCTTTGATCTCTTAACCTCTAATCACTCATCATTCACCAAATAAGCTTAATGAAGAAAAGAGTGAGAGAAGGAGAGTGGGATCCAGGCCATCCATCCATCAAGGAAAGGGAGAGTGCAACAGAGGAAGCCCATTTAGCCTTAGGTTAGCCTAGCTGAGCTCTAACCTTAGCCATCTAGGCCATTTAAAAGTGTAATCCAAATCACTCAAGTCAATCCTTGTAAAAAAACTTGTCCACCCATTCCTCCAGCTTTGATCAATTTTATTTACTCGCATAAGCATTGTGCATCATTCTATCCACTCTAACCCACCTGCTGGTCTAGTAAACCCAAGGCTCGAACTCGGCTCGAACTTGGCTCGAACTGGCCTGAGTTGCTGATTGAACCAAGCCGAGTTGGCCAGTCAGGCTTGTGGACTGAGCTGAGCCGAGTTCGAGCTGTGGTCAACTAGTGGCCGAGCCAAGTCGAGCTGTGCCAATCTCGACTCGGTTTGACTCGTGTACAATTTTAACGGTATTGCACACACATTTACATCATCGATGCGCAAGAACCAACCCAATCTTTGATATTTTGTTTAGTCCTGTGAAGTAGAGATCGTACGCTTCTATGTGCAGAATGGGTGTCTAGCACCTTCTCTCTTTTTAACTGTCGTCCCTCACCTAAAATTTTCGATTGCAGATCATGAATCATTTTAGGATAGTGAATCCAATGATTCATTCTCTTAAGGTTTCTACAGGATCTAGTTGACAGTTGAAATTTAGATAATTGGCTAGTTGTAACTTTAGTAAAATATAATACTTCAACACCTTCAAAACATCATAGAAGTTCTGCAAAAGGCAACCGTGAGTGTGATTCGCCTGCGATCCAGCATCCACAAAATCCAAAATAGGTTTTAAAAAAATAAAATCAAAGCAACCCTAGTGTTATCATGGGCCGGCTTTTAAACTGATTGGTTAGTCTTATACCTCGCCCCAACCCATTTACAATCCTAATTTCTCATGATGTAGGGAAAGAAGGGAAGGGGATATGGAGAAAGTGTTTTGAGATAGGATTGTAGTTTCCTTTCATGTGAATCACCTTTGCGTTTAGCTCAGGCTAGGAGAAAAAAAATTGTGATTTCAATGATTTCTACTTTTAGTAAAACTTCCAAAATTCAGAGAACTATTCTATTTAAATTTTGATCCGTTTGGTTGCAGCAAGATTAAATATTTTAATTCATAAATGATTTTTGGGATTTTCCACATGGTTGCTCGCCCGTTGACCCCCTTTTACGATTTTACCTATTTTAAATCATAAATGATTTTTGGGATTTTCCACATGGTTGCTTGCCTTTTGACCCCTTTTTATGATTTTACATTTGCCAAATAACAATACTGCACTCCTTTAAAAGAAGAATGATACTATGGCTGACATCCAAGATCTCTTACTGGAGGTAAACCTTGGCACATAACAAGATTCATGACCGACTTATATTCATGCAACATTGCAATCATAGGCTCAAATGGAGATCACCACGTTACTTAAAAGAATTTATTGACAGCTTCGCATAGGACTACCATGAGATGCCGGGCTTGATAGAAAATTAGTTGAACACCGTCTTCTAATAAAGGAAGGTTTTAGGCTGTTTAAACAAGTAGCATGACGTAGGGGTGCACACGCTTTAGTTCAGTTCGCTCTGGTTTTGGGTTAAAACTAGAACTGAACCATTCTCAACAGTTCCAGGAAAACTAGAACCGAAATTGGACCCTTTGCACCCTAGAATCGAATTGGAACCGGACCGTAAAAAAACCGGTTCAGTTCCAGTTCATTCCACGGTTGTGGGCTTTTTATAATCTAATCCAATTGCATGGTTTGTTTTTATAATCCATCTCAATTACATGGTTTGTTTTATAATTCAATCCAATTGCATGGTTCTTAAGAGACGGAGAGATGCCACCAAAGAGGGAGAGAATAAAGAAGGATTATAATTTTTTTAAAAAACTTTTTTTCAACGTAAAACTTTTTTTTAAAACCTTTTACGTTAAAAAAAAATTAAAATTTAAATATTTATTGACCGAGGGGTCCAAGTTCGGCTCCAAGATTAGGTTCTATGGTCCGGTTCGGCTCTACATAGCCTCAAACCAAGAACCAAACCAAAGTAATCAATTCTTTGATTTTCAAAATTGAAACCGAAGCAGGTGTGCTTCAAAACCGGACCAAACCGTGCGGTTTGGTCGGTTACGGTCCAGTTACCTGGTTCCACCGGTTCTGTATGCATCACTAGCTTGACGGAAGACCTCAGGAGTCATTGTGAAAGTACAAGGGAGGACAATACCAGCATTTGTCAAAGTAAAACATGATTAGAAGTCAAAACAAATATCTACGGTCAAATAAGGGTAAAATTAACATTTTCATAATTAATGACTCTATTTTTTTTGTTGTTAGCTTGTTAGTACACCCAATGTCAGTTCACACTTCACTGTTAGCCACCCACACTAGGAAATTGATACCAAGACCTAAGTGTTGATACTAGGTACCTTTCTACTCTATTTTAGAAGTATCCATGTGTAAGTAGCTGCAAGATGCATATGAAATAAGTAAATGGGTTTTGGAAAATAGTTTAAAAGAAGGTTTTTCGGTAGAAAAGGTAGGCGGGCATATAGAAAAATTCCATTAATATTCTCCACTCCCCATCAAAAGCATGGGAGGCTTATCTGTTCACTGCAGTCATGCATGGGCGTCCTTGATGAAAAAAAGGTACGTATGGCACATATGAGTGCGATCAGATTGCTCATCTAGTGGGCCACAGGTAAAAATAAATAAAAATCAAATGTTCCTTATTCTTTTATTGATGTCTTAGGCTAAATGGGCTGTTGGAATTGTCCTATTGCTTCAATTTTTAGGACCCTCCCAGTGGGGCCTACCTGATGAACGATCCAGATTTTATACAAATGTGCCATGTGTACATTTTTCCTAATTAAGGACACAAAAATTTCCCTTGAAGAGTCACCTTGAAAGAAACCCTAGTTTTTTAGGCTGTTAACAAAATCATCATCACATGTGAGGCTGAATCCACTGCAACGTTGATAGAAAAAACCTTATTCCTTCAACTCTGGTTGTGGGGCCACCGTGAATGTATATGGTTTATCCACACCGTCCATCCATTTTTTCAGCTCATTTTAGGGGTTCAACCCACAATTTAAGCATATTCAAAGCACAAGTGGACCACACCACATGAAACAGTGGGAATAATGATTTCCACCATTGAAACCTTCCTAGGGCCCACAATGATGCTTATTTGTCATCCAACCTGTTCATATAATATCACAAAGACACAGATGAAAGGAAAACACATATATCATCTTGATCCAAAACTTCAATGGCCCCCAAGAATTTTTCAACGGTAGACGTTCAATTCAGCATGTTTCCTGTAGAATGGTCCACTTGAGCTTTGGATATGCTTCATTTTTGGACTCAGGGCCTAAAATTATCCAGTAAAATGGATGGACGGAGTGGATAAAATACATAAATCACAGTGGGCCCCACATAGTTACCCAGTACACTTAGCATACTGAGTTAGTACGCAACCCGTCAAGATTCAAGAAGGTTGGACACCTCTAAAATACGTCCAATCCAACCGTCACGTGAATTTGGATGTTTCTGGTGGATGTCCATTCCTAATGATTGTATATACGTCCTCTGAGATGTGAACTATATAGATGTCCACCACCTTGATGTTTTCATGGCATCCGTACCATTGAAAATGTATTTCTCCACTATGAAATTGGGACCCTTAAAAAATCAGGAGTATCTAACCATCATGTCGGCCACCTCGAGAATAAGATGTTTTTGGGCGATTGTTCACTGTCTTCTATGGTGTGGCCCACCGTGTTGTTTCTACGCTATCCAACACGTTCATCAAGTGAGGCTTAACATGATGATGGGAGATTTTAAAAAATGAGGCTTGTACGATAATCAGGTGGGCCACATGTAAAACAATTGACTTAACGACGTAGATGATGGTTGGATTGGTCTGATTCTTGGGGCATCATGCTCTCATAGTTGGGTAATCCTTACATTCACCCAGGTGGACCCCACCTACAATGCTTGGAGAATATGCTTATTCTACCAACGTTGGAGAGGATCCGGCCTCTGAAAAGAGTGGGAATCTGCTGGAACTATGGTCTTCTCCATGGGGCGCAGCTTCGATGGATCCGTGAGTATGGGGCCCACCGTAATGTATGTGCCTTACATCCACGTCGTCCATTCATTTGACAGCTCATTTCAAGGGTATAATCCCAAAAATGAAGCAGATCCAAATTTTAAGTGGACCACACTACAAGAAACTTCTTTGGGGCCACTGGATTATTTATTTGCTATCCAACATAGTGATGATGTTAGAAAGACCTGAATGAAGGAACCACACAAATAGCACTTTGATCCCAAACTTTTGTGGCCCACAAGAAGTTTTTTTCTTTTTTGGTCAATCACCACTGTTTCCTGTGGTGTGGTCCACCTGAGATTTGGATCTGCTTCGTTTTTGGTAGCATGCCCTAAAATGATCTGTCAAAATGGATGAACAGCGTAGATTTAAGGCACACATATTAAGGTGGGCCCCACAATTAGGGATCCACCCACCTCGGTGGATCCAGGGATTCAAGGAAGCCGCGCCTTTCTCCATGCTATTGGCTGAAGGCATGACCAGACACTGCATGTTTTGAGGGACCCCATATGTCCATATCCCATAGGGAGTCAGAACCCATGCTCCATGCCCATTGCGCTCATGTATCAGATCCGAACCATTCATCCACTGGGCCATACCGTGGATCGGGTGTAACCCCAGAATTCCCAATGGTCAGATAATCCTAGCTGTCTATTGGAAGATTATTTCTCCTTAAATGTTGACCATTGGTTGGATTTTTTCGGTGCATTTCTAAACATAAAAATCCTCCAATCAGTGGCTAGGATCATGTAATTTTTGCATCAGCTCGATAAGCTATATCTACGCTATCCATCCGCTTTGCCGGCTCATTTTTAGGGAATGATCCAAAAAAACGAAGCAGATCCAAATCCCCGGTGGACCAAAAAACAGGAAACAGTGGTGATTGAACTATCACCATTAAAAACTTCTTAAGGCCCACCATAAGATTTATTTGCCTCCCAACCTTTTGATGAGGTCACACAGACCTGGATGAAGGGACAAAACAAATATCAGCTTGATCTAAAACTTTTGTGTCCCTCAAGAATTTTAATGGTGAGCATTCAATCACCACTATTTCCTGTGGTGCGGTCCACCTGAGATTTGAATCTGCTCCATTTTTGGGTTCTTAATCTGAAATGGGCTGCAAAACGAAAAGATAGATAAAAGCCAAATCAATCATCCGAACCATTCAGTATTGGGCTCACATTTTGCATGCTAACATGCAAAAATCACATTAAGTACTGGATGATCTTCAAAAGGACACTGATGGGTTTGTTAGAAAAGATAGATAAAAGTCAAATCATTTCATTTGAACCGTCCATTATTGAGCTCACATTTTGCAAGTTAACATGCAAAAATCACATTGATGGGATGATTAAAAAATAGAGATTAATGGGCTTGTTATAAAAGATAAGCAAATTAAAATAATAATAACAATAATAAATAGAGACTAATGGTCTTGTTTTGAAAGATAAATGGAAATGGAATCCAATGATTTAGAAAGTCCTTTAAGGCTGTTTGGCAAGTTGCATTGGAAAGGATTACCTGGGATGAGATTCAAAAAACATAATTATTACCCATGGCAGGGATTGCTCCTGTTACCATGGGATAAGTTTAATTCTACTTTGTTTGTAACTCGGTGGTACATTGAATGGATATACCTACCATTATTTGAAATTACTGAGAATAACACATGTTATATTTAAATCGTTCATTTGTTTTGTAACCTCATTTTATGGCATGGGCCTAAACATGAGGTAGATCCGAAACTTATGTGGCCCTAAAGAAGTTTTCAACGGTAAGTATTCAATCCTTGTTACTTTCTATGATAGGGTCCACTTGAGCTTTAGATCTACTTGATTTCTTTGGCCCATGCTTTAAAATGATCTTGAAAAATGGGTGGACAGTGTGGATATAACCCACACATCATGGTGGGACCTACACAACTTGCTAACATTGAGTGAAATTGGCACGGGAGCCAATGCGATTGCATCTAATCTACTTCCAAGCTTTTCCATTCTTCCCAAACATGGAGTGAAATTGGTACAAGACCAGATGCAATTCCATGCATCCGACCTAATCCTTTCCAATGCAACTGGGAAACAGGCCCTTAGGTCGAGAACATTTCATGTGATACCATGCAAAAATCACAATTATTGAATTATGTAAACAAAAAGTAATAATAATACTGATGTGCTTGTTTGAAAAGACACTGCAGTCAAATCAATTGGTCTGGATTGTTCAGGTCCTATGTGCATTTCATGTGCTATCATACAAAAATCACATCCCTCCTATCATCTAATCCATTCATATTTTATTTTTTTAAAAATATATTCATCTTCTTATTTTAGAAATCATGAATTGGATGGTTAGTATTAAATGATAGAAGTGATTCTTTAAAACCATCATATACACAGATTTGTTAGAAAAGATAGATGGAAATGGAATCGATTGATTTAGACCATCCATTAGGTAGTGCAAACAGTCCAAAAATCATGTTAAATAAAATACTGATGTGCTTGTTAGAAAAGATACACTACAGTCAAATCAATTGATCTGGATTGTTCATTAAGCCCTGCACATTTCATGTGCTACCATGCAAAAATCACATCCATTCATAGGCTTTTTTAAGTTAGTCAACCGTCTATTTTAGGACCTATAGATTGGATGGTGAGTATTATTTGATAGAAATAATTCTTTGGAACCAGCATATATGAGTTGTGATCATCTAACAACAAAAACATTAGGATGTCAAGTCACCAAAAGCTTCTATTCTCACCACACTATAACTAGTGCCCAGCAGCATTTCCTATTTCTCATTAAAATAAAAATAAAAATAATAAAATAAAACAACATATTCCCATTCTTCCTATATTTTTGGGTATTTTAATGGTATTGCTATTTATTTAGGCCCATTCAGGAATGAGAATTTCATGATCACTCTGATATTCCCTGCCAAAGGTAGGGATTTGACACAAATTACTTTCATACCTTTGATTTTCACTGCAATTTTAAAATAGTTAAACCATGGTGGTAGCTCACCACCATTGAAATCCAGACCGTCAAATCATGGGGCCAATCGTGGATCGAGCAATGGCCTGATGACCGTCTCGATTGAACGATCATGATCGTCCAATTGGTGGCTATCGAATGGAGTGCTAATTCAATATGTGAAAACGTATGGTTGAGATGGCCTGATTGGTGTGATTTATGCACGATGGTCCATCTGCAATGGAGAGCACAAATTGTACGGTCCAGATCATTGTATCGACCACGTGTAGGGCTGATGGGTGACTTCCACCGTAGTTTTACTCGCTTAAAATTTGTAAAGGTGGAATCCTCCATCGTGCACCACTGGAGGAGTTCCTTACTGCGCACGCAGTCCGTACAAATAGGGCCCCACCGTACTTGGGATCTAGACTGTTCATTTGATGGGACACACCGTTCATGTACAATACTTCAAGATTCTCCCATTCTGGAAGATCCCAGCCATCGAATATTTTCCTTCTCCTCTTCAGTTGAATAGCTATTATTGGTTTACCGATAAAGATGGAGACTAATCCACCTCACACGTGGCAATCATGCACGGCTATCGGGACCATCCAAATCTTGGGGCACACATATTTCTAAAATGATACCGATTGAGCAACCATAACCGTCCAATTTTGGATATATGATGGATGGTTAGCAGTAAAATAGCAAGTTGTCCAAATTCCAAGGGAAAATCCGATGGTAATTAATCATCTTCTCAGAATAATTTTTGGGTCATTCTCATCCACTAGTCATCAGAAATTTGGATGGTCTAGATCACAGTGTCACCATGTCATGTGTGTGGTTGGAGAGTCATCACCATATACGGGAGTCTGGTCCCTGTATTTGGTAGGCAAACGATTGATGGGACGTGATTGTCTCATTTGTATGGATTTCTGCACACAGACCATCTAAAATAATTCCAATCAGATTAATGGCCTGGATCACGAAACCATGGGCCCACTTGTACTAGTGAACTTCCTATTACTTATGAAATTGACGTTTGCGGCATGGGATTCATGAAATAAAAAGACAGAATCGGATTCGGACCCTTTTAATATAAATTCGTTTTGCCTCTTCGGCGTCATAAGGTTCCATCGTGTGTTGTCATCTACTGGGCCCACATATTGATATCGTTCGATGATTTGAACCGTCCATAATCTAGTAACTAACATAAATCAGCTACTATGGTATTATCATGCTTCATTGATGATCTTAATGTTTGAGTTTTGTAGTTGAATGAGACCCATTGAAAGTTTTTTTAAAGTGTTCTAACTTCATCTACTGATAGTGATTTCTAAAATCATCTTTTTATTGTATATTTTTTAATATAACTAACGTAGCATAAATATCATAATAGGAATGGTTCTGATCATTAAAATACTGGGCGTGTGGGCCCCATTGGGAAACGATACACACTGGATTCTGAACAGCGACGGAGGCAAAACGAACTCTTATGATAGTTCTGTGGCCTTTCCTCAACGCTCTGTAGTTATGACCCTCCACTCTAGTCTGCCATACAATGCACGGGCCGAGTACTTGTATATTGCGTTCGAGCTCTTAGTTGATAGAAGCGGGGCCCACTTTTCGGTGATCCCAAACGTTGTTACGATGGGGCTTACTCTGGATGATCAGTGTACCAAAATTTCTCCAGAGTAGAAAATCCTTTCTATAGAATGTATAATCATTTTATTGGTTGGCCACTATTGAAAGGATTATAATTTCTGTCTATAGATTAGAATTTAAATCATGGGCTATTCATTGTGGGTCCCATCATATCAACGGTTTGGATCACGGAAAAATGGCGCCCACTTCTACGAACTGAAATCCCGGACGGTAGTGCTGTACAATCTATCAGCCGAGCAGTCTATGATACATCCTCTCCCAAAAGTGGCACGAAAGGCGAATTTGCAAAAGCTATTTTCCTTTCTCCGCAATCAAAACCCGAATCTCAACCGTGTTTTTAAAATGACCAAGATACCCTTACTGCAAGTACACACGCATTTACGTTTACGGTGGGCCACACCTTCGATGATAGGGACCAATCACTTGTTTTTTTTTTTGTTAGCTTGTTAGTACACCGACTATCAATTCACACTTCACTGTTAGCCACCCCCGACCTCAAGTTTTGAAACGAGGTATTTTCACTCAGTCAACCACTTCAGCTATGGATATGGGTGTTAGGGACCAGTCTGGTATTAAATTGTATTAAATGGTATTGCCTTACTAATCCCATTTTGAAGTACGGAATGACACGTTTGAAATGAGTGTGCGATGGACGCGGATTAGCCACCGAAGTAGCGAGACTGGCTAGTGAAGTGACGTCACCAAGTGTTGTGGTTCCATCGTGATGTATGTGTTATATCCACACCGTCCATACATTTGGAGAGATCATTTTAGGGAATTATCTAAAGAATGAGTCAGATTCAAAACTGTAGTGGACCCCACCATAGAAAACAGTGGAGAGTGACGCCTACAGTTGAAACCTTTCTATGGTCCACAGTGATGTTTATTTGAGATCTAACGTGTTCATAAGTTAACATATATATTAAACAAGAGAAAACACAAATATCAGCTTGATTGAAAACTTCCGTGGCCCTTAGAAGTTTTTAATGGTGGGAGTCACTCTCTCCACTGTTTTCTGTGGTGGGGTCCACTAGAGATTTGTATCTGACTCATTCTTTGGATCATGCCTTAAAATGGTCTCTCCAAATGGATGAATGGTGTGGATACAAAACACACATATGGTGGGACCCACAAAACTTGGTGACCTTACTTTAGTAGCCAGTCTGGCTACTCAACGTGTCAGTGGATAATCCTCATCCCTACGAGATTGGATTAAAATTAACTTTGTAAGCTTTGGAAAACAAGCCTAGCCCATTGTCCATGATGAAATTTTGTAATCCAAATGAAATTTGAAAGTAAATCTTGAGATTTACTTTTTATTGTACATTAGAAAACATGGGATGCACCCAGTGCAGGTACGATACCTTACACATGCATTTATTGTAATTATTACAATTTCATACACCTTGATCCCACCTAATGCTGCTTGTCAAACAGGCCCTTAGTGAAGGTGTGATCGATGGTTCATGATCACGAAATTTCTTACTTACTTGGCCCCGTCATGGCCCACAAATGCAAGGTTTAGATGGAAAGGTTGGACGGTTTACATTTGACTAATGGAAGCCCATTAATCGGACGGCCCATATTGTCCATGTGAGGCTCAACGAATAAGGGGGTTTGGATAAAGTGTGGGAGCATATATTGTGAAGATACTTTCACATGTGGCCTGAGGGTATACATGGTATTCTTGGATACTGAGTTTCTATAAATGGGCCATGTTCTGATGATCGAAACCGTTGATACGGTGGACACAGCCATCGGTATGCCAAATTGGATGATCATAGCCATCGGAATGGTTACCCTTTCTTACTACCCAACAGGGACTTTATTTTTGTTTTGTTTTGTTTTGTTTTTAATCATCAACCGTCCACTTGCAGATGGCAAATTGAAGGGTTAGGGTTGTACCACCATACAGTGGGCCCCACTTGCAGACCCAGAATACCCGAGTTGAGGAGTTATATAATACATGGCCCCCATGTTTACAGTGTACAGGGGCTCTTACTTCTAACAAGTAGGACCCACGATTCGGTGATCCTGACCATTCATCTGTTGATTCACGCCGTGGATGGAGAATACGGCAGGAAATTTCTAGATTTAAAGATCCCAAAGATCGATTTTCGATGGTTGATGTGGAGCATCGGTGTATTTACCTTCGTCAACGTCTATCTAGGTGCCACGAATCTGGAAGTGCGTGTCCGATGCATGGAATCCATTCGAGAAATGGAAATTCTTTTCTACTGAAAAGACAGTCGAGTGTTTTGATAATGGGTTCACACAGTAATTATAACTCTTACAGTGGTCAAAATTCTCTTGTACAGTAAATAAGGTAACAGTAGCTTAATAAAGCTTTGAAGAACCACTTAGGAGTTCTATTTTCTATTATCAACGGTGGCTATGGAGCTGTCCAAACAGAATTCATGTATTAAAACATGAAAGTATGGATTGTATCTGTAATGTTTCAGATTTTTGTTATTTTGAATTTTCAAAAACTCTTGAAAACTTTTGATATGACTAGCTTACATTGTCACTTATTGACCCTTGACACTCGAAGTGACCCTATATGCGGGTGGTACGAGTAAAGAACCGTACAAATCCGATTAATCAACCGTATGAAGCCAACAAATCCGCTCGATCATTTAAACATCGAACTTATCTTCGGGATTTGTTCACGTAGGTTTCAAATCTAGCTGACTTATTACTAACTAATTGAGATGACCATAACTAAATAAAGACCTGCTAAAAGATGTGACAATTAAGGGTCAGATCTTAATTAACAAACCAAATCAATCCATTTACTCCTTTAGCCTAAGAACTAATGGCTTACACTGACTTTAACTGAATCGGCATTTTCACTAATTGCGAATAGGCCACACTACAAACTTAGCTAATCCAAACCCTAATCATTGCGCACAAGAAATGTAGATACCCAATTCATTCCAAAAATACCTTAATTATCCAAACAAACTTTATACCGCCCGTTAGTGGGCCATTAAACTCGAGACTATAGAAAGACATTCGTCTTAGTGGGCTTGACGTCCATCGCGAGACATCGAACCGATGTTGCATCTCGAATTGCTCAATTTGGACCTGCAAGCCAAGTGCATGAGATGTGTGAATGCCTTAAGTGAAAATCTGGAACTTAAGTGAAACTAGTCATTTTGTTCTTTCATGAAGTTGTGACTTTTGGACCGTCAATTCATTACCAAAGTCGGAGTACCGACTAACGATATTTCTCCACACATATTCGTATAGTAGTGACCCTGATCGACCATTAGTGATCGTCGAACAAACTTCTGATCATACCCGTCGATCGACGAGTCTAAATGGCAAGCCGATTGTGTCTGCGTGTAGATCATTACTATGACCAACTATCAAACGGTGGGTGTCGACTCCTACGCCCTGTAGTGGCCCCCAAAGGGTAGAAAAACACTCCCCTGGGACTAGTATTGTAAAAATCCAGCCCTTGGGGCCATTTACACCTAATTTGGCACCATATAAGGGCTTCATTTGGGCACCACATCATTTCATACGAATTTTTTCCAAGAATGAAAGAAAGAAGGAGAGAAAGAGAGAAGAGAAATAGGAGAAATGAGAAGAGAGAGAGAGAGAGAGAGAGAGAGAGAGAGAGAGAGAGAGAGAGAGAGAGAGAGAGAGAGAGTTTGGGGTGTGAGTGTTGGTGCACCTCAACCCTCTCATCTCTTCTTTAGTCGCATCGCCGTAGCCGGAGTCATCATTAGAGCTTTCCTGACAATGGTTGGAGGTAAGTGTTGAATCCCACTTATAATTTAGGATTTCAATAGTTGTTTATCCCTGATCTCATAAGCTTGTATGCTTGTTTAGGTATTTCTATGATCTTTCCCTAACACCCTAACCCTACGAGCACTGTGAGTCGGGCGGATCGTTACAAGGTGTAGACCATTATGCCTAGGTTTCTATTTATCGACCCTTGAGAGTCGTAGTTAATGATGTCTTATGTTGATTGGGTTATAATAGCTAGCATGTTCATATTTTATGTTTGTTTGTATTATGTGTCATTGGTTGCTTATGGATTGCTTACATGTTTGATAAAATGCCTATGTGATTAAAAGTGTTATTCTAATTATGCTCACATGTTTGATTGAACGCTTGATTAAATGTGTTGATTTTCACATGTTTGATTAAATGCTCTACTGAATGTATTACTCTATTGAGGCTCACATGTTTGATAAAATGCTTGAGTGATTGTGTCAATGAATCTATGTTATGACGACATGATGAATTGCTAAGTCCGTAGTGTTATTTAGGATTGTTTATGATGTGGGGTCAGTTGGTTAACCGCCCGAACTAAAAGGGTGGCCTGAGTTAGGGTGGACACCTTGTTTAATTGATCCGGGTTAAACATGAACGACCAACAGTCGCTGCACTACACGGGTTGCTTGCACCCAATGCCGGTTGCGTCGGGGTTTTTCCAGGTCAAGTAAATCAGTCCACTAGTCGTCTGATCATGTATGTTCACAATGTATGACACGACCAAATTGAATCTAGAATACCTCATTCCCAATGAATGAGTCTATTCATAATTGTTAGTCTGACACGATCCCACTAAGACTCATGAGTAGGGGTGTACATGAACCGAGCTAGCTCAGTTAGCTCACTCGACTCGGCTCGAACTCAGCTTCGAACCGAGTCGAGTTGATTTTTTTAGCTCAAAAATGAGTTCGATCAGGCCCCAGCTCAACTCAACTCAGATCGAATCCAGCTCGAATCGAACTTGGATCGAACCAGTTTGGTGACTCGGTTACTTTGCCATTGATGTTGCTCACCAAGTGTTTGATAAAATGACTCAACGAAGTGTGGTTGGTGGCAAGGAAGGTATGTACATGAAACAAATACCCTTTTTTTTCTTGGTTTTTATGTTGCTTAGAAGGTGTTTGATAAAATACCTGTAAAACCATTGCTTTTGTTTCACATACAGAGGGATTTTGAAGGTGCAATCCAGGTGTTTGTGAAAATGCCTCATTGGTGAACTCGGCTCGATCTTGGCTCAAACTCGCCCCGAGATGGCCAGAGCTGCTGACTGAACCGAGTCGAGCTGGCCAATTAGGCTTGAGAACCTTGTCGAGCCGAGTTCAAGCTAAGGTTAGCTAGTGGTCGAGTTGAGGTCATCTCAACTCGGTTCGACTCGATGTACACCTCTACTCATGAGCCGGGCATATATGGTGGTATGGACACCGTGTCCGAGCTGTCGCCTTACATTGGGGTGACGAGCCTCCCCGCAATGACCAGTGAGCACTCATGGAGGTAATAAATCATTGTTCGAACGACCCCCATCAAATTACTTGGTCGATGGTTGCATGCCAGAATACCGTTCGAACGACCTGGGTGTGAATGGAATTGGGTGACAAGCTCTTTCCTTTTGGTGATTTAGTTTTACGTGATAAGCCTGCACCTCTGTAACGCACTAGCCACTGTTTATTCGGGCTGTGGTCAGAGCGTGGGTTGGGGTGAGCTGTTTAATCCGGACCCCCTTCGAAAATAGCGCTCCAGTCGGTCAGGGTAGCGTGCTGGCCAGCAATACCGAGTGATCATACTCAGTTTGGGTGACGACACATACTGGGTTGATCCTCATATATTTAGGTATTATACCGTATATTTAGAATTGTTGATTTATGAGATAAACGGGTGACACCTAAATTTGGATCAATAGACATTGATAAAGAGTTGCTACATGTGGCAACGAGTTAGTGATCCTGATAAAGACTCGTGATATAACGTCGGTATCTTAGCTTCGCCAATATACTGGATGAATGGAACTTAATAATTACTTGACTAACATATGCATCAATCGCATTGCATTAGATTGGATGTGGCGACCTGGCGTTGGTGTTTCGTGATGAGGGAGTGTTGGCATGTGTGAAATAGGCGTTGAAGTCGCGTGTGAGGGAGTATTGTTTGAAAAGAGCATGCATCATTCATATCTTTATATGCACATTTAATAAGAGTATTTAGAAATTGTTTGATTTCTTGTTTATCATTAACTACGCTAATTGTGTCGATAGCATGTGTAACTTAAAACTAATGAAACCACCGAGTTAGCTACTCACTCCCACTTGGGACGGTGTTTTAAAACACCAACCAGGCATATCATTGACGCAGGCACTAGTGAGACCTCAGACGTGTAGGCTTATATTAGGTTGTGTCAATGCTGTTATGTTTTAGAGAATTGGGCGTAAACTGAAATCTTTACACTTTAACCGTCTTAGGTATGTATATTGTGGATTGTGGTTTATATAATCTCATTTTGGGTAATCACCAGTTTTGGATTTATATTTTTTTACCATTAGCCCTATATTTATAGATTTTGTTATCTCCGCCTTACTTTGGTTTCATCAAGTCAAATTGCACAACTTTGATTATTTGTGTGTGAAATGAATTTGAATCTAAATGAGGACACACGTGCATTTTCATTTGGTTAACACCCGGGAACTCGGGACTGGAGTCTATGTACTCGGGTATCGATTTTCGGGGCGTTACAGTATCGGTGAATTTACTGTGGTGGATTTAAATTAGACTATATGCGACTGTGACGTGTGAGATAGATTGAATATTAAGTCAACAACTTTCAAACATGCTTTACATAGATCCCATCTCCAATTGCTTCACATGACCTAGTCATATCCCACCATGTCCATGATGCTACTAGGATTATTATGTAATCCATGTCCCAAAGCATATTGTGTCTTGCCCCGCTTGGACGGAAATCGGTCTAACAAAGAGTTATGTGGGGCCTACCATGATGTATGGGTTTTATCTATGTCGTTCATCCATTTTTTCAAATCATTTTAAGATATAAGACCAAAAATAAGATATATCCAAGGATCAAGTCGACTATACCAAGGCAAGCAATGATGGTCATGGAGCCTACCATTGAAACCTTCCTAGGGTCCACCATGATGCTCATTTGCCATCCAACCTATTCATAACATCTCATGGACCTAGATAAAGGGAATATACAAATGTTAGATTTGATCCAAAACTTATATAACCCTCATGTTTAATCACCACTTTGTGGTCCACTTGAGCCTTGTATTCGCCTCATTTTCGGGCACTACCCTCACATGGTCTAGAAAAATGGATGAACAGTGTGGATAAACCCCATGCAATCATGGAGGGCCCCACAAATCCCTTGCGTGGATCAATTTCGTCACAGGCATGGTATGCAAACCGCTTCCCCCAAACCCTACCCAAAAGGTTAATACTGTCCTCATGGAGATTTCTAAGGCATAATCCATCCACTATTGGAGAAAATTGAATGAACTGGATTACCGCAACATGGACTCCATTTATTTGAATTGATAATGCATACATTACGTGCAAATATGAATCCTACCTACATCATGATGGGGCATGCCCAAAAATCTTCCACATTCGTATCCCTCAATCCTTCTGTCTTCGGACTATTTTCACCTAACCAATCTTGTAGATTGCTCTATCATTCTCCATCCATGGTGGGTCCATTAGATCAAGGGTCATTCTCTATCCATGGTGGGGCCCATCAATCTGCAATTGAAAATGAGAGCATTCCTCATGTGCTCTAATCTTGTTACGAGTGTAGATACTTCTAGCATGAGTGTCCTAACATCTTGTTTGAAAAATGTTAAGACCTTATTTAAGTTGATGATGCATGGAACCTATTGAAATGGTGATTAATTGTTCAAATTTATCCCATTGTTGTGGCCCACCTAAAGAATGGGCGATCCTGACTTCTATGTTAGGGTAGGTTCAAGGACAGTGCACCCAATGGATGGTTTGAATACTGCACATGTGCAACACATTGGCACATATGGAGTGGCAGAGAAAGGCTTCCTACTAAATTGGTTTTCAAGCAATGCAACTGAGAGTAATTTTTTAGAGATAAAGGATAATCCTTCTATTTTATGTTCTTACATGTTAGAAGATCCTGTTTGCATGAACTATAGAATTTCAGGCAAGTCTTTGACTTCTTTACGATGTTTTTGCTAATGTAGTTCAATAGTAAAATAGTGAAGACAACAGATATAAGTTGAAAGTGTTCTTTTATTAATGATTTTTATAATAATGACACTCACGATCGGTTTGAGGGACGACAATCCATTCGTTGCCCAATTAAGATTGAGTTTTGTAGCAGGACGGTTGTGATGTGTGGGATGGTTGTTCGTTCGTTGCTCAATTGAAAACTGGGCTTCGTGGCAAGATGACTGATGGCGAGCAGATCTTCGACAATTTGTTCGTCGATCGATTAGAACTAGGCTCTGTGGCGAGATGATTGTTTGTGCTCTTGATAGGAACCAAGCATGTAACAAGACGGTCATGATTCAACTATCCATTTGTCGTTTGGTGTGGACCAGACTTAATAACAAAATGACTGGCATAATCACCAAGTACGTAACAAGAAAGCTCCACAGCTTTCTGTTTGAAATTGAGTGATCTTCCTTGCAATCCAGTGGAATGTCTTGGCTGAAGGATGAAAAGATAAATTAAGAATTAAAACTAATTAGGGGCCCATACTATGAGCAGCAATGGGATTAAACTTGTAACGTCCCATCCAACTAGCACAGTGTCCTGGGGCGTCCACGTAGGATTTGCCGCAGGACCACCCGTTTAAACTACTCAGGGTGAGGTACCACCAGTAAATTAAACCTAGGATTAGCCCATTAGGCTAGACCTGTCTGGTTATGATCGGACCAAGTGCGGCCCGCCAAGCCAGATGGCCTGTTTACACTTAGCAACAGCCCGTATGGGCCACCCAATGACCGCGGAGGGTCTGAAAAATTTAGAAATTTAGGAAATTATAGATCTCACTGGGCTCGTGGTCGATCACGGACTGCGGACCCAGTGGACACCCATAATTGAGAACTGACACTTGCCAAATGCACCCCACCAATGCCAAATTGGAATTTGGCACTTACTAATAAAACCGGGATACCAAGCGTTCCAGCCGTCGAATTTCTTTCAAATTTACGGTCAAGGTTTGATGTATTTTTCTACGTCCGTCCACCAAATCTGGGATCCCGATCGTGGCACAGTGACCGTTGATCGCAAACCGGACCCGTACGATCAAACCCCATATCCAATCGCTCCCAAATTTTGCATGGCCCTTCATCGGGCCATGGAGCACCTATCCTATAAGTTTCATGGTCGGGGGGCTTCCAGAACCGCTCCAATCACCAAGATAGGCCCCACATGGCCACTTAAAGGTTGAAATCGTATGCTCAGACCCCATATCCGTTCATCCGTTTGTTCCCAAATTTTATATGGCCCCTCACCGGGCCATAAGGCGGTACACACTAAGTTTGGTGGCCAGATGGGTGCTAGGGTGGCCCCCACACCAATATGGAGTCCCACAGGGCTATTTTGGGAATTTGTGGAAGCTTGGGGCCAAAGGGCCCAAGTCTAGGAAACAAAACCCTAGCTCTCATAACTCTCTCTCATTTACCACAACTACCAAGAGCAAAGGGGAGAGCAAGAGAGTAAAGGAGAAGAAGGTGTGAGTGAAGTTGAACTAAGGTGGACCCTAAATCAAGGTGGGGCCCAAGGAAATCACCCCTTTCAACTCCCTACCTCTCCTTCAGGGAGAAACTCTCCACCGTAACCTCAACGATCGTCCGTGGGTCGTCTAGGGAAGATCTTTCACCCATTCTTCTTATAAATCCATGTATTAAGAATGATTGGCTTGGATTTCTCACATGCAATGGCTTGTTTTAGGGATTACGGCCGTTCGAACCCAAATCCTCATTTCTAGGTCATCTTGTAAGCCTTCAATGATCCGAAGGTGCGGACTATTGATCTTAGGTGGCCTAGCACCAATTTTAGTACAAGCTTAATGATTTCGATTACTTGGATGTTATATTTGAAATTCTAGAGAAAACCCTAGGATTGTATGTTAGTTAGAATTGCATGTTTGGCTCCCATATGATGTTGTTCTTGCCTCTGACATAATTTTGTGTATGGACGATTATATGCTCATGCCTTGTTTGATTTTCTCATATGATGTGCCCTGTAACATGTATGATTCATTGATTTTATGTATTTCGATTTTAAGGGGATGTAGGAGGTGCTCAACTTCCTTACCAACCCACACCACACACACACACATCTTGTTCATGATATTATTGACTTTACATGTTAGTAGAAATTTAGAATTTTATGTTGAGAAGCATGAGAACATGTTGTTGTTTATGTTATGTGATGCATTGATAGTTGGCATGTTGTGGATCCCCTTCACCATCTTGGGTTGGTCAGGAACATGATGAGAAACGGTAGGACTCCGCTAGGGCTAGATCCGTGGAATGAGAGGGAGTGTACGGGTGGCTATAGTTCGACTACATGGGACCCTTGTGCCGGAGGTCACTCGTCTCACGCTCGCCTGACTCGTGCGGTCTAACCTACTGTCTGACCAACCTTGTTGTTAACCATATTTGCTCACCTATGTATGGAACCTGAAACACCTTACAACCATTGTGGCCCATTAATAACTAGATTGAAACTGGTTCACAGTCTCGTGAGCTGGGCATGGTGGAATGGGACATTGTGTCCGAGCTGTTGGCTTACGCTGGGGTACCACGCCTCCCCGTAGTGACCGTGAGCGATCTCTTTCTCTCGATACTCCTCATGTACTTGAAGTCGGGGATGAAGAACCCGACAGGATAACGGACCGCGGGGTCTCGGCCTCACGCGTTGATGAGGCCTTTGCCTCGCAACCAGCTTAGGGCATTGATATGTGGGGTGTATCAGATTTCCCAACCTGTTGGATGAATGGATTTAACTAATAACTCGGCTAACACGATCGCATTGCATCACATTAGTTAGGGTAGCGACTCGGCAATTGAGGTCGCTCTGAGAGAGTGTTGCCATATGTGATCATTAGATGGAGCCGCTCGAGGGAGCGTTGTGGCAAGGGCATGCATCATCTCATCCCATTGCATGTGCATTTAATAAGAGTTGTAGGTATTGATGATTGATTATTTTTCATTAAGTTTATATTACAATTGATGCCTATTATAACTTAAGATTAATAGTACACACTGAGTTGATCACTCACTCCTACTCTGGGACGGTGTTTTAAAACACCAACCAGACTCTTCATTAGCTGCAGGTAGCGATGAGTTCGAGGAGCCCGATGGTGTGAGCCTTGGCGATGAGGAGGATGAGTTCTCCTATTCCCAGCTGATGAGCGAGATCCCGTCGGATCAGTAGATGAGCCGTTGGATTGCTGAGCAGTGGACTCAATTCTATTTTTTTGGACATATTATTCTTTTGCGATTTTGTTGGGTGGCGCCATGTGCCCCCTTTATTCTTTTGGACATGTGTGTGTGATATATATATATATAATATATATATATATATAATATATATATATATATATATATATATATATGTATGTATTCATTTTTGGTCTCTTCATTTCAGTAGACTTGTGTGATTGTGCTTCATGTTCTTGGATTTTCCAGACTGCGCATTGATCGGATTAATCACGTAATTAACGAAAACCTGTCATAAGTGACCCCGGGAACTTAGGAGTTGAGTATATACACAACCCCTGATTTTCAGGGCATTACAAGTTGGTATCACTCCTATCTAGGACTACACCTCACTCCTATGGTAGGAGTGAAAATCATTGCAGCCACCGGGACCTTTTCCGAAGCAACAAAGATATGTTGTAATTGCCCCATAGACTTGGGTGACAAAGTGGTGCTCGTAGACCTAATAGCAACCAAGCTTTTCCACTACGATGTCATCCTGGGCATAGACTGGTTGACTAAAAAGAAGGCGGAAATCGATTGTGACACTAGGTCTGTGGAGATACATGACGATGACGACACTTCCTTCACATTTCCAGTCCAGGTCAGCTATGCACGTAGAATTTTGTGTTATTCATCATTAGAGGAGGGTTATGATAGACCCTGGCTCACATGCACTCCCGTGGATGAAGAATTCGTTGATGTGTTCAAGGCCATACCGGGACTTCCTCCTCGACGTGAGATAGACTTCACGATCGATCTGACTCCGGGTGCCAAGCCCATCTCCTTGCCGACTTATCGCATGCCCCCATGTGAGATGGAGGAGCTTAGGACTCAGATAGATGATCTGTTAAAGTTGGGCTTCATCCGGCCCAGCGTCTCGTCGTGGGGAGCCCCAGTCCTATTTGTGAAGAAGAAGGACGACACGTTGCGTTTATGCGTAGATTACAGGAGATTGAACCAAGTGACGGTTCGAAACAAATACCCTTTGCCCAGAATTGACGACTTGTTTGATTAGCTGAGGGGTGCTCAATACTTCTCCAAGATCGATCTACAGTCAGGGTATTATCAGTTGCGAGTGAGGGACGAGAATATACAGAAGACGACCTTCAGAACCTGCTTTGGCCATTATGAGTTCCTCGTTATGTCGTTCGAGCTCACCAATGCTCCAGCGGTATTCATGGACCTCATGAACAGAGTCTTTAGGCCGTTCTTATACCGATTCGTTATCGTATTCATCGACGACATCTTGGTATATTCAAAGAGTCGTGAGGAGCATGAAGAGCATCTAAGGGCAGTCCTTGAGACCTTCAAGAAGAACCAATTTTATGCAAAGTACGAAAAATGTGACTTCTGGAAGGAAGATGTCAAATTTTTGGGACATGTAGTGTCCAAGGAGGGCATATCTATAGATCTCGCCAAGGTGGCGGCCGTGTAAGATTGGAAGCAACCAAAGTCGGTTACAGAAGTGAGAAGTTTTCTGGGTCTCGCCGGTTATTATAGAAGGTTCATTAGAGACTTTTCAAAAATAGATCGGCCACTATCACAGCTGACACAAAAGGACCTTAAATTTGCCTAGGATGAGAAGGCACAGGCGGCCTTCCAAGAGTTGAAGGACAAACTGACGTCGACACCTGTACTTGTGCTACCTGAGCAAGGGGTCAAGTACACCATATATACAGACTCCTCTCGAGTAGGTTTGGGTTGTGTACTAATGCAAAAGGACAAGGCAATTGCTTATGCATCTCGGCAGTTAAGGAAACATGAGGAGAATTACCCTACGCATGACCTCGAGTTTGCAGCGGTAGTTTTTGCATTGAAGATATGGAGGCATTACCTCTATGGTGAGGAATTTGAGCTCTTTTTCGATCATAAGAGCCTCAAATATATCTTCACTCAAAATGATCTGAACTTGAGACAGCGCCGCTGGATGGAAACGTTGAAGGACTTTAAGTTCGACGTCTCGTATCACCCTGGCAAAGCAAATTTGGTGGCAGACGCCTTAAGTCGCAAAAAGACAATTGAATTTGCGGCCCCGCTAATGGTAAGAGAATGGAATATGGTGGAATTCGTACGAGACTTCGACATGAAGCTAATTGTGGAGGAACCGTACGAGGTCGTAGCCCACATTCAAGCCTAGCCAATGATTGACAGCAAAATCATTGAAGCCCAGGAGGGCGATGAGTTATTCAAGAAGATGAGGGAAAGAGCAAGGAATGATATGAAGTCCGAGTGGCGAGTTGGAAAGGATAAGGGATTGTGGTACCGAGGCCGCCTTTGCGTTCCAAACCTTCTGGGACTGCGAGAGGAAGTCCTAAATGCCGCTCACAACTCTAAGTTGGTGATGCACCTTGGTAGTACGAAGATGTACCGGGATTTGAAGCGAAACAATTGGTGGGACAACATGAAGAAGAAAATAGCGGAGTATGTGTCCCGATGCCTCACTTGTCAACAAGTCAAGGCCGAACACCGCCGGCCACTAGGCCTCTTGCAACCCATGCCCATAGTGAAATGGAAATGAGACTTCATATCTATGGACTTCATCTCCGGGTTGCCCAAGACTAGGAAGGGGCATGACTCGATATGGGTGATTGTGGACAGACTAACCAAATCTGCCCATTTCCTGTCAATCAAGACTTCTAGCTCCGCCGATGATTTGGATAAGCTGTACATCAAGGAAATAGTGCGGCTCTACGGCGCCGCCTTTTGACGGATCAAAGCAGGCAGAAAAGCTATGCCGACACAAGGCGAAGGGACTTGGAGTTTGAAGCAGGGGACCATGTATTTCTCAAAATCTCCCCAATGAAGGGTGTTCGATAAGAGAGGAAAGCTCACACCCCGATTCATCGGGCCCTTCCAGATTTTGGACCGGGTTGGTGCAGTTGCCTATCGCTTGGCCCTGCCTACGCCACTCGCCGGAGTGCATAACGTCTTCCATGTATCCATGTTAAAGAAGTACATCCCCGATCCTTCACACATCATCAAGTGGGAGCATGTGGAATTCAAGGAAGATGCCACATACATTTTTCGATCCACTCGAATATTGGATAGGAAGGAGCAGGTCCTATGCAATAAAGTCATCCCATTGGTCAAGGTTCTATGGACCCATCATGATGAAGAAGAGGCCACTTGAGAGACAGAAGCAGAAGTCCGCAAGCATTACCCAAACCTGCTTCAGCAATACGAACAGGTATAAATTTCGAGGACGAAATTTATTTATAAGGGGGTAGATTATAACGTCTCGTCCAACCAGCACAGTGTCCTGGGGCGTCCACGTAGGATTTGCCGTAGGACCACCCATTTAAACTACTTAGGGTAAGATACCACCAGTAAATTAAACCTAGGATTAGCCCATTAGGCTAGACCTGTCTGGTTATGATCAGACCAAGTTCGGCCCGCCAAGTCAGATGGCCTGTTTACACTTAGCAACAGCCCGTGTGGGCCACCCAGCGACCGGGGAGGGTCTGAAAAATTTAGAAATTTAGGAAATCATAGATCTCACTGGGCTTGTAGTCCATCGCGAACTGCGAACCTAATGGACACCCAAAATTGGGAACTGGCACTTGCCAAATGCACCCCACCAATGCCAAATTGGAATCTGGTATTTACAAATAAAATCGGGATACCAAGCGTTCCAGCCGTCGGATTTCTTTCAAATTTACGGTCAAGGTTTGATGTATTTTTCTACGCCCGTCCATCAAATCTGGGACCTGATCGTGGCACGGTGACCGTTGATCGCAAACCGGACCCGTATGATCAAACCTCATATCCGATCGCTCTCAAATTTTGCATGGCCCTTCATTGGGCCATGAAGCACCTATTCTATAAGTTTCATGGCCGGGGGGGCCACCAGAACCGCTCCAATCATCAAGATGGGCCCCGCAGGACCACTTAAAGGTCGAAATCGTATGCTCATACCACATATCCGTTCATCCGTTTGTTCCCAGATTTTATATGGCCCCTCACTGAGCCATAAGGTGGTACACACCAAGTTTGATGGTCAGAGGGGTGTTAGGGTGGCCCCCACACCAATATAGAGTCCCACAGGGCTATTTTGGGAATTTGTGGAAGCTTGGGGCTAAAGAGCCCAAGTCTAAGAAACAAAATCCTAGCTCTCATAACTCTCTCTCTCTCATTTACCACAACTACCAAGAGAAAAGGGGAGAGCAAGAGAGTAAAGGAGAAGAAGGTGTGAGTGAAGTTGAACCAATGTGGACCCTAAATCAAGGTGGGGCCCAAGGAAATCACCCCTTTCAACTCTCTACCTCTCCTCAAGGGAGAAACTCTCCACCATAACCTCAACGATCGTTCGTGGGTCATCTAGGTAAGATTATTCACCCATTCTTCTTAGAAATCCATGTATTAAGAACGATTGACTTGGATTTCTCACATTGAAGGGCTTGTTTTAGGGATTCCGGCCATTTGAATCCAAATCCTCATTTCTAGGTCGTCTTGCATGCCTTCAACGATCCAAAGATGCGGACTATTGATCTTAGGTGGCTTGACACCAATTTTAGTACAAGCTTAATGATTTCGATTGCTTGGATGTTATATTTGAAATTCTAGAGAAAATCCTAGGACTTGTATGTTAGTTAGAATTGCATGTTTAGCTCCCATATGATGTTGTTTTTGCCTCTCACATGATTTTGTGTATGGACGATTATATGCTCATGCCTTGTTTGATTTTCTCATATGATGTGCCCTATAACATGTATGATTCATTGATTTTGTGTATTTTGGTTTTAAGGGGATGTAGGAGGTGCTCAACTTCTTTACCAACCCACACCACACACACACACACACCTTGTTCATGATATTAGTAATTTTACATGTTAGTAGAAATTTAGAATTTTATGTTGAGAAGCATGAGAACATGTTGTTGTTTATGTTATGTGATGCATTGATAGTTGGCATGTTATGGATCCCCTTCACCATCTTGGGTTGGTCAGGAACATGGTAGTCCCAACGGTAGGACTCTGCTAGGGCTAGATCCGTGGATTGGGCGGGAGTGTACGGGTGGCTGTAATTCGACTACATGGGACCCTTGTGCCCGAGGTCACTCATCTCACGCTCGCCTGACTTGTGCGGTCTAGCCTACTGTCTGACTAACATTGTTGTTAACCCTGTTTGCTTACCTATGTATGGAACCTTGAACACCTTACAACCATTGTGGCTCATTGATAACTAGATTGTAACTGGTCCACAGTCTCGTGAGCCGGGCATGGTGGAATGGGACACTGTATCCGAGCTGTCGGCCTACGCTGGGGTACCGCGCCTCCCCGTAGTGACCTTGAGCGATCCCTTTCTCTCGGCACTCCTCATGTGCTTCAAGTCGGGGATGAGGAACCCGACGGGATCACGGACCACGGGGTCTCGGTCTCACGCGTTAATGAGGCCTTGGCCTCGCAACCAGCTTAGGGCATTAATATGTGGGGTGTATCAGATTTTCCAACCTACTTGATGAATGGACTTAACTAATAACTCGGCTAACATGATCGCATTGCATTGCATTAGTTAGGGTGGCGACTCGGCAGTCGAGGTCGCTCTGAGGGAGTGTTGCCATATGTGATCGTTAGATGGAGTCGCTCGAGGGAGCGTTATGGCAAGGGCATACATCATATCATCGCATTGCATGCGCATTTAATAAGAGTTGTAGGTGTTGATGATTGATTGTTTTTCATTAAGTTTATATTACAATTGATGCCTGTTATAACTTAAGATTAATAGTACACACTGAGTTGATCTCTCACTCCTACTCTGGGATGGTATTTTAAAACACCAACCAGACTCTTCATTAGCTGCAGGTAGCGATGAGTTCGAGGAGCCCTATGGCGTAAGCCTTGGCGATGAGGAGGATGAGTTCTCCTATTCCCAGCTGATGAGCGGGATCCCGTCGGATTAGTAGATGAGCTGTTGGATCGCTGAGTAGTGGGCTCAGTTCTATTTTTTTGGACATATTATTCTTTTGCGATTTTGTTGGGTGGCGCCATGTGCCCCCTTTATTCTTTTGGACATGTATATATATATAATATATATATATATAGAATATATATATATATATATATATATATATATATATATATATATATGTATTCGCTTTTGGTTTCTTCATTTCAGTAGACTTGTGTGATTGTGCTTCATGTTTCAGGATTTTTCAGACTACGCATTGATCGGATTAAAACCGGTCATAAGTGACCCCGGGAACTCGGGAGTTGAGTATATACACGACCCCCGATTTTCAGGGCGTTACAAAACTAAAATAAATAAATAAAAGGATAAATGTCCTTAGTAGACATACGAAAAAAGCTAGGCTTTATTGTAATAGTGCGAGACTTGGAGCTCTTTATGGAGTGATGTTTATATAAGCTTCTGGAAGGCGGTAGTCTTGCATAGTTTTTTGCATCGTAAATAATTTAGATGATCGGTCATGGAAATCTTTTTTATTCTTCCACATCAGCGGGGCCTATTGCGTACAACCACATATACAAGAGATATACTCTCACGTGAGTTGGTTGAAGTCACCACGTCTTTGGATTCCCACATTGGAAAGTTGTTGTGATCCTTACATCATTTGACTTTGGCATCCACCGAGAGTTGCTTTTAATAAGGCTCTAGCATTTAATGCTAGGTAGAGAACTCATTTGATGGGAATATGACATTTAATGCTAGGAAAGATATTTGTTTTTTGCAAAGAGTATCTTTTGATAGAATTCTAGTGTTTAATGCTCTCGCTCATATGTATATTTCTACTTATTCCTCTTGAAGTCTTCAACACTACATATGGTATGTTTGCCACATGACGTCTTCTGGATCATTTGATTTAAGCACGCTAAATCGGGTATAAATAATGATGGAAGGCGCGAGAAAAATTTTGCCTACATTTAGCTCGTAGTGCCGACATATGGTGACATCTCATTGGCCTATGCAAGTATGTAAAAAATGGGAGTAAATAGGCGAGTTGACTGATAAAGTAGGCTAGGAAACTCCCTTTTGTAGAGTTATGTCCAAATGATGCCTTAGTGTGAATTTTGGTTGTTCTTCGTCACCTGTATGGTTTTGAATATCCCATATATGTTAGCATAACCACTGATAAGGTGGGTCATATCCATGCATGCACGTTCATAGGTCTTCTCTTGTAGTTTGGAAAACTTGAGCTTTAAGCCACCAAGCTCAATTATATTAGAAAACTTCACATAAAGAGAGGGTTAACATAAGAAATGAATGAGTTTTAATGAAATTTAGTTTCTATGATAGAGAGAGAAACCTAAAACCTATAAGTAGAAAACTCACCTCTCTCAGCTTGAAAAATTATAGGGACTTCCATTTTACCACATTCTAAAAGAGAAATATAAAAGAAGGTGAGTTAAGAAGGATCTACACAATTGGATGCATTGACTGCTACTTGTGACTGTTCATTTTCAAAAGTGGTGCAAGCATGAATAAGGCCACATGGATTGACTATTGAACTTATAGGAGATGTATTATGTATCTTATCCTCCCGTGGAATAATCTAGATCTAATTATTGGTGATTGCACATGTGTTCCCATTCTGATAGATTTGACCAAAGTTCTTAACAAAAGAAACATAACAATATAATGTATCTATATTGGCCCCCATCCAACATGTAATGCAGGGAGCTTATGTGGGCCCATATAGGTCAATATAAGGGAGTTGATGTGAGCCCATATGGAATGCCACACCTGAATTAACAATTAACAAAAGCAACAACCGAATGATAATAATTTTAATTTCTTCCTAGGCCAAGGCATGAAATAAGTCTCTCTCATCGAGATCATTTGCACACTCCAGTAATGTTGACCAATGGAGTAGGCTCTTGCGCTCTATCCCCAAGATACAATTGCCCAACATATGGAGTTTCATTAGAGTTGTACACGAACTGAGTTAGATTGGTTAACTCGCTCAACTCAATTAAAAAAAGCTCGATTATGCTTGGTTCAAAACTGATTTCGAGCCAAGTCAAGCTGATTTTTGGAGCTTGAAAAAAATTTCGAGTCGAGTTCGAGCTTGGCCAAGCTCGAATCGACTCTGATCGAACCTCAACTCAAATTGAACTAGTTCAGTGACTTGGTTATTTTGATATTGATGTTGCACACAAAATATTTGATTAAATGACTCAACGAAGTGTTGTTGTAAGTGGATACATTCTCCGTGGGATTGGCCGGTGGTGAGGAAGGTATGGATATGAAACAAATCACTACCAAAAAAATAAACATTACATGATAAAATTAACAGTGAATCTTGATTTTGATGTTGCCTATTAAGTGTTTGATGAAATACCTATAAACTGCTGTTGTTGTTTTGCAAACTGTGAGAAATTGAAGGTGCACTTCATGTGTTTGAGAAAATGTTGCACATGCTCGAACTCGGCTCAAATTAGCCCGAGCTGCTAACCGAACCGAATCGAGCTAGCTAGTCAGGCTAGAGGACCGAGTCGAGTCGAGTTCGAGCTAGGGTTAGCTGGTGGCCGAACTGAGTCGAGTTATGCCAAGCTCGACTTAGTTCGACTCATGTACAGCTCTAAGTTTCATGATATAAATAGTGTGGACACTGAAAATCGACGCCCACGCTGATTTATATGTTTTGGTTGGTGGTGGGGGTGATTAGGCTGATTTGTGGATGTTGGAGCCGCCACTAGCTAATTAATCTCAGAATCCCACAGTCGACTAGAACCCGCGGAATATGTAAGGTTGGAGAAATTCGAAGACTCTCCTACCTTAAATTGACTTCTGGTCTGCGATCCAGGATTCCAGGTAAGGGACCTCGGTTACAAAGAGGGAAGGTGTTAGGCACCCTCTCTGCCCGTACAAATGTACGGTCTTTACTTAATGTGGTAAGAAATTTCAATGGATGAATGATATGGTCGGGGTAGGACTAGGAACACGTGAATTTCTGATATGGCAAGATCTGAGATTTCGGTAAGCCACAGAGCATACGTCCAACAACGTGTCTAGAAGGCGGATGTGATGATGCTTATGTAAAAAGGTAAGGAAAAGTGGACTAGATCACTAGGAATTTCTGATGTGACAGGATTTGATGTACGACAAGTCACAGAGCATATGTTCACTAGAGATCTAGAGAAGCAGGAAGGTTGAGAAGGGAATAAATGTCATGATGAATGCTTGTATGTAAAATGAATGGATCTTTGACTTGATCTTGAGTAGGCTAAGACATGGACTGAACCATGATCAATCTGGGCTAGACTTGGGGATTTAGATGGTTGGGAATGTAGGGAGTAGGCTAAGGGGATAGCTGAAAAATTTGGACTTGGAAGCTTGAGAGCTCCTCCTCACCCTCACTCTCTTCCTACCTCTCTCCCTCTCCCTCTCACTTAGCTTTGGAAATGAGAAGTTGTTATTTGAAATGTGAAGAGGAGATGGCTATTTATAGTATTCTTCAATGGCATTACTGTAATTATTGGGTTTTAGAGAGGTAAAAGCTGACATGGCAGCTATGGTTGGTTGAGGAGAGAGGAATGCCACATGACATGTCTCATTGGCTCTTGGGGTTGGTAAAATGGTAAATAGTGAAGGCTAGAAGGGTAAATTTAGAGGAAAGTTGACTTTTAGGTCAAGAGACAGTTGTTGCTCGGAGGACACACGCGCCCCGCGAGTGGCGGTAATCGGAGTACTGTCGGTGGTAGTCCAATTACCGCCTAGGCTGGGTTTCATCTAAAACTTGTGCAGCTGGCTCTGCACACATTTTTTTATAGAGAAAACAGTAGTTTGACTACCACCGGTGGTAGTCAAACTACCGCTCAGGTACAGTTTCTCCCGCAGTTTGACCAGTGGGCCTATTTCAGGCCCTGATAGTGGCCCAAAGCCTGCTTTTGGATATTTGCCTCAAAATGGCTCGAAATTGGCTCGATTGTTACCCGAAAATGGCCTGATTTGAATAATGGCTCGTAATGGCTCAGGTTAGGATTAGGATTTAAGCTGGAGTTATGTTGGGTTTAGGGTTTAGGTTGAGGTTTGGGTTAGGGTTAGGTTTAGGATATGATCATGGTTCCCAGATTGTCTTAGCTTTCTCAAAATATTAGCCTGGGTGAGGTGTCTACAGATGCCCCTCTTTGGACGTGGTTGCGAGCAACCGAGCGCCAAAGCGAGTGGACACCCCACCCTTCCGGTCAGAAAGGGTAGTGGTTCGAATCTGTTGCCTGCCATTGTATCATTGTCAGTCGACTGTCTGGAGAAGAGATGACTTGCACATATTATGAGGGTTGAGAAAAATGTTGTGACTGTCCCTGCGCGTTTTGAGGCATTACGGGTCACCAATCACAACCCTTTCACGTCAGATTGTTAATAGCATTGGAGAGTAAGTCTAAAAGTAGGGCCTCTGTGTGTTCGATGCAGCTTTACGAAGATTTTCGTACTGTTTGATATATTGTTTCCTTTGCTACGTAATCACCTTAAGAGTACTCGGTCCATTTGATCGTCAAAGCGGTTAGCTGCTCTGCTCGTTGGTGTCGCCTTATGGGGAACTCACTACGCCGACTTGGATTCGATCAAATTTTGTGAACATTCCAGACTAGGTATGTGCAGGTAATCTTTTGACATGCAGTCTTCTGATTTTGATACTTTGGTTACAATGGATTATTGTCACTTAGAGTTTAATTATTCTTTCCAGAGATAGATCCAATAATTTCTACTCACATTCGTACGACTGTCCAGATATAGAGATCTAGCCAATCATACATGTATCATGTACGGATTCGATCATCCTCCGGAGAAACCGAAAGGGATCAAATCTTATGGCCACAACTAAAGATTATGGAAGATTCCTCAGTGTACTGCGTGCCGCATGCGGTTTTGAAAACTTTTTGTTTGAAAACTATCCTCTTCGGAGCTAGACTCCTTGGGAATTTTATTTGAAGATATTTTTGGATTTTTAGAAAAAATATCCGTTTGATCTCGCGGGTGGGCGTCATCATTCGGTTTTTATTTGCATAAGTTAAGTAAACAGTCACGTTGCATCCACTGATGAGTTGATGGGGCTAACGATTTTTATTTAAGATTTTTTTTGGGGATTTTAGAATATCCATCCAATCTCACAGGAGGGCGTTGTCGGCTTGTTTTTATTGTACGGTCTAGGTCGAAATGCCAGATGGCCTCCACTAATAAATTAATGGGGCTAATGGTGTTTATTGGAGATATTTTTTGGGATTTTTTGAAACAACCGTCCGATCTCGCGGGGGGCGTTGTTGTCCCGCTTTTATTGTACGGTCTGTATTGAATAGCCAAATGACCTCCACTAATGAATTAATGGGGCAATTGGGGAACATGGGACTGATTTGGACATGTGGGTCTAGGACCATGGGCCTTGAAATAGGGCTTGTGAAGTGGATCTTGCTAGGAATGGGCCTTTGAACAATGGGCGTGGTGGGCTTTTGAGATGTGGGCCTTATGGACTTTGAACTTGTGGGCCTTGTGGGCTTTGAAATGTGAGCCTCTGGGGCTTTAAAATGTGGGCCTCTGGAGCTTTCAACTTGTGGGCCTTGTGAGCTTTGAAATGTGGGCCTTTGGAGCTTTGAACTTGTGGCCTTGTGGGCTTTGAAATGTGGGCCTCTGGGGCTTTGACATGTGGGCCTCTAGAGTTTTGAACTTGTGCACCTTGTGAGCTTTTAAATGTGGGCCTTTGAGGCTTTGAACTTGTGGGCCTGTGAGCTTTGAAATGCGAGCCTCTGAGGCTTTAAACTTGTGGGCCTTGAAATGTGAGCCTCTGGGGCTTTAAACTTGTGGACCTTGCAAGCCTCTGGGGCTTTGAAATGTGGGTCCCTAACTTTGTTGGCTGCTTATCCTATATATGCATGAATAATTTTTTTTTTTTTGTAAAGAAAGGAAAGAGATGTATAGAAAGACTTTTTTAAAAGGAATGAAAATTTTTGTTTGTGCCAAAATTGTCAGTGTTTGTTTGCTTGTGTCTGAACTTGTGCTTAGATGATGGAATCAGAACATTGAACTCAGCCAATGTCGAATCCGATATTCTGAGTTGTTTACCAGGGATCTCTGTTCCCCGAGAGTAGCGCATATTAGGATCATGCCCCTTGGATTTGGGTAGAGTCTGACAGAATTCTGATCCGAGACTTATCTTTTCCTTGTGTTTCTTCACTTTTCTTGTTGCCTTGGCTTCTCCTCTTCCTGCACTTTTTGTTTTGTGTTTCTCTTCTAGTCATTTTTGCCCGTAGCACCTTTTCAGGTTTTCACCATGATCGGCTTTCCCGTTATTTTTGTTGTGGTGTCCTTTCGAATTTTCACCACGTCCCGGGTGTTTGCTCTTGCTTGCCCCTTGACAACTGTGCTTTTTTAAAAAAAAAACCCTTGGCACCTTTTCAGGTTTTCACCAAGTCCGCTACATGCCTGTTGTTTTTACTCGAGGCACCCTTTTCAGGTTTTCACCTCGCCCGTTTTACTTAGGCATGCTACTTTTTCTTTTCTTTTTCTTTTAAAGTAGCAAAGGTGGGTGTCTAGACTTCATTCATTACTGGCCGATTGATGAGCTGTCTGACTTTGTCTTCAATCACGATCGTAAAGCTGTTGACATTGGGTTAAACTATCCCGAGGGAAAACGAGCTGGTGACTTGTGTTCTTACTCATTGGGTTTGACTCTTCTTTTCTCTTTTTTTTTGAACTGCGCGTTTTATTCGTCCATTTTAAAAAAAATAAAAAATTTGACCATTTATTTTTTGGAACACTTATTGGAATGAAGGAATGGTGATTGAATGTACCTCAGGATGCTAATCTTTTATCGTTTGACTTTAGCTTCACGATTGTGGTTGTTGACATAGTCAGGTAGGATTACCCGTGATAGATACTCACTTTGTCGGCGTTGATGGGCTCTGGAAGATCTTTGCCCCCTATGATGGTGAGATGAAGGGAACCTCCCGGAAGAATATTCACAAACGATCAGTGAATCATCCCAGGATGACCTGGACTTACCCCCTGGATCTAGTAGGCGCAATGATAAGATGTGCATTGTTCCCATGTGGCTAATCTTTCTTTCAGACTTACTTGTCGTTGGTCCTAGTGATCGTCGCGCGCTTTATGTCTGCAAGATGTAGCTGGTTGTATCGAGCTTACTACCAATCATTTTCATTGTCTTCTTGCTTCATTCGTACCAATGATGTAGTCGCCACCCGCTTTTGTCTTACACGAGAATGCGTTCATGACCATTGGATGCCTTTGGGTTCATTCTTTCGATGATATCCACACCCCATAATGAAGATGGGTTAGGGTGTTGCCAGGTTATAAAGACTCAAAGCATGCACATGGATCCTTTATGCAAGCTTTGAATACTCAAAGCACTTCTTGACATGCGGTAGTTGCTTATCTTCATCATTCATCAGTAGGACTCCATCGTGGACTTCAGACATGATCTTGGCAACTTTGCTTGTTGGGCTTGACTTCATGCTTCATAGCAGATGGTGTGTGATAGGTTCTTCATTTGATCTGAGTAAGGCTCCATAGGAGAACCCAAAGTTAGATAGCCCCAGGCCTTAGGAATTCTGTCATTGTCTGCTTGTATTCAGGAGGCGAGGATCTCTTGATGCGTACTGTTCTAGGGAGCTCAAGGGATCCCAAGTTCACAATTTTAAAATCATCTGTGACGACATTGGCCTTTGCCTCGAACTTTTGGAGGGAATCCTCTAGCTCGAGAGTTGTATCATCATTTCCCCCATCCTGGGCTTCATTCAAACTCATGAGTTTAAAGTCTAACTCTAAATCGAAATCATATGAGTCAACTTCAAACTTGGGTGTTGTAACTGATGCATTTGACACATTATTGCTTGTGAGTTTTGAAAGATTTTCTATTGTTTTTGTGTTTTGAGAAATTTCTAATTTTTTGGATTTGGATAGGTATCTGAATTTTTTGGTATTTCAAAAATATCTACTGTTTTTGGCTTTTGGGAATTTTTTGATTTTTGATTTTTTTTATTTTTGGATTTTGACAAGTATCTGATTTATTTTTTTTTTTTTGGTATTTCGAAAATATCCAGTGTTTTTGGCTTTTTTGAAATTTTCTGATTTTTTTTTTTTTTTTGAAAAGACGGCAATGTGAACCAAGGATTGCCTGATTCGACTTGAAGAACCAAACACTATTTTCTTTTATTGTGTCGTCCTCGGGATCGTGAACCAAACTATTGCCCTACACTCTCTCCCCTCAGGAGGCAGGGCCAGACGGATTAGTAAGTGGGCCCTTATCATTATGCCCAAATGTCGTGATGAGTTTGGGATTGGGATCTGAGTTGATGTTGGATGTCACTTTCCTCGGCTCATCCCCGATGCATTGTGAGTCTTTGGATTCTTCCTGCTTAGGTGGGACCCAGACTGTGGTCCAGTCAATCAGGGGCAATTCTTGCCCCTTGTCTGAGTCATTTTCAAATGGCTCAGTTAGGCTCGTTTCACTCATTGGATCCTCCATGGTGGATCTCGACCTGCCTACTGGATAGATGATCACTTCTTTGATGGATTTGATTGATGTGTGGCTGAAGGGATCATCTTCCTCTTGCCAACTTTGTCCTCCTTCGATCCATTTGTGCTTTGGTACCTCACTCTTAGGAGGCTGATATCCTAGTCCTGTCATGCCTGTATTTTCTCGATATTCGAGCTGATAATAAAAATGTTGGTGCTCGACTAAAGGGAAGACATTGTTTGATCCGATGAAACATGTAAGAGGCATGGAATTCACAGTCTCGAACTCGAGACTATGGTATGGGATATCCTCATCAAAGCATTGTATGTCTATGATCGGGATATCTAGCTCTTGACGGTTGACTGCTTCTATCGGAAAGATTTGTTCGGGACCATCCAAAACGATCAGCGCCTTGTCTCCGAAAATGTACTTGACCTTTTGGTGAGGAATTGAAGAGAAAGCCTTGACTCTATGGATCCAAGACCGATCAGGGAGGAGATGAAATGAAGCTGTAATGTCAAAGTCCTGAAAAGTGATGGTTGATGCTTTGGGGTTAATCAAGATCTCGACGTTAATCTCTTCCTCAACCTTTCTCCTAGAGGCAGGACCACTCGTCCTAAACTCTTCTCTTGAAAGATTGAAGACTGAATAGAGCTAGGAAAATTCCTTTGAGTACTAGAATGTCCTTCCTGAAAAGTTACCCCATGATTGAAGCTGGGCCCTAATTTTGCTAGGGCATGTGGTATGTTGATCGGGGAATGAGATTTTTCTTGGAACAAGGGTCGGATAGGCAGATGGTGCCCCTTGTGAGACAGAGGATATATGGATTAGATTGATTGGGGGTGGCTCTTGTATGGAGGTTGGACTGACTGGAGATGCCCCTTGCATATCTAAAGGTGCAGATATTGGACTGGCTAGGTGTTCCCCTCGTAGACTTAGGGGTATTATTGTTGAGCTGGCAGTAATTGTATGGATGGATTGAACTGGATGGCAAGATGATTCCCTCTAGATGATATTAGTGGCAGGGGTGCCCAGTGAGATGGGGCTTACTTGATACAATGACAGGGGATTCTGGAGGGTGTAATTGGTGGTGGCAACAGCAGGAGAGGTAACCACAATCGTTTGTTTATATCTTGGACCGCATGCTTCAAGGTGAAACAACGGTCTGTTGTGTGGCCTCGGGATTGGTGGTATGCACAATACTCATTCTCCTTATAATTCGGTGACAGAGGGTTTAGTAGGAGCCTAGGCAGTAGTAGTGTAAGTATTTGCCTTTGTACTAGCGTGGTTAGTATCTCACTGTAAGTTTGGACTATCGGTGTAAACTGCCTAGGTTCTCAGGTCATCCTCATCTGTTGACCATGATTGGGGTACTGAGGAATGTCCCCTTGCTGTTGTTGTTGTCATTGTCCCTCTTAAAGAGTGAATTGAGTACCTTGGGTAGAGGCGACGAGATCGTCTTCTTCTGTTGGATGAAGGTCAGGAACATTTCTGTTACCGTTCTCATATCTAGTAGACCTTCCTTCCACTATCCGTTGTACTGGGGAGGCCTGACGAGGCCACCAAGGGGAGATCGTCTCAGCCCTTATTCCGGCTTCGACTTGTTCCCCAGCACGGATGAGTTGGGTAAAGTTCGCATATGGATAGGAGACGAGGTATCCAGAAATACTCGGGTTTGCTGAGTGGATGATCATGTAGATTTGCTCATTGTCATCAATGGGTGTTTTCTTTCTAGCGGCCATTGCTCGCTACCGTCCAACGTAAGCTGACAATGACTCATCATCCCTCTGCCTTAAGGCAGTAAGATCCGCCCTTTTGGGCGCTACATTAAAATTGTACACGAAACGATCAATGAAAGCTTGAGAAAGTTGTTCCCAAGTCTTAATTGGATGGTAGTCTAATGACGTGTACCAATTTAACGCATCACCTTTCCAGAATTTTTGAAGTAAATAGATCAATGCTCCATTATTACCTGCCAGAGTATTAAGCTCCCCACAAAATGCCTTTAAGTGGTCCATATGACACCCCGTACCATCATACCTTTTGAATTTTGGTACCTGAAAGTCTTGAGGTAACTTTGTATCAGGAAATAGACAAAGATCCCTGAACTTGGTGGATGGGAGATCCACCCCTTGCTGCTTCCTTAGCTTCCTCTGTACATCGCACAATTGCTCTCAGAGTTCTGTGAGTTCAGAAGGATCATATGAGAGGGGTTTTGCCCCTTAGAATTGACTAGATCTCCTACTAGGAAGAGAATGTTGGTGATCTTGTGTTGATTCCGTAGGGAAGGGTAGAATCGGATTTGCTGGAGGAGGAAGGGAGGAAGCAAATAGAGGTTGTGGGGTTGAACTGTTTTGAGCACTAGGTTGTGTTGCCTGTATGTTCGGTATGACGCCTGACACTAGACAAAGCAATAGCTCTTGCAGTGCTCAAAAACTTTGGGCTATCTCTTGCATGGTTACATTAGCTTGTGGGTCTGTTAGAGCTGCCGGAGGTGTCAGTGACGGTGCCGGTACCGGTGCCGATGCTTCAAGAGCTGGCAGAGCTGCCGGCTCTTCTTCATGGGTAGCCATAGCTACATGGGATCGAGTAGTCGTGGCTAGGATTGATGCCCAAACAAGTGTAAGTCAAAGATTGATGTATTTATTTTTTGTATGAATGCAGTGATGACGTCCATTGAGATTAAAGTACCGCACACTTTCGAGTCGGGTCTCGCCATTTTGTAGACACTGGAAATCGGCGCCCACGCTGATTTATATGTTTTAATTTGTGGTGGGGGTGATTAGGTTGATTTGTGGATGTTGGAGTCGCCACTAGCCAATTAATATCAAAATCCCGCAGTCGGCTAGAACCCGCGAAATATGAAAGGTTGGAAAAATTCGAAGACTCTCCTACCTTAGATTGACTCCTGGTCAGTGATACGGGATTCCAGGTAAGGGACCTCGGTTACAAAGAGGGAAGATGTTAGGTACCCTCTCTGCCCGTACAAATGTACCGTCTCTACTTAATGTGGTAAGAAATCTCAAGGGATGAATGATATGGTCGGGGTAGGACTAGGCATACATGGATTTCTGATGCGGCGATATCTAGTTTCTCCCGCAGTTTGACCGGTGGGCCTATTTCAGGCCCGGATAGTGGCCCAAAGCCTGCTTTTGGATATTTGCCTCAAAATGGCTCAAAATTGGCTCGATTGTTATCCAAAAATGGCTCAAGAAATGGATCGGTTTTGGACATGGTCTGGCTTGAATGATGGCTCATAATAGCTCAGGTTAGGATTAGGGTTTAAGCTGGAGTTATGCTGTGTTTAGGGTTTAGGCTGAGGTTTGGGTTAGGGTTAGGTTTAGAATATGTTCATGGTTCCCGAATTGTCTTAGTTTCTCAAGATATTAGCCTGGGTGGGGTGTCTACACATAGATGGTGAAAAAATCCAACACTAAAACCCACTGGAAAACACCTTTCTTCAAATGCCCGTAGAAAAAGAAAAGACAGAGAGAAAAAATTGTTGCAATTGAAAATCAAAGGGGCCCATTTAAGTTATTGGATGAGTTATGCACTGGATTAATTGATTTTTTAGCCTTTTTAACCTTTGAGAGAGCCTTGTGCACACTTACCAACTAAAGCATAATGTAATAACTTCTCAAAACACATGAATGAAAAGTTTTATAAGCACTTTTCATTACTTCTCACTATTCAATTTGGGACAAAACTCGGCCTTTAAAAAGTGAAAAAATAAAAAAATAAAAATAAAAAAGCCTTTTCTTGAAGCTTATAAATAGCACAAAGCACATGTATTTTTTTCAAAATATTTCAACAACAAGATCATATCACATTGCATCAATAATCAAAGGAGCCCACACAAATATTTAAAATCATGATTACTTAACTTGCCAATTTGTCTCATTCCATGAAATTATAGCCTACTTTGTCCTGCTGTTACCAAACATTATCCGCAGAAAAAAAAAAAAAAAAAAAAAAAGGCACATAAGAAACTTGAGTTTAATTTGATTTGGATCCTTGGAAGATAGTAAAAATAGTAGCAAAATGAAAACATAAAAAATGGAGAATGAAAAGTTAATACTCCATATAATTTTAAATTAGAATAAGAAAACTTTACCATTACACATGTAACTCTTCATATGCCACATACAAACAATATTAAATATAAAAATATTAATTAAAATAATTAAAATCTACATCAATTGGACTCCTTTGCGGTGGACTAAAATTCTTATTCTTGCAATATCTAGGTCGACCTCCTCTTACTTAATCTCCCAATATATATTTAATTGACATTCTAGTAATGGATAACGATTATCAATCCACGCCCATGAAAATCATTAGATGTTTGAAAGGCCACTTAAGAGTTAAGACAAATGCGTCCAAATATCAATATGTTGCGTTTGGATTCAGGGATCATTGCAACATTGCACCAGGACTGAAAGTCATTTTCAGTTAAAGACTGTCACAAGAGCATATATTAAAGAGGTGGGCCTATGTGTCAGTATGACACACGTGCAGAAGATCCAAGCCCTGTAATAGGTGGGTCCTGAAATGTGAACATGCTATCACGTGGAATCCAATGTGCCATTGGGTTGCATCAAATAGGGATAGAGGGTAGGGAGCATTTTCTGCGGGATCTGTCCAAAATCCAAATAGATATCTTGGACAATGACAGAGCCAAACGCAATGCAGCTGCTTTTTCATGGCCCACAGTAAGGATATTTTTGGAAATTGAGACAAACATGAAGGGCATTTTGGTCACTCGAGGGAATCCTGGTACAGAATGATTTTTTGGATTTTGTGGGCTAAGACAGATTTTTCCAATGATATCATCATTACATGTAACAAAAAGGAGAAATGATTTTTCATCAGCCAACAGCAAACAACAAGAAGAAAATGCAAAGCTAAAATCAAGCAGCCTAAGAAATCAAAAACCAAAACAGAACCAAACTGGGAAAGACAGAGAGAGAGTGAGCTAAAAAGAAAGAAAAATCATATATGCTCTTGTTGCTGGTTCCTCAAATCAAGGTTGGTGTGATAAAAGAAGCAAAACCCACTTCTCTTTTCATCTTCCAATTGATGTTATTGCCTTCTTTTTAGCTCTCTCTCTCTCTCTCTCTCTCTCTCTCTCTCTCTCTCTCTTCATAGCTGTTATAGCTGTTATGGTTCTAGTGTAAAATAAAATAAAAAATAGAAAGATAGCTTTTATTGTTGTGGAAATATTCTTGGGCTGATGTTGGTGCTTTTGTTCCCACTCTTCACAAGCATTTATTCCTCTGGGCTGGCTTACTATCATCATTATTGTTATTTTCATGGCTGGGTTGCGGCCTCATCTATTCCTAGATTCTTCTCTCTCTCTCTCTCTCTCTCTCTCTCTCTCAAAAAGTTTCAGTGCTTTTCTCCTTTTGTTTGCTAGTCCTTTTTTCTATCTTTCCTTTTTGGGTGCTGTTCTTTTTAAGTTTGTAGGCTCTTTTCAGAAAGGAGTGTTTAGCTAGTGTAGGCACTGTGGTTGATTCAGATTCATGGGGTTTTATTCCATTCCACCAAATGTGTATAAATAGAGAGGTCAATCTTGTGTTTTTCTGCAGGAGCTGCTTTCAGTCATTGCAAGAGGTGAGCTTTCGACTTCGGCCGCAGCAGCAAGATGAGCTATGGGGGAGGTTCTGGTTAGAATTTTATGTCATTTGTTTGGTTTTCTGTTTAGAGTTACTTATCTGTAGTAGATGGGCCAGACTTAGATGGTAGTTGCTAGACATTGTATGTGTGGTATGCATTTATGTTAATCGAGACTGTTCAATCTGTGGCCGCTGTGGTGGATGGAGCATTCCTCAAAAATCACATTGAGCGGATGGTTCTCACCATCTGATTGGTTGGTGTTGAATGGGCAGTAAAAGAGAATATGATCAGCAGTCCAAATTCATCTGGAATAAGATTGATGGTCAATATGTTGGTTCTGCTCTGTCCAGTGGGACCCACTATTTGAATGGCCTTGATTGGCATACATGTGGCAAACACGTACAGTGGGTCTTTTGCCCCATCACAAATTCACACCATTGTCTGGTCCATAAAGATAAACACACATTTCTTTTTGTAAATCAATGTAAATTTATAGATGAACGGTGCAGTTTTTGGGTTATCGATGATTTTTCGCAATCTGTATACGCTTCTGTTTTTGGGTTTTCTATTGGGTGGTGGAATGATGTATTTCTTTGGGTTAATGGTTAGATTACTCTGTATAGTGGGCTCTTTTTGTTGGTTTTTTTAATTATCATGTTCTTAGATACATGTTCTTCTTTGGCTTTTGTCATGAACTATGAGTTGATGAAAAAATACAGGTAGTCGAACTGGAAGAAGGACTTTTGAGTATGGAAGGACCTATGTGGTCAGGCCCAAAGGGAGGCACCTGGCCACTATCATTTGGCTTCATGGGCTCGGTGATAATGGTTCAAGGTATTTAAGCGTACTTTTGGCATCATTATCATTTTGGTTGTTATTTTTACTACCGTTATTTGATATTCTGGCAACTTACTTCTATTTCTTGGGGTTCATGTTTTTTGTCTCCCTGGCTTTCACTTGAACTGTTCAAGGTCTGTTCTCTTCTTAGCAAATACTCTTATGCAAATGAAAGACGATACATTGCATGTGTAATCCTTATATTTATAGTCTAACTGAAGTTATGGTCTTTGATAGTGGTATGACGGAACAAGATTCATGTAGCGAACCTCATTTAGTTGGGATAAGGCTTAGATGGTGATATATGGGTTTCATTAACATCCCCCCCACCTTTATGTTTGTAAATGATACATGGGATTACGTATTGTCGATTTGAACCGTTCATTCATTCATACAACTAGGAGCAAACCGTGGTGCAAAAATCATGCCAACTGGATCATTCTAAATATCCAATCCATTGCAGGGAAAATGAACAGCCAAGATTGAGCAGAGAACAAAACAGGACTGAATCATCTTCTTGAAACATCTATCTGATAGATACCACTTTGTATTGCTTACTATTCCAAAGTAACACTTTGGTTTGATGATTCTAACCATGTGATCTATGGCTTGTAAACAACGGATGGTTGTAACAAGTTGACCCCATTCGAAAGGTTAGGATCATCTGATCGGCTTGGTTCTTGCATTATGGCTTGCTCCCAATGGCACTATTGAATGAACCATCCTGGTTGATTATTGGGTGTCCCACTTGTAATTTCTAAAGGTTTTGGGACGTTGCTAGCATCCTAATATATGTGGAGACATCAGCAATACCACACACATATGGCTGGACGTAAGCTTACTTAATTAACAGTATCAACCTGTTGGCTATTCATGTTTACTAGAGATGTATGGCCAGCGATTATTATATCAACAGAATGATTGATTGTGACTACAGAGCTAATAATTGTTTTTGTTATTGTTGTTATTCCCTCCCCTTTATCAGCAGTGTTTGGTAAGGTTTTATTCTCTTCCCTTTTCCCCAAGCATATACCTTGAATGGTATGGTGGACTTTTCAGTGCGAAAACAGGAAAATAAAAAGAGTTAGAGAATGTCAATGCCTCGTCTAGTTCTCATTGAGAATCATTTTATTTGGTTTAAACATGTGGGAACTATGCATACTTTTCATGGAGATTCTCTTTCAAGTTGATTCAATTGCAGAGAGCATTGGCACCATGAACTGAATAAAACAAATCATTGTGGCAGCTTTGTTGTCATTTCCTTTTCATAGTGAGCTTTGGTTAGGGCGGTCCAGAAAAAGTGAAGTGAATATGCTGAAAGCTTTGAATTGGGGACCACCCATTCACTAGCTTGGTTTTGCAGCCAACTGAACAAGCTTTTGATTTCTGCCTTAGACAAACTTTTTATTTAATATGATATTACATTAACGAAAGTAAATATGGATGGCTGTTTGGTTGCTAACAGCTACAGCGATTTAGCTTGCGAATATTCTTTTGGTTTGCCAATGTATGGATATTGACATGGTAACCATTGATGGCATGCCATCATGTTGTCTTTACAATCTTATATACATGCAAGTACATATGCATGGTTATTGACATGGCTACTGTTGATGAGAAGGGATATGAAGGCTTGTTCACTTACTGTCTTATGATTGACAAAACAAGATTTAAAGATGACACCAAATAGTTGGGGTGAGGCTATGATGATGATATATGTGTGTGTGTAACACACACACACACACACATAAACATAATGCATATATGGAGAATGCTCACATCTTGAGAACACCACTACTAGTGGTGTCTCAATCTATTGTGGGGCCCACATGGTAATGTGGACACATCCATCCCATCCAACAAGGTGGGCCATCATGAAGATCACCCAATGCAAAAATCAAGCCAATCCAATCATTAGGTGGAGCACACCATGGAAGAAAATGGCGACTGCCCAAAATCAGGCTGCATGTGAACTTCGGAGGTTTTGTGTAGATTTTGGGCAGTCGCCATTTTCATGTGTTAAGCCCTACTCGATTATTAGATTTGCCTATTTTTGTGCTGGGTGATCTTTATGGGGGGGTAACCCTGTTCGATGGGCTGGATGCGGGTGGTCCTCATAATAGCTTGAGATCATGTGAGGATGCCCTAAACGCATACATGATACGTGTATATGCGATATAATATGTAGCCTTTTCTTATGACTAAATGAAGGCTTTATGATAGGGCACTCTTACAGTTTGATTTGTTTGTCTGACCAAAATTCAGTTTTCTGCTATTGGAATTTCATTTATTAAGATGGATTCTACTTGGCATGATTGACCACTTTCTTATCTCTACACGTATGTAGAATATGTCATGGCCCTTTCCAATTAGGCTTAGGAGAAGATCAGCTTAGTTGGATACTCCTTTCTTGAGAAATGTACTCGACATTTATTGAGGTTTCTAAGTTTATTAGTCATTAGATCTTACAGTGGCGTTGTGCCAATTGGCTACAAACCCAACTTCTTCTGGTAAGGGAAATATCTGAACATGATTATGATGAGTTGTAAGCAATTCTTGTTGTACCCTTGTCTTGAGAATTTGGACTTGGAAGACCCTTCGAGCTCAAGTCTTGCTGCATTCGGCCCTTGTAATTGACTAATTGTACTTGGCAAATATAGTCGTCTGTTTAGTAGTTAAGAGTATGGATATGTGATTTTATTTTTCTATAAACCATGTCTGAAACTTGATCATTGAATTACATAATTGTATCGTGAAACTGAGTTGTTCTATTATTTAACTCTGTAGTCTTAGTCTACCCAGTGAACTGATCTGATCTAACTTGTTCAATGAAACTTCCAAGTACAGATTTCCTCATTGTAGTGTTTTTGGTCTTGTTTTGCAGCTGGTCCCAGCTCTTGGATACACTTCCTCTTCCTAATGTAAGCTTAAGAAATCTGTATTGGGTTTGTCTTAAGAAATCTGTATTGGGTTTGAACCACTTAGGAGTTTACCACAATTATTTTATCTTATGCATGCAACTCCAGTCCCCTTTATTGAGCTTTAAGCCTACCTCACCTCATCATGCAGAATATCTGAGGCATGTAGCATGTATGCAGGTGGTCCCATCTGGCCCCCGTTTTAGACTGGTCACTCATCAGGCAGCTATGCATGTATGAAAAGAATGGATGATTGCCAAGTCATTGTACTCATATGGCCTGCCTGATGAATGAATTGGCCTCGTATTTGGGCCAGATCATCTAAACAATGGCCCCCAATGCATGGATTGGATAGTTCAACATTGCCAGGTTGGCATGTGTAACCACATGTATGGATGCATGTGGCCCGATCTAAACTCTAGCTTTTCGTCATGTTATTTTTCATATGTTGTGTTCTTAGTTCTTACCATTGTCTCTTAACTATCCATTTTTATTTGAATAACACAGATAAAATGGATTTGTCCAACCGCTCCGACTCGTCCGGTAGCACTTTTTGGTGGATTTCCTTGCGCTGCATGTACGGTTGCTTCCGAAGAAAATAGTTCTTTGCTTGAAATAACCATCTTGCTACTTTGCAGCAAGTCCTCTAGTGATTCTTTTGGAATGTCCATCAGGGTTTGATGTAGGAGAGCTTTCGGAGGATGGTCCTGATGATGTGGAGGGTTTAGATGCTTCTGCAGCTCATGTTGCAACCCTGTTGTCAACAGAACCTGCTGATAGTAGGTTTCCATGGAACTGCTTGATCTTTCAGTCTTATTTTATTTTAGTATGATATCTAATTTCTAATATCTGGGAATGCATTGTTTCTCATATGGGTTTCCATCCACTCATAAATGTTCATTGCTCAACTGTTGTTGAACATGATTTGCTATTTCCTTTTATGTTGGCTCTTGCAAGGGAACTCCACCCAGAAATGCACATAAATGTATATTGGAGATGTGTCAGATGTGTATCCACAGCTATTAGAAAAGAAACCTCAATTGATCCTTCCATATAGTGTTTCTGTTTTCCTCTGGGGACATTTTCTACTTCTTATGTTTTCATAATATAATGTTTAATTATTTATATAATCATATATCATTGTTTATCTAATAATATATCATCATCATCATCACCAAAGCCTTGTCCCAGCTATTTCAGTCGGCTTTGGAAATCATAATTCGGCAGTCAATCCTAACTAAGGCCTTATCCTAGGTAATGAACAAGCTTTCATATCCCTTTTCACCACCTCATTGAAGTCCTTGCTCTCATCCTCTTTTCAGATCCTTCAACCTTAACTAATGTTTCCCTCCTTCCTGGAGTCATCTCTACTCTACGTTGAACATGACTAAACCATCTCAATCTGCTCTCCATCACTTTGTCTCCTATCCAGACTACTCTTAGGCTGCTTCAGATGACTTTTATATATATATATATATATATATATATCCTAGGTGGTCTTCCCACACATCCATCTCAACATCCTCATCTCTGCAACAATTAATCTCTATTCATGTTTCTTTCTCACTCCCACACTTTTCCACACATAGCATAGCCAGCTGCATAGCTGTCTTATATATAAAAAAACCCCTAACATTTCATAGGCATGGGGGATTACACAATGCTCTAGAGGCACATCTCCACTTCATCCACCTAGCTCTAATTATATTAGAAACATCTCATAAATCTCCCCAATCCTTTTGAATAATAGAGCCAAGATAGTGAAAAATATTGCTTTGAGAGATCTCTTAACCATCAATTTAGCTAAAGCTGCTTCAATAACTGTTCTTTCTACAGTTGGGATCCAAATACTTCATTTTGGTTTTGTTAATTATTAAGCATCTAGACTCTAGAACCTTACTCCAAACTTCCAATTTAGCAATTGTCCCCTCTTCAGTCTCGTCGACCAACAATAGGGAGCTCAATCTCAGGAATTAGCTGTTAATTCATCTATTATGAATGCAAAAAGTTAGTAGTTTAATTTTGAACCTTGATGAAGACCCACTGCTATTGGGCACTCATCAGTTTCACCGTGGGCCATTCTCATTCTTGTAACAGCCTCATCATACGTCTTTATTGTTGTCAATACATCCTCCTGGGGCCCCTTCCCTCATCACTCACCAGTCACCAACATGTTCTTAGGTACGTTATTGTGTACTCTCTCCCGATCTACAAAAATGTGGAGATTCTACCTTTTATCTTCACACTTTTTCCTCAATTGTCTACATAGAAAAATACGTTCAATTTTTATTTTATTTTTAAAATTGTGTCTTTATCCTTGATCCACCACACTCTCCTAGAGCCTTATAGTTTGACTCAGTAGTTTGATCCCCAATTATTTGTGCAACTCCGTGCTTCTCCTTTGTTCTTGTAAATAGATATCAACATGCTTTTCCCCACTCATCTGCCATTTTCTTTGCCTGAAATTTTGTAATGAAAAAGGCAATTTAACCAAACTATTAGATTTGCCCAATGTCTCCCACACTTAGATAGGTCTATCATCTGATCCCACAGCCTTTTCTTTCCTCATCTTTGTTAAAGCCACCTTTAGTTCCCTTATCTGAAATTTAAGATAGCAATAATGTTCTATTCATGGTCCAAGTCCCTTGCAAGTTATATCCTTGTGCCCATGTTTCATCACACAACCTCCGAAGGTAGCCTCTCCTTCTCCCGTATCTTACCATCTTTCACCAAGACTCCGACCCTCATCCTTGATGCATCTAATGTTGTTTGTGTCAGTACTTGCCTCACTTCTCTAGCCTATAGATATCTCTCTCCTCTCTAGTGCCTAAATGTATCATACGAAAAACACCAACCTTTCCCTTTTTAAGTTCCACCATCTTATTATTGGTCAACTTTTACTTTGACATCCTCTTTCCCAACTCTTAACTCACATTTATGACCCTCTATTCTATGTCGCATGGTCATAGTTCACTTGGTATAACTTTACAGTCTTTGCATGGCGGATCCTCTGTAGCAATAAAATGTCTATTTGGGATAAATATGGTCTACTCTTTAAAGCCACCACATGCTCACATCTTTTTAAGTATATTTTCCTCTTTTCTAGTAGGCACATGCATACACATAAACATGTCACATCATCATCATCATCATCATCATCATCATCTAAGCCGTTTCCAAACTAATTGAGGTTGGCTACACGAATCTTGTTCCACCATTCCACTATCTGTTTATTCATATGTATTGTATGTAGTTGGGATGATGGTGATCTGGGTGTATGCCCATGTGTTAGTGGAGGACAGTCAGTTGATTGGTAACTAAACAGTTTTCTTTTTCTGTTGCAGTCAAACTTGGTGTTGGAGGTTTCAGTATGGGTGCTGCAACCGCCCTCTACTCTGCCACCTGCTGTGCTAATGGTAGATATAGCAATGGCAACCCATTTCCAGTCAACCTGAGTGTAGTTGTTGGTCTAAGTGGCTGGCTTCCATGTTCAAGGTCCGTCCATCTTCTTGTTATCTCAGTCAAGCATATGCATTTCATCAGTGGTCCTCTCTGTTCACATTTCCATATTCTATTACACCCCAAAAATTGTCAATTAATGGATTTTTGTTTTTTAGGACCTTGAAAAGCAGGATCGAAGGGTCACAAGAGGCTGTGAGACGTGCTGCTTCCTTGCCACTGTTGCTCTGCCATGGAAAAGGTGTTTATGCTTTTGAAATATTATTAATAAAGACATTGTTGTTACACACATATCCATAGCTCAAGTGGTAGACTGAGTGAAGATAACCTCATTTCAACACTGAGGTCTTGGTATCGATTCCCATGTGGGGTGTGGCTAACAGCGGGGTGTGTACTAATGTGTTAACCCAAAAAAAAAAAGAAAAAAAAGACTGTTGTTCACTGAAAAAATGGTAAAATTATTATGATTTGGGTTCTCTTTTTCCTTTTGCTTTCTTCTCTTCTTCTTCTTCTCCTTCCTCTGCTTCTTTTTGGTGTGTGTGCGCGCACCCCCGCGTTTGTGTGTGATCTCTAATGGTAGCGGGAAAAGTCTATAAGTGAATATTTCTTCTCGCACTGTAGCATATCCTGAATTACTTCTTGGCCTAATGGTTTTAATTCAATGCAAGTTTTTTTTTACAGAATTTAGCGTATTAAAACTTAGGATCTATTTTATCCATTATTTCTGTGCAGAAGAGACCATACAAGGCCTTATTTTGATTAATTTTGAATGAGTAGTTGTGATCTTCTGCTAATAGTTGTGCTTCTAGATTCCCACTCAAACGGCAGCTGTAATAGTCTATTATTCTCTCTTCAAAAAAATAAAAATAAAAATCTTTATGATGACTTTGGTAATCCGGTCAGATGATTTCTTGGGGAACCATGACAATGCTAGGATTTCTTTTTGTTTCTTGTAATGAGGGATCTTTTAACTTTGTTCGTAGATGTGAAAAAAAATAAAAATGCCCACGTCCTTTATGAAAATCTTAATAACTAAACTTTTGTAGTGAGGGTGGAAATGGGATGGGCAGCCTGTCCGGCGCAATGAACCCAATGCAGCTTTAGACCGGGCTTGGACCTATTAACTTGGCCCGTGGACCTGTCCTGAGCCTTTTGGGCTGGGTGTGGGCTCGAGTAATTTTAGCCTGGCTTGGACCAGTCCACCCTAACTTCATATGTACATGTGTTATATCCTACAAATATGCCACTCCAATCCACGGTTAGGCAACCCATGCATCTTGAATGCAGACCATTGGTTTTGCTCCTATAAATATCTATTTCAGTGTGCATGCATGGGCCACTCGATCAACGGATAGATTAGGAGTAGTCACATGGGAAATAGGGATTTTATCAATTTCCAGGCCAGGCCAGGTCAGGACTGGGCCCAGGCAAATTCTCAGGCTGGCCTTGAGCCCTGGGCCTTAACTGCCAAGCCGACCTGAAAAACCCAGCCCATTGCCACCCCAATGTGGTAGTCAGGATTTTGACCACCTCTATGAAGCTCTCTTACTAATAATATGTGCATGTTGTCTGTAAGCTTTCCCCATGTTGCATGATTTTATTTTATTTTGTTTCTTCTTATTTAATTTTGAATATACCACCTTGTGCTGTCTTCATACAGACATTATAATTATATCCCTCTGCTATATGAATTACTCTTATTGTCATTTGAGATTTAAATGCATTACAGATCATGCATGTAGAAATCATCATGTTTCTCTTATTACGGACAGAATGCATGAGCTTCTATTGATTTAGGGTGTTAATTTCCTTTTTTCGCTTTCAGCGGATGATGTCGTCCTTTTCAAACATGGACAGAAATCTGCAGAGGCTTTAACTACAACTGGTTTCCGGAATCTCGTTTTCGAGACCTACAATGGGTACTTAACAGATTACTTCTCCCCTGCAAGAGTCATTTAGTTTTCGCTTTTTAGAGCTAGATGCCATCCATGTAGTATAAGCAGTCTGTTTAGAGAGAATTTTGAACCATGCAGGCTTGGGCACTACACAGTCCCGGACGAGATGGCAGATGTCTGCAAATGGCTCACTGCCAGGCTGAGGCTCGACAGGTCCCGCTCATAATCACAAAATGGCTCTTGGTGAAGTAATACTGAGTATATCTGTACGGAATAGTAGTTATGGTAAGTTAAATGAGTAGTTGCGAGTTTGGGGTATATGGTATAGTGTCACTGATATCTACCTATTCCGTATGGTCCGCTTGCCTCTCGATTAGAAACAGTTGAATATGCTTTCTGTAATTTTGGCTTGTTGGCACCATGATGGGATTGGTATTGGTGATTTTTAACATTCGTGATATGGGTTATTTATATGAGATTGTTTTTCTGCCATGGGTATTCTTGGTATTCATGTGGTTTCATTCTTCGATGTGAAATTTTCAATTGGATTGGTTGTTTGACTAATTGCGGAGGCTTTTGCTGCTCGATCCTCTTTAAGATTTTCTTTGATATTTCTTGGGATAGTTTAAGGAAAGATTTGATGGTCATTGGTTTAATTGAGGATGTGGTCCTTTCATAGAGTGGGATAGTAGAATAGGGTTCGTGTGACCCACCCCAATTACTTGTGATACGGCTTAGATGATGATTATGATGATGACGATGATGATTTCTTGTGATAGTTTAAACGTTTCTTTGGATGTAATTCATGCTTCTCAATCATAGATTATTGTGATATGCTATTGGTTGATTGATGGTTATTAATATATGCCGTGTTTGAGCTCTAACTTGTATCGAAAACAGTTTGGGTGTGCCCATTGGATTGTATCACATTGTGATTAAACAAAGCGGAGATAGCCAGATGGGAATTAACATTTGTTACATTGCTTTCAATGGACTTGAAAATGATTGCAATTGCGATTCAAGGGCTACTTCCTCATTGTGAATATAAAGGTTACTTCAAATTAACTTCTTTGATGAACCAATTATTGCAATTCAATTCAATAGTGCACCCAAACACAGCCTAAGTGATGAGTTGTTATCTATATTCAATTAAGTAGGATAATGGAGGATGATCCGTTCTATTGTAATTCTCTTTGAACATGGTGTTTGTTGATGCATCTATAAATATCCTTTGTAAACTTCATTCTTCCTTTTATTGTAATAAGTTCCATTTATGAAATTACGGGTTCATGAATATTTGGACCCTACGACATCCACAACAACTGATTCAAGGAGAGGTGTGTACGGTCTCAATGTCACGCCATCAGTTTTCCAGAACAAGCTGCTTCAAATGCTTCTCATTGGCTCCCACAGTGAGAGGTGTCATACACCAGAATGAGCTCTCAAAATGGATGATCAGATTCGTAACGATTGTATCTGTAATGGTTTTTTCCATTGTGATACTACTGTTTAAACGGTTGTATTTCTGGTAAATCAGTTGGTGATAATTCATTTGGTTGAAGTGTTATTCTTGGGAAATATCATAGCTTCAATTTCCTATATTCATCCTTGTTATCATTTCTAAAATATTCCGGATCTAACACAAAGCTTTGTATGGTAGAAACGTTCGTCTAAGCGCATTTACATGCGTCAAACTACAGTTTGTAAGTGTGTTTAAATTTATCTGAGTGCAATATACTTATATTCGCTTAGACACACTGAGACTGCTCTTAGACTTAAATGCACTTGGATGTACATTGTACACTTTGTATTGGATTCTGACTTATTTTGTATTGGATTCTGACTTATTCTGAAATGCTGCACATTGAGTCATCCATGGTTGTGGATGTTTTCTTAACCGGGCATTTGGATGCACTATTGAACTGAATTGCGGTTAGTTGACAGTAGACCAAATCGCAATCATCTCCTAATTGCAATTCTGTTACTTTCAAGTTGGATATGAGTGGAATGTGATTGCAATTTGATGGCTATTTCTTGTGGATGCAATTATACTCATTTGCAATTCAGTTCAATAATGCATCAGTATGAATCCTTATTTCGGAAACAGTAAAATCAAGCACTCGGTCGAGCGCCTCATCTGCTGTATGATGGCTTGTATGATATCTAATCTAGATTGTCCAAGTAATGAGCCTCCATGTGGATAGTGTATCTTCAAATTGTTGGGAATCTGCAGAAGCAAATTCCGAATTCAGATCTCTCGGTGAGTACCTCATCCGCTGTATGATGGCATGTATGATATCTAATCTAGATTGTCCAAGTAATGAGCCTCCACGTGGATAGTGTATCTTCAAATTGTTGGGAATCTGCAAAAGCAGATTCCGAATTCAGATCTCATGCTATTAAACAAACATAAACCAAGCAATTACAAAGCATAAATGATTTTACGTGAAAAAATCCTTGTGGAAAAAACTATGGCAAAAAGTGACAGCGAATTACTATGAAATCAATAGTACAAGAGATAGAATCACTTACAATAATTCAAAAACCTTCCTTTTCGCCAACCAAAAGTTCTCAAAAATGTTTAGCCCTCCCAAGAATAGCCTAGAAAATATTGGAATTATCCTAATCTAGCAATTACACCCATATATAATGTCGCACCCAAATAGGAAACAATTCCCTCAATTTTGCAAAACCATGCATTTCGCATTTCCGTACAGTCGTCGAAAGCACCTTTAATTATATCAATTTGGACTCGCAAACTTTCCAGCGAGCAAAGAGAATAAATCAGGATTTTCTCGATGAGATCAAGTAGACTAATGACGGGATCAAGTGGTCTGTCAATGCCATCAGTAGATTCAGTTACAGACAAATTTAAGACATCTGATAACACATTATACCAACTGAACAAGCCTAATTGGTAAATTCACGACCATTAAATGGACAGTTAAAAGAAACTGAATTGCAGCTCAAGTTTAGCAGTGACTCAGATGGGTCAGATTGTCTAGTCAGCATGAACTTTCATGCTGCATATGAAGTGGGTCCATGATTTAGATGGTCCAGATTGAGTTTTACTTGTATTCCAATAGCATATGGAAGCTTACATGCAGCATATTGAGTTTTACTTCTTGCGTGTGGGCAGGCATAGATGCACGTCTGCAGGACGCGGCTTCGGTGGTCGAACCGCCGAGCTCGGTGCTTCTGGGACTTTTGGGCCCACCGTGATGTGTGTTTTATATTCACGCCATCCATCTGTTTTTTTAGCTGGTGCTTCTGAGACTGGGGCCCACCATGATGTGTGTTCTATATCCGCACGCGCAAAAATGAAGCAGATCCAAATCTCGGGTGGACCACACCACAGGAAACAGTGGTGATTGAAGGTCCACCTTTAAAAGCTTCCTAAGGCCCACCATAAGGTGTATTGCCATCCAACCTGTTGATAAGGTCACAAAGACCTGGATGAAGGGAAAACACAAATATCAGCTTGAACCAAAACTTCTGTGGCCCTCAAAAGGTTTTTAATGGTAGGCGTTCAAACACTACTTTTTCCTGTGGTGCGGTCCACCTAAGATTTGGATCTGCTTAATTTTTGGGGTCATGCACTAAAATGATCTGGAAAAATGGATGAACAGCGTGGATATAAAACAAATACATCAGTAGGCCCCACAATCCCGGAACCACGGAGCTCAATGGTTCACCAGATCCACTGAAGCCGCATCCACGTCTGCGTGTGCACGTCGGCTTGTGGCTACATGCATGCATGTGGGGTACGTATTGGAATTGTCCCTACATGCAATTCCATGCACGTATGAGCGCATGTGCTTCTGCAATGCATTTGAAATCAAGGTTTATAACATTGGAGTGTAAGTGGTCTATTGGGGACCGGGTTAGGACCGGGCAAGCCTGGCCTCTAATTCTGAAGCTAAGCTCAAATCCAGCCCGGGTCCATGATGGGCTGAAATAGTCTATCCCGACCCGAGTTTGCCCAAGCCCAAGCCTTGAATATCTATGTCGATAAATGATATTTTGGTGTGCCTCATGTGTGAGTAAAGTTGTACATGAGCAGCAAAAGCTCGGTAACTCGCTCGTCTCGGCTCAAAAAAGCTCGACTCAACTCAAATCGAAACTCTATTCGAACCGAGTCGAGCTATTTTTTGAAAGCTCGGAACATTTCGAGTCGAGTCCGAGCTAGACCTAGCTCGACTTGGCTCAACTCGAATACTGCTCAAACTCGGCTCGACTCGGTACAGGGTATATATATCCTTCAAAAAAAAAAAAAAAAAAAACCCTACCCCCTTTTCAAAATACATCCCGCCCGCACAACCCTAACCCTACCCCACCTCTTCCTCCCTCTCTGTCAATCCAGCCGGCGAAGCTCTCCTCCCCCTCTCTCTCTCTCTCTCTACTCTTTAACTCTCCCTCATCCTTCCTTACCAGCACAGCCACACCGACGCACGGCCGTCTTCCTCCCTCTCTTCCTCCTTCTCCGTCGGTCCGGCCAACGAAGCTCCTCCCTCTCTCTCTTTCTACTCTCTCCCTCATCCTCCCTTAACCACACGGCCGCACCGACGCACGGCTAACGGCCCGTCTTCCTCCCTCTCTTCTTCCTCTATCAGTTTGAAAACTCGACTTGAACTCTGCTCGAACTCGGCCAAGCCGAGCCGAGCACAAGCTAGGCAAAGCTCGGCTCGACTCGATTCATGTACACCTCTGTGTGTGTGTGTGTGTGTGTGTGTGTGGTGTGTGTGTGTGTGTGTGTGAGGAGAGAGAGAGAGAGAGAGAGGAGAGAGAGAGAGAGAGAGAAAACGGAGAAAAGTAGGTTTAGAAAAGACTTATTGGGTCGAGCTGGGTTTATGGGCTTTTGAGTTGTTTAAAATTTTTAAAAAAAAAAAAAAAAAAATTTTGAGATGACCCAACCTAAATTTTTATGGATTGGCTTTAGGGTCAAAATTCAGGACCTCGCACATCTAACAGGAATACAATTTTGTGAGATTAATAAAAGATCTTCATGTGTATTAGACTGATAGATTCTCCAAAATGTATCCATTTTGATTGACCAGATATTCTGTTTATGGTATTTAACTGAGTCCGTGTCATTAGGATGCAATCCATCCTCTTGTATTTTCAAGAGAAAGATATATTATCTTTATGGAATAAGATCCGGAATTACTGTGAAGCCGGGAGAGATTTTAAAAATAATAATAATAACCACGAGATTATTTTTTTGAAAGATAATAACCACGAGATCATGGAAGTCGGTAAAAGTCAATATCATATGTTAATAATTTTGAGCCTGAAAATTAGTAGGTATTGAGATTGGCGTGGACTTTGAAAGAACCTATCACGTTCATATTTAGGTTTCTTTAAAAAAAAAAAAAAAAAAAAAAAACAGAGAGAGAAGAAAAAGAGGGTATTGGGAATGCATGATTGAAAAGGATATCCAACCTTCCACATTTAACAAGCATGTGGTCCAACCTGACAAGTACTGACCTGGTCTTTGGGTAAGGATGGAAAAAAAAAATATGGGCCGCTTGCAGAATCCCAAATGCGGTTGATCGTCCAGATTAAAACCTTACGCCATCATAGTAGGGCCCACCTATTGGACAGTCTGGATTCACCATCATACAGCCCCCTAAACTGTTGATTGGCAACGAAACTGGAAAACTCATTAATATGTAAAATGAGTAAATTTATGCTCCAAACGTTCAGGTACAAAATCTTTAACTGGAAAGATAACAACTCATGCTACAGTTACAGACACTGAAACCCTTCAAGGCTTCAACCCAATTCAAAAAAGTGTCACGAATGCTGGTGGCCCATTGCATCATCTCCATTGACTTACCTTTGGTTTCATTTGGTACAGGTATTATCTAACAAAGTTTCGATATCTCTAACTAAGACAGTAACCGCAGCGCCAACACCACTGCCACGCACCCACCCACCTACTACAACAACAGCAACAGCAGCAACAATAACGAAAAAGAGTTGCAGGAGGCCAGGAGGCCTGAAATATTGAGATGAAAGAGGAAAGGGAGAAATGAAGTTAATCTCTGGAACTACTGCTGCTTTTGTGCTGAAATGAGAGCAATTATTGTAGCCTCTCCACGAAGTCATCAGCGAACCCTTCAACGGAAAAGCTCTTTCTGACACGATGTGAGCCGAGGCCAATAAGCAATTGAGTGGATATCCACCAAGTCATCGGAAAAACAACTCTAAGATTTAAGAAAAAGAAAAAGAATTCAGCCTCTATAGATAAATGCACTTGCAATGCTATCTGATCCGCCAGAAGGAAATGATACTTTGCGCTATCTGATCCGCCAGAAGGAAATGATACTTTGCGCTATCTGATCCGCCAGAAGGAAATGATACTTTGCTCGATGGTCCTCAGTAGAAGTAATCAGCAGCAGTTCTAATAAGCACAGCCATAACCTTCTAGAATTCGCTGAAATTGCAATCTTATTGAAATTTCACCACCCTATCATGAAAGAGTCTTATCTGCCAAGGAAACACCAACACGAGCCCCACTATCAGCATTGGATTACTCAATCAAGAAACCAGAAATTTCAGATAACTTAAATCTTGGATTGAGTGTAAAACCGAAAGAAGAAAACAAAGTCTCGAGTTCATGAAAAAACTAGAATGACTAAAGCTCTTGCTCTATTGGCCACTGTTTTTTATGGATAGACTTTCAAGTTCACCAGGCACTTAAAACTCCTTTATTTACCATCCCGTTTGAGTAGCGGGTAATATCTTAACATGGAAATGGAAAAACCATCCAGAAATTAGTCAATGTGGAAATCAGTGGAAATGACAAAGGGCCAGGTGTCAATGAAAGATTTGGTTTTCGAGTTGATTTCCATGGCAATGAAGCTAAGTTCAATGGTCAACAGTACAAGGTGTTTCACATTGACATGGAAAGGCCCATGAATTAGCTTTTTGGGAGGCAATTTAAAAGAAGGAGAAGAAAAGGAAGAAACTAGTTTTCCAAGGAAAAGTATAATCAAACACCATGTCCTTGTTCCCAAACAGACCCAAATGCACAAGGGCATAGGTACTCATGCAACTCCATGAAATGCAGACCAAAATATCCCTGCTTTACACGTGGAAACTTGTGTTGGTGACATGACCATTGATTTTGTGGACCACCATATGCATGGCTACAACTCAAAAAGGAAGGTGATGTAACCCATCAGATCAATGGCCTGAAACAGTGATGGCTACCTCAAAAATGACCGGCTGCATTCAACCAGCAAACTCCAAATTGGATGGTCAGAGTAATTCAATCACTACAATATCTAGCCAATGGCATATCCACGTGGTTGATCAAACCAATGTTATGGCACACCATACATACTTTCCATAGTATGGTGGCCACAGCACTTTATAGAGCTTCTAAAAGGTGTCTCTTACTATAGGGATGATAAAAGAGTCTCTCCCTAGAGGGATGATGAAAGGAAAACAATCTCTTGAAGTTGCAGAACATGGATACATTAAATAGGATTACCTCAACTCGGTGGCCACCACTTCTCACTCACTTTGGGTCACTGCAAGGAGTCAAGAGGGGGGAACGAAGGAACAGACTGCAATATGAACTTGCGGCCACTTCTCAAACCCGGTGAAGAACTCGACCTCCTCAACTCATGCAAGCAATTGTGTGGAGGAGAAACCCGCTTCTGATTCGGAGAACTCGTCTTCACTGCCTTGATGGGGGAGTAGGTCTCCTTCAGTATGTCCGGAGTTTCATCTTCTGAAATGCTATTCAGCCCACCGATGGAATCAGGATGCATGACAAACTTGCTGCCTCTAAAGCGAGCAGTCGGAGTGACAGGAGAACCACGCTGACGATGGGGAGAGACTGATAAACACGAACTTCCATGACATAACTGGGCCCTTGGATCCTTTGAACATCCAATATCAGATGCTGATGAAGCAGCAGCCTTTGATGGATGTTGTTGTTGCAGTGGGGTAACATCACACAAGCCTGCAAGTCCATCCCATCCGGGTGAAAATGGATCCACCTCCCCTTCCATATGGCGGTCCAGCTCCCGATCATAGAGAGCCAGACCTGCATTTGCTTCTCTTGCAGTCACAGGCCTGCTGCTGTTTGAATTTTTGGGAGACCTTGGGGATTTCCTGTAGGATGATGAAAGAGAAATTTCGGATTCGAGTGATGATGTCCGTCGTTTTCTTGTAGGATGCCTAGATTTGGTCATATCCCTTCCAAAACTGAGTGCAGAAACAGATAGGGTGCAATAAATAACAGGTATTCATGTCATAATCATACCTTTCAAAAAAAAAAAAAAACATATAGGAACCATACCTTGAGCACCGGTACAATGGTGTTAAGGGAGAGAGGTCTGCATGGGATTGCTCCTTGAGTAAGGTATCGCTCTTAAACTCTACCACATCCAGCTTCTGATCAGAGAGGTCCTCCAATCGTTCATCTTCAGCCTTTCTATGTTCCACTTCTGTGATATCACCAAATCCTACCAAAAAAAAAAACGGAACGAATTTCTTGGTAACAGGCAAAATAAAATAAAAATAAGCCAGGCAATATGTCAACACAAAATGAAAGACCATCTGAGTATCCAACTACAAGATTTAGGGGGTGTTTGGGTGTCTTGAGAGTTGAGAAAGAGTGTACGTGGAATTGATTTCTGCCCAAAGCTGATACTCCATCTCAGGTCTTACCTGAAAAAAGCACACTCAGTTTTGGGAAGAAAAGGTAGGAAAAACAGAAGCTAATCAACAATCCAACCTCACCCCCATATTCACCGTAGTAATGTGGTTTAGGTTTTATTAACAGAAATGGACCTAGCTCTTATTCTCTTATTATCTTTTATTTATGTTAATTGGAATATGTTGGGTATTTTTTCTTTTGTTACTTAAAGAATATAATTGTCATATTGGATTTGTTTAGTTATAAAAAGGGAGAAGGGGAGGTCCAACTCAATGATGGCCTCTCTCTTTTTCTTCTTTTCTTTCATGTGCTATAGTCCTGCTACGGTAACAAGCAACTTTTTATACATGGCATCAGTTTCTGATATAATCCATCTCTCCCATCTACGGGCTGATCCCTCTTGTGCCAAAAATCTTTTAAGAATCTTAGGATTTCTTTTCTTTCGTTGTGCCAGGACTTTGTAAATGCCTGTATGTGAGAAGGGGATATGGCACTTGTGATCATCGCCTCTTTCGGGATGTGTGAACTTGTGGGCTGATTACCTTAGTCAGATGCCGTATTCATGATCATCAACCCTCGTGATTGGTTGGAATGTGTGGGCTGATTATTCTCTTCATGATCATCAACCCTAGTGATTGGTTGGAACGTGTGGACTGATTATTCTCTTCATGAACATCAACCCTCGTGATCGGTTCGAGAACTAAATTCATAAATCCATATGATTTTTCAAGGGTCCAGATAACCTTTATTAAATAAAATGAAACAAACGATCTCCAACGGTCTAAGTCCACTCAAGTATCTTTAACAGCAAAGGGAAAATTGAAATACTTGAACGCAGAGAAACTTGATGAGAGTTCTAGTACATATGAACAATGGATCCAAGAGAATGCTCAAATTATGATATGGTTATGGAATAGTATGGAATCATCCATCGGTGCTAACGTAATGTTTTTGGATACTGTAAAGGAAGTGTAGGATGCATTACAAGAGATGTATTCATCCAACAAAAGTATCCCCATACATGTCGATTATATGATGAAATATTTGAGCTCCAATAAGGCGACAAAACACTAGGTGAATATTATTCTAAACTCAAACGAATGTGGGAAGAGTTGAATGTGTATCAAGCCCTTACTAATGATTTGGAAAAGGTACGTGATCAACTTGAGTTTCATGTATCCAAGTTCTTATCTGGTTTGAAACATGACTATGAACCGGTTTGTGCACAGATCTTGGGTGGCAAGGATGTGCCATCTTTGTCAACAGGTATCTTTTGGCTCTACAAGTGGAGTCAGTGAGAACACTGCTTTAATATCCTTCACTGGTCAAGGTCATCGCGGCGGTCGCATTGGCAGAGGCAACAAGGTAGTCATGGTGAAGTGGGAGGTGGTTGCGGTAGAGGTCGTCGACCTAAAAAGTGCAAGCATTGTGGGCTCTCAAAATCACTTGAAAAATGTTGAAATATTCATGGGAAGCCAGCATGAGCTAATCAAGCATCTTACATTGGAAAGAAGAGTGGTCCATTTACAACTCAACAATCACGAGAGCCAACTACACTCAAGAAAAGTTTTCCAAGTTGCTGAAAATTTTGCAAAATCAACCTACTTCTGCTACTTTTAGAATTACTTCCACCCCTACAACTACATTTATGACCTCAAGTATTGCCTATTTAGGTTCTAAGGGCTAACACCCCGATCCATAGCTCAAGTTGTAGACTAAGTGAAGATACCTCGTTTCAACACTGAGGTCTTGGTATCGATTCCCTAGTGGGGGTGGCTAACAGTGAAGTGTGCACTCTAAAGCATCTAACCATATGTCAGGTGAATCCAGTGTATTCCCCCCCCCCCCCCCCCCCCCCCCCCCCATAAATACATTAACGGGCTCATTTGTCACTCAGGAAGATGGTACTTAATCTAAAATATGTGGAATTGATATTGTTCACCCTCACTCTTCCCTTCCATTATCATCTGTAATTTATGTTCCTAAATTTTCCCCGAGTCTTCTATCTGTTAACAAACTCCCCAAATCTCTTAATAACTTTGTAAACTTCTATCTCTCACATTGTGCTTTTCATGATCTAAAGACGAAGAAGAAGATTAATGAAGGACATCAATATAATAGGTTGTACTATCTTAATTGTGACATTGTTGTAGTAGTACAGAAGAACATCTCTCCTTACTAGTGACATCGTCCATATCAAGTCCAGAGAGTGAAGTGTGTGAATTGAGTAAACATCATCGTGCTACTTTTCCACCACATGTAGAAAAGTATAGTTTAGTTTCTTTTTTATTTAGTTCATTCAGATGTTTGGGGACCAGTTAAAATCTCTAGTAGGTCAGGGTACAAGTATTTTGTTACCTTCATTGATGATTTCTTGCGAATGACTTGGATTTTTTTAATGAAAAACATATTTGAAGTATTCTCTAGTTTTAAGACTTTTCACATAGAAGTACAAAATTAATTTAATCGAAAAGTATTTGTGTTTTGTTCCGATAATGCCAAAGAATATATGTCAGAAGCCTTTAGCCAATGTTTTTCTAAAATAGGAATCCTTCATCAAACATCGTGTGCCCACAGTCCACAACAAAACAGTGTTGCGGAGAAGAAAAAATGCCACCAACTAAAGGTGACTCCTCTAGTTTTAAGACTTTTCACATGGAGGTACAAAATTAATTTAATCGAAAAGTATTTGTGTTTTGTTCCGATAATGCCAAAGAATATATGTCACAAGCCTTTAGCCAATGTTTTTCTGAAATAGGAATCCTTCATCAAACATCGTGTGCCCACGGTCCACAACAAAACGGTGTTGCAAAGAAGAAAAAATGCCACCGACTAAAGGTGACTCATGCTCTATTACTTCATGTGAATGTTCCCAAAAGTTTTTTGAACTAAACAGTGCTCACAACATGTTTTCTTATCAATTGAATGCCCTCAACCATTCTAATGGGTCAATTATCATACCAACATTTACTTCCAAATGCTCCATTGTTTTCTTTACCCCCCAAAGTTTTGGGATGCATACGATCTATTCATCAGTTGGAATCGGGCCATGATAAATTAGATCCTAGAGCTATTAAATGTCCTTTTCGTGTGTACTCAATTATACAAAGAGGTCATCATTGTTAGTCCTCTTTGAAGACAATTATATATATATATATATATATATTATATATATATATATATAATATATATATATATATATATATATATATGCAGACATTACATTTTTCGAGTCCACTCCATTCTTCTCAAAAGACTGTAAATCTTGATGTGGAAGTTGTGCATGTACCTATTGCAGTTGAAGAAGGTGTAATCAATCTCCTCCCTCTGTTGATTCCATCATTCACATTTCCTTAAGGAAAGGTAAGTGTGCTGATACTGATCATCACAAATACGTCTCATTTCAATGCTTATTTCCCACTTTCCATATCTTTGTTTTATCCTTGTCCCCTCATTTTATTCCCAAGTCATACCAGAAAGAATTGTTACATAAGGGGTGGAAGCATGCAATGAAAGAAGCAATGGTTGCTCTTTATCAGAATAACACTTTGGAGCTCACATGTCTACCTTCCGAAAAAACATGTTGTTGGTTGTTGGTGGATGTACACCATTAAATTTCATCCCAATGAAGCACTTGAACATTTAAAGGCCCTTTTGGTTGTTAAGGGATATACTCAAACCCTTGGAGTCGATTATACTGAAACATTCTCTCCCATTGCCAAGATGAATTCCATTCGTGTTATTCTTTCCATGGCGGAGCTCTCTTCCAATTGGATGACCTCAAAGAGGAAGTCTATAGCAACCACCTAGATTTATTACTTGGGGAGAGTCAAACAATGTGCGTAAATTGAAGAAGGCGATTTATAGGATAAAGCAATCACCACGTGCATGGTTTGACAAATTTAGTAATTGTGCTACCGAACTATAGCTTTGTTCAAAGCCATGCTAATCATTCTATCTTTGATCGGAAGAGCAATCAAGTCTTATTATGTTAGAAGTATATATATTGATAATATCGTCATCACAGGAAGTGACAGTAAAGAGATTGAGGAATGAGGAGCTTAAAAAGTATCTTCATAGGCATTTTCTCACAAAAGATCTTGGTTATTTTCAATGTTTTACTGATATAGAAGTAGGTAGATCAAAGGAAGGAATTAATCTATCTCAACGGAAATATCTTATGGATTTGCTCATGGAGACGGGCCTTCTTAGCACTAAGCCAATAGATATACCAATGGATTTAATCACAAACTTGTTGGTCATCAAGGAGTTGTATTCACAGACCCAGGGAGGTATCCAAGACTAATAGATAAACTCGTCTATTTAACCATTACTCGTCCAGACATATCTTATGCTATGACTTTGGTGAGCCAATTTATGAGCTCTCTGAGGGTACCTCACATGGATGCAGTTATTCAAATTTTGCGATTTCTTAAAAAGCACCAAGTTAGGGAATTTTATACAAAAAGAACAATCATCTTCAGATCATAGGATATTCTGATGCAGATTAGGCAGGTTCTCTAGGGGATAAACAATCTACTACTTTGTACTACACTTTTTTAAGATAGTTACTACACATGGGCACTACATGTTTATAGAGAAAAATCTACTTATGTGGAAGAGTAAAAAGCAGAGTGTTGTAGCTCGACCAAGCACGAAAGCGGAATATAAAGCAATGGCTCATACTACGTGTGAGGTAATGTGAATCAAGAAATTATTGCAAGAGATACGATTTGTAATGTACCTACTTATATAATTGTTTTGTGATAAGCAGACAGCATCACATACAAACAATCCAGTCTATAATGAGAGAACTAAACATATTGAAGTTGATTGTCACTTCATACGTGAGAAGGTCTCTAATGGTGAAATCTCTATGCCGTATATCTAGTCTTAAGATAAAACTTGCTAATGTATTCACCAAGTCTCTTGGTCATACTTAATCAACACGCGTATTCTCCAAGCTTGGCATCGACAACATCTATGCTCTAGCTTGAGGGGGAGTGTTAACAGAAGTAAATATGGCTCACATAGGCCCACCTAGCTCTTATTCTCTTATTGTTTTTTGTTTATGTTAATTAGAATTTTGTTTTTGTTACCTTACAGATATAATTGCCATATTAGATTTATTTAGTTATAAAAAGGGAGATGACGAAATCCAACTCAATGAGGGCTTTCCTCTTCTTCTTTTTATATGGTGCAGGATGTATGATGTAGGCTAGATATGATATGAGGAAATTATAGACAAATTGAAGAGAATTCAAAGTATAAGATATAATAACCTACCACAAATCTAAGAAATAAAATAAACAATAAAATTTAGATTTCAATCTAAATCACAATCCCACAATAAACTAAACCATATCAAACATGAAATTTCAAAGGATCAATGGAAGGTAGAACTTCCCCCCTTAGCATAGGCTTAGGTCTAATTCAAAGGGGTTGATTTAGTCCTTTTAGGGTTATGGATTTGAAAGGAATTAGGGCTTTGGTAGGATTTGGGGATTTAGGATTTCATATGGAATTGAGGATTAGGGTTTCATAGGGAACTAGGGTTTATAGTAGAATAAGAGTTAGGATTTTAGGCTAAGGTTTATGGGATAGGAAGATGGATTGAAAAAAGGGAAGAAAACAAAGAGAAGAGGTTGACCATACAGTTGTACGGCCCGGTCTGTACGTGTAGGGGCTGATGGTGATGGGTTGGGTTTGGTGTAGTGAGGAATAAGAAAGGATAGATTTAGGATAGCGGGTTTAAGTTTAGAAGGAAAGAGTAAAGGGGTTTAGGGTTTTAAGAAGAAAAGAAAGATTTAAGAAGAAGATGAGAAGGACAAGAGAAAATACATTTTCAAAGAGTAACAAAGAGGATGGATTAGGCTTCACAGCATTAATCTCCATTCGCAAGAGATTTTCTATCTCAAAACAAGATAAAGAGCTTTTTTTATTTCAAAACATTCAATAATGGGCTAGGATTGGATGTCCAAGCCTTTTATAGTCTTAAGAGGGATTTTTTACAAAAAGGCGCTCTCAAATGAAAATCCTCATACTAAGACGCTTAATGACTTTTTACAAAAAGGCACTCTCAGATGAAAATCTTCATATTAAGACGTTCAATGAAAGAAAATTTGTTCCTAGCTCCCTAATCTCAACTAAATATCAAAATAAATTCAACATGAATAATCAACTAAATAAAAGAAAAAAATCTAACATCATAAAGTCTATGATCAATGTCATCTAAGATAACAATGATCCAACCGTCCGATCAACGTGTCCTCGCAATCCAACGGTCCAAACTCCTCAATAAGCAACCCACATGCATCTTCCTAGTGTAGGGTCCTTAAAAATGCATGATCATGCAGGTAGGGTCTTCAATGTGGCCCACTTGGACCCATGTAGTGGTCACCAAGCCATAGTGAAACCAAAGCTAATCTCCTCCTCCTCTGGTATACTCTGTAAGGCGCTCAGATGACCTCATCAACTCCCCTCAGCTAAGAAAAATTCGCTCCTGGCAAAATAAAATTGGGATAACGCACCAAGAGGTCCAGGTCGAGTCGTTGAAGCTCCGTATATGTGATCCACGCATAATTTGACACTAGATATTCTTCCACTTAACAAGATATTTCTGAAATCCTTCATGCCTGGTGGAAACCACTTGCTCGTCCAAAATATCATCGATCTCGTCTTCTCATAAGTATAGATGGTAAAGGCGGCAAAGGCTGAGAAGAGGGATCTGGTAATTGCCAAGGTTCATGTGACAAGTTGAGTGTGTCATCATCTAGGTCCATGTGGGGATCAGGGGAAGGGCCTTAAAAAGGCACAACATCTTCCACATTGAATGTAGAACTAATGCCCATACTAGGTGGAAGATCTACAATATACGCATTGGGACCTATCGTTTCAATATTTTATATGGTTCAGTACTGCGGGCTTGTAATTTCTTTACAAGTCCCTGTGAAAACCGCTCTAGCATTATCCTTATCATCACTTTATCGCTTATTTGAAATTCTTTGAACCTGCCGTGAGAGTAAGAAAATGCCTTATATTTTTCGTTGTTCACATTAATCTGTTTTCTAATTTCATTATGTAAATCATGGATATGTCGTGCAAATGCATCCGCAGACTCAAATGGTCTATGGGAGACTGACATGGGAATGAGATCTATAGGCTTCCTATGCTTGCAACCATGCACTACTTCAAAAAGCCTCATGCCTATTGTCCTATTGGCCGAACTATTGTAAGCAAACTCTGCAACTGGTAAGACTAGATCCCAAGTCCTAATATGGTCACTCACAAGACATCGCAAGAGATTTCTTAAGCTTCGATTAACCACCTTTGTTTGACTGTCAGTCTGAGGGTGGTATGCTGATGAGAACTGAAGTCCGGTACCCATCATGTGCCAAAGTGTCTTCCAAAAATAACTCATGAATCTCACATTTCTGTCAGATGCAATGGTTTTCAGCAATTCATGCAAGCGAACCACCTCCCTAAAGAATAACTTCGCAATGTTGGATGTTTTAGACGTTTTAGAACATGGTAAAATTTGGGTCATTTTATAAAAACGGTCCACCACTACAAATATGGAATCGTGCTTTTTTATCGTCTTGGGTATCCCAAGTACGAAGTCCATACTGATATCTTGCCACAAAGCGTGTAGCACTGGCAAAGGCGTATATGAACCCGTGTTCTACCTTTTTTTTGCTTTGCCAACTGACATGCCCTACACTGCCCAATAATCTTCGCTACGTCTCGCTTGAGACTGAGTCAATAAAACCGATCTTCCACAAGGGCAATAATCTCGTCGCTACCAAAATGACCAACTACCCAACATAAAGCTCTCAAACTAGAAAATTTCAAAGAGAAGTGCGGAGAATGCAAAGTCTCTCACCTTTAAATAAGAATTCATTGATTAGGACAAACCCACTATCACTCCTCGACTGATCTTCCAAGAGTGACGTGTACACCTTTCCAAAATGTGAGCACGCAAATTATTCTCATTTCGCTTATTCGAACCCAGTGATTTCTATGCCCATAGATTGGAGTAACGCCACTCGATGACTAAGGATATCAGCAGGTTTGTTTTCAACCCCAACCTTACGTTTCAGAACAAAGGTGTACTCTTGGAGAAACTCTACCCACTCGGCACGCCTTGGATTTAGCTTCTTCTGAGAGTTAAGGTATCTCAAAGCCTCATGGTCAGAAAACAAGACGAAATCTTACGACAGTAGGTAATGTCGCCAATGTCACGAGGATTGAACTACCGCGTTCCTTGTCATAAGTAGAGTATCGTTGCTTCGCCTCATTCAACTTCTCAGTAAAATAAGCAACAAGGTGCCCTTCTTGGCTAAGTACTCCACCTATACCTACACCAAGTGCATCACATGCAACCATGAAGACTTTAGAAAAGTCAAAAAGGAGCATGACAGGAGTCACAATCATCTTGCCATTAATTTCTGCATGCTCTATGGGGTTCATCCGATAATGAGAAAGTTTTGGTAGAGTCGACTTGGGGGCAAGATCAATGGCATGTTGAATGTCCTGCATAAGTGGAAGCTCATCTGGTAGGTCCTCAGGGAAAACATTTCTAAACTCCTCTAATACCGGATTCACCTCAGGTAATAACCCTACGCTAACCTCGGGTGTAACCTCTCCTGCCACGAGTGCATACACCAATGACTCGGCCTTACTTTCCCTCTCAAACTCTTTGTCGTTTATTATATGGAGAGATTTAGGCTAAGATTTCCTTACCTCTTTAAGATCACCCCTCTTAAGGTCATCTTTCTTACATGGGGTGCTTTTGGACAGAAAAGCGTCACATCACGATCATAGAGCTAAGGTCTACCCAAAAATAATGTGGCCTACATCCATAGGCAGGACATCACACCACAACGTGTCTTTGAAGGAAGCAAACTGGTTGGGAATGAGACACTACTGAGAAATTGGTATCGAGGACACATCAACCCATGAAACTTATAAGGCTGAGAGTGAGGAACGAGTTTCAAACCCAAATGAGATACAGTGCTAGCGAAGACCACATTGGTGCAACTGCCACTATCAATTATAACCTTGCAGTTTTTGTTACTACACTTGACATGTGGAAAATTGAATTCATACGCTAATCACCACTCTTTAGCCTGGGCCAAGGCACATCTACCAACTACAAGTGGCACGGTCTCAACTCCTTCAGCTTCTTCATCACTAGCACCAATTGCAAGGTGATATTCTTCTTCTTCACAATCAACCTGATCATCCTCTTTTTCACAATCGCTAATCACGAAAGCCTTATTCCGCTCTTTTGTGGAGCACTGATGTGTGAAATGGTCATATCATTGGCAATTGTAATGCTATGTTTGCTCACCTGCCCTTAAGTAGGTGCACTAGCTAACCCTTTGCCATTCACGTCCCTATTGTTGGATTGAGCACCAGTAGGGGCTTTGAATTGACCCCAAAAATTAGGCTTAGCTCTCTGGGGAGTGGCCCTAACATTGGATTCACAAGAGTCAAATTGGCTCACAAATTGCAGTTTCAAATACCGCCCGAGTTCTTGCACCACTTGTAGGCATGCTCTAGGGTGCTAACGTCGTGAGGAATGAGCTCACACTGAAGCTTGAGTCGGATGCCCGTCCTAAAACCGGAAATGGTCATCAACGGGTCTTCCTCAATGTTACATCGCATCATATACTCATCAAGCTTGGCAATGTACTCAGTCACAAGCATTAATTGTGATGAAAGGATTACCACTAATCCAAAAGCTTCCGGCGGTAAGAGAGTGGAAAGTACTTTTCCTTCAAGATCTCTTTCATCTCGACCCACAGTGAGACCGGGTCATCTTCAAACCTCTCCATCTTACGCTCGACACTTGTCCAAAAAAAATTGGCTTAGCCCGCCAACTTCATCTTGGCGAACCTCACCCGAAGACGATCGGACATATCGTACTACTCGAAATAATAGTCGATGTCTACAAGCCAATCGAGAAAGGCCTTGAGGTCCAAGCGACCATCATAGTTCAGAGCCTCACCCTTCACACTCTTCATGACTCGATTATCAGGATCATGGTGGTCTAAATACTTTCCATAAGGTGGCTAGGTACACAACCCGCCACGGCCAACACCTTGGCCACGGCCTCTTCCACACCCTCCAATTTGGTTCCTACAACTTTACTTCCCACTTGAGATTGGCCCATCTTCCCCAACTATGGTGTGTCGTAAAAGCCGTTACGTAAAGGTAACGGTGGCAACCGTTACACGTTATGGGGTCGTAACGATTGTAACAGCCGTTATTGAAAAAAATGACTCGTAATTGCTGTTAACGGCACGTTACATCCCCTATAAAGGTCATAATAGCCCCGTAATGGTCTATTACAGGACATATACAGATTTTTCATACTTTTTAATCAACATTATGGGGCAGATACAGGTTTTTCGAGGGTATTTTCAATAAATAAAAATAATAATAATAATAAAGAGAGACCGTAATGGCCGTTATGGGGCCGTAACAGCCGTTATGCCCCATATCGTAAAGATAACGGTGGTGGCCGTTACGGCCACCGTTACCATTACGAAACACCTTGTCCCCAACGGCGAGGTTTGCCTGAAGGGAATCTTCCAATTGGGTCATGCAAGTATGGGTCTCATTCCTGGTGGCCGCAAATTGATGCCTGGTGGTGCTAATTTGGGCCTTGATGGTCGTGAGACAGTTATTGATGGCATTGATAGCCTCGGCAAGCTATTCCAAATTCATTTTAGGGTGTAAACCAAAACTAGACCCAGTGCGAGTGGGCATAAACTAAGAATCTAATGGGAAACCTAAGAGCTAAAGACTCTAGATGCAATGTAATGAGAATGGAAAGACAGCTAACCCTAGACACGGCAATATGAAAACATAACCTAGATGCAATATGAAAGTCATATGCTAAACCTAGTATCTAATACCAAAATTTGATGCAGGATGTGTGATCTAGGCTAAGGAAATTATAGACGGATTGAAGAGCAATTCAACGTATAAGATATACTAACCCACTACAAATCTAAGAAATCAAATAAACAATAAAATTCAGATTTCAATCTAAATCACAATCCCACAATAAACTAAACCATATAAAACATGAAATTTCAAAGGATCAATGGAAGGTGGAACTCCCTCCTTTAGCATAGGCTTAGGTCTAATTCAAAGGGGCTGATTTAGTTAGGGATATGGAAATCTAAGGTTATGGTTTTGAAAAGAATTAGGGTTTTGGTAGGATTTTGGGATTTAGGATTTCATATGGAATTGAGGATTAGGGTTTCATAGGAAACTAGGATTTATAGTAGAATAAGAGTTATGGTTTTAGGCTAGGGTATATGGGATAGGAAGATGGATTGAAGAAAGGGAAGAAAACGAAGAGAAGGGGCTGACCGTATGGTTTTTGGCCCTGTTCGTACATGTAGGGGCTGATGGTGATCGGTTGGGTTGGGTTGGGTTTGGTGGAGTGAGGAATAAGAAAGGATGGGTTTGAGGTAGTGGGTTTAAGTTTAAAATGAAAGAGTAAAGGGGTTTAGGGCTTTTAGAAGAAAAGTGAAAGAAAAGAATAATTTAAGAAGAAAATCAGAAGGACGAGAAAATACATTTTCAAAGAGTAACAAAGATGATAGATTAAGCTTCACACCTTGGCTTCACACTATCAATCTCCATTCACAAGAGATTTTCTATCTCAAAACAAGAAAGAGCTTTTTTTAATTTCAAAACATTCAATAATGGGCTAGGGCTGGACGTCCAAGCCTTTTATAGTTTCAAGAGGGACTTTTTACAAAAAGGCGCTCTCAAATGAAACTCCTCACATTAAGACGCTTAATGACTTTTTATGAAAAAGCACTCTTAGATAAAAATCTTCACATTAAGACACTCAATGAAAGAAAACTTGCTCATGAATAATCAACTAAATAAAAGAAATAAATCCTAACATCCTAAAGTCTAGGATCAATGTGATCAAAGATCACAATGATCCAACTATCCGACCAACATGTCATTGCAATCCAATGGTCCAAACTCCTCAATAAGCAATCAACATGTATCTTTCTAGTGTAGGGTCTTCAAAGATGCACGATCATGCATGTGGAGCCTTTATTGTGGTTCACCTTGTCTCATGTAGTGGTCACCAAGCCAAAGTGAAATTGGAGTTGATCTCCTCCTCTGGTATACTCTGTAAGGCACTCGTATGTCCTCATCATTCTCTTCTCATTTTCTTCTCTTCTTTCACGTGCCACAGTACCGTGCTACACTAACAAGTAGATTGTTCTACAGGTTGTATAGCAAACACACTCTTAATATGCTTCAAGCTAGTAAATGGATGATGACTAGCTCTACTTAATCCACAAAGTGTCCATTTTGTGGTTTCTTGACTTCCGTAGTTTATACTTTATAACCCTCAATGACCAGAAATCAACAGGTAGCACATTCCAGTAGGCAGCTAGCATTCCAAAGGTACACCGCTATTAATAACTAGCCAGCAGCAATCCAAATTGAAGGCATAACAAACAAATGAACTGACAGTAGTAAAAGAGTAATTCAACCCCAAGAAAATTAATCTCTGCTGAAAGGAAAAAAGAAAATTAAAAATTAAATTTTTTAAAAAAAAATAAATAAATAAATAAATAAGCCGACTCCAAACATGGATTCTGCTAGAAACTGTGTAAGAGACATCTTATGCAATTCAGACCTTGCATGCAGATCCACGTATGAAACTCTAGCATTATGACAAGAGAATGGGGCATATTTACGAGTGCATGCCAGATGAAAAATGCATTCTTGGGCAGCAGATGTAAAATGAAGCATCCTTCAATTAAGTATATCCTGTGCAATTTTTCCCTTTTTTCCACGAAGTCAAAATTCAAATTTCTAATTCGAACAAAATTTTCAAGGCACATAGGCTTGGTCACTGAAGAGAAGATTGAGTCAGCTATAGAAAGCTGGAATCAACAACCCAGTTTGCCTTATTTTCAGCAGCAGAGATAATTTGATGCAAGACAATCCAAACATCCAATAGGACGGCACAAAGTAGTCCCACTGTTGGTTGATCAGAGTTCAGGCCACCAACCAGATCAGCCCCATCTAAGGGTCCCAACTATTGATCAGGACTATCCAACCATCCATATTAAATATCTGGAGCATCCAAGAATCCATATTGAAGATCTGAACAACATCAAGGGTCCAGATTTACCTAATTTTTTATCTGGATAAGATCAAGGGCTGGATGACCGATCTGGACCAATCCAGCAGTCCAATTGGACCATGGAGCCCATAGATAACATCCAGGCGCAGAATTTTTTGTTTTGATGTATTTTATACCATAGACTTTACGTATAGATGCATATTAGAATTCTTTATATAGTTTTAGCTCTAAAACTTATTCTAACACGATGATGATATGAAACAAATTATAAGGTTATTACGTATCTTAAACAGTTAGACACCGCTCCCAAAAGGTTAGTTAGGTACCACTTCAAAAAAACTCAATACACAAGCATTCAATGAATCCAGAAATCATTCCAATTAAACCATTTGAAGGAAAATCAGGAATAAAACCTAAGACAATTAAGCAAAGCAAGTTACACACCAAACCATCTATTTATCAAACAAGTCAAATTGATGCATCTGAGCCAGATATCATCATCAGGATCTAGCAAATGAGGACATTATAATGATTTGAATACAAGAAACAAAATCAGCATCTGTTGCTATTTGGTAGAAGAGAGGGGCTTTGATTGCTAACACTAGCATCATGGTTAGTGAACCGCTGAATTATCATCCACATCTTTTATTTTCAGTTTTCTATACCTGTGGTTGGTTCCTGTGCCATTGGAATCAGATACGGAAATCACGGGTATTGCAGCAGCTTAGATTTGATTAGTGCAGTTCTATTGCATCACAAACTGCCCGTCAAACTGCTAAAATAGTAATCATCATTCAAAAGCTAAAGCTGCTAACGACTTAAAAGAGTTGTTTTAGAATCTGAAGTTCAACATTCTGTATTCGGAGAAAGATATACATGCTTTGGCTTAAGAACAGATCTGTTCTAGGTCAAACCAAGAAGGATGGAATAGTAGAGCAGGAGCAACAAGTTGGTACTTGGTATCCTATATACATACATACATACATACATATATATATATATATATATATATATATATAGAGTAGTTTATTTTAGACTTATACAACTTGAGCTCAAACTGCAGTCTTCTCCAAGACTCAACTTAAAATCATCACCTTGCTGAGTCAATCTTGGTGAGTCAAACTGAACTCAACCATACTTTAAGCAACAAATAGCAGCTCCAAAGGTGCCTCATCCCCTTCAGTGTGTTTCGCTTATTCCAACCATCTCTGTAAGATAATGCAGCCAATTTATTGTCTCCATGTTGTACATACATGCCTAGATTTGTTTCAGTACAGTTTCTACCCTATAAACCATAATCACAAGACCCTACTTTAGCTTATTTGATGTTATTTAACAAATGAACATTTAATATCATGTCCAAAACAGAAACCTCAAAGAACAGCTTTCAACCATACTGGCTATGACCAGCTGGTTTGCAGCAGCCTGGCACAATAAACCAGAAGTAACAAGCCAGAGAACCAGATTTAGTATCTAAACTGATTCCTTTAGAATTAATTGTCTTCTATCAATCATGAGGGTGGTTGTGTTTGAAATATCGGTATCGCACCATGTATCGCACCCTTAGATACGGATACATATCGGTTATCACACAGGATATATCGTTTGTATCGCATAATTTATTGCACTTTCTGGGAAACATGGGGAAACATTGGGAAAATGATTGAATTTTTCAATGAAACTTCAGGTATTGTTAAAAAAGATCATAATACATACTTTTAAATCATAACATATTTTTAAAAAAAAAAGTGCACACAATAGGTTTACTTTGTATAGGATCCCAAGTTATGCGTTGTCTGATTAAACTAAGACAACTATATTAAAATATAATGCATAACATTTATAAATATATTAAGACATGTATATCCACACTGTCCATCTGTTTTACCACCTTAATTTATGGTACCATCCCAAAAATGAAGTAGATCCAATTATCTAGTGGACCATGCCATAGGAAACAATAAGAAACAGTGTTGATTGAAGACTCTACCATTAAAACCTTCTTAGGGCTCACCTTAATGTTTTTGTAGTGTTTATTTACCATCCAATCTGTTGATAAGTTCACATAAGCTTGGATGAAAGAAAAAACAAATATATGATTGATCCAGAACTTTTGTGGCCCATTAATAGTCAATCACCACTTTTTCCTTTGATATGGTCCACTTAATAATTGGATGTGCTTATTTTTTGGATAATATGCTAAAATGATTTGGTATCTACACCGTTAATTCATTTTGACAAATCATTTTAAGGTATGGGCCAAAAAAAGAAACAAATCCAAATCTTAGGTGGACCACACCACACGAAAAAGTGATCATTGAATGGCAACCATTAAAAAAATTTTGGGGGCTACATAAGTTTTGGAGCAAGCTAATATTTATGTTTTCCCTTCATCCAGGTCTACTAGACCTTATAAACAAATTGGATGGAAAATAAACACCATGATGGGCCCCAGGAAAGCTTCAACGGTGGATATCATTCCCACCACAACTTCCTGTGGTGTGGACTACTTGAGCCTCATATCTAGCTACATTTTGGGCTCATTCCCTAGAATGACATATCAAAATGGATGGATGGATGGTGTAGATAAAACAAATATATCATGGTGGGCCGTACAGAGCCCTGACAGGACCATCCATCACTAGGCTCCTAATCCGCGCCAACGCAGATTTTCCCTAAAGCCAAGTTATCGTGAGAACTTTTTGAGAACTCATCATATGTGATATTGTGAGTCTAAAATCTGAATGGTCTACGTGATGCAGCACTCCATGAAACCTCTATGGTTCAACTTTTGCTTTGATCTAAGACTTCGGTGGGCCATTAAAAAAGAAAACATTTTTCTCCCTTGATTTGCATCTTTCTTTGCTATGGCCCACCAGAGTTTTAGATCAGGGTAAAATTTGGTCCCTGGGAGTTTCATGAGATGCCGCATCACATGAACCGTTCAGATTGGAGGCCCATTACACATGTGAAAAGATGCCTACGTGCCTCATGTAGTCGTGCCCAATAAAAAAGGACGCGGATTAGCTATGACAGGTTGAGTAGCGAGACTCGCTACTAAAGTGACGTCACCAAGTTATGTGGGTCCTATCATGATGTATGTGTTGTATCCACACCGTCCATCCATTTGGAGAGAACATTTTAGGGCATGATCCAAAGAATTAGGCAGATCCAAGACTATAATGGACCCCACCACCAAAAACAGTGGAGTGAGTTACACCCACCGTTGAAACCTTCCTAAGGTCCACCGTGATGTTTATTTGAGATCCAATCTGTTCATAAGTTAACACAAACAGTAAATAAGGTAAAACACAAATATCAACTCCATTGAAAACTTTTGTGGCCCTTAGAAATTTTTAATGGTGGGTGTCACTCTCTCCACTTTTTTCTGTGGTGGGGTCCACTCGAGCTTTGGATCTGAATCATTCTTTGGCTCATGACATAAAATGGTCTCTCGAAATGGATGCACGGTGTGGATACAAAACATACATAATGGTGGGACCCACAGAACTTGGTGACATCACTTCAGTAGCGAGTCTGGCTACTCAACCCGTCAGTAGCGAATCCGCGCCCGATGAAAAAGGGCTCTGAACCCATTTTTTATCACAGAGACCCTAAAACCCTAAATTCTTCCCCAAATCTCCGGATTTCTCTGGATTTTTTTTCACATTTTCTTCATAAATCAATTCCGTTTTCAAGTAACAGTCTAATAGAAGAAAGAAAAAAAGGGAATCGAGATTTTCTTTAGAGTAACCTACGAATGGCGAGCGTCGATTCAAATGGCCCACCAAATGCAGCTTCCAATCAGGGCAATCTATTCTACAGGTGCGGAAATCCACCCTATCGAAAGTTTCCCTCTCTTTTTTTTCCGATTTTTTCGGAATATTTCTTCCGACGTGTTTCATATCGTTGGACTGCGATACCGATAATATCGGCCGATATATCGATATTGCGAACACTGGTTCAAATGATGATTGGTAATTTTCAAAGAATAAATCCTTACCATCTTTCTTGCCAAAAACATTTGCACATCCCTCACATCGGCACCCAGCAGAACATCCAACACCAGCCTTCACAAGAAGGGAAACAAAATCACATCCAATCAGAACACGTAAACAACATGAAGAGGCATGGGGAAAAAAAAAAAACAACAAAATGACAGAACTTAAACCTGATAGCATTCGCAATACTTTTTCAGGCACCTAGATTTCTTGCAATTGCATCCTCTTTTATGTCTGGCTGAGGCTGGTGTTGTCAGGTTACCATCTTCCTGCAGAAAGAGACCACAAGCTTCACAATTTTTTTCCCAGAAGGTAAAAGAACAAAACTCAAGACAAGGTAGTGAAAGAGTCATTACGGCATTGTTTAGGGGAGACTCGGCAATATGCCGCACTATCTTTGGAGCAAATGCAAGTGGATTGCGGGACTCTATCTGTTGCCGGGTCCCAAGAACCATATCTTCATATTCAGGCTTGTTGAAGCACTCTTGACATGTACAAGGTTCACCACAATATAAACCCGCAGCAAAGCAGTCACAGTAGCTGCATAAAAGAAGAGGTGAAGGAATAGAGTCATGTAGAGCAACATGACATATGATATAAGTATATAACATGCAAGGGCCACATATTCTATTAACACTTACAGTTTCAGACATTTTGACTTCTTACAATTGCAACGTTTGCAGCCCACATCCTCAGAGTAAGGTTCCTCCTTTCTGGATCTCAAACAGTCAATTCGACATTGTTCACAAAATAAAATTTCAGGGAATAACAGAAAATCAAATGATAAGAATCAAAGTGCACACTTGCCTTTTCTTTCTGGGGCTCATTTCCTCAAAGATACAAGCATCTTCTAACATTCTGTTCTCGCATGGGATCAAATGTTGCTCAGTGAGTGTCAACTGCAGAGAATTCAAAGGTTCCATATTCAGTGGAGAAGTCCTGAAGCTGGTGGGAGAACTTGCCATCATGGAGGTCTGATTTTCCTGCTGATCCACTTCAGTGTTTTCAATAGAAGAAGCCACAGGAGAGTCTGCCTTCGCACTTAACCTTATTGAAGATTTGCCAACTAAACTTGCTGGGATTAACCAACCCTTAGAATCTTGTGGTAAATGACTGCTACTCCCAGAAAGCGGCTTCCCTAGTTTTGCATTCAAACAATCCTTTTCAACTAATTGTGTTTTTGGACCAGACCTGACTGCAATGTTCCTTCCAATGCTGTTTAAGTGTAATCCAATGCCAGATGGCATGGGAGTTCTTACAGGAGAACTTCCACCATTCTGAGCAGATCTGTCAACCTTATTGATGTGGGTTTGTAGTGCTTTAAATGGGCGGAAAGGCAACCTGGGCAATGCATGCTGGGAGTTGCCTGCTTGCTTGCTGCTGGAGGTCGTGTTTGCTTCTGCATGGGAAGGACTGGAAGAAGACCATGCATTCAGAAGAGTATTTGACTGATTCCAAGAATTATTGTTGCTCCCAATTTTCCTCCTACAATCATCTGCAGATTCGAATTGAAGACGTCTACGCATGCCACATTGGTGTTGATTGGCTTCCTACATTGACTGTTGTAATTATTCTACTGCAAGAGATCTTAAAAAGGAAATTGGTAACAAAAAATAAAGGCCTGCCTAAATTGCTTTCATTGAAGTTTTCAAAGAATGTATCTTTGCCAGTTAAACCAAGCAATAGAGGACAAACCCACAAATTTATATTGTTCTTAAGGATGATAGCCCAGAAAATTTCAAGAAGATCAAAATTAACCCAAGAAAATGATAACAAAATAGAAGTCAGAGTCAAAGGAAGACTATGGATAAATAGAGGAATACAAGTAACAAAACAGGAGACTTTTCAATTAGAATTCATTTCTGGAAATTGATGGCAGTCATTGGGACACTGATGTAAGGGCTCAGTTTGAAAACTTGATTTCAGCAAACTAATAAAAATTTGGATGACAATGTGTCGCAATTAGTTCAGTTCTACTGTCTTGAGAAAGATCAATTTCTGAGAAATAATTCTTTATGTATTACGTTGTTGATGGAAATGAATTTTTCAACCACAAGTAATGGGCAGCAATTACTAAAACTAGCTAGAGATGATATTATGTGGGCCGTGACTTGTATGGAGGATTTGATCCCTTTTATTTTTTTAAATTTTTTTATTAAAGGTAATGGTAATTTTGTTAAAAGAAGCACCAAGATGGTGCAACATACAACAACCTAAAAAGGAAAAAATACAATCCTTCAACCCTTCAATAAAAGATGCCCATTCCACGATAAAGCCAATCGCCCTCAAGAAACCCGATCGACATTATCACTTGAATTTCGGAAACATCTCCCATTCCTTTCTTCCCGAAATCACCCATAAGACTGCCAATGAGCTAAGCCTCCATATAGCCCTCATTTGCTTTCCAAACTCCATGCTATACCAAGCCAAACGGAGCTCCCAACTGAACTTGACATAGCCCAAGAGATCTGATATAGCTTGAGAAACCCGATCAATATTATTACTCGAATTTCGAAAACATCTCCCATTCCTTCCTTCCCAAAATCACCCATAAGACTGCAAATGAGCTAAGCCTCCATATAGCCCTCATTTGCTTTCCAAACTCCACGCCATACCAAGCCAAAAGGAGGCTCCCAACTGAACTTGGCATACCCCAAGAGATCTGATATAACGTGAGAAACCCGATCAATATTATTACTTAAATTTCAGAAACATCTCCCGTTCCTTTCTTCCCAAAATCACCCGCAAGACTGCCAACGATCTAAGCCTCCATATAGCCCTCATTTGCTTTCCAAACTCCACGCCATACCAAGCCAAAAGGAGGCGCCCAACTGAATTTGGCATAGCCCAAGAGATCTGATATATCGTGAGAAACCCACTCCACACTTGATGGGCGAACGGACACTGGATGAAAAGGTGATTGACTGATTTGGAAACTTGCCATGCACATAAAGCAAACATTAGGCAACATCATCCCACGTTTCATAAGATCATCCACAGTCAAGACCCTATCCCTTTCAACTAACCAACTAAAGGCCACGATCTTCGAGAGAGCACCATAGGACCACACATGCTAAGAAAAAACCAGAATTGTCTTTTTGCCAGATCATCCGATCCCATTCCTCACCGGGTAACACATTTTTCTCAATAAATGAGCTTCTTCTTTTTTCTTGAAAGATCTCAATAAATTAGCATTATCCATCAAAATAATATATAACTTTTTTGAAAAGGCAATCAAAATAATATATAACTAGCTCCAATATGCATGGATGTCCCGATAAAAAATTGGAACAGCTGCAATAAGTAAACAACTAGCACACAATATTGAGAGGAAAGATCACTTACGAATAAATAAAAAGAGATTTATTAATAAGTTACAAGTTCTAATCACTCTATGAACTTTGAATGTACATAACATCTGTATATCCATCATTTCTCCTTTATTTGGTGGGCTGTGGTGTCGAACTCCCCCCCATTGTCGAGACCGCTTGAAAGTACATTACATTTGTATTGTATCTCCATTATCTCTCTACTGTGGAGCTATTCTAAGAAGGAGAGTTTTTGGCATGGTCTCTGTACTCAGTGTTGTCTTGTCCATCAGTCGAAGGTGGCAGAAGTCATACTTCTTATCTTTGGTCATACGATGCATCCCCAAAAGTGGCTATGTTTGCATGGTTAGCTGGCAGAAATAAAATCTTAACCATCAACAATTTGCGCAAGAGGTCTTTCATTATCCCTCATGGTTGTCCAATGTGTTTGAGCATTGAAGAGTCAGTGAGCCATTTGTTCATTCACTACTCCTCTCGGATAGTCTAGTCTGGAATTCTTAAAGCGGCATCAATCAACTGGGTGATGCCTTCTGCAGTTTCTGATTTGCTACCGATGTGGCATTTTGAGGGAGGATCCTTCGAAGGTAGAGAAAAGCGTTGTTGTCTATGTTTTGGGCAGTGTTTCAAATAGCGCCCGTAGCATAGCGGTAGTGTACGCTACGTAACGTAGCGTGGCTGTAGCGCTATGTAGCATCCCAAATAACATAAATCCCCTGTAGCATATGCTACAGGGGTCGTAGCGTACGCTATAACCACGTAGCGTCCGTAGTGTAAGCTACAATGTATTTTTTTACTATTTTATTTTTATTATTATTTTTTCACGTTTTCTTTGTTTCTAATGTTGAGGAATGTGACACTTATATTGTACTTGATACTTTTAACCTATGGGATTTTTATTTCTTTTCATAATTGTTACTTGTGGTTTCAAGTAGACATTATTAATTAAAGTGGTTTGCTTAGAAAGTTGTTGATGTGATAATTATTTGATTTGGCTTATATATGTGGATTGGCTTTGATAAATGGTAACTAATAACTTTTTTTTAACATGCTTATAATTGATCAAATGAATCATCCTTTAGGCATTTTTATATTTTTTTTTCCTTTTTTTTCACTATTTATTATATTTGTCCTATTTTTAAATTAAAAAATAGAAGTATCGTGTAGCTTACGCTACACGCTATAGAGGGCTGAGCGCTACGCATCACGCTACCGCTATTTAAAACACTGGTTTTGGGCTACCTGATTAAAGCGAAATAATTGTTGTTTTTGTAACATAAATAGGTCTAAGGGAAGGGTTACTGATAGGGTGGCTTTGTATGTTAAGGAGTGGGCTCCCTACTCCCTAGTGTCATTGTCTTTGTTTCTCGTTTGTTTTTAGGGTCTATCTTCTTTGTTTTTTTGTTTTCTTCATTTTCTTTTTTCCTGGCCTGTGGCCCAATAATGTCGCCATCTTTCAAAAAAAAAAAGTGGCTAAGATAAAGGTGAAAGTATAATCTAGTCTAAGAGGGTTCTAATTTATCTGACTCACATTGCCCATGATAGCCTCAGAGTAAAGCAAAAAGAGAACGGTTCAGGAGAATCGAATGTCATCTTCATTATATTCATTCTCACTTTATTCTCAGGTGGATAACATACACCCTAACAGTAGGGTTTATTACAAAGACAAATGTACCATATCTGGAAACCCGATGCATGATTGAAATATTTTTTCAGCTTGATATAGGAATAAAACTCAATGATCGCTTACCCTATTGTTTGTGAGCTATATGAGGTATATTGTGTTTGGGATTGGAATACAATACTAATTGCAGAATTAATAAGGTGAATACTAGTGACAAGGTTCACTAAGCCAGACTGGCATGTCAAGCTTTGACGCAAAGTTAGGCCTCAGCATGGCACAATGGATTATAGGCACAAAGTAAGACGTGGGAAGTAGGATGGACCAAAAAACCATGGAGCCTGCCCAACCCTTTTACATTCCAACTGAATGCCTCCTCCATTGGAAGGTACAGGAATCATTAGAGTTCTCAAGTTCAATTTTGCAAGCAACTTGCTTGACAGCTAGGTTCCTTGCAGAATTAAATCTATTAGGGATGATAATCATGATGAGTGACAGGAACTACACATGGGGGTCCTCTCGAAGGACCCTAATTAGGCAGCCTATGCAAAGAAATAGGAATCTTGTATGGCTGTTGTGAACAAAAAAGCGACAGAGTACCTCCAGAATGAAAACTTTGTCAATTATCATATGGACAGAAAGAGCATGTAGGAGGGAAACCTTGACTCAGTATGATTTTCTAGGTCGTACTCTAATTCACAAAGATGATAAAATAGAAACACATACCCACACACAACTATCATATGAAATAATAGCTCTCTCAATTAATTGAGCTTTTGTAGGTACTAATAAAAACCTTGTATTAAACCACCTCAACATGTGGCCAGTGGGTGCACCATTACTTCAGAAGGAAATTAAATTGATGGTTAATCTTCCAACACATTATTTGGTACCTCACAATCATGTGGCATCTGGTTGTCTACTGTGGTAGAGTCGTCATGATGAACACCATCTGCTTGGACATTCAGGAAAGATCCAGGAAGCAACTGTGGGGTAGAACTCCATTCATCCAGCTGCCCACTTTCCGCAGGATGCAGCTTAACATCTTGTGTTTCATGGTGATGAAGACCTGACGAACTAACAGCCATTTGCTTCTCACAGTCAACAATCTCACAGTCTTTATTGCTTGACAGGAAAGAGGCAGAGTCTGGAGCATTTTGATCCACTAAATGCTGCTCATGTTGTTTAACCGAAGCAGAATCTGTAGATAAACCAGTCTCAGAAGGATGATTTACATTCTTAGAAACCAAATGTGGCCACTCATCACAAATCCTTTCATCATTCTTTTCCTGAGTTCCACCAGCCTGTTTGACATATCCTTCAGTCTCGGGCGGTTTGACACGGTCCACTGAATTTGCACATACTGGATCCTCTCCAGCCTGCCCTAAGGAAGTTAGGGTCATAGCCACTGCATGCTTCGTATTTTTCCGAACATCACCATCTTCATCAGCAAAATCTGAAATTGCTTCTTTTGAGCCACTGCAACCACTCCGTAAAACTTTGGGTTGATCAGTGGTTTGACTTGAATGCAAGTGAGGTGAACCAGTAGAATTCACACACTCCTCGAGAGGATCAGCCAGGAATTCATCAACACATTCCGAAGGGCTGAAGGGATGTACTTGCACAGAGCCCTTAATTTCGCACACTTCCTTAGTGTGTGGGATCAACTCAACTGTCAATTGGGAGGCAGAAGGTTGAGACACTTCTGACTCCACTGCAAGTATCCTGCCTCCATCATCGTACTCCAAAGACAACTCAGCATCAGATGAGGGTAAATATTGAGGCCTGAAACAGAACCAATAGCTTTCATTGACAACAATCCACTCAGGCTACATCACAGTCTGAAAACTTGAAATTTTCCACAAATTTAGGACATTACCTTTTCAGGAAATCCGTTTCTCGATGGGAATTAATGCGTGGAGAACTAAACACAGGCAGTTGTGGAGGCAAGCTAAGCTCTGAAAACAATCGTCCAACATGCGTACGCTTACTTGGCTTTATAGGAGACAAAGTACTGAGGTAATTGAAGAAAGGTGAATCCTACAAAAGACAGAATTGAAGATGACAAACAAAAAAAAAAAAAAAAAAACAGATCAAAATCCATATAAAAGAGAACCAGTTAAAAACAACAAACTCATCCACCACCAATCTAAACTCATTCTCGTTGAGAACAATGATTCTATAGAGGAAATTGACCGACAATGACTACGAATTTGTTTCGATTTCTCAATTCATTTCAAACGCATGAATTACAATTCATTACCTCAAAACTTTGAGCATGATATTCAACATTACCTAGTGAGAAGGTAAAAAGTAAGAAAACTTCATAAAAACCTACAACAACATTGCTTACTTCGAAGTTCAGACAGCTACTTCTCCTATTGGCAAAAGTATGAATTCCCTACACCATTAAGGGAGCAAAAGCAACACATACACAACATGTGGGATACATACAGCAATCGCGAACATCCAAATTATTGGCGGATTCAGCACCAATGGAGCATAGACAAACAGATCACAGAGGTCAGATGATCTTAACCATCCAATTCCACCCACTGAGTTTAGGTTGCATACAAATGTCTTTAGCCGTTCCATTTGATGGCTACAAATCAGAGATTGAGGATTGTCTAACCAGTGCAACTTTGGGAGGGCCCATGTCGTATGCCATGTATCTGTGGATGTGTAGCTACTACTTCCTAAATGATACAGCAAACAGTAGCACTACTTCCCACCCAACTAGAAACATACACCCAAAACCCTAATATCAGATTTAAAAATTTTAAAAAATTAAATAAATAAATAAACCAATGTATCATAGATTCTCCATTAAATTTTTTATTTTTTTAAAGGAAGAAGAGGACATATACCATACTCACATGCGACAGACACGCACTCAATCCAGACAGTCCAAATCATGGGCCTTGTTGATGATTGAGGACAAGCCCAAAAGTCACAATGATGAGATGCTCCAAAACTGCTCAACTGCCAGCATCAACAAAATGAGATCCAAATTCAGCAGGCATATGCCCATACCCAGAGCAGGATCATCTAATCAGTTGGATTTTTGGTCCATGCCCCATCCACTTGAGCCACAAATTGAACAGCTCAGATCAAGTCGCATGCCGCCACCTATACGGCTGGATTTCCGCGAGCATACGATTCTTCATACTCAACAGACCACGGAATAATTCATCAAATAAATCAATGCCTGGTTCCCGAGATTTCCCCTAAAACCTAACCTAGCCCCAAAACTACTTCCGATGGAAAATCGGGCCAATGATCAAACAGAAAGGTAAATTTCCAAGCCGCTCAAACCCGATTTACCTCAGATGAAACCAACAAGGGCCAAAAATGAAAACCAGGGAAAAATCGAATATCCTACCATCAAAATCCGAAAAAATAAATAAATAAATAAAATGAGAAGAGATCTGAAATGAGAGTGAAACGATGAGATTCCATCAAACGGGATAGAAAAAAAAAAAAAACCTGAAATTTGGGAGATGGAGAGGAGGATGAGGAAGGGATCCGATCGGTTTCAGGAGAATCCATGGCTTGAAACCCTAACCCGAGAATCCCTTGTACGCATCTTCGCTTTCTATCGCTTTCTTCTTCTGAAACGGATGAAAGATGATGCTATGAATATCTTCATTTTTTCTTTTTTTATTTATTGCATTTTATTTATTTGGATTTTTCAGGAAATACAGAAAAGCGATGGAAAGAGAGTGTGAGTCCGTCAGAGACTCGGAGTGCGGTCGTCTACTTAAATCCAGGGCAACGGGCGGGAAAAATACTATTGCCGAATTATTTGGTGAACTCGATTGCACGGAGTTTCCATGATACCTACCTTAGATACGGCTCCATGTATGTTTGATGGTTAATCAAGACCGCTTATCCACTTTTGAATACGTAGATCAAGTACATTTATATATATTATATGTATAGTGTTGCTTACGACTGATCTAACACTATCAAATCTTTCACACGTCTTGCAATAGATATAATGCCACGTGATAGTAAGATCCCAATAACTAACAAATAGGAAATAAAAAATAAAAAATTTACTGTTCGATTCTAATCTTCAAATTTAATCATAATCCGAAAAGTCATTAGTGTGAAAAAGAGTAAATTCAATTGCCTATGTATCTATAGCTCAAGTGGTATACTAAGTGAAGATATCTCGTTTCAACAATGAAGCTTGGGTATTGATTCCTATTAAGGGGTCACTAATAGTTAATTGTTATAACACAGTCATATAGTTTGCAAGGGATTTAGCTAGTGAGCCATAACATCATACAGAAAAAAACCACAAGGGGTGAAACTACAAATTCTCTCTATGGTCTCTATGGTATTGAGTGGTCTATCGATCCCATCCGTAGACTTGGTTACAAATAAATTTAAGACATTATTAGATAACATTTTACAACTCAATGTTGTAAGTAGGGAGAAAATCGAGACCTTTATTTTATAGGCTTCACCAACCATAAAATCATTTTCATTGTTAGGTCTTTAATTATTTTATGCTTCTCTTCTTTGAGAAAAAGGGATCATAGTCATTCAATGCGCCGAGGTTGGGCCTAGCAAAAAAGAAAAATTGATTAGGCTTGGCCTGAACAATTCAAAATCCAGGCTGAAGCTGGTCCTAGGCCCAACCAGGGTCGTGATAGCTATGTATGGTCACATTAATGTATGCTCTGTTTAGGAGCTCGTCGCTATGAATTGACCTATCCATGTCCTTCATTTCAACATGAGTGCCATGTATTCCCTCCCATATGTCTAATGTTAACATATGTTACATTAACAAGTTTGGGAGTTGCTCCTATTGTTGAGATGATGGCCATTAATTACTACTGACCACAGGGTCATTTCAAAATCCAATTTGTGGTGACCCATTGGATTTTTGGCAATCATCTAACCAATTATCTTTAGGCCACATCCCATCTTCAGTGGGACTTGCAAAAGGTGATAAGTTGCCACGATTTACAATGCGACCTTATGTAAAAGGTTCCTTAATCTTGAGGCTGGGGAACAAAAAGCTTTATTGGCCCACCATGATGTTCTCGTGACATTCATTACATACATCATTTGCATTGGCTCATGGTATAAAGTAACCTAAAAACCAACAGATTGCTCACATGGGCCCTAGGGACACCCACCATTGAGACCCACAACTCCAGTGGACCCAAGAAGGCTTCAGTGGCAGTCATTCCCATCCCCACTTTTCGCTATGGTATGGCCCACTAAGAGTTTTGAACCAGCTTGATATTCAGGACTAACTCCCAAGATGATCTCAAGTAAATGATGGATGGAGTGGATATCACACACTCATATCATGGAGGGCTTAGAGCCTTTTGTTGCACCCGCTCCTTATTGGTTGTCAGAGAAAAATAGTGTCCAATTTGTAAAGTTATTTCAGCACAATAACATACAGATTTTGTACTATCTGGGGGCTCCGAGGGGCCACCATAAACCCATACGTCATGGTGGCTCCTCATAGCACCGCCTGGGCAAGCTTGATTCAGCACAGGGCAGGCTAGTACCCAATCTGGGACTAAACCCTGACTAAAGAGGAATTAATGGGATGGCATGCTACTATAAAAAAAAATGAGCCATTGCAAAGTCTGTTTGAAAGTTGACCATGAGCTCGAATAAAAGGGGATTCCGTGCATGTTTGAAGGTTGCCCATGGGCTCGAATAGAAGGGGATTCCTCGAAAACCCTGCTAGGGCCATGGGGCCCACCATAGCATGTATGTATTTGATATCAACAATGTTCATTCTTTTTGCTAGCTTAATTTCAGGCACAAGCTCAAAAAGTGAGTTAGATCCAAAGCTCAAGTAGACCACACCCTAGGACATAATGAGGACAGTGACAACTACCTTGAAAACTTTATAAGGCCCACTATAATATTTATTTGCCAATCCAACTTGGGGTCAAACATCCTTGCATGAAGGGAGAACTCGATTATCTTGCAAAATAGATGGATGGCAAGGATAAAAAAACATACTGAGCCCCACAATGCTTGCCACCAACTTCTTAGGGTACACTGAGGTCTTGGTTTCGATTCCCTAGTGGGGGTGGCTAACAGTGGGGGTGGTTTCGATTCCCTAGTTACTTTAGATAGCTTACTTATGTCACTTCACATCTACCATCCATCATTTGGGACCAACCTTCATGTGAATCGTTCATTGTGTGGGCCCACCTTTAATGTGCATAGTTCAATACGTAGGGCTCACCTTTGATGTTAGTTATCCATCATGTGAGGCCCACCATCAACGATATTGTCCATCATGTGGGGCCCATGTAAAATTTAGTGGACTAAATTCTTGAGAAAATTATTGTGCTGAACTGGAATTAGGCTCCAATTTTGAGAAAGTAATTACTTTTAAATTTTGACATTTTGAATAAGCCACTTTTGTATTATCTTGTCGGTCTCTTATATGAGTGAAAATAAAGGAATTAGTATCTACTAAAATAAACTCATAGTACTTTTGTATTTTACTTCCTATAGTTTATGGCCAATGTCAATTTGAAAGAAAACATTGTTGGATAATGAGAGGAATAAACTTATTTTTGAATTTTGATTCTATGGATATTATTGGGTAGACTTCGGTCTTGTAGAAATACTGCGGTTCTAAATTAAAGATGTTTGTGGGAGATGAACGAGAGTGAGTAATAAGTTGGAAAGATGGATTATCTTGCAGTCCTGGATTGGTATCAACTAATCTACTTGCAAATGTTTGAGGGATAGAAGAGAAAGAAGAGACTAAAGAAGTTAATGGACTAAAAGGATTTGGTGAAAAGAGAATGTTAGGTCTTAATCTTGTTCTTATCGTGGATCCTAATTGTCCTCCAAAAAGGACTTCCTAATCTTGTTCTTGCTGAAGAATGAGAAACTGGTCTTAAATTTATTGGTGAGGGTATAGCATAATCTTGTTTACTTGTAAGCTTCGGTCTTTAAGTCATTGTTGCCTTGTAAATATTCTCTGGATAAAAAATCTAGTAAAGAATTTGAACCACCTTTAATAAATTCAATTTGAAAATCAAAACTTGATAAAATATATTGTCATCTGGCAAAAATCTGTTTATGAGCTAAATTTTTAACATCTTTTTTCTAAAATATATTTTGCACTTTTACAATCTATTCGAAGAAGAAAATACTGATTTAAAAGATCACTTTAAAATTTTGAAATACATAATATAATAGATAAAATTTCTTTTTTAATAGTATTATAATTCTTTTGAAATTCATTTCATGATTCGGAAGTAAATCTTATTAATTGTTCTAAGTTATTTTTCTTTTATTTTAGAATTTTTCCGTATTCTAAATCTGATGCATTTGTTTCTATGATTCTAGGGGATAATGTGTCACTTATATGTAATAATGGTAATTATTTGATTTGAAGTTTTACTGATTTTATTATATTTGTGCGTTGTTGAGTCCATGGGAGTGGATTATTTTTTAATCTATCATATAATGGTTTACATTTTTTATGTAGATCTTGATAAAAATCTCTTATATAGTTTAAATTTCCTAAGAATTTTTGTAATTGTGTTTTTATTTTAATTTCATTGGAAAATTTATTAGTAAATTCTAAGCTAGTTTGTATAGGTGTAATTGTTCCTTGTGATATATAATGTCCTAAAAATCTAATTTTGGTTTGAAATAATTTAATTTTTGTTGCTGAAACGACTAGTCTATTTATTTTGATTTTTTTTTTTTTTGCTGAAACAACTAATTCATTTGTGGCCAACCTTTATGTGGATCGTTCATTATGTGGGCCCACCTTTAATGCACATAGTTCATTAGGTAGGGCCCACCTTTGATGTTAGTCATCCATCATGTGGGGCCCACCATCAATGATATTATCCATCATATGAGGTCCATCTTCTATATTCACTGCCCATCATGTGGAGCCACCTTCGATGTGGGCCATCCATCATGCTAGATACACCTTGGATATGGGCCGCTTATCATTAGGCCAACCTTTGATGTGGACCGTCCATCATGTGGGGCCTGCCCTGACATGGATAATCCATCATGTGGGCTCACCATTATTAATTGCCCATCATGTGGACCCCACCCTTGATGTGGGTTGTCCATCACATGAGTCTCACCTTCAATGTGGGTTGCCAATCATGCGGGGCTTACCTTGAATGTGGGTCATTCATCATTAGGGTTGGACCTTTGATGTGGATCGCCTATCGTGTGGGGATACCTCGATATGAGCCATCATTATGTGGGGCCTACTTAGATCATCCAAGTATTCATTGGATTATTTGGCAATCTCATGAACTTAGAAAAGGGTTTATGGCCAAGAGGGCATATTTCCTTAAATAATTTCCTAAGTTATTGTGTCATCAACAAATGAGAAGGAAATAAGCACTTTTGAAACTTGAAAAGCAATGAAAAATAACTAATAAAAATAAATTACTTTAAAAAAAATGCTACTTATTTAAGTTTAATAACCAAATTAACTTATTTTAAAAAAAGTAACTTGCTTGCCTAAGTTTTAAAAAAGCTACTTATTCAATAGTATCCAAACAGGCCCTAAAAATCAGTCGGATCCAAAACTTAGGTGGGCCACACCAAACCAAACGAAACTGTCCACAGTTGAAACCTTCCTGGAGCAGACCCTGATGTTTATATGCCATCCAAACCGTTCATGGGTTATTATGAACAGTAGGCACAAATATAATCCTGATACAAAACTTCTGTAGCCCCAGGCATTCAATCCACACTGTTTCGTGTGATATGGCCGACCTGTTTTGGATCTGCCTATTTTTAGAGTCCTGCCCTATTGTGGTATTTTAAAACTGATGGACAGAGTGGACCTGTCATGGACATCTCTGTGGGACCCAGTATATCTCTGCGCCCAGGTCCCAGGAATCCACTTCCCAAAAAATAGGTCCATTACTCATAAGGTGGACCGCAAAATTGGAACAAATGGACAACCAATGCTGTGTCTCAGCATACAGGTGTGACCCACATTTTGATCTTCATAAGAAGGGCTACCGTTTTTGTGGCAAGGATGTCTTACACAAGTGACATGTTGGAAAGAAATTCCCAGTTGCACGACCAGTTATCGTCCAGGTGTAGCTGATGATAAATCAGCTACTTAGCCAACCACCTACAGGTTGTGGTCAATTCTGGAGGCAGAGTCTACTCATGGTAGGATACAACCAAACCACTGGTCCATGGTCAATTCTGGAGGCACAGTCTACTCATGGTAGGATACAACCAAACCACTGGTCCGGATTGCTGAACCAGGGGTTGTCAGAATTGAAAACCCATCACACATGCATGCATGCCCCGCACCCTTCCAAGATACATCCCAACGTACCGTATAACCCTCTATTTGTAAGCCTGCAGTCAGGATCAATTAAGAGACTTACGCGGTACAGCCCAACACGGGTGCTTGGTCCAATCGAACGAGCAAGACAGACAACCATAGTTGCCGGGCTTCCTGCAGTCATCTCTCTGGCCGACCATGATGCATGGGCTATATGTATAACATTCATTTTGCTTGATTGCTTTAGGACATGAGCCAAAACGTGAGGCAAATCCAAAGCTCAAGTGGACCACACCACATGGTACAGTAGAAATTAATCACCCATTTTAACAAGTATGAACAAGTTGGATAGCCTACAAACATTAAGATGGGCCCTAGGAAGGTCTAAACTTTATACGGAATGTCAAAACATTGTTATACTTGTATCACTTATTAATGTAGGGCATGCAAGTTGGGGCAGGTTCAACCTAAATAACCTGATTCAAAATTTGCGTAAGGTTGAACTATAATGCAACCGCACCCCTGAATAAGCATCATCAAACCACACCCATTCACATAATCTGCAATGGGTCGTGTTTCCAAATTGGAATCCAGAGATTCAAGGTTGATCTGTCCGGGGGTTGCATTCTATGTAAATGGGTCAAGCTCAGGTTGATGGCATCATTTGGCTTCAAAATAAGGTCTGGGCTAGCAACTAATATGTTCTGGGCTTTTTTTCATATAAATGCGTTGGCTCACCAGATTAACCATCGCCACACCAAATGAGAGCATTTCACATCCCCTCTTCCACGCATACATGGTGGCAATACATGACGTGTGTCAATCTAGACTCTAAAATGAAAGCTCCATGGGTGGACGAACCACACTATCCAATGAGGCTGACTCAATTACCAACCAGACAGTGATGATCGTCTTATCAACGTGACTATGGGCCCCCAAAAGTCAGAATACTGACAATGTCCACCAAAGGTGCCCTGGGACGTACTGCCACAGGCCTTGGCAAACTTCCACTGAACCACTCCAGCCTTCTTTCTTCCTCAGGAGTAACAAACAAAATGAGAATAAAAGATAAAAACAGTGTTGAGAAGAACAGTGGAGACCAATTCAGATCCTTCCACGTCCGATTCCAAAGTACTTCTGATTGAATTCTATAATAATACCACTATACTTGGATGAAAGAAGGAACTTCATGGAGCTCAACCACCGAGGTTCCAAGAGCAAGGAAAGCCACCCGATGACACCACTCCTGCCCATGTTTCATTTCACCTGCAACACAACACACATCCCTTTAGAGACTCCAAAGAACTTATTACGGGAAATGATGCTATGAGACTGGATGAGGGTAGCCATTATATTCTACCAATTTCAAAGTTCTACAAATGGTCGGTAGATTTTGATGGACCAGCTACTGGGGCTGGTGGCCTGCAAAGTGATGGTTAAAAGAAATCTTCTAGCAGTTAACATTGTTCAACATCTGAACAAGTGCAAAGGCTCCCCCAAAAGCTGCTGGGCTGGGCCTGCCCATGTACATCCAAAGTTCGGGGAACACATGAAACATACAAGAGAATACAATGACTTCAAATGGTGAACATTTTTCACATGCATAAACTAATCACCCTTGAGGCAGAGTATAATGCCTGAGGTTGTCATACCAAGTAGATTGTGGGGCCAAGTCTGTCCATGCTGGACATGTCAAACCAATGGGAACCCAACCAGAATGGACACGTCAGACCAATGGTATGAATCACTGAACCATGAATCCAACCAGAAAGGACATGTCAGACCAATGGTATGAATCAATGCCGAACCATTTTTTTTTTAAAGCAACGGGATTATATTAAAAAAGGAAAAGAAACAACAGGGACTGCTGAGATGGCAGAAAACCAAAAAAGACTATGAGCCTAAAAACAAGAAATTGAAATCCTTAAGAGACGAAACATTAGCTGCCCATTCAATAAGCAAAATTTTCGCCATAGAGCCCACAACTTGAGCCGAGGATTGAGAGTTTGTTAAAGCATCTTTCGTTCCTCTCCTTCTAGACCGCCCACCAGATTGCGACGATAGCCATTCTCCAAATCCTGGATCTGATTTTACCCAACTTGAAGCCGTGCCAGTATGCCAGCAAGTGGAAAGCGGGGCCCGGCACACATCCACTGACGTTAAATCTAATAAAGAAGTCCACCCGAATCTTGGAGATAAAGGGACAGTGGACCAGCAGGTGGTCGACAGATTCCTTGCTGCCCATACAACAATGACAGATATTGGCGAGCTGCATGCCTTTCTTTTTCAAATTGTCAATCGTGAGGATCCAATTCTTAGGTGCAAGCCAGGCGAAGCGGATAAACTTAGGGGGAGCTGAATATTTCCAGATAAATGGAGAGGCCAGGGAAGCAGGGCAAGGGATGGGGGCAAGAATCGAGTACAAAGATTTAACCGAGAAGTGGGATGATCTATCCCTAGACTAGATAATTCTATCGGGCTCCGCCTGGGACGGGGATACAGAGGAGAGGCAATCGAGTAGATTGGCGTAGTCACTAATCTCCCAATCGTGGATATTCCTGCAGCAAGAGATGTTCCAAACAAGGCCTGAATTGGAGAGGGCCTAGAAGCTGGCGACATGGCTGTCCTTATTGACGGCGAGGCGGTATATGGATGGGAATCTGTCCTTGAGTCTCGACTCCCCCAGCCATTGATCTTCCCAAAAACGAATCGTAGAGCCATTCCCCAATTCGAAACCGGAATTCTCGACAATGACTTTTTTGGAGCGAAGAATACCTCTCTAGATGTGGGATGCTCTGTAGGCTGAGGAGTCCTTTGTCCACCATCCCCTCAGGGAAGACCCGTATTTTCCTTTGACAATACTACACCATAGGGCATTCGGCTTCAAGCCCAACCTCCAGGACCACTTACCTAGCAGAGCCCTATTTATGATCTTCAGCTTTTTGATGCTCGCTTCTCCTTCCTGGAAATGGCTGCAAACTTCTTGCCAGTCGAGAAGATGAAATTTCTTCTGATTATCCTTGACGCACCACAAAAAGTCTCTTCTCAGCTTATCGATCCGATGCAAAACTGAAGGCGGACAATTTAGAAGAGACCTGAAATAAATAGGGACGTTGGATAAGGCAACTTTTATGAGAGTAATCCTGCCCCCCATGGACAAATATCTACATTTTCATCTAGCCAGCATCTTCTGCAATTTGTCCACCCGATATTGGGGGGGGGGGGGGGGGGGGGGGCGAGTGGCAGGCCAATGAACGACGTGGGAAATTGAGCAGATGTGCAGCCCAGGGAATCAACAAATGAAGATAGGTCCTGCTTCGAAGTATTAACCCTAAAAACCTTTGATTTGGCCATGTTTATTCTCAGCCCAGAGACTGCTTCAAAGCACCTGAGAGTCGTGTGGAGATTATTGATAGCTTCAGCCACCACTTCTACCATGATGAGAGTGTCGTCTGCGAATTGGATATGAGAGATTGGCGTAAGGACGCCTGGCATTGAGATCCCACAGAAGAGCCTAGCGTTTTGACCCTTGAGTAGCATTTGAGAAACGACCTCACCAATAATGAGAAAAAGGAGGGGAGAAAGAGGGTCCCCTTGGCGAAGACCTCTCGAGCTGGGGAAGAAGCCTTTCGGGACACCCTTGAGAAGGATCGAAAAGTGGGCCGATTCGACGCATGACTTAATCCACTGCCTCCATTTTTCTCCAAACCCCATGTGGAGCAACATGTAGTGTAAGAATCCCCAGTCGACATGGTCGTAAGCCTTCTCAATGTCAAGCTTGCAAAATATGCTTTTCTTCCCCGACTTGTGGCAGGAATGAAGAACTTCATTAGCAATCAATGCGCCGTCTATTATCCATCTGCCTCTTATGAAGGCATTCTGATACTTTGAGATTAGTTTCCCCATGATAGTCGATAATCTAGTGGATAGAATTTTGTAAGGGCTACTGATCAAGCTAATGGGTCTGAAATCCGAAAAGGAGTTGGCACCAACAACTTTGGGGATGAGGGCAATGAAGGAAGCACCGATACCCTTAGATAACTTTCCCTTGGAATGGAATTCGTTAAGAAAAGACATGACATCTGGACGAACAATGTCCCAAAAAGTTTGAAAGAAGGTGATGGGAAACCCATCATGCCCTGGGGATTTGTCACCTTCTATCGCATCAACAGCCGCTTTAGCTTCCTCTTCCAAAAACGGGGCCTCCAAAAGATCCGTGTCCGACCTCAGAAGAGAGGGAAAAGGGATCCCGTCCAGACGAGGTCTGGGCCATCCCTCGGAGGAGAGAACGGATCTAAAGTGAGCCACTGGTATTTTAGAAATCTCGTCTCTATCATCCACCTGTCTATTGTCTACAGTAATACTATGGATGGCTTTAGCCCGAGCCCTCATGTTGGCGATGTTGTGAAAATATTTAGTGTTCTTATCGCCTTTCGAAATCCACCTAGTCCTTGATTTCAGCCTCCAAGATAGCTCGTCTTCAAGAGTTCTGGACAACAAGGATTGAATGATCTGAATACGTCTAGATAGAACATCCATTGGGAGGTCTTTGCCTTCAACCGAAGAGTCGATACGATGCAATTCAGCAAATAAAGCTTCAGTCTCGAGCGCTCTCTTCCGATATTCTTCTTCCTTCCATTCTTTCAACTTTTCCTTAATAGATCTGAGTCTGCAAATCAACCTATGACCTGCGAATCCATCCACCTGGGGAGAGGGCCATCACTCCACGATTTTCTGCTTGAAACCATCGACGCTGAGCCAAGCGGAGTTGAATTTGAACGGTTTGGGACCCCAGTTGACATCAACCACCGAGAGAAGGATAGGGCAGTGATCAGATGTCGTTCTAGAAAGGGCAATCTGATTAACTGATGGGAATTCCTCGATCCAATCCGTGGATAGAAGGAATCTGTCTAATATGGTCTGAATCTGAGATTTTTGTCTGTTAGACCAAGTAAATTTGGCGCCTGCCAGAGGAAGATCCACTAGCTCCTGGTCCTGGATCCAATCAGAGAAAGATTGCATGGCATGGCTAGTTCTCCTCTGACGAGAATGCTCCTCCGCAAAATGGGTCACATTGAAGTCACCCACAAAACAACAGGGGCCTGAAAAGGACTGTCTAATGGCAATCAGCTCGTCCTAAAAGTTAGGCCTTAAAGCGTCATCATTAGGACCATAAACAGAGATAACAATACAACAATAATTGGACTACTTATCTTTGAGAATGACCACTTTCGAAAAGGATCCCGTCAACGAACTTTACAAGTCCCACTTGGAGGATTTCTAGGCGATAAGAATGCCTCCTGAGGAACCGGCAGCACATAGGACACGGATTTCTCGTCTTGAGCTCCCCAGAGCGTGGCCAGAAGCCTTTCAAAAAACGAAGGAACTTTAGTTTCCTGGAGACAGATGACATCCGGGTTTTTTCTCCTGATAGATTGTTTGATCAGGCTCCGCTTCTGCTTGGAGCTGACACCCATAACGTTCCAAGAGAGAATGATCATTGGGGAACTGAACTGCCCCGAGTACCCTTACGTCCACGTCTAACAGAAGACGTAGAGACTGAAGCCGGAGAAGGTTGCAGCCTGAGGAGCTCTCTATTGCTTACTGACCGGGTTACTTGTTTGGCCGGAGTCTTTGTCGCCGGGAGGGGTCTGCCCCTGTTCTCGAAGAACTAAAATAAGCAAGTGTAATCTTTAGTTTTGTTACCGAATGAGAGGCCCAACGTGTGGCCCACACAACCCACTGCATCTCTGATCCATTTTTTGTTTTGAATTTCTTCGAAAATTTCTTCTCTGGTTTTGCCTTCCAATGACCCTGCCAAGTTATGATCCTGATGCTGCTGAGGGAACTCTGCGCACATCTGTAGAAGTTCTGCCATAATCACATCGCTGGAAATCTCATCCTAAAACAAGGTTAAGGGGCCCAAATCTGCCCAATCCTTGCTCTGGGATGCTGAGTTAACTGGAGATGAGGGGACGAAAGATGCGGAATGGGATTCAAACATCAGGTTTTCTGACATATCTCCTCTTGAGGTCTCATCGCCCAAAGCCGAGCAAGGGAGATTACGGGAATAGGATATAGGGGAGGAGAAATGGGTTTGGGTGTGGGTAGAGGCTGTAAGGAACTTGGGTCTGAGGGTCTGGTGGGGGTAAAGCTTAGGGTTGGGATTGAAGGGGACAGATTCGGGTATTTTAATCGATCCCCATTTGGTAGGAGATAGCCGGATTTGGGTCGAAAACAGACCCGCTTGGATAAACCCTAATTCAATTAGGGACGTCAGCCTTGGAGAGCACGCTCACTCATCCAAATGTATGGTTCGGCTATCGTCTTTAGAGAGAGCAGGAGACGCGTCGAGATCTTGTGATAGACAGCGTCGTCATTAATGATTCTTTGCTTTTGCAGATACAAGATGCCACGTGTCTACATGATCTTCGTCCGATGAGGAGATGGCTCCATCCTCTTATCAGGGTCTGCTGACTCCAAGCCACGTGGAGCGATCTCCGACGCCATCGATATCTTCCCGCCGTAACCAGAGATTTCGTCTGGCAAGCGTGAAGCGGGAGTTGCCATGTACCCCCTAAAAAGGTTGATCGTTGTCCTGAGAAATGATGGCTACAGTAGAGCAGGCGGCCCGAAGCACCGGTGGTCCACTGGAGTATGGGATCTGTACACCTTCCTTCGAACTGTCACGCGACTGCACCGAGAAAGGGCTTGACGGTTCCCTAGCACTCCAGACATCCCCCCATCTGGGTTGAAAAGAGTTTGGGTGTTCCTTTTGCACCAGAAGCAGGATGGTCCGGCTGTCTACCTTGACGCGTAGGTGGGTCGAGAGAGGGGAACCTTTCGTTCTTCTCACCCGGGCTCTGATAACACCAAGTTTCACCCCCAACTGCGTCTTTGTGTCGATTTTCAGAATGAAACCCAAACGAGAAGCAGCTTTAATGAGGAAATCATCATACCAGCACTCCATCGGGATGTCCCGGATGAGAATCCAGATGTTTTCCTTACCAAAAATAGAAAAGTCATCCCACACCATGACTTTTAAGACCAGTCATGAGGCATGCAAATGACTCGCCATTGTTAACATATCTGGATTAAGGCCTGGACAAACCCTAACCCAAAGAGCATTGTATCCAAGGGGCTTGATGTCGGAGTTTCTGTATTGGTAGCCTGTGCAATCTCAAATCCATTCACTGACTACTGGAATCAAAGCACCCTCTCTCGTTATAATCACCACAACTTTAGCCAGTTCTATTCGATTTTTGTTGAATATCTCTTGGTCCACTGTGACTGCGAAATCCGCTAGATCGTCTGAGTCATCGTTGCAAGCGGAGTTCGTCGGGGCCTTCGGTATCGCGTTCGGCATCCGGTCAGTTGGGACAGGTCCTTTTGGGCCGTGTAACAGGGCATCTCTGAAAGAAACGTCCTCCGTGCACACGAGAGGCGTATTAACCGGACCTGGGAGGATATTCTGATGATCCGGTATTTTAGAAGTTTGAGGGGAGGGGCGCTTCAGGTTAGATGAGCCAAGTAACGTCTCTGGGCCGAAGCGAGCTCTTTCGACCAACAAATTTTTATTTTTATTTTCCATCATAGCTGTCTCCATGCAACATGCCACCGCCCTGGCCAGTTCAGCTTCACTGCTCATGCGGACTAGAGCGAAACCCCAATAAGCACCGCTCTCTCTGTGTCTAGGCATGACAACGTCCATCACCGCCCCCGCCCGCCCAAAAACTTTCTCTAGGTTGATAGGAGCCCAGCCATGAGGGTATCCTTTAACGTAGAGTGTAGGATATGATGCATATTTCCTGCGATTATTGGTCGCCGAGTTTCGAGTCCTTCTCGGTTCGACCAGGTTCCACTCCCTGTCATCCTTCCCAAGGGCCTCACCCACTACTGGTGGAAGACCCTTCCCGTTTGATCTGGCGAGAGCCAGATTCTCCAGCGATACAGATTCAAGACCTTTGTTCTTACCGATCATCGTCGTCGTCTTCTCGTCATTGGCGTCGTCGTCATCTCGTTGTCAGCATCACCGCCGAACCATGAACCCAACCAGAATAAAATGAAAACCCAGTGATGTTATGCATAAAATATACTCAAACAGAAGATCATGTAACTTCCTTTGAGAACAATGTGCAATAATCTGAAATCCAAAAGTGGAAACATTGGTTGTTGCTAGAATTATATAGCATACAACTCTATAATTTTCATATCAATAACTTCCTCTTACATTCTAATTCTCTAAAATTTTCATATCAATAACTTTCTCTTATATTCTAGTATGTTTAAATTAAAGTTAGGGAGCCGGGCCAAGAGGATACCCCACCTTACACATAGCGAAGGGTGTCACACCCTTCAAGATTTTGGAATACAGATTCCTACACATCAGCCAGAACCTTGCAATGGGCTAGTCACCACATGTTTTGTTTTGTTTTTTCTTCTTACAGGAAAGGTGCCAGAATCTATAGATTTTGTTTTGTCTTGTTTTTTACAGGAAAGGCGCCATAGTTCTGTCATTTCCTGAAGTATCAATAGTGATAAAAGAGGGGGGGAAAATCCATGATGGGAATGATAACTCACCTTTTGAACCAGAGATTCACGGCACTAACCAGCCCCATCGACTGAACTCATTTGCTGCATTCACTGTTCATCATCATCATCTGGCGTTGTACGTCGCTGACTCCTCTCATGGCGGCGCCATGAACCCGACACCCCTTCAGAGACAGAGTCATCATCTCTTGCAGACTCACCGTCATAGCTATCACCCCATAGTGTTGTTCTCCTCCGGCTCCTTGATAGCCCCCTGAACCTTGATGGGACCGACCAGCTGGTTCTTGTATTGGAACCCGATGGGAAAACCCGGATAAGAAGAAAGACAGTCAGCAAATTCCCACCATACAGACTTTCCACATCCCTCTCCTCCCCAAATGCTGACTGGAACGTGCTCAGCACGTCACCAAGATCACGCTGACGCTCCAACCTCCTCCAGTCCCGCTGCCGTTCTGGGTCCACCTCCGATGGCCGTGCCATTGGGTGCTCGAGCCTTGCATGCTTCCGGAGGTCAGCATATGTACCACTGAACGTACAGGACTCCTGTGCGCAGCTCCTTGTCTTCGCATTCATGAACCGGCGGGCAGACTCCACTGGTTTCCACCCATTTATCTGTCCCCGGCAGAGAGGACAAGAAAGCTTCAGTTGCTCGCTGCACTCACAAGGCATGCTGTGCAATGCATGTTCTTCACCTTCATGGTGTGGCTCCATATTTTGTTCTTCTGGGCTCATTGTGTCAGTTATGGTGCTCACTAGCGGGGGTTCTTCCACAGTAGGGGTGGATTTGGGTTCAGTGAATGCCTTACGGAATTGGTCAAGGCAGTTGGAGTGGCGGTAGCTTGTGTCACACATGTAAGGGCGGCATCCCTTGTCATGGGAAGAGCAGAGGAGGAGGACGGCATTGTGGGGGTGTTCCATGCACACAGGGCACCTGGCCTCTTCCCATTCTTTCACATCTTCTGCAGCTTCTGGAGGGTTTCTGGATGTAGAGCGCCGGACACGGCTGGAACTGCAAGGGAAAGGAGAAGCCCTTGACCTATCGAATGACAAAGAGCGATCTCTTCTTTCCTTTGGCATTTCTATCACTGAATGAGAAACTTATGTCACTCGATGCAGCAGCAGAAAGACCTGAACTTCAAAAACCGGTTGCAGCATTAGCCAAAATAATAAATCGAGGGAATTCTGAAATATGCCGATGAATCCAAACAAACAGTTAAAAACCAAATTTCTTTAAAAGATCTGAACAGCACGCTGGAAGATTAAAATTCAATTCGAGTTTCTTGGTCTAAAAATAGGTCAATTTGGGATTTCATGGGTTAATCAGGCGTGCGTGACCTTCTGACATGGACAAAGAGGTCCGCATCATAAATAAAGGAGACTGAAACAGCAGCCTTGCAAACTGGATGGACCATGCACAGCCTTTACATGTTACAATAAACCTGTGCAATGAGCATTGAACATTGTCCTCTCTTCTCATGTCCAGCAGAGTGCAAACACAAGGAGAGCTTCTGAGTACAAATGCATGCTGAGTTGCTGACCACAGCAATGAAATTGAATCTCCACAAAAAACAGATTTTAGTACTTAAGCTCCTGTTGCAGAACAAGTTGTTGACTGGGAAGGGTAACTTAGCATATGGTTACAAACTTACAATGAAAGATACAGATCTAGTAACCAAAGGTACTTCCATATCAGTTGGAAGGTATTCATGCATAGATCTTTCCATCTAGTGGCCATACCTAGCGACATTGTTATTGTTTTCCATCATTGTAGAAAGCGGGACAAGACTATAGGCAGGCAGCAGAACTTGAGTGTGTCTGCCCATTCATTAAGTACCGAGATTGAAGGGGATTCCAACATGATTCATTTTTCAAACTTAGAAAACCTTACAAGATCTCTTTCATTTTAAGGCAGATGAACAACATATCTTCATTTCTACCCATGTCTTTCCATCATGTTTGGAAGGAGGCCAAAGCGATGACTGGTAAGCTTGTCAAAGACATAATTATACCAAGGCCACATTGTCATTGTCAATGCATTACTCACCCCTTAATCCTTTATATTTTTTTGCTCTTTGATGAAACTTCAGTCATTTTAATAGAAAAAGGAAATCCTAAATTTTTTTAAAAGATGAATCGTACAATTTATAATTCAAATTCTGGGAAGTCCGGGTGCTAGTCTTGTATTTGTATTTTCTTTTGCAGTTTTTTGGCCGTTTCTTCAGTAAATTTCCATTCATTAAAGGAAAAAAAACCTGAGATGACTGTTTAATCTCATTGAGAATAATTTGTGAATCAGCTCTGATCCCATTTAAGAAAAATGGAATCTCGAGCATACAATTCGCCAAATAAGCATGTGGCAAATATATGGAATAAATGTTAATCCAATCGGAATCTATTCCAAGTTCACAACTGGATTTAAGTTTCAAAAAATTACCTGCAGGCTTTTGCATTTTTTTTTCTTGTCTTCGTGCTAAAAATTTGTGAGACATTCATTTGAAAAAGCCAAACAGAAGGACACACAATAACAATTTCTATGATATTACGGAATATCACGTTCTGAAACTTTGAAAATATTCCATCATTTAAAACCAAGGGATCATACCCAAAGCAAACTTCTTAATCCACATATGAGCATTAATTTATGGCCATAGGATTAACACCTTCAGTCTTACCAACCCATGAGACCAAGACACTGATACAAAGACTGACATAAACACAAGAAGCAGGGTTGAAGCCATAGTCAATAGATCCGTACAGAGTCCAATGCAAAATACAGGTATCCCAACAAGATATTGATACCATTGAAAGTAATAGGTTCTCATAAAAAACCTATATAACATGACGTCTGAATATTCTGGAAGTTCCCATAGATCAATTGGCACCAATATCAGCACCATATGCACCAACAGTATATATATATATATATATATATATATATATATAACTAAGTATCTACAAGCAATTGAGTATTCTAGACACCAGCCAAAAACTCATTATGCAGAAGAAACAAATCCCCTTGAATTTATAAGAGGAAAAAGTATCGACATAAGACTGATGTTCAGAAGACACAGGATACCACTTACTATAACAGTACCATTAAATGACTGCGATCTTCTAAATACTGACACATTGCGTTTTTGTTAAATGTCAGGCAAGCAAAGCATGCCTAGAATAGCTAATAAACCAAGACTTCCATCATCCTCAGGTTACTGACTTGGGATTTGCATGAGGATTTCCATTTGAAGGTTATCACTAGGTTGATTAGCTACTGGAAGGTACTAAATTACTAAATTACAAGGAATTTTTCTTTTTAGTACTTTTATCTTTTATACACCACAAAAATTTACAACAACGAAGAGAGGCCATCAGGATAAAGAGTCACCAATACAAAGCAAGATTCTATAGAATCCCTCTTTGCATAGGAGACAGCAATACAGTTTGGCCACCTGATGTTTAAACACATAATCCATGTGGAAGAGGAACACAATCTTAAATAATTCAAAATATGCCACTGCTAGTAAGCTGCCTTTCACCAACGAGGGTCCACCAAACCGGTTGGAGAGTTTCCACACCAGATTTGGTCACCAAAAGCTCCGTTCTATCTATTCCTGTTTGGGCCAGAGACCGACAATCTAATTGCAAAAGAGTCATCCTCAACACACACGCTGCCACTTAGGCGCTGGGATTACCCACGAAGAATAAACAGAAAATTAAATAGATTAGTCTCCAACATTTCACAAGATCAAAAGCAAGAAATCAATGAAGTAACACAAACCACTCAATTAAAACCCTAATAACAAAGATCTTCCACAAAATGCCCATTTAAACCCTACTCACTACCGTATAACAAGATGAAAGCAACAGAAAAGCAAGATTACAGTCTTCAGCAACAAAAACCCTAATCTACATCAAAAGACGGAGAAAGCGGCCGAAAACCGCAAGAAACGACGATCCGAGCCAACAGATAGCCGGAAAAATCAGCAAATCAGCAGATCCAGTCGGATCCGGACTGGACACGGCAGTTGGAATTTCGTGCAGAGATCTTACCGGGGCTTTCAGAGAGATCGGGAACTGATCAAAGGATACGATCTGGTGTAGTCGGTTGGTGAAGATGGAAGAATCTCCTAAAAGTTCGTCGGAGAAGAGAGAGTCCTCTCAGCTTTCCCTTCTTCCCTTTTCGGAAGAAGGCACAGAGAAAGGGGAGCGAAAGAGCAGAGAGCGCTGCGAAAGGGGATGGGGCGCAATTTATAGGGGGCGCTTGGATGAGTTGGCAGCTGACGTGGACGACTGGGGTTCTCAAGGTTTTAAGACATTGAATTGAGCCGGCTCTATGGGAATGAAAACACAAGCGCCTCACATGAAAGAAATCGAGACCGTCCATTCCTTGAAAGTAGAGTCATCTGATAATAATCAAGACTTTAATCATTAGATGAGCGGCAGATATGACTAATGGATGAGTGAATATGATGAACGGTGGTGTACTTTAGATGCATGTGGGGACCTTTATGTTTAAACCGGCCTGCTTTTTTAGATTCTCATTGTATTTGTCTAGGAACGGCTGTGATCTCGTACGCGTATGCACGTCAGCATGCGTTCCAGGGAAGCGTATTGCCCGGTGATCTGTGGGGCTCACCATGATGTATATATTTTATCCAAGCCGTCCATACGTTTCTCGATCTCATTTTAAAACATAAATAAAAAATGAAGAAGATTCAAAGCTCAAGTGGACCACACCAAAGGAACAGGTTGATTGAACGCCCACAAAAGTTTTGGATTAAGCTGATATTTTTATTTTCCCTTCATCTAGGTCCGTATGACCTTATCAACAGGTTGGATGGAATGGTGGGCCCCAGGAAGTTTTCAAAAGTGAATGTCATTATACCCACTGTTTCCTGTGGTGTGGCCCACTTGAGCTTTGGATCAGCTTAAATTTTGGGATTATAGTCTAAAATAAGGTCAAAAAACGGATGGACGTCGTAGATATAAAACAAATACATCAAGGCGGGCCCCGCGTATCCGATTCCTTGCTGCGGCATGGGCGCTTGCGAGTAGCATTTTTTTAAGTAGCAAAGAGGGAGGAGCTAGTTTTGTATTTTTGATTGTCGGGGATAGTCAATAACTCGCGGGAGTATGTTAAGCTATAGTTCACGGGATGTGAACGCTTGACTAACGAGAAGCGCCCACCTTCGTTATCAGAAGACTTTTAAATTTGGTGGCCCATCTTCTGATTGGACAATCCGATTGGGCCCACCAGACCTGCGGATGGTAGTAGAATAAAAGGTGTACCGTTCACTTTGATAGACTTAAGATCCATTAACTAAAGATTGTACCGTCAATAAGTGGAATTTCAAACCATGAGACATCGAGAATTTTGGGACCGGAGAATGAACGGTCAAAGACGACGGTGTAGTTGGTGGTGCTGTGGTAGCTTTGGGATTTACTAGAACTAGGGGTGTACATCGAGTCAAACCGAGTCGAGCCGGCCTTAGCTCGACTCGGCTCAGCTACTTGCTAACATCAGCTCTTACTCAACTCGGCTCGGTCCTAGAGCCTAACTGGCCAGCTCGGCTTGGTTTAGTTAGTAGCTCGAGCCAGTTCAAGCCAACTTCGCCATTGCAACATTTTCACAAGCACCTATACTGCACTTTTAAATTTTCACTATATTTGAAATAACAACAATGGTTTTATAGGTATTTTATTTAACACCTTCTAAACAACATTTAAAAAAAAAAAAAAAAAAAAAAAAAAGGATGTTGGTTTCATATACATACCTTCCTTGCCACCCGCCACACTTCTTTGAGTCATTTTTGTTGGGGATTTTGACCTGCGGAATCACATAGATCTAGATCTAGGATAGCAATCCAATGACATCAAGCACATACAAGAGAACACGGATTTAACGTGGAAAACTCTTGCGAGAAAAAACCATGGCACAAAGCGACAGATCTCCACTATGAAAATAAAAATTACAAAGAGAGAGAACTTACCCGATTCGAACAACCTCGAATCTCCCCCTTGCTACACCCTTTAGAAACCTTAAAATCCCTTTAAGAACCCTTGAAACTACTTTAGAAAGCCTTGATATACATCTCAATCCCGCATACACCCCTTTATATAAGTTTAGAAAGAAGCAGACTCGGAATAGGAAATAAATTCCGCAAAATCTGCGTTTATATAATCGCATCTACGAAACTTATTGATGTCATCGAGCCACTCTCAATGATAGCCTCGATATCATCGACGGTCATTCGATGATATCGAAATAGGACCAAAACTGTCCAGCGACCAGGGGTGAAAAATACTATGAATTATCGATGGCATCGAGACCCTGTCGATGACAGTCTCGATATCATCAACGGTCCTGTCGATATCATCGACAGACCACCAGACAGATTCAAGACATCTGTCTATAAAATTTCATCAAACACCTGATGAGCAACATCAATATCAAAATAACCGAGTCATCGAACTAGTTTGATACGAGTTGGATTTGAGCTGGGTTCAATCCAAGTCGAGTTTGAGTTGAGGCCAGCTCGAACTCGACTTGAACTCATTTTTGAGCTCAAAAAATTATCTTGAACTCAACTTCAAACTGAGTCGAATTGAGCTTTTTCGAGTCGAGTCGAGTGAGCTAACCAAGCTAGCTCAATTCATGTACACCTCTAACTAGAACAACCCGACCCATGGCAACAGGGTATGTGGGATTGTAGCCGTAGATATGAGATCATCTTTCAATGATCCAAACCGTTTGTATGATGATCCAAGCAGCCAGGTAGATATAAGATCATCTTTCAATGGTCCAAACCGTTTGTATGATAGTCTAGGCGTAGGGCGATTCCAAGATAAAGTCTTGGAATGTTGTAACAATTTGATCATGTGGTTCTTTTTATTTAAATATGTACCATGCCTTTAAACTTTGAAAATCAAAGAGTTTGAATATATAAATCAGATCGAGTAACTCACCACACTCTACACTGTCCACCCAATTTTCAACTCATTTAAGTCATGGACTCAAAATTGAAGCATATCCAAAGTTTTAGTGGACCATATGGTTGTTGTTCAATTTGGATGCGTAATCGCATGTATTATGAACGGCATGAATTCGTTCAAACATATATAATTAGGAATAGTATCGGCTATGCCAAAGTTATATTTCACCCGAATAAATTGAATGTTTATGACTTATTCGTCAAACTAGCCAGATTAAAATTAAATTGACTAGATTAGGAACAAACTTATAAAGATTGATATGACTATTTAACCACTAATATATATAATTATTAGTGAATTTAGAAGGGGCGGGTTAGACATTTAAAATGAAAATTTTTACCTTGAGTTAAAAACTTTTCTTTCAACATTGATAGTATTTTGGGTTTACTAGCAACACGGTGATAAATGAATAAGATCCAAAATTAAGGTTGAATTGCTAATTTCATTAATTAAATAAGATAAACAATATAATTAGCGAAACAAAAATAGATTGAGCAGAGAAATAAAATATAACTACCTATTACTACTCATGTGAACAAAATAACTCAGGTGTACAGTTTGCAATACATGATTAGTGTGATCTACTAAGGACTTGGTATTCGGTAATATTTGACAATGCTAGTCATAGATGTTTAAACTTATTCATGTGAATAAAAGATAACTAAGGTGTACGGTTTGCAGTACATGACTAGTGCGATCCACCAAATAAGAACTCGATAATCGTGGATATTTAATTAAATTTACTCCTAAAATGTACTACAACAATGTGTAGTGGATTTAAGCTAAACAGATTTACATTGTAGAGATTAATTTATGTTGTATAGTGATTAATTGTGTGGTGAAGTCCCAAATCTCTTATTTAATTACTACTTTTATAGATTTTTTGAGACACGGCAGACTTGATTCTTCACATAAGCATAGGTAAGGGATAGAAGAGAGCCAATAGGTATCTTGCTATTTTAATACAATATACAAAAATTTACTATAGTCCTTTTACCATTAGGCTCTTGGATAAGAAAATTATTAAAGTCCTTGTGTTATTGGTATTTTACATTTTCAGAAGTTACTTTTGGTAGGTTTTTAGTATTTAATGCACGAATAAACCTACTTTGATTTGATACGACTTTGATGCTTGATGTTACTGCATGTGCATGTATCTAACTTTTCTTTTTGAACTTCATTTACGCTATCACTGTTACATGACACTTTTTGTACAGTTTGATCTAGTTGTGATTGGCCCGCTTTAACAGGCAGAACACAAAAGTGTGAGAATATCCGAGGAGGTTTCAATGGCTAAGTCACCATCCGTATGTTTTGTGTGGTGTGGTTCAATTGAGCTTTGGATATGCTTCAATTTTGGTATCATGCCCAGAAATGAGCTGGAAAAATGATTGGACGGGGTGGATGATGACAAATATATCATGGTAGACCCACAGAGTTTCCTCACCACACAATCCACGTCCCTATAAATCCATGAGTTCTGTTGGGTATCCTCCATCCAAGGTACGGCCCAGAGTATAAACGGCTTGGACCATTGAGAAATTCTCGGATTCAATTGCCAAAGTCTCTACGTATCCCATAGCGGTAGATGGTGACGTGGTTCAGCAAACATCGTTTTTATAGCCCGCACCCCGCAAGTGGGGCACCCATGCGGTGCGGTGCACTCACGTCATAGATGGCTTAGCCCGAAATCATGCCGGTCAACTTGTTAGGTCAGACCTGGCATGCAATTCCAGCTGCATAAAAGCACCATGAAGTTCCCTCATCAGGGGGTCAGCGTCAAGCATTGGGTGATAAGGATCGTTGATCTGGGACAAATCTGACCATCCACTTGCTATGACTTTCAAGGTTTGAATATGGACCACTGCTAATTGGATGGCTGCGACACTCCACTTCCGTTGATCTTTTGGGATTTATATAGACACGATGGCCCACTCTGATTACTACGCTTGCCACGTCCACCGTGAAGGGGGAGCGGATTGGGTAATACCCCCACCAGGACCTAGCTAAAGCCAGACGGTCCTATGAAGGAATCTGTGGGCTCACCGTTATATATGTTTCATCCATCCCCATATCATTTTAGGGCACAGCCCAAGGAGGCAGATTGAAGGCTTAAGTAATCTACACCACAAAAAGCAATGGCAGATGCATTTATAAGGTCACATACACCTGTATGAAGGGAAAACATAAATATCAGATCGATTTGTGACCCCTGAGAAATTTTTAATGGTAAACTTTCAATCTCCACAGTTTCTTGTGATGTGGTCTACTTGAGCCTTTAATTTGACTTTTTTTTTAAAAAAAAGAAAAAAAGTTAATGTTCTAAAACCATATTTCCAAATGGATAGATAATGTGGATAATATACATATATCATAGTGGGCCACAGATCTCCGGACAGGACCATTGGTCTCCACCCATGTCTTGGTGGAGCTTGTACTGCGTGGTGCACACCGGCCATTCCTCTTTTAAGAAAGAGTAGGTGATTGGGAAAACAATAAGATTTTGACAATTGGGCAGTGTGATGGATGATGAGTAGTCATTTAAAAATTATTTATAAATTGCATTACTATAAATGCAAGTAATTCAAATTAAATTGTTTTAATTAAGATGCGTAAAATTTCAATCTATTTGATTATCTATTACAGGATTGGTGGAGAGGCAGGGTGGCAAGGGGCCGGGCTTGGCTTGCAAAAATCAGAATTTTGAATGGAGATGGCTCGGCCCGAAGCAATTCAAAGTTCGAGCTGAGACTAAACCCAAGCCCGGTCCATTGACAGGAGAGCCGGTTAAGTGAGGAATGTGGGTTTACAGTGATGTATGTGCCTTAAATCCACACCGTCCAGCTATTTTGAAAGCTTATCTTAGGGCATGATGCAAAAAATGAAGCTGAATGTAATCTTAGGCGGACCACATCATAGGAAATATTTATGATTGAATCCTCACCATTAAAAACTTTACGAATTCCACCACAATGTTTATTTTCCATCCAACCTGTTGATAAGGTCATGGACACCTAGACCAAGAGACCACGCAAATATCATCATAATCCAAAGCTTTTGTGGCCCACAAGAAGTTTTCAATGGTTAATTACCATGGTTTCCTGTACTATGGTCCATATGGAATTTTGAGCTGCATTTTTTGATCATGCCCTAAAATGAGCTTTCAATACGGATGGATGGCGTGGATGTAGTCACATACATCATAATGGGCCACACATTCAGGTTCCCACTCATCTCCGTGGATCCGGGTCTCACCTAATCGACTCCAGGATTGGTGGATTACAGGATGTGGATTGCGTGGTGGGCACCAACTTGGGTGGTGTGTTTACGTGTCCAAGTTATGTGGGCCCATGATATATGTGTTATATCCGTTCTTCATCCATTTTGTGAGATTATTCGACCACATGATCCAATGCAATTCTCAAGTGGGCGATTGAATGTCTACCGTTGAAAATTTCTGAGGGATCACGTGTGTTTTGAATCAAGCTAATATTTATGTTTTTCATTATTCAAGTCCGTGTGACCTTATTATCAGGTTGGATGGCTAATTGATGTAGAACGTGTCACAGATACGTTCCTAGCATGGTTGGGCCAAAAAAAGATGTACCGTAAATTGACCATAACTTTTGATCCGGGTATCGTTACAGGGCGCACAACCTATCAATCTTTACTGAAACGGGCCATCTGAGGTGAACCGACCCACAAGGTGGGTCGTATCTGTCCGTTTCGTTGGAAAACACACGCTTTCAGCTCAAAAACGAATTTTTAAGAAAATTTTACTATTTTTAGTAATTTCGAATTTTTGTAATATTTTTAGAGTTTTAGATTTTCTTTCCTTTTAGAAATAACTTTTAGTTATACTAGGACTCTTCTAGAGAAAGTTTATTTGCAATTTTTATTTTTAGAAACTAGGCCTTAGAAGAGTTTTATTAGAATTAGGATTTTTATTAGAGTTAGAATTTTGCTATTTTTGGTAATTACGAATTTTAGTTTTTTTTTTTTTTTTTTATTATTATTAATGGTGTAAAGAGTCACATTAGAGAATTATCAATTATGAATTAAGCTATTTCGAATTTATTTAGAATTTATTTCTATTTTCTACTCTCTTTTCTCGTGGATTCGAGAAGTCTCTCTGAGGAGTCCAGAGAAGTTTTGTGGATTCGGAATAGTTATCCTTTTGAGAAAGACGGTGCTCGACCTCACGTCCTCCCCTGCGTCAGTTTGGTATCAAAGCGAGGTTTCTCCTCGGGTCGATGGCTTCTAACGACGGGTCGGGCAACAATCCCATAGGCGGTGCTTCAGGAAATTTTTCTTTAACGGCGACAGCTTTTGAAGTAGTGCAACGAGAGAATCAGCAAGCCATGCAAGGGCTGCAGGCTTCCATCGACCGCATAGCGGATCTCTTGGCTGAAAACCTAAGACAACTCCGTGTTCATGGTGGTGATCCACCACCAGCAATTGTTGGAATTCGTAATTATACTGATCGTAGGGCGATGCTATCAATGAATCATAGGATGGTTCAAGAATTCAAGATGAAAGTCGATCTTCCTAGTTTTAATGGCCAACTCTACTTCAAGGACTTCCTCGATTGGTTGCTTGAAGTCGAACGTTTCTTCGATTACATGAACATCGTAGAAGAAAAGAAAAACTCGTGGCATACAAGTTAACGGGCAGAGCTTCAGATTGGTGGGAACAACTTCAACTCGAGCGGGCGAGACAGATGAAGACACCAATCCGCACGTGGTCGCGGATGAAGAAGTTATTGTGCATGCGATTCCTCCCCCGAGATTATGATTAGGTATTATTCCAATAAAACCAAAATTATTATCAAGATAGTCGATCAGTAAAAGGTTATGAAGAAAAATTCTATTATTGGTCCGCGAGAAATAACTTCATCAAAACGGAGTTGCAACAGACCACAGGATTCATCAGTGGCGAACATGTGACCTCTATAGGAATGGAGAACCAACCCAAGACTTCTAAAGTGGAGGGACAATATCTCATCACTGAACAGGCTAAGGAAACGGAAAATATATATCCATTAGTTGAAAAGAAAAAATATGTGGAGCCTGTGAATATCTTAGAGGATTTGGAACCAGTATCGCAGGAGTTTAAAAGGGTTGTGCTCGATGAACTCTCTAATAAATTATCTCCCATACGAGATATACAAAATCACGTTGATCCCGTCTCAGGGGCAAGTCCGCCTAATTGCCCACATTATCAGAAAAAATATGAGATCTTGAAGGCAGATGTGAAGGAACTAATCGATATTAGTCAAGTCAATGAAAGCATGAGTACATGTATTGTGTCAACTCAAGAGCTTAATGCCAAGTACATAAAAAGAGCTAATGAACATCGACGTCGGAAGTTATCTCAGACTCATGTGCCAAGTCTCTTGCGTAACTCGAGGACGAGTTTTTTTTCAAGTGGAGGAGTCTGATGTAGAACGTGTCACAGATACGTTCATAGCATGGTTGAGCCAAAAAAAAGATGGACCGTAAATTGACCATAACTTTTGATCTGGGTATCGTTACAGGGCGCACAACCTATCAATCTTTACTGAAACGGGCCATCTGAGGTGAACCGACCCACTAGGTGGGTCGTATCTGTCCGTTTCGTTGGAAAACGCACGCTTTCAGCTCAAAAACAAATTTTTAAGAAAATTTTACTATTTTTAGTAATTCCGAATTTTTGTAATATTTTTAGAGTTTTAGATTTTCTTTCCTTTTAGAAATAACTTTTAGTTATACTAGGACTCTTCTAGAGAAAGTTTATTTGCAATTTTTATTTTTAGAAACTAGGCCTTAGAAGAGTTTTATTAGAATTAGGATTTTTATTAGAGTTAGAATTTTGCTATTTTTGGTAATTACGAATTTTAGTTTTTTTTTTTTTAATTAATGGTGTAAAGAGTCACATTAGAGAATTATCAATTATGAATTAAGCTATTTCGAATTTATTTAGAATTTATTTCTATTTTCTACTCTCTTTTCTCGTGGATTCGAGAAGTCTCTCTGAGGAGTCCAGAGAAGTTCCGTGGATTCGGAATAGTTATCCTTTTGAGAAAGACGGTGCTCGACCTCACGTCCTCCCCTGCGTCACTAATAAATATCATGATGGGCTTTAAGAAGGTTCCAACGGTGGACGTCATTGTCCCCAATGTTTTTTTGTGGTGTTGTTCACTGGAGGTTTTGATTTGGCTCATTTTGAGCTCATTCCAAAAGGAATCTTACAAAATGGTTAGACCGTGTGGACAACATATACATCATGGTGGGGTCATGGGACGTTGTCATGTCAACACACCCGAGCTTGGTGCTGTCTGGCACACCACGTAGTCTGCTTCGTTGAGTATTGTATCCACCCATACATCGGTTTCTCCAGCTCATGTTACATTGTGATGTCAAATATGAAGCAGATCCAAAACTCAGGTGGGCCACACCACAAGAAAAGGCTGGAATTGAATACATAGAGCTGATGTGTGTTTTCCCTTCATTCGGGTGTGAATCAACTTATGAATGGAATGGATGGCATATAAATATCACAATGGTCCGATAATATTTTACTATAGGTCTTTTTATTTATTTTTACCACACTCTATAATAAGCGGAAGAAAATGATGGTACTGAATGGATGTCAGACGGACCTTATATATGGTGGGCCGCGGGTTTTATGCTGGAAGGGCTCCCTCCAGCAGCTTGGCGGATGCGTCCTTGACCGGCATTCAACGATGCTTTTGAGAGGTGATTGCGAATGACCTCAAATGGAAAATTGCCGTAACCCAGGAGTGGATTAGGTGAGGCCGTGGCCGATGTGGTGAGATTTAATTAAGCCATCGCCATGATGAAGAAGTGTAGTGGTTACCTGCTTCTTGTGGTCCCGCTGATTAGTAGGTCGTTCCGGGCGATCTTGATCCGTTGTTGATGGTATATGGTGAGACTGGATTGTGATGGGGGAAAAGTTGTAGAGAAGAGCATGGCGTGCAACAAAAAAAATATATAATAAAATAGAGCAGCCCAATGTGTTTCTAACCTAGTAGGGCGAAGGAGGTCGGGACCTAAGAACGCAAACCTTCTAGCTCCACCAATGGAGCCTCCCACTCTTTTGATGTAAAAAACTATTTATCATTCCAGTCCTTATTAACGTACATGTTGTTGGTTATAATAGATTGACCCTTCTCCGAGCAGAAAGAAAAACAAACCAATTGTGTGAGCTCGGTCTGCTCTTAGTTTAGTACAAGTAAAGAAGCTCATTCATTGTGAGCTTGGAATTTTCGACTAACTGCCATAAGATGCAGCAACCAAAGATAGCCCGCTAAATGTTCGGGTTTGGTTGCCTAAGGGCGACCTAAAGATGACATAAGACCTCTCTCACCAAGGGGTAGAGAGGCAGGCGAAGGCCGCAAGAAAAGAATGTGGAGTATAAGGCGACCTCCCCCTGGGAGGTCGACTAGGAACTTTCCCAGCTTGGGAGAGATGAAGGCCCACCGAGCTAGGAATTGAGAACTCTAATACGAGGGAGTGTAGGTCGGTTACACTCAACCTCAACATAAAGGTGTTGATAGTGTGAACAAGATCACTAGAGGACCAAGGGGTCGCCTGGGCTAGTGGTGCCACCCTGGTCAGAGAAAGAGGTCTCCGGTGACTAGATCAACATAAGGGGGACAAGCCCCATGGGACTGAACTCGGAAGACTCAGCGAAGGGTTGAGATCGGGAGTCGGACACGCCATTGTCCGACTCCTCAAAGCGGTTGGAGATTGTAGCCGCCCTGGAGTCCTCCCCAAAAGACATTGAAAAAAGAAAAAGAAAAAGGTAAAAAAGAAGAAATGAGAGAGATGAGAGAAGCTCTGAAGTATCGGAAAAATGCTCCGACACGGTGACTTAGAACCGACAGACACCGAAAAGTAAAAACTGTTTTGTTTAGGCGAGGTTGGAGCAAGTTGATAGAGCTCAAGTTTCTTAAAACAAACAAATGAATGGGAGGAGGGGGATCAGAGTATTTATATAACTCCCCTAACAACGTATTTACTCCTGCATAGTGCCACATGTTAGCATGAGAGCATGAGGTGACACTTCGACTAGTACACCCTTCCATGTGGCAGCGAGGGATTCACCTAGGCAAAAGCATGACTGCTCGGGTGAAACCTATTTACTCGTGATTTGTCCAAACTCCGAATGACAATCATTCCACATTAGTAATCACGCATTTTTAACTTCCGTGTCAAGTGACGACATTTTAGTTTTCACCTTTACCAGCAAACGACAAATTCTGGCTCAATTTAAAATTAAAAAAGATCGGGCTGCTCAAAATTTAAATTTAAATTTATGTACTTTCAGACCAGTTTGAGATCTTACTTTCTAAGCTCACACAAGCCGAGCTCAGAAATGGAGACAACTATTGTGGGCAAAACCGAACTAGTCCATCATATAGGAAGAACGACCAACCACAGTGGAAGTGCCTAACAGCTCTGTCTCTAACAGCTCGAGCCGGAAACCACGCTATGTCTTCTAAAACCACAGTTGTCTGCCGAGGCAACCAGAGGACCAAGACAGGTTTCCGGCTCGAGCTGTTAGAGACAGAGCTCGGAGATAGAACAAGTAACTCTCCCGACGAAGAGATAAGCACTCGAGCTGGGCTTTTAGAAGACATAGCGTGGTAGGGGAAGAGTCATCTCACCTAATACATTTACAAATACGGACAAAGGACCCGTAAGGCAAGGAGATTGGGCCATGAACTCTCCAACGTCTCGAGCTGACTAGGTCAGTTGCGATCAGATGCGGAACGAGAAATCCATAGGGAATCCTGCCCCGGACCCATAAAAGAAGGATTTATAGTGATCTTGACCGAAGAACACGTCGATCGAAACAGGTTCAATGACATTCTCGGAAGTAGATTCCTAGCTAAATAGGGACCTTCTACTATATCTCATGAAGATACGATGGTTTTGGAACCATCTAAGGACCCTATAAATCCAATCACCCTAAACAAGGAGAGGTAATCTAAAAAAGGAAAAAGAAAAATCCAAACTCAAGTTTTTGATTTAAGTCAACTAGCCTAACTTAGGCATTAGAGGGTCCATGGCTATCATCGGCACCCCTACCATCTACAATTTCCTATTTCTTTGCAGGTCCATCAATTGATGCACCCCCACGACTAATCATATATGTTCGCCAAATTTTGGCAACAACACCATCCCTCTCAAGAATGTAGATGTCATAATCGAGGACGTGGCGTAAGGGCCTCACCTAGGGCCCATTTGGATACCACCAAATAAGTTACTTTTCTACTTATAAAAGGTAGATAAGCATCTTATTTGAAATAAGTTTGGTTTAAAATTAATTATAAGTAACTTTAAAAAAGAAAAAACTTTATACTATTTAATCGCTTCAGCTTAATAATTAGAACAAAATAAGGTACTTGAGGGATAAATAACTTATCTTAAGTAACTTAAGATTCAAATGTCCCCTTAATCTACTCCTGATTACTCGGATGTGAATTACTTGATAATTAGGGCCACTTTGATGTTTGTGAGAAATCCATCTTGTCTATCTATTTTATGATCATGTTAGAATATGGGCCCAAAAATGTAATAGATCTAAAACTCAAGTAGCTACATGACAAGAAAAAAGCGGGTAAAGAAATGCCTACTGCAGAAACTTCCTTGAGTCTATTGTGATGTTCACATCCTATTTAAATTGTTTATGCGGTTATGAGATAAGATTAACTTGAAAGCATAAAAAAACATAAAAATATTAGTCTGATCCATAACTTCTATGGCCCTATAAATGTTTCAATGGTGAATGTTCAAACGTCACCATTTTCAATTATGTTACCCACTTGAGTTTTGGATTTACCTCATTTTTGAGCTTGTCTTAACATGATCTGAAAAGACGGAGTGACTTTCTAGCATATTGCACGTATTCCTTCTTTCTAACCATTCCATCTGTCCACTTTTTTTTCTTTTTTTTTTTTCTTTCCTTGGCCATTGCTCTAAATAACCATTATTAAAAAAAAAAAAAAACGATTATCGATCTGATAAAATTGTATTGTAGCTCGGTCCACTGATTGTAGGGGATCAGATCCCCCACCAATGAAGGATGTTGGGTCACACCATGTTTGGACATGTACCAAAATAGAATAGCTGCAGCCTATCGATGGGTGCCTGCCAATAGATGATTAGAAGAAGAAATACAGAAATAGTCCACATTCACTTAAAAGTCGCAAGATTGGCAACTTGGTCCACCAACGTAGGACGTGGATTGGGAACTACCCCGGACTCCGTCGAGCTCGGCACATGCATGGGCTCTGAGGGGCCCACTGTGATGTATGGGTTTTATCCACACTGTCCATGCCTTTTGTCACATCTTTTTAGGCTATAAGCCCAAAAAATGATGCATATATAAGGCTCAAGTGGACCACAGCACAAGAATCAGTGGTGATAATGACGCCCACCATTGAAAACTTCCTAGGGCCCACCGTCATGTTTATTTTCCATTCATAGCCCAAAAATCACACGATGGAGCCATCCTAAACATCCAATTGGTGGACATCAAATTGCCACTTAGAAAGGAGCTCAGGGGACTGAATCTCATGGCCAAAATCAAATGGTTAAGGTCATATGGGCACAACCACCAAAAGCACAAAATCAAGCAATCCTAACCATGCAACTGGAAGATATTTAATTGACAATTGAAAAGGTGGCCCATTATGGCCTTATTCTGGATAGTCATTCATGGCCCAAAAACTAAAACTGAGTGATCCTAATCATCCAATTGGCAGACATTGAATTGACGGTTAAAGGGTGTCTGTGAGCCAAATCAAAGGTCAGATGTTTAGGGTCATCTGATCAGCCCGATCTTATGACCTACGCCCAATCGACACTAGGACCAATGATATGGATGGCTTGGATTGGCATAAATCCACATAACATGTACAGTCGACAAGTCAACTTCATTTAAAACGGTGCAGAAAATCCAATTCAATCATTTAAACAGAAACCATTAGTAAGTGATGGTGGACATTCAAGAACCGACCCAAAGCAATTTTCAAGATCTTCGGGGCATCCTCCATCCACAGTGGGCCTCATCATATCAGCGGTCCGGATCAACATATACCATGGGTCCCACATGCACGGAATCCTGCGCCTCAGCAAAATATCTATTTGTTGAGGCTCAGGACCCAACGATTATTCCTCTACAGCAAAAAAAAAATAATAATAATTAATGCAGCACTCCACTCTGCAACAAAAAGCCCAGTTTTTTAATGAAATTTACAAAATTACCTGATTACGGAAATAGAAAAATGGCAGTAATTACCGCCTAATCTTGTGAAGGGGCTATTTCGAAAAATAAAGTACAAAATTTACAATTTAAGTAATGTATTTTAACATAATTTACAAAATAACCCCGGATTTCACAACAGTTAACAGTGTAAGTTCTTACACCGAAGGAGGGATGGAGGCGTAGGTTAGCATTTCATCGCCTTGAGGCGTAGAGAGGAGGAGCAGCAGCAGCAAAAACTGCAGTCCCGTTCCAGATGCATCCACTGTCATTACCACCCAACTACTCTCTCTTCCAGCTACCCATCAGCATCCAACAGTGTTTGTGCACCAACCATAAATCGCCTTGATAGTGCACAAGTCCGGACCTGTATTTGTAGTAAGAAGAAATGTTGGGAGAGGAAGAAAGTCTGGATCCTCTGTTTCAAACAAAAATATTGGGAGAGAAGAGGGAATGTTGGGAGAGTAGTTGAGAGGGAAGAGAGAGAGTTGGAGAGCAGAGGGAGAGTTGAGAGAGAAGCCGACGCAGGCCTTTCTTTTCTTCTGTTATTTTTCCTTTCCTTTTCTATTTTCTATTATTTTTTCTTTATTTATTTTTTAAAATAACAGATGACGTGGACCAATAGTAAAGCTACAAGCAGAGAATCCCTATCAGGCTATAACAGAGGATCGGACTCCATGCCACATAAGGAGTTACAGGAATCCCCTATATAGGGAATTTTTGTCATACTGATGCCCAGGTTACGTCCTCCTCCTTTCGATCCAGTGGTTTGGTCATAGTCCCACCATAACATGCGATACACAACTGTCCCGGTACCCAAATTACATAATCCTCTTTTTGATCCACTGGTTGGGTCAGTCCCACCAGGCTAGGCAATTCCCGTCCTTCCCAATACCTAAATGATATCATCCTCTTTTCAATCCACTAGTTGAGTCATAGTCCAACCATGCACTGCAATCCAAGTATGTCCCAATACCCAAATTACATCATCCTCAGTTCGGAGACACTGGTTGTGTAAAGCACATGTACACATGGGTTGACACGTGTCACATACAAGTTCTTAAACATGAAGGTTGCACATTTAGAACATTTACCTCATGCAAATATCACGTTCCAACTTGCATCGTACAAATGTTTTAGTATACATATGGTCTAGTCTTTTCAACCCTTTTACTAACAATAGACCATCCTTGAGTAACAGTCATATTGACTGTACATGTTGTATTAATTTTCCTTTCTTTAAAAATGCATTAAAAAAAAAAAAAAAACAGAGATTGAAAAACCACCAGCATGTTTTCATGTAGTATAGCTTTTAAATTACGACCTTGATTGCATCCAAATAGCCCCTCGAGAGTGTTAAAAATCTCAGAAATAAAGGATAACATCAATCAACAGGAGTGAAGGAACAGCCGAATTAGGAGATAAATTCTTCGAATAAACTAATATAACCATATGAGATCATAAATACTTACATAGAACCCCCACATATAAAGAATACCTACCAAGATATTATGGTTAGACAACAAGGACCCATTTGGATCATCGCATTTGTCAATTCAGGATTGGCCAATACAAGGACCCAAACAGCTCTAACGCATAACATCCTACATCCACCCTTAGCAGGGAAAAAAAAAATAAATAAATAAAACTCATTGCTACATAAAAACTTTGAGAGTTAAAAATCTATGAAAATAAAGCATAAAAATCAACCAGCAGAAATCAGGGAAACTCAATCAAATTAGGAAACGTACAGAGCTATTTAATTGATATGGACAATTCCTAATAGAAGTTTGTTTTCCCGGAAGAAACAAATGTGATTCAGATAACTGCTGAGCAAAAGAACTCCATATTCCATTAGAATCAGAAGGAAAACAAATAAATCAACCCAAAACCACCCTACAGTTTAACTAGCCTTGGTTTCTCAATCGGCTTCACTACCACCCCAAGCTTCTGTAAATACAAGTAAAATAACACAGAGAAAAAGGACACATGAGAAAACCAGTAAGATTTCAAGGAACAGAGGTGAATGAATGAATGAACAGAATTAAGAAAAGAAATTATATGGCATTGAAAAAAGTTTAAACCTAATTGAACTAGATAAAAGGTAAGTGTGAAGGAAACCAATAAGAACAGATTATCAGAATTGTCAACCTTCTGTGTTTCGTGGTGGCTGGGTCACGATCTAATAATCACACAGAATGGATGATCCTAGCCAATGATATGTGGAGTTGATTGTGAACCGATGGAAATTTAATTTATAAACAGTCAGAATCAACTGTTTGTTATGGGGCCCAGGACATGGACAGGTATGATCATCTGATAATCTGTGCATGAAGGCCCCAATGGGGTGATGCATGCTACAGAGCTGTATCAGCAAAACAAATATGATTAGAAACAATTCAAAAATAAGTAAATAAATAAATTAAAAAAAAAAAAAACTGAAATGGTTAAGTGATTTAAGCAAACCACCAGTCCATGTGTCCCACATGGTCAGATGTGTGGGCCTCACATGGCCATACATGGCTCCACATGGCCCATACATATGGTAGTAGGGCTTGGACTTTTCCATTTGTTTAATGTTTAAAACAAATAGGGAAGAAGTCTAAACTATCCTCACTTTTGGGCCTACTAGTGAATATTGCTTGAGGCCCTTTTGGTCCTTTCACCTTTAGGGTTTAGTCATTTGTTTCAAGATATAAATAAGCCCCTCTTGGGCATGTGAATCAACATGTAATGAATTATTTTTTTCACTTTTTTACCAATAAAAAGTGTTTTTTTTTTTTTTGAGAGAACTCTTGGTGCGTTGTTGGTGGCATGGCTTGCCTCTTTATCTTACCATGTGTTGCTAGATCTTTCCCTTTCATCCACATTCATAGTTTTTTTTTTTTGGGTGTGTGTCTGTCTGTCTGTCTACTCATGAGAAGGCTGCCATCAACCTATATTTTTCTTCTTCTTTTTTGCTTTAAATCAAGATGGTTTAGGGTTTGGGATCAGATAATCGGATTAGGCAAATCAGGGTAGAGAGGGAACCAGGCGTTGCATTAATCAGTACTGGAGCAAGTTCCTCTTTTTTCCATTGCTTTTCTTTCCAATCCCGAAAACTCTAGCCGTCCCTCTTTCCCATCCCCCAAAATCTAGCCGGCCCTCTTTCCCATCCCCAAAATATATCCCTAACCATTTCTTTCCATCTCCAAAACCCTACCAGCCACTTCTCCCTTTTAATCGGAGTCTTAGCTGCCACCCAAAAGACCCTATGTCTAATTTCCTTACACCCACCAATCCTCTGATCCATCACATCCAACCCCATATCAATTCTTAAATCTACACCATAGTCATGATCAGCATTCATAGGCAGTGTAGATCAATCGGATTTGTTGATCCCTGGCATGATCACTGTTTTGATCAAGGTCATCATTCAAACATTGCCTACAAATCGTATAAGACATCCGTGGCCAAATCAACAGTGGGATCTACCCATATTCAAGATTGACATTCATATGTTGTCCATAAATCGATCTGCTTATTTGAGACCATATCAATGATTGGATCTAGCCCATATTCAAGATCAATGTTCATATCTTGTTCACAAATTGGATTTTCTTACCCATCTGCCCTGAAATTCAAATATTTTTTTATGTGACCTTCAAGTCAGATCATGATCCATAACCAATCAATAGTCAGATCTGCCCCAAATTTCATATACCTGAACTATTAACCATCTTCAAGTCCATTTGGTGATCCATAACCTGATCAATGGTGAAATATACCCCAAATTCCAAAACTGCATGATCTTCAATCGATATGTCATCCTTGACCCGATCAACGGTCAGATCCTTCAACATTTCATGTCTGCATTTCATGCACAATCTTCAAGTCAAATTGGTCATCTGAGACCTGATCGGTGTTCAGACCTGCCCCAAATTTAGATTTGCATTCTTATACTATCTTCGTTAGTTGTAAGAGATTCAAGCAAACTCCCATTACCTTGGCATCTCAATTGGAAAATTGTTGCCGGTAGCCAATTCGAGTAAGTGGAAGAAGATCAACTTTAAAGATCGGGGGAGCACCAAAAAAGCAGATTCAAGATTGAAGACGCATCTCAAAGGCGCTACAAATGGGCTCATCCAGCCAAGGGTTATTGTTTAGAGTCTATTGTATACTCTTTTCCTATGTGGAATTGAGTATAGAGTTTGTAACCCAAACTCGAATTCACCGGACACGGGTTTGTACGTGTTAGTCTCCGTGGGAGTCTCTGGCGGGAGTATACATAGGTACTTGGATTAAGACTGGATAGGTTCTTGGTTAGCCTATAGAAAACTAAGTTTCCAAGAGAGACACGAACACGGTGGATACGAGTGGTTAGCTTATAGAAAACTAAGTCTCCAAGGGAAACACCAACACGGGTGGATACATGTTCCACCAACATAGGTGAGTACGTATAGGTCCCAAGGTATTCCAAAAGAGTAACGATGGCCGTGACGGACACCACCATTACCATTATGATACGGGCCGTTACGAACGTAACGACCGTTACAGTCGTTTTTTTTTTTTAAAAAAAAAAAATAATAATAATAATTTTGTTACTGGACCGTTACGGGGCCGTTATGGCTCGTTTTTCTGTAACGGCCGTTTCGACCCCATAACGCATAACGGTTATGACTGTTACCGTTATGTAACGGTTGTTATGTAACCGATTTTGAATACCTTGTTAGGTCCTTGTGTATGACTGTCACCAACACGGGTGTGTACGTGTAGATCCTTGTGTAGGATTGTTAAGGTTTGTGGTAAACCTATTGAAGGCCATCAAGATAGTGAAATCTGGTACACTCAAGTTTGAGTGCGTCCGCCGGGAGTGGAGTAGGTACTTAATCGAACCACTATACATCATTGTGTTTGCGATTGCTTATGTGAATGCATTTTTATTCTTATTTGTGATTGTATTTGTTTAATTCATATGGATGCATGATTAGAGTGTACGCTAGGCACTTAATTTGCAGCACGCGCAATTGATATTTTATATCTCACCCCTTAGATTACTTTGCTCAATTAGTTGTATCTCTTGTAGTCTATGCACTTGGATTCACTTAATTGAATTAAATGGTAAATAATTTTAAGTGGTCCTATTCACCCCATATCTAGGACTTAGCCATAATTCTAAGCTCTGTAAGCTTCCACGAGCCGTGATATCGTGTTAGATAATCCATACAATTTCAACCCCGACACTACAAGAGTAGTTGGAGTGGTAGGAGATAGCACCAGTGTGATTTTGATTGAATTATCCAAGTCTACTGGGATAAGGGATTCCAATTTTGCCAGGGGGATGGCCCTTAGGCAAGTTGTAAAATCTATTATGGATTTTAATCTCATACTTGCGATCATTGAAGTATATATTCCTACAATGCTATTAATTAGGCTAAATCCAAGGTTGGCCCATGGAGGCATTGTTTGAATTATCTCCAATGTTATCGAAATATCTTCGATATTATCGTTATCTCTAGCTTGGCGATACCGATAACACTGGTAGCGATACCGATAACACCAGTAGTTTAGAAATTCCAGACATCAACAATGTATCTCTAAATATCGGCAATGTATCGACATCGCCAATATTTTCAATTGTGTAAATTCCAGGCATCTCTTATATTGCCAATGTACCGTCAATATTTTCAACTATGTAATCATGCTTGTATCACAAGTGTATTGGCAATATTTCAACAATATCATCAATGTAGAGATATCACAGAAAGTTTGCTTATTAAAAAAAAAAAAAAACATCTATTTCAATTTTTTTATGAGTACATTGTTGTATGCAGTTTTTAATTTATCGTTCCTAATATTGATAATATCTCAATATTATCATTATCGCAACATGCTCGATATCAAGACCACAATGTTTCATTTTTTTTTTTTCCAGTTGTTGATGATTTCTTGGCAAAATATTGTGAGTTGTTGATATTCTGCAATATCGATGGAAGGTTGGATGGATGATTGGATGGTTAGATGAGATCGATGGGATGGTTAGACTGTTTCTTACGACGATACATGCCTTTAAGCCCCCATTAAATGAAAACTTATTGTGAATATATTCTTTTTGTAAATTTTTTATTTTTAAATATGCAAATATGTGTATTTTAGCATCTCCTGAAGTTTCACTAAAAATTCTACCATTTTTCCATGTTTTCCTGCATTTCCAGTTAACAGCGATATCAATATTGCTTCTGTATCCCTAGCCAGCGAAACTTGCAGCAATACCGATACTTTGAACACTGCATGGAGGTTGGAGTTTTTTTTTTTCCCCTTGTGTACGTGTGTGTGTGTGTGCACGCGCGTGTGCGGAAAGGTTGGATGATATCATTGACAATTTGTGGGATTTAAGTGTCAGGATAGCCATCACATATGTTTTAGTTCTCAAAAGTACCAATGAAGAGACATATGTTGGCGAAAAAATTGGCTTTAAGAATGAGCTGATCAGTGGGATTGGGGACGGATGAAGCTTTGGGTGTGGGTCGAATTCAAGCAAAAGAAATGAGGTTTTACACACCATGAGTGTCTCAAATTGGCATACGCGTGTGAGGTCTAATCCATCCATCGGGTGGGCCCAACCATTTAAATGCTCTTATTTTTCCCGAAAGCTCAATCCAAAGACTGGTGTGTACCAAAAACTGATCTGATTCGTGTCTAGGTCTTCAAGATCAAGATGCAGACCTGAAAGGACCCAAGACCGGCAAGAACCAAACTCGGTTAGCCTAGATATGGGTATAATAGGACCCGACCCATTGACAACCCTACCTACAGCCGCACAGCCCCTATCGGCTGCCCAGTTATATTTAGAAAAGGAAGAAATTATTCCTCATTTGATCTACTTCTTGACATTATCCTAATTACTTGTAGGGTAGACTGAATCAAGCAATAGATATGGGGAGCAACAACAAATAGGATCTGAGTCGTGGTCTCTTTTGCAGCTTTATGTACTAATGCGATATATTGTCATTCGTATGAAGCATTGAAGACAGATCAATTGAATGAAGAACCTTTTTTCGGTTCCTACATTTGGAATTTCTTAGAATTGGGACATTTCTAACTCTAGGGGCAAAATTCCTCCAGCTTCTTGTGGCAAGACTCCATGTGTTTATTTATCCTTCTTTATCCTATGATCCTATTATTATTCCCTATCTTCTTTACTTTGCTGCAACTGAAATGAATTATCTAATTTGTGGTAATTCAAGATGGATTTCGAGTTTCAAATGGGAAGTAGTCATATCTTATAAAGTGACCTTAATTTCCATCATGATGATTCATTGAAACCCCATTGGTTTTAACAACAGGGGGTGGTTTATTCATATGAAATGCAGCAAAAAGGACCATGTAACCCTATATAAAACATTACTCATCCATAATTCAAAAACCTATTGTGTTTCACTACTTCATTGTTGCCTTGGGTTCACGCGAAACTCATTTTGAAAACAAATAAATTGTTCAGAATAATTTCAATATTACATTTCTATCCCGTATTTTTTCCTCAATACAATTCAATCATACATTTCACTTCAAAATGGAAACCTACAAAGATTTTGAGGTGCATTACTTTCAACAACCTAAAATCAGAAATACGACCTCAACAACGAATTAAAGATCCAAAGAAATGGAGAAAAATACACATAAAAAGGGAAATTAAGAAAGACCTCTGGGGCATCAACGGTGACGGCCCTGACAACAAGACTTTGGAAATGCCTCCTGTTGAGCCCTACACTGCAAGGCCCGACCGAAGAAACCCTAACCATGGACGAGCGGAGTCCTTCATAAGGTGGCAAGCTCCTTGTTGCAGAAGCGCCCGGGAACTGTACAGTAGCCATGGAAATCCTACAAGAAACTTCTCAAAAGACATCAGAAAAAATAACAGATATGAAGAAGAATCTCATAACTTATGTGATGTAAAAGGACAAAAGCAAAAAAACAGAAATCGGATCTAAATAGTAAAAATCGAGAAAATGTAGAATCTCAACTACTAATGGGAACTCCGAAAGAAATAGAAGAATTCCAGCGATGAATTTGCCGATTTCTGCAGTAGGATCTGGGAAAATCAAAAAAAAAAAAAGAAGAGAGGTTCTCAGAGAATCTAAGCGCCAGAAAACTAAAAAATCTCAAGTTTTCGACTCGAAAGCTGTCGACAACATCTGAAAGAGAGAGAACATGAATTTTCGAAATCAAGTAAGAAATTCCAGATTTCTCCTGGGAAAAAAGTTCAAAAGAATCAGAAAAACGAGACCCGCGCGAAAATAATCATCCAAACAAGAGAGGGAAGAAAACCGAAAAATCCACCTCATTTGAAAGAAAATGCAGATGAAATCGGATATACGTCGAGAAATTTACACATTTTTAGAAGTATAGGAAAACGAACCAGAAATGAGATTGGAAATGCAAAGGAGACTGGATTTTCTTATCTGCTAGGGGGGAGCGCGAAACTCTTTAGCAGGGATAATAGCGGATAAGCAGAGGCTTCAAGAATTTTTGTACATCGCCACGTATATACTCGTGTTCTTCTTTTCTCGCGAGCGGGATCCAACGTCCCTGATCTAAGGATCTAGACGCGGTTTGGCTAGCTAGTGGTCAGTGCTCTGTGGGCCCCACCATGAGGGCCTGTTTGGGCGGTGGGATTAGAAGGGATTTGGTGGGATGGGATTCATCTGATCCTGTGCCAATTCCACTCCATGTCGGGGAAGAATGGAAAAGCTTGGAATTACATTAAATGGAATTGCATCGGTCCGTGTCAATTTCACTCAATGTTAGCAAGTTGTGTAGGTCCCACCATGATGTGTGGGCTATATCCACACGGTCCACCCATTTATCGAGATTATTTTAGAGCATGGACCAAAAAATTAGGTAAATCTAAAGCTTGAGTGGACCCCACCATAGAAAGCAAGGAGATTGAATACTTACCGTTGAAAATTTCTTGGGGGGCACGTAAGTCTTGGATCTACCTCATTTTTAGGCCCATGCCATAAAATGATGTTACAAAACAAATGAACGGTATAGATATAACACATCTGTGTTATTCTCAGTAATTTCAAATGATGGTGGGTATATCCATTCAATGTACCACCATAATATCAACAAAGCAGGGCATTAATCTTATCCCATGTTGGCAACAGGGGACAATCCCTCCCATGGGTAATAATTATGTTTTTTGAATCCCATCCCACCTAATCCCTTCTAATCCCACCGCCCAAACAGCCCTGATGTATGTGTTTTATCTTTGTTGTCCATCCATTTTTCCATATCATTTCAGGGGCTTGATCTAAAAAATGAGGGAGATTTAAAGCTCAAGTGGACCACAACACAGGAAAACAGAGCTTGGATATACAATAAATACATCAAGATGGGCACTAATGTCAAGAACTAGATGTGGGCATTCAGTCGAGTTGGACCAGATTAGGTTCAACTCTGCTCGACCGATTTTTGCGAGCTACTGACCTGAACTCAATCCGATTTGGGACCAAGTCCAGTAGGGCTGACTCGATCCTAACCGATTTCTTGCTGGCCTGACCCGAACTGAGTCCGACTCGGTTAGGGAAACCAAGTCGGATCGAGTTGAGTCTATTCAGTTGATTCGGACTGGACTTAAGTCAAGCCGAGCCAGATACTCTGGTGCTAGGAAGGAAACAAGAGGTAAATTGGGAGAGAGTGAGAGAAAGAATGAGAGGAGGGAAATCAGGAGATAAAGAGGGAGAGAAAGGAGGAGAGAAAGAATGAGAGGAAAGAAATCAAGAGAGAAAGAGGGAGAGAAAGGAGGAGAGAAAGGAGGGAAGGAGAGAAAGTTGGCTCGAGCTGTATGTTAGGGTTTGGGTAGATGAAGATAAAAGTTTATTTTATTTTATTTTAAAGAGTAAAAAATGACTTTATGCTACCCGATTCCAGTCCGAATCGGACCGGATCTGATCTGATCGGATTCCGGATTGGATTGGATCGAGTTGCTACATGACCCGAACTCAACTCGGTTTGACATTGGATCGAGTGGGTCTATTTGATCCGACCTGACCCGACCCTGGCTTTCGATTCGGGTCGGATCGGATCCGACTGGTTCGGTCGAGTCAAATTTGACGAGTCAGGTCGGATCCTGCCCACCTCTATCAAGAACCCACCTACATTGCTGGCTCCGGGGTCACTGTTGAAGTGCATCTACTAGCCACACCGCGATGAACTCGACGCGGATTGCCTGCGGCCGAGGTGCAGGTTCAGGGTTTCCTCCATCTCTAATTTCCGTGGAGCATCATGATATATGTGTTTTATCGGCTCCATCCATTCATTTCCCCAGCTCATTTTACTACAATAACTCTAAGAGTTCAGATCCCTGTTTACCAAATAATAGAGGAGCCGGACTCATCAAATGATATATAAAATCTTATTTTGCATCGTCACATGTGGGTACTATAGATGAATGATAGGCCAAATCTTATTGGTGTATATCTTCCAACCAAAAACTTTTTTTATGCCATATATCACCTGTCAATATTATCCGAACAGAGTTGTATACAATGGTTTGTTGGCATGGATGATCGTAGATAATGATCTTTTAATTTCTCTACCTATTTTTATTTTATTGTTGCTAATTGCACTTTTCTTAATTTTAAATAATTAAAATTGTCAATCAACATTTATTTTTAATTCTATTTGTTCATTTTTATATTACTGAGAAACTTAGAATTGCGAATATTACTGTTGAAAAAAAAATCTTAATTCAAAGCAAAAAGATTTCATAGAAGGATTAACTCTCTCTCCTTCTAAATTACTTGATTACTATACATTGGTGGCTAGATAGTTAGATCAACCTTCATAAGTTTGATCATACGATTGATTTAGCGCTTGGAGTAGCAAGTGTTCAATCAAACTCGAGTCAAGCACGACTTTAGCACGCCCGAAATAACATGTTTAACCAAATAGGATCGTTTATTAACACGTGTGGTCTTGTGTCCGATTGAACTATAACAGATAAATTAAGGAGAGAGATGGAAGAAGAATAAGAGGGAAGCGGTGTGGCTACAATTAGTTGTGCGCTCCTTTGAGAGAGAGAGAGAGAGAGAGAGAGAGAGAGAGAGAGGATAGTTTTAACGGTGGATGGCCCATCCCAACTTTTTAGTTTGTTGTGGCATGGTCGAATTTTAGATCTGTCTTGTCTTGGGATGATGTCTTAATATAAGCCAACACAACAAATGTATAAAATAGAACTTAGAAGTTAGGATTCTCATAGCTGTTGTCATTAAGTTGTTGGTGTACTATGCAAAGAAAAGTCAAGATGGCGGACTACTTGCATTAAAGAAGTTAACTCCTTTGATTGAAAGGCCATCCATCATTTTTCAAAACTTCGCCCCACACTTGATTAATTGTAGGGAAAAAATGGCGATATACGTCTGTCAAATCCAAATTAAGATCACATCCAAACCACCACCAAATGCTGTATAATGTTTGGGTAAATGAATGCCCGACTTACACAAGTACGCTATGGTGGCACATTTGTTGCAAGGTTCACCCTTTTTCTTCCCCACATGTTGCATGGCTCTCTCTCTCTCTCAAATATAGTTGAGATCTCTCTCTCAAATATAGTTGAGATCTTAAGGTGTGATTTGGTTCCTCTAAGACAATTGGTAATCAAATATCGGATTTGAAAACTGAGTCATGAGTTAGCACTCTTAAAAATCTTGGATTTCAATTTCAATTAGATTTTCAAATATATAGAAGGGTCTTTATTGAACAGCCTGGAAAAAAAAGTAGAATTGAAGATTTTTGACCCCTCTAATTGTTATAACCACTCTCTTTCATACTTATTCATATCATTGAATATTTTCATTTAACATTACATTATGATTATGGGATGCTACAAAAATCAAGTATATATAATCATTATGTGGCCTTATACCATTAAAAAAAAATGATAACCACTCTAAAGAAATTTAAAAATTTGTTATAATCATATAATTAGTGAACTCACTTTTGTGTAACATCTAATGCTTGAAATTGACTTATTTTGAAGCCAAGCCTATTTTATAATTTGCTTAATACAATGGCTTTTTTTTTTTTTTTTTTTTTTTTTAAAAACATGTGAAATAAGTACATGGTGATAAAATGTTTGAACAATTTATTTATTATATTCGTCATCTTATAAATATACACAAAATCATTATAAAAATCTTTAAAGTTAAAATTCAAATTGCCAAACATGATTTTTGAATTTCAAGCTTTTGAGATCCAAGCTACTAAACAACAACTGGAAATCTAAAATTTTAAATTCAGGGTTTGAAATCCATTCTCCCAAACAAACCCTAAAATTCATATGATATTTTTGTGAAATATTAATTAGGCAATATTACTGTGTTAATATAAAATGATCCTTAATTAACAAGTTTTTAACTTTCAACGATTTACCAATTGTCATGATATTTACAATTAGGGGTGTTTTTGGTTGCATAAAATCTCATGAAATATCATGAAAAGGGTGTTTTTGATTGCATCAAATCTTGTGAAATATCATGAAAATTTGCATCAACTTAAACGGATTAATCACGAAACCTCGTGAAATTTGTTGCAACCAAACACAAATGTAAAATGTTAAATAATCATCACAAATATTTAAAAATTTAAAATAATTTATTAATTTTAATAAATAAAATTTTAATTTTGCATTTTCAGTGAGATTTTCCCGATGATATCCTAGAAAAACCTCAGAATTTGAAAATCTCGCAGAAAATTGCCAAGAACGATGTTGAGGGATTATCTGATAAACGGCCAGTATTTTTATAAGAAATTCCCATCCATGGCGGGACCCAATAGACGAATGGTCTGGATTACTAAAACATGAGCCCCACTTGTCAGAAACGAAAAACAGTGGACTGTATCCAAAGACGTGGGCCGTGATGAATGCAATCACTCATCTCTGATGTCCAACTGAGCACCTTTGGGTGGTATCACGTATTTATTTATTATTTATTATTTTACGAAGCATTCAACTCAAAAGGGGAGACAAGTACAAGATCTATACCGTTCATCTGTTGGGCCAAATCACAAGGAGTGATAGGAATCAAATACCAACCATGGTTTTGTGTGTGGACACCACGTTGATAGTTCATATGAGGAGAGAAAAGAGAGAGGTACATAATCCCTCGATCTCTATAATATTTATACTAAATAAAAAGACAAGATAGTCCTGTTTTAAAAAGAAAATAAACAAGAGATAAGATGAGCTAGAGATAAGGATGAACTACGTCAGTTGCGATACTTTTACCGCTTCTCCTTCAACACACCAGGCATCTTTCATCAAACCCATCAGACCGCCAAAAAAAAAAAGAAGCCTTAGGACGTTCCATCTCTCAAAAACATACTCTTGTTATAGAAGCAACGGCTATTCCTTTCTCTTAAAATAGCTCATAGAGCAGCAAGAGGGGCTAATCTCCACTTCTTCATTCCAAGCTTCCCTTTGAAATTACTAACGTGGCAAGAGCAGAAAAGGCCGGCGAAGGAGGGTGCATCACCTAAGAAAGATCTGCAAGGGTGAGGATCCTGAATCACATGGGCTAGAAGAAAGGGCTTTGAAGGAATAGATGGTTAACAAATTTCACTTCCTGTAGCATAACAAACACGCATTAGGCATCACCAGGCCCTTCTTCCAGAGATTTATCGACCGTCAGGATCTGATTTCTAGCTGTCAGCCATGCAAAAGCAACAACCTTTGGTATGTTCAAACCGGACCTGTGTGACAGCTGCTACTGGGGATATCTGGTTGAGAAAGACGACCACATATAAGGATCGCATAGAGAAAACTCCCAAGCTTCCGGACCATCCAATCCTTTCGGTTTCAAAATTTGGTCACGTGTGATATGCACGGCGTACCACAACCGATAGTGCATCTCGATTCCAACCAAATAACTTTAACCCAAGTGCTAAGATAGGTAGATATGACAGAATTGACTGTATATGACCGAGATTTGAGAAGATAGGTCACTTGTTCAGCCACTTGTAAGATGTTGTTTAAGATGATCATACGATTATCGGAGGGTAAAGTTCGTCCTGTGAAAATGGGTTATACATTGCCTTCCATAATAAAGGACTTTCAGATATAGAATCAAACGGAAAACAAACACTTATAGTTGATTGCAAGGAGCGACTGCAAGGGACCTTTCTGAAAGAAGAATTGCTTTTATTTCAGCGGAAATTATCTAGCATATGAATGTAGACTTTGGATTACAACTAAGTATTACTGCTACTCCTAATGTAAGATTAGGATATTAGTTACGTTGAAGAACATAAAAGATTAATTATGCTAAGAAACAAGTAGGATAATTGATAGATTTGATTTATTTGATTGGGTTGGTATGAAACACTTTGCTTTGTTTAACTCATTTGCTATTTATAAATTTCCTTGAAATAGTAATCTAGATGCTTCTTCCCATGTTCAATCGGTTACAACACTTGCTTCGAACTACTTCAGCCTTACTGACTCTTCTTGGACACCTATACTAGTAACCGCTACAACATCGCTTTTCCCTCAACCACGTACCATCTTTCATTGCTTGGCTATAATGACGTGTATTATCCAACTAGTGCCAACTGTTATTCCCCAACACATGCTTGAAATATCCTTAAAGTTCTTATGCGTGCTATAAGAGAAGTCAGAAAAATATTGTGAGGCCGGGAAATTGTCAGTGCAGGTAGAACTAGTTGAGTTGATTATTGAATGTGATATTCAATAGGAGTAAGAAACTGACCGAAATGATCAGTAGGATACGAATGAGAGTATAGCTGGTATGAGTTCGAGGACATGGTTTATTTTTCATTGTTCATATGGAGTGGAGATCCCTCCACCTTTCAAGAGGCAAAATTTGAAAATGATAGTGACAAGTGGATGTTGGCCATTGCGGAGGAGATGAAATCTCTACATATGAATCAAACATGGGAGTTGGTGGAACTTCCAAAAGGTCAAAGGGTTATAGAATGTAAATGGGTGTTTAGGAAGAAGGAAGCATTAACAGAGAAAGAAGGCAAGAAATTAAAGACATGACTTGTAGTAAATGGGTACTTGCAAATGGAATGAGTATATTATAATGAAATTTTCTATCTAGTTGTAAAACATACATTAATCAGGGTGCTACTGGTTATGATAACGGAATCCAATTTGAAATTGGAGTAGTTCGATGTGAAGTCGACATTCCTTCATGGGAATTTGGATGAAGTCATTTACACATCAGTTTGAAGGATCGAAGGAGCTTGATAATGAAGGCCATGTGTGTAAGCCGAAGAAGTCATTATATGGGCTGAAACAGTCTTTGAGGTGGTGGTACCAGCAATTTGATTTGTACATGGTGGAGATTGGGTATATCAGGTGTGAGTACGCTTGTTGCGTATATTACATGGTGCTTGAGGACGTATCCTATATTCTATTGATGCTTTACGTTGATGATATGTTAATTGCTGCAAATGACAATAAAGTGATACTCTTGCTTAAGTCTCTGTTAAGTAAAGAGTTTGACATGAAGTATCTGCGCGTTATGAAGAAAATCCTAGGTATGGAGATACACGGTGACAATTTGGAAAGCCGTGACTATCTCAGAAAGGATGTGTAAAATGTGCAAGAGAGGTTCTAAGCCAGTTAGCACGCGTCTAGTAGGTCACTTTAAGGTGTCAGTCATGTCGTGTGTAAGTATAGAAGAGGAGATTTCAGACATGTCACGGGTGTCTTATGCGAGTGTAGTGGGGAATCTCATGTATGCAATAGTTTGCACGAGGCCAAATATCTCCCAGATAGTTAGTGCGGTCAATAGATATATGGTGAATTCAAAAAAGGAGCATTGTAATGCTTTCAAGTGGATTCTCAGGTATCTCAGGGGCACAATCGGCATTGTGATCATATTCGAGGGACAGATCTTTAGGTGAAGTTGTAAGCTACGTTGATTCGGATTATGCAAGTGATCTTGACAACATGAGGTCCACTATGGAAAATGTTTTCACATTAGTAGGTAGACCGGTATGTTGGAGATCTATGCTACAGTCTATGATAGTGTTGTTTACAACTGATGCAGAATATATGGTTGCGACGGAGGTGTCAAAGGAGACATTATAGTTGAAAGGTTTGATAGGAGAATTCAGGATGAAGTAAGAGACGATTCGGTTGCATTGCGATAGTCGGAGTGTTATCCATCGGGCAATGAATAAGGTGTATTACGCGAGAACCAAGAACATTGACATGAGGTTTTATAAGATATGAGAAGTCATTACTTTAGGAAAGATTCCGTTTCAGAAGATTCACACAGACTAGAATGTCGTAGACATGTTGACAAAATCGATAACTACAGAGAAGTTCAACTATTACTTGGGAAGTTCAAGTATTACTTGGGCTTGACCAATCTCTCTAGCCATTGATGAGATTGAGTACCATTGTATAAGGGTACAGATGAAGTTGCGTTTCAGGTGGAGAATGCAGAAAGCCATGTATGCTCAAAGTGGAAGTTGCACGGAAGGTTTTCAAGGTGACTGCAAAGTAGAAGTTGCACGGAAGGTCTTCAAGGTGACTTTGCAGAATACAAATCAATGTGGATATAGTTGTTAGAGGTGCACACGAGTCGAGCTTGGCACAACTCGACTCGGTTGGGCCACTAACTGACCCCAGCTCAAACTCGGCTCGACTCGGTCCTCGAGCTTGACTAGCCAACTTGGCTCGGTTCGGTCAGCAACTCGGGCCAGTTCGAGCTGAGTTCGAGCCAAGATCGAGCCTCTACGACATTTTCTCAAACACATGGAGTGTACCTTTAATTTCTCATGAAATGTAAAGCAGCAACATCAATTTATAGGTATTTCATCAAACACTCAGTAGGCAACATAAAAATCAAGATACAAGGGTAATCCATAACTTCCTCATCACCAGCAAACACTTCGTTGAGTCATTTCATCAAACACTTGCAAAGCAACATTAATATCTAAATAACTGAGTCACCGAATAAGTTCAATTTGAGTTGGGGTTCGATTTGAGTCAAGTCGAGCTCGGGCAAGCTCGAACTCTGCTTGAAATGTTTTAGAGCTAAAAAAATCAACCTAACTCGGCTCAAACTCAATTTTGAACCGAGTTGAATCAAGCTTTTTCGAGTTGAGTCAAGCGATCTAACTGAGCTAACTCAATTTGTGTATAACTCTAATTGTTGTACAAGATGTCTTAAATTATGTTAATTTGCTTAGCAGAGAAGCCCTTTCTCAGTTTGACTAAGTTTTTTTTTTTTTTTTTCAATTTGACTAAAAATTGGGTGATTTATCAATTTACACCATATGAAGATTAATACTTCTAATACCTAAGGTTGATCCAGGTTTGTTGTGCCTCAGAGTTACATCGTAGTGGTGTGATAAGAGTTAGAACTCCAACACAACAACACGAATGAATTACAAATACAATTTTATTGGACACACTCTCCTTCCACCAAAAGAGAGGAAATAAAGAGGTTTTAGGAGCAATTTTGCAATGTTCCCATGGGTGTGGCTCTTTGTAGTTTTCTATCAGGTTGATATTTTGCATATATGGTTCAAATAGGGTTATCACCTTATGAACCAGAGTGGCTTTAAATATTCGTCATGGTGACCCCGTAGAGCACAGCTGCTTTACCTGCAGGTGTTTTTTTCTTTTTTTTTTTTACACACGCACACACAACCCACACACTCACGCCTTAGTGGGATTTCACCCTTTATCTGCAGGTGTTGTAGTCAATTACAATCCTCATAAAGGACAGTGGAAAGCAAAGACAACAACCGCAACACCCAAAAGAGAAAAAATGGGCAAAAAATCTGCATAACCAATTTTCAAGAAATAGGCGAGCAGCCTCAGAACTCAGACATTTGACTGAGTCGACTCGACTCAACTTGACTCGGTCCATGTAAAATTGGGTACAGAGTCCAAAATCTGTTCCTTTACAAGGGTTTTTCCAATTTCTCTCCTGAGTCAAAAGTCAGGTCTCTGAAGCCCAGCCAGAGTCGAAACACGAGCACCAACGGAACAATAAAGGCTTTAATATGAAGCCCACATTGTTGGTCATAATCTCAAGTCAAAATTTCACTACATGCTCCGATACAACACTGATCACTTGCCATGTGGCATAAGGCCATTGGTCAATAACCATGGCAAGGCTCGCATGCCATGCTGACAGCTGGACTGTCACCTTGGCAAAAAAATCCATTCTTCCTACCAAAGAAGGATGAAAAACCAGATTAAGGATCCTTCAACAATCATCGATCAATCGCTCATGCTTTCATTTCCATCAAAATCAGACCCATCACGAGTGTAACCGAGATGTTCGTGTTCTTCACTCTCTTCGTCGGTCTCCATTGCATCTTCCGATTCTGATTCCTCATCGCTTTCATCCTTGTCCTCGTAGATGATGGGCAGAAGTGTGCTCTTCTCATCATCAACATCGACAGAAATCTGTTGTGGAAAGGTCCATGTAAGTCAAACTTTGATGGAAAGGTTAGGAAATCCTCCAACACCCCATTTTAAAAAGACCCAGGTACTCACCCCTGCAAAAAGGTAGTCTAAGCAACTGGATAGTTGGAGAGCCGACCCAAAGGTTGAAACCCGAGATTCGATGAGCTGAGAGAAAAAGAAAAAGATAATTACCATGCAAAGATTCTCATGCAGGAATCATGGCACAAAGCCAGCAAGCATAGGATTAAGCATTTTTAATTTTATTTTAATGGATAGTAGTAAACCATACGATTGGAAATTGAAGGAAAGGGTCTGATTGCAATCCATCAAGTCAAAGGATAAGAGTCACCCATGCACAGAGAAGATGTGGATTCCTTCACTGGAGAATCCACAATAAAATTCGCCTCTTAAACATGATTAATAATGGATTTTTACTGTAAAATTCTTCAAGAATTAAGATTTTACCAGATTTTCTTCAGGAATCAAAATAACCAGGCGGTGCTTTTTGAAGGGAGCAATTACCAAAATGCCTCTTATATTTATTTATTTTTTCTTTAGAAAGTGATCGAGAATTATAGGACCCATGTATGACATCCAAGATCCAACCTGTCCAATGCATGAATCCCACCACGATGATCACATGAACCAAAATCTGGCCAATCGAATCGTCAAAATAGGCTCTACATGAATTTGGATGCTTTTGGGCAGTTTATATATATTTTTTTACGGTGTGAGCATGTGGCCCACCATATGATTGGACCCGCCAGATTTTTGGTTCATTTGATCATCATGATGGGGTGCATCTGCTGGAAGAGTTGGATGTGACATAAGTCATGGGCCCTACAATTCTTGACTTCACCACTTTTAAAGGGGGGAAAATGAGGGCATTTTGGTAATTGCTCCCCTCCAAAAGCACTATCCCGGAATTTCCATTCGTGAAGGCATTGTTTGGTAAAATCTGAATTCCTACAGAAATTTGCCATAGAAATCCCTTAATCGAACCATCCGTTAATTTTTTAAGGCACTTAGGATGAAAGCTAATTTCCATGGAGTGCATTTTCCCATGGCCCACGCAATTGCCAAAGAAGAATCACCTTCGACAATTAGTGTTCCACCTACTTGGGTAAAAAAAAATGTCCATCCCAACTTCAATGGCTATCAACTCCCCTCAGTTCAAGTTGCCTTTTACTGTACACGGGTCCTGAGAAAGCTTGATGACTTCCCTATCATCATTTAAACATCCTTTGTTCACAAATTCAACTAAATTGTTGGGAGCATTTGTTCCATTATTTTATCTTTGGACAGATCAAGCAATTTATCACAGAGAAAAGAAATCCTGAGGCAGATTAGAATCTCAAATTATTGAAAGCTAGGGGAGTAGGAAAGTGTCGACTCTGACCTGGTATAGGGAGTTGAGGGCACGTAGGGAAGATTCCTGGGACATTATACCACCAGCATGTTGAAGAAGTAAGCTTCTTAGCCATGGAATTGCGCAAACCAATACTGCACCCCTGTTGAAAAAGTCCAACATAAAGCCGAGCGGGGTTCAATATTCAAAGTTTTAGTTTATTGCAAGGGAACTGTTTAACTGTGCCAGGATAAGCTCACAATTCTAAGTTTTAGTGTAGTAAAATCAATCAGCTCAAATTGCAGTATTTACTTTAGGTCTACATCCACATGCATTTAACGACGGCAACTCTTCATGAGAAAACCTAGAACTTAGGTCATTTCCTTTTGTTCAGCAATTCACTTTTTGCATACTGGTAAACATAGATGAGATTCAAACCAATCAATGGGTAGCGCTACATTGGATGTGGCTTATACCAAAATTCACACCAATTGGACAAACCCCGACCAGACGATTGTACGCTATTTTTAGGAAATGGATGGTCCAAGTTTGGTTGCAACCATCCGTTTGTGTTCCCAAAAATTCCTCAATTGGTAACAAATGTCCAACCAGGGTCGAACTTTGTGGTATTGCCCAGCCAAGGTAGATCCTACATGATCTGCTACAATTTCAATGTATATAAGAAGCAGGTCAGGTAGAGTGAAAAAAAAAGAAGTACACATGATAGTCTAGCATTGCTCTTCAAGCTAAAAACAAAACCGATGAAGGATGAAACAATAAATTTGCACAAAATGGTTCGAGACTCAAAACAAGTTTAGTTCTTGTTTCTGATTTCTCATCTATGTAAAAAGATATTTTTAAGCTAGCTTTGCTAAGCCCACATGCATGTCTGAGGCAGCGCATTTACATGACCATCATATGTGCCAGCACAGCACAAAGGTCTGAGATCCAAGCCGTCCATCATGTGTCTCCAATTTCATAGAAACTGTCAAAAAAACCTGGCTGTTGCACTTATGAAGTGGGCCATAGTTTTACGAAATAAATGGATGGACGAAAAACATGGCCAAGTTTTTCTAAGCCATTCACTTATTTCTAAAGTTGAGGTATGCCTGACAAAGTTCACCACCAAGATTTTTTGTCCATTGAACCTAAATGGTGGACGCACCTGATGGATGGCTTGGAGCTCATCCCATCCACCAAACTGGCACATATGGTGCCATCCAGAAGGGGTTCCTCACACACACATGTCAGCTTAGCAAACCTCTTAACCTAATTTTTTGGCCGTGGTTTGTGTAGCAAGTCCAACTTCCCATTTTGTAACGAGTATCACGAGCTGACGCATGATCCAACCATTTTCTATGGACTAGGAAGTTTTTCATTTAAGCTAGCCAAGTTAAAAAATATTAATTTCTGAGTTTAAGAGTATGCAATGGCAGCAAAGAAAATTAGATCATTGAGGCTTTACCTTGATTGGATCATGGATACGAGGGAGTTCAAAAACTTGAGGACATCTGATGGATTTAACATTGAGGTTGAATTTGCAATAACCTGCATGTCAGTAGCATATCATCTTGATTAGGACACCAACAATATTGACATAAACATGTAGAAAATAAAAATAAAAATCATTGATATGACTATCTGATGCAGGAGCAATTTTGTCACTTTTTTTGTGTGCCAAACAATGTCCAAATTACATGATTCATACAGGAGTATGGAAGATATTATGACCAAATTACCAGTAAGGTATAGGGCTATGATGAAAAATAGGTTGTTTCAATGACACGATCGTATGGGATCCACCATGAGTAAAATTGGCTACTACATGAGTTCTAAAAGGTCTCCATGGTGGGTCCATGATCAGATTTATTTATTCATCCGATCAAAGCTAGTTTATAAGTTAGCTTGGTCAGCAATCAAATTAGTTAAGAATCCTTTGATAATTTTATTAGCCAAATATTGTTTTAATCTACTTCTAATTGGTCTAAGATTGTTTGGTTCTATTCTACTTGTTGAGTGGCTTGGTTAGAGAAGGGAATGGACTCCCAAAGACCATAACATGTAAATTCCTCATTCTTCGGTTCTGGGTTCACTTTTTTTTTTTGCTCCATATTGCATCCCAATTTTAGTATGGAAATGTTGCACAAATGTTTATTTTAGGAGCTGATATAAATGGTCATCGAAGTCCCCACATAAAATGTGGACAAGTGTTGGTATTTAGCATGGGCATGAGGAGTTTAGCAACCCTAGTGCACAAACACATCCATAGCGTTATATGACATGTTGAAAAATGGAGCTAGCAGCTAGCCCCGCAAGATACCTTTACAGGCAGAACACACCCTGGTTCATGTGATAGACATCTGTCCACGAATGACAAGGGTTCCACAGGAGACTTGGGGCAAAAATTAAGGTCAGTCACTCATCAGGTAGGCCTCCTCTGCACGAAATCAATGAATGGTTTAAAGAAAGCTGCCAATGTTCTCCATCCAATGTACACATCCAACCCACCTGAGTGGACCAGCCTGATTTTGTGCCAGACCATCTTCACAGCAAGGCCCACCTTATGCATGAATCAGATGTCGTCTGACACGTGTAGAGGTGCTTGTGGGAATATCCAACCTCATTGAAAGATAATTGATAGTGCTAAAATTATTCCAAGTAATTAGAGAAGACCTATATAAATGACAGAAAACAGAAAAAATTACAAGGCAAACAGAAAAATTAAGGTTCTTTACTTAATAGCCATGTCAACATGTGTGTCCAATTGACAATAAAAAAGAAGAAGATCGAAACAGCATCTTTGTAAGCTAAGTATGCTGTTCTTTTCTGAGAGAGAGGGAGGGAGGGAGGATAGAATCTCTCATATGATTGTTATTAAATTGCTTGTGCCATATTGAGCACATGTTGGGCAATACGGAAGCATGGCAAATAATGAACACTGCATGGATGGAGATGTTGAGATGGATGCATGGAAAGACTACAAAGGATAGAATCAAGAATGAGTTCATTAAAAGTAGCCAAGGAGTAGGTCCAATGGGAGATAAAATGATGAGGAACAATATTGAGATGGCTTGGTCATGTGCTACAAAGTAGGACACATACACCAGCAATATAGTGGGGAACTTTGATTAGGGTTGGAGGTAGAGCTGTACACGAGTCGAGTCGAGTCGAGTATTGCCCTACTCGTACTCGACTCTTAACTACCGACCGCTGCTCGTACTCGGGCTCTACTCGGCCGAGTAGCATGACCCCCTGCTCGTACTCTACTCGCCCGAGTACGAGCCGAGTACGAGTAGTAAACGAGTCGAGTCGAGGCCGAGTTTTCGAGTCGAGTCCGAGTATGACCACACGAGTTGAGTACCGAGTGCGAGTTTTCGAGGCGAGTTCGAGTCCGAGTCTGAATTTGAGCCCAATTCGAGTAGGGTTTTCGAGTAACGAGTTCGAGCTTTGAGCCAAGTTCAAGTTATAAATTGAAATTAATTTGAATTTCAATTCGATTGTCAATTGAAAAGTTAAACGAAACAATAAAATATATAAAATGCACATATTATTACATAATTACATTAACGTATTTACATAATTACATTACATTGTTCAAAATGACAATTTATAACTAATAACCTCTATAAGATGAGTGTCTTCCTGTTCCTGTATTGTCATCTGATCCATCGGAACTGCTATCTATTTTTTCATATACAAATTGATTCACTTCCTCTGAGTCAGAAGGTGAAGAGATTTTTCCTTCGTGCTCTTCTACACTTTCAACTAGATTTTTCAAACTTGCTTTATGTGAAGAATTGTATGTAGTACCCAATGCCCTATAAAATTCACCGAGACGAGTCAGAAATTTCAATTTGTTACTCTTTTTCTTCTTCTTATTTGTCGTACTCGACGAGTAACTTGACCCTGCTTCAACATCGTGTTGTCTTTGACTCGAATATCGCTGAAGTCTAGAAGCATCTTCCATACTGTGTTTTATGGCGATTTGGAATTGTTCTTCCTCCAAAGCTTTTAATCTGGCTTCCTCCTCTACATTTTTTGTGGATGTCATTTGTGTACCAGATCCAGAAGCAGAAGGTTTGGATGGAGTGGAAGGCTTTCTATTCGAATCTAACAGGGCTTGAAAAAGAATTTGGACATCCTTCGGGGCATTGGGGCATGGTTTTGCATCACCACCTCGACATGACAAGTGTAGGCGAAAACGATTAGTCTTGTGCACAAACTTTGCGCCACACAAACCACACTTAATCTTTGTTTTTCCAGACCGTGGCGGTGATTCAACTAGGGAAGCATAGTCCCAAATGTTTGTCGATGGCTCAGATGACGACATATCTACATTCAATTTTTAATAAAAAAATCAGAATATTGATAAATAAATTGAACTTGATATAGCAACAAAAGAAAGCAATATAAATGTATCAAAATTCAAAAATAAAAGTAAATGAACAGGCATATGTAAATAAATATCAATGATTCAAAGTCTTCCAAACCACATTCCTCGTGTTTGCAGTTGCAGTGAAATAATATTACAGATCATTCAACATTCAGCCAAAAAAATTGAAAAATCGAAAATAATTACTGATCTGTAGGTAGAGACTCATCACGAATCTCAATCTCCTCTTCTTCATCATCATCATTCATATCTCCTCCCCATATCGGGCGCAACCAATCTTGCGTACAAATCAATGCTTCAACTGTGTTTAGCGAAAGTGAGCTTCGATACTTGCTCACAACCCTGCTCCCTGTGCTGAATGCGGATTCTGATGCCACTGTTGAAACTGGTATTGATAATATGTCCCGTGCCATCACAGATAATGTAGGGTATTTTGATTCATTAACCCTCATCTTCCACCATTCCAACACATCAAATTCAGCTCGCACTACGATTGACTCCTTGAGGTACATTTCTAACTCTGATTCCTTAGTATCAACTCCCATTCGTGCTTGTGCCAAATATGATATGTATTCATTTAGCACATCCGGATTACCAGGTACAGAAATATCCGCATCTCTACTTTCTTCAACACCCACTGCAGGTAAATTATTAACGTACGATTTATATAGATCTTCAAGGGCTTCACGAACCTTAGACGTTTCTGCTGCCGCTCTTTCAGTAGGATAAAGCTTCATGAAAATAAAGCTAACCAATCCCATATTACAACGGGGATCAAGAACAACTGCCAAGGACATCAACAGATGACATTCGTGCCAGTATTTATCGAACATCGTCTTCATACCAACTGTCATCTGACGTATGAAATCTGGACCCGCACTGGCATTTTTCTGCAGAGCATCCTTAATCTTCCAAAGAGACGGAAGAAACAGATTCGCGGTTGGATACTGATTCCCAGAAAAAATCTTCGTGCAATCGTAGAAAACTTGGAGAAATGTGTGAACTTGTTGTGCTTTGACCCAATCATCTGTGCTCGGCAACCAAGAATACGTTCTGTCACGCGCCGCATATTCAGGAAATGCAAGCTGTAATTCTATTGCCGCATCTAACATTTCATAGGTCGAGTTCCAACGTGTACAGACATCCAACTTCAACGTTTTTTTAGATGGCACATTCAAACGTTGGATGATGTCATTCCATACACTCAGCCTTGATGGCGACCCCCTTATATATTTCACACTTTCTCTTATGTTCTCTATAGTGTCGTCGATTGCTTTCAGCCCTTCTTGTACAATCAAATTTATAATATGGGCACAACATCTAACCTGAAATATTTTTCCTTCAAAAAATAAATTTCCTGTAGCCCTGAACTGGTTACGTAAGCATGAAATGACACTGTCATTTGCTGAAGCATTGTCTAAAGTTATTGCTGAAATTTTCTTCTCAATGCCCCAGCCTTCTAGACAACTGTAGATGCAATCTGAAATAAGTAAACCAGTATGTGGAGGAGGAAGGTGTTTGAAGTTCAAAATTCTTCTCTTGCATAGTTTCCAATCCTTATCGACATAGTGAGCGGTTAATGAAATGTATCCTTTTCTTTGATTGGACGCCGTCCATAAATCAGAAGTCAAAGCTATTCTGTTCACTGAAGCTAAAACTTCTTTCAGTTTCATCTTCTCCTTTATGTACATCTTCATGCTTTCTCTCTGCACTGTGACGCGGGAGACATTCTCGACCCGAGGGTTAAGGAATTGACAGAAAGCCCTAAACCCTTTACTTTCAATCATTCTGAAAGGTTTTTCTTCCAAAATCACTAATCTAGCAAACCACTCATTCAGCTTCTCCTTGTCAAACTTATGAGTGGACACTACGCCTTGGGAGTCGTCCCCTTCTGACTTCGTAAATGACAACGTCTGTTGGCCGGGAGGAGGGAGTCTTGCTTTCTTAGGACACGTCTTCAAATGTCTAATTAGATGTGTCGTAGATCCTCCTGGAATCTTGCTGAATAACCCTTTGCAGTTATTACACTTTATCTTCTGTACACCGTTAACTGTCACGTCTTCGAAATCATCCCACACTGCTGATCTCTTCTTCTTCCCTTTGCATGCGGTTGACGTGTCTGTGTCTCCCTCTACTATTAGAGGAGATGTGGCCGATGCACCCATTCCAGGGGTATTTGGGCTTTCGTCTTGACTAGCCATCTATAAAATAAAATTCTTGATATGTTATACGGCTATACCTAGGGGCTAGGGTCCTAGTCCTAGATGGCTAGACGGCTAGACCGCTAAACGGGAATAATTACTTAACTGTCTAAATAAGTCACCCATTCAAAGTTAGATGGATTGTAATGCTTCATTTTCCAATTTAAATGCTACGCCGAAATTCCGGCAGCATCTCCCCTTATCTCTCCAGAATATATTAATCTTGTATTTGATTCTCATGTCAATTATCAACACAAAGTGTGGACATTTGACGACGAAAATAAATACATGAAATATATCCAGAGAGAAAAAGGAGAGACGAAACCAGAACAGGCATATGCATTTAAATTGAAATAAATGAAGACATTACAATCTAACCCTGAACTGTCCAAAAAGGGACAATTTGAACGATTTCTATGCATCCAAGAACACACTGAATCTATGTCTGGCAACATAGAAATCTTCAAATGGGCAACTGATTATCCTATATACTACAAGTCTACAACTAGAACAATACAAATAATTCATATCTATGCAAACAAAGGAGCATGCTGAAATTGACATTTATCATATAACTAACTAATAACAATTAACAATATGTCATATGAAAAGCCAAAGACATCTTAATGTGGTGCCATTTAACACTAACAAAGTAAAAAGTAAATTGTCATTTATAAAGTAAATTAAGTCAATTCAATGTATGTATTGTATATCTATCTATTTTGCCCTCTCATTTTAATGTGTGCCAAAAAAATTGAAGCATATCCAAATCTAAGTAAACACGCCCGGCCAAACAGGCCCTAAAAGTGGGGGGCGACTGGGCGTTCGCCCGGCCAAACAGGCCCTAAAATTGGAGGCAAGTAAACAGTACAGTGGTCAGTGGGCCCCAAAAAGTTTTTAATGGTGGGCGACTGGACGTTCGCCCGGCCAAACAGGCCCTAAAACTGGAGGCAAGTAAACAGTACAGTGGTCAGTGGGCCCCAGGAAGTTTTTAATGGTGGGCGACTGGGCGTTCGCCCGGCCAAACAGGCCCTAAAATTGGAGGCAAGTAAACAGTACAGTGGTCAGTGGGCCCCAGGAAGTTTTTAATGGTGGGCGACTGGGCGTTCGCCCGGCCAAACAGGCCCTAAAATTGGAGGCAAGTAAACAGTACAGTGGTCAGTGGGCCCCAAGAAGTTTTTAATGGTGGGCGACTGGGCGTTCGCCCGGCCAAACAGGCCCTAAAATTGGATATAATCCCAATATCCCATCCAGTTCGTCCAGCCAAACAGGCCCTAAAATTGGATCCCATCCAGTTCGCCAGGCCAAACAGGCCCTAAAATTGGATTCCATCCAGTTCGCCCGGCCAAACACGCCCTAAAATTGGATCTAATCCCATCCAGTTCGCCCGGCCAAACAGGCCCATATTAGTTCAATCGTACCGACCGGGCGTTCAATCCTCCTCCATCGATCTTAATCCCACAATTATATTAGCAATTTCTACTATATATTAGCAACAAAAAATAAAAAATCCACCCCAGGCCTTACCGGGCGAGCAGAAGAGGGACGACCGGCAGGCGGCAGCTGCGTGGCAGGGCGATGGCAGCGAAGAGCTGAGGCACCGGACGAGTGGCAGTGAAGAGCTGAGGCACCGGACGAGTGGCAGCGACGAGCTCTGGGAGAGGGAGAGAAATTTTTGAATGCTCGCTGGGAGGGAAGGGGTCGAGTAGGGTTTGAAAACGACGGGTGGGGTGGGGTAGGGTTTGAGCGAGTTGAGTGCTGGACGGGAAAATGACGGGTGGGGGTAGGTTTTTTTTTTTCGGGCGTTTATATAATACACATGTACGAGTCGAGTACGAGTCGAGTACCGAGTCGAGTACCGAGTCGAGTACCGATAGACTCGTACTCTACTCGTAATGTAAACGAGCAGTGAAAACCCGCTCGTACTCGGCTCTAACTCAGGCGAGTCGAGTACGAGTCGAGTATTCCGAGTCGAGTCGAGCGAGTACTCGAGCCATAGTCTGCTTGTGTACAGCTCTAGTTGGAGGGCCTGCAAGGAGCACAAGGTGAAGACCTCAAAGGACTTGAGGTGGTGAGAAAAGATAGGGAGGCTCGTTACCTTGCCAAGGATAGGGTTTAGGAATGATTGGCGAAACAAGATTTGAAAAGTTGATCCCAAGTGGCAAGAAGCTGCGACAAAGATTATTATGGTGTTGGTGCCGGTGATGATGATCATATCTACACCTTGTACCAGCTATTTGGGAATGTGGCTTATATTAACATTAGAGCTCCAGATGGATGAGACATGTCTCAGCATCAGTTATAGATATGGCATTAAACATGTTGATCACAAGAAATATGATATCTGAATACGCCTAAAGTTGTTTTTAAGAAACGAAAGACAACATGATATTACTATTGGTTCATGTAAGTATGAAAGAGATAAACATTTTTTTATTGACATCTAGATAAACATAAACGCGTTACAATAATAAGAAATGAGAATAAAGACATACAAAGATTCATTCATAAGAGGAAGTATCATGCCTTGATACAATGGTACTGTGTGTAAAGCCCTTGTATGTCTAATTGATGCAGCCCAATGCAGTTGCAATGGACTGCAATGGACGACTTAAATACACTGACTTTAAAAAGTAATCTTCTTGAATACAACTCTGATTGAGGTGATTCAAAAGCCAAAATGAATCTTGATGATTCTAGTTTCAAAAAAAAAAAAGAAAAAAAAAACAGAGAACAAAACCCAAATTCGAATGAGGCTGATTTTTGAACGTTTGAAAACTGTCCAGAAAATCGTCAGTTTCAAGCATCTGGTACTTCAAGAATTTTAATATTTTTTTTTTTCTAGAAATTAGAATGGAATGAAATTTCATAGGATGAAAATAAACCTAATGACCAATTATCGAAAACATTATAAAAATCATTCATTAACTAGAAGTGCCAAAAATGTTGCAAGCAATGGATCTGTCAGAAGTGGAAATTTCTGCAACCACAAAGTGGTGCAGATGAACTGTGAATCACTCTGACCAGTATGAGTTGGATTCACACACAACCTAAGAGGAATCACTCAACTCTTTCTTCTGTTGGATTCTCTTCTCATTGCAAAAATAGGTCCTTACATAGAGAAAATACACCAACCCCTCATAATTAAACTTAATCATTTCCTACAAATAGGTTGCAACAACTATGAGTCCCAGTGCATTACTACATATTTCAAAAAAAAAATCAAAATCAAAATCATGCCAAAGGCATTCTCAAGGCATGCTTCAATTTCAAATTCTCTCCCTTCCTATGCATGCAACACGGTCCCAAAGCCATGCGTCACGAATGCATTTGGGCTGGAAATAATGGGATGGATTTCCAAGTTTGGCCTGATTCATGGGCTGGCTTTCCCCTTGAATTGGGCCAAGAAAGCGTGCATCATTAATCTATACAATTCAAGCCCATGGTTTGGTGATCTAGACCATCGATCTTATGGGTGTTACTACTGTGGATGAGGGATTCACCAAAAACATCACAGATCCTGACCCTTGCTCAGTAGCCTACAAATAGACAGGTCAAAATCTACAGAGAAGATCTAGAATAGAGAGGAGATTATACAGTTGGGATCCCACGTAGTGGAAGATTTTAGGGGCATCCTCAATCCATGGTAGGGCTCATCATATTTATGACTTTGGATCATCAAACCATGGGCCCCACTTGCATGGACTTAGTATATAAAGATACTACAATCCTAATCCACTAGCACTTAATAACTCATCCTAATAAGCATGAATGGGAACAGTCTGTTCCAAGTGCTCAACAAAGCATCTCCCTTACATAGAGGAACACTTAATCTAATGGCAAACCAAACAATTAAAGCAAGAAATGAACCTTTTCATCTCGTGTGTACAAGCAGTCTAACAAAAGCACATGATCATCAGCATGTAGTGCTTGCTTAAGCAACACGTGAACTGAATCTGCACTTGGGGGCTTCGCATTGGAAGATAAATCCTCCTTTTTAGGGCTCTTTGCTGTTGCATCATCAACTAAATTCAGATTTGCTAGCTTCTCACCCATGGTCGGCTCATTCATATCATAGTCGATGTCAAACCCATCTCTAATCTCTAGATGACCTGTCCAAGTAAACGAAAAGGTTAATAATCAAGAGGGTGCCCCTTCTGTACTTGCTTTATTCCATCAAAATTTTCTAGTAAAGGGAAATTATAGGGTCCTAATGCATCTATGTGTCTACTTGTCCTCATCTGTCCAATCCATACAAGTGATCCCATGGTGATGCAGACCATTGATCTGATACGCTGCACCGTGGATGGAATTTTCTTTACCATCCATATTTGTAGCCATTGATCGCGAACGGTTAAAATCTTCCAATATGGTAGTTTTTTGGGAATCTTCCATCCACAGTGAGGGTCCAAAAGATTAATTTTCTGTATAACCAAACCATGGGGCTCGCTTGCTCAGACTAGGCACATCAGACAGTATACATGACCTGAAGCATCAGAACCTTGCTGCTGCTCCTTGGAAGATGTTTGCATCAAGAAACAAGATCTAATAAAGTCAATGAAGATAAAATGACACTAACATAGAAAGGGTTGTAAGATTCAAATCAATTCAAATATGAGCTATGTATTGACAATAACATAAGAAAGGATGCATTGAAGAACTTAATTCTTCGGTAGGAAAAAGGACTTCTCATCCCGATTCTAAATTTCAGTATCAGTGTATCATTCCCAGACATCACTAGTGTGAAATGTTTGAGAACTCGACCATGTAAAACTTTGCAAAGTTGACACTCTACCAAGACCTGAAGCAAGGGGTGAGAGGCATAACATTAGAAAGTCTGACCATATCATGGGCCTACCTATATAATTGAAAAGCTCAACTGAAATGTTCATAGTCAAGAGGGTGCCCCTTCTGTACTTGCTTTATTCCATCAAAATTTTCTAATAAAGGGAAATTATAGGGTCCTAATGCATCTATGTGTCTACTTGTCCTCATCTGTCCAATCCATACAAGTGATCCCATGGTGATGCAGACCATCGATCTGATACGCTGCACCGTGGATGGAATTTTCTTTACCATCCATATTTGTAGCCATTGATTGAACGGTTAAAATCTTCCAGAATCTTCCATCCACAGTGAGGGTCCAAAAGATTAATTTTCTGTATAACCAAGCCATGGGGCTCGCTTGCTCAGACTAGGCACATCAGACAGTATATATGACCTGAAGCATCAGAACCTTGCTGCTGCTCCTTGGAAGATGTTTGCATCAAGAAAAAAGATCTAATAAAGTCAATGAAGATAAAATGACACTAACATAGAAAGGGTTGTAAGATTCAAATCAATTCAAATATGAGCTATGTATTGACAATAACATAAGAAAGGATGCATTGAAGAACTTAATTCTTTGGTAGGAAAAAGGACTTCTCATCCCGATTCCAAATTTCAGTATCAGTGTATCATTCCCAGACATCACTAGTGTGAAATGTTTGTGAACTCGACCATGTAAAACTTTGCAAAGTTGACACTCTACCAAGACCTGAATCAAGGGGTGAGAGGCATAACATTAGAAAGTCTGACCATATCATGGGCCTACCTATATAATTGAAAAGCTCAACTGAATGTTCATAGAACCCTTCCAAGAACAAAATAAAGGAGTAATTATCTAAATTTGAAGTCAACTACTCAGCCCCTAGTCTCTGAGTCAAATTTCAAGTTGCATAAACCTTGACTGCTTGTAACATGGAATTACTGAAAAGTAATAAATACATATTGTATTCTGCCAACCATTCCTCTCCTTTGCTGGTTTCGTCCATATAATGGCTTCACTCCTCTTAGGTCAAGGATTTAGAGGAGCTGGAGCCATCATTGGTATATTGTACTTTTCCAGATAATTGTTCAGCATTGTTATGCCCAAAATTTCATTTTTGAGTGGGTTTCATTATGATATGCTTCATCCTATTTTATACTCTAACTCTCTATAAAGGAGTCAGTGCCTCAATTAGAATCATCAAATCTTAGCAAGTGCAGGAAGGATGTAGACTTCCATTCTTGGGCACAAATGTCAAAAGGTCGAAAATAACCCATCTAGGAAGCAAAAATCCAAGATCCTTGGTTCTTTGGACCAAAGAATGTTGTAATATGTGGATATCTCTGGAAAACAAGAACTACTAAGTGCAGGAGAGAAATGTACTAGTGAAACAAAATTTTCTTTCCTTCTTTTCTTATATTTTTCCTCTTTAGTCGATACAGAACCAAATTTTCATCCATTTGGGGGGGGGGGGGGGGGGGGGGGGGGAGGGGTCAAGTTGGTGGTGGTAATTCCCCTCCGTCTGTCCCAAGCTTGCTTCCCTCTTTGCCGAGAAAAGATTTCTCATGCCAGCACAAACCAGATATATATTGTCCTTGACAGCAGGCAAAAGGAAAATTTTGATTTAACAGTAAATTGGAGGTGCAAACGACATCAAGGATCCCACCTTCACTATGTAACAGAGGTACAGGCATCACTATTGTTTAGGTATGATGAGACCTATAACCCAAATTCTCAAGATAGGGGTATGCAAGGATCCATTATAGCAAGATTCATCATAAATTATAAATAGTATTTTTCCCAATGATACCATTGTTGAATGCATATCATGAAAGTTGTAGCCCATTAAATAGGTTCACTCTAATTCATCTATAATTAACAGTTCACGAGTTCAAAAGTAGGTAGGTATTGGGTTCAGAATCTGATCTCTAGATCTTGAGATATGGCCAACCCAATGTAGGCCATTGCTAGGTCACTAGAGAGTTGATCTTGTTCGTGCAATAATTTCACGGTCTGAACTCTAATTAGGGCAACAGACCCACGTTTCGGCGGACTTTGCCAAAGTTCTATCATCAAGATTCAGAAGGGGCAGGGTTTGTAGGCCAATTAAGGGGGGAGGGCTGGTCTCAGGCCTTTAGCAGACATCAACATGGCGTTGCTAGGAAAATGGATATGGAGGTTTGGGTTAGAAGAGGGTAACAAATGGAGAGATTTAATCGCTTCTAAATATGGTACTCAAGAGGGGGGGCATAGAGCTTCCAGGGTTTGGAAGGCTATAGCAAATACAGAACATTTTGTTTAGGCTGGTATCTCTTTCGCGTTGGGAAATGGGAATCGTATAAGATTCTGCATAGACAGATGGTGTAGGGATAGGGCCTTACATGATCTATTCCCTAGACTTGCTCGATTGGCTCCCAATCGTTTTGTTGTAGTGGTGCATTGTTTCTCTTCTAACGGGGAACCAAAATGTTGGACCCCTCCTAGCCGCAGGAACATGACAGATGAGGAGATCACCGACTTGGTCACCCTGATGGATCATCTAAAGAACAATACTCCTAACTTTCAGAGTGAGGATCGAATGGTCTGGAACTGTCGTAAGTCTGGGCAGTTTTCTGTCAAGTTACTTTGTCACAGGATCTCTAGCTGGAGACATGGTCCTACTACCGATCATCCCTTCCACCACTAGTTCTACAAAGCCCCTCCTAGGGTCGTAGTTTTCACTTGGCTCGTGGTAGAAAAAGAATCCTAATTATCAACAACCTCCAGCGAAGGGCAGTACCTCTTCCGAATGTGTGCTTGATGTGCAAGGATAATGAGGAAACGATAGACCATCTATTTATTCATTGCTCCTTTGCTGCTAGTGTGTGGCACTATTTTTCACAGGCCTTTGATAGTGCTTGGGTGATGCCAAGGTCAATAGAAGTTTTACTTTGGGCCTAGAGCGGGGGAGGTATGGGGAAGGGCGGTAAAGGTGTGGAGGCTTACCATCTTGGTAGTTTTCTAGGCCATTTGGGGGTCTAGAAATGGGAAATGTTTTTGAAATGCCTGTGAGTCGCGGGATCAAGTTATTTTCAGGGTTAAGGGTATGGTGTTGGAGTGGGCCATGTATATAAAGGGTGTGCCCTCTGGCTCTTTGTCTTAAGTTGTTGTTGGCTTTCTTTGTTTGCTTTTTCTCGCTTCTCACGAGCTTTAATAAAATTTCGTCATCTTTTTTTTTTTTTTTTAAATTTTTTTTAAAGGTTCAGAAGAGTGATTTCCAAAGTTATCTCGGAAAACCGAAGTGCCTTTATAGCAGGTAGGCAGATTTTAGATTCAGCCCTTATTACTAATGAATGTATTGACTCTAGACACAGGGGAGGGGAGTAGCAGGGTGGTTTGTAAGCTGGATCTTCATAAGGCTCACGATCACTTTGATTGTGAATTTCTAGATTACATTCAAGGTGTACCAACGAAGAAAGCGTCAACCACAAGTGTCGTCCTTGTGGATAGGCGACTATTGAGGAGCTGAAGACCTTTCACATGTGATTGGACATATAGAAGACCCCACTCAGGAAAGACACATGTGAAGGAAGATTGGAGAAAGAAGACCGAGTGTCCGAACTTTCCCGTACTTATGTTATTTGCGCGTTTTTGCTTAGTTAGGGGTATTTTAGTAAGTTTATGTCTTTATTTGCTTATTCTAGGGGTATTTTAGTAAGTTTATGTCTTTATTTGCTTATTCTAGGGGTATTTAGTAATTTTATGTCTTTATTTGCTTATTTAAGTGAGTTAAAGCCCTAAATCCGAATTTCAACTATTGATTAATGAAAAGCAAACCCTTTGGTTGCCTCCTTCCTCTCTTCTCTCTAATGGTGCTTCTTTTCTTCCCTTGATCTTCTTCTTCTAATTTCTTCTTGTGCCCCTCCAACTTCTTCAAGGTAATAATTTTCTTCCTTCTATTTTCCAGTTTTGGCTAATCCTTCTTCGATCAAAATCTTGAGAACCGATCTAAACCCTAAACCCCCAAATTCTCAAATCCCTAATCCGAGAAACTTCTTGGTTCTTCGGACTAGTGATCTTCATTGATCGATTGGGTGTGACCATGCAAGATCGGGAGGTCTCATCCCTCGCCGGATCCAACCTAAGTAGTAATTGAACTCCATACTCCATGGTTGTGGTGATGGCCTGCTCCATTGCATGTTTCCTTTATGATTTTCTCAGTTATGATGATTACTGCTAGAATTTTAGATCATTTATTCCTTTTATTTCCGCTGTTTAATTATGTTCATGAGCATGCATCATAATTAGGGCTGTCCTGCGTCAAATTTGGTATCAAAGCCTAGGCTTGCATAGTTTTTTGTCTAGATTGAGTTATCAAATTAGGGTTTGGATTTTTAGGTTTAATTTAGAAAGTTCCAGATTTAGAAAGTTTTCAATTTTAGAAACTTTCCAGATTTCCAGATTTAGAAAGTTTTCAATTTTAGAAACTTTCCAGATTTCCAGATTTAGAAAGTTTCCAGATTAAGAAAGTTTTCAATTTTAGAAAATTCCTAATCTGAAAAATTTTCAGATTTGAATTGTTTCCTGTTTCAACTTAATTTGTCAGTTCATAGTAGTTTTGCATTCACCGCATTTATTTTGAAAGTCATAACACCTAGTAGTCTAATTGGGTAGAGTTTGGTTCAAGTCTTCATTGTATGCCCACGAGAAGAGGTAGAGGTTTCGGACTTCAACATACCATGAATAACGAGCAGTTATCTGAGCAACTTGCTCAATTGATACAAAAGATAACCGCCCTAGAAGCGGGTCAAAAGCGTGAGTTTGCCCGCCTTGAGAACCAAATTACCACTACCATGACTAAGGTCGAGCAACTAGAGGCGTCCCAAAAGGAAAACCCCGCTGTAAGGGATGATGCGCACTCCCAAGTGAGAGGAATCATTGAAGAATGCACTGCCACACGTGGTAGTAGTGAGGATAGAGATCGTGGTAATGGTCGTGGTGTGGTGCGAGAGGCACGAGCCACATGTGATCATCAAGACCGCTATGATCCAGATGAGCGTGCGATGAAGAGTGAGAGTTGAAGCCCCGAGTTTTGATGGACGCTTGGATCCCAAGGCATTCCTTGACTGGGTTGCTGACATGGACCACTACTTTGAGTGGTATGGCATGTCGGAAAACCGTCAAATGCGGTTTGCTAAGATGAAGCTTGTGGGTCAAGTCAGGCTCTTCTGGACCAACACCGAGCGTAGGATAGAGAGAGTTGGTAGAGCCCCTATCACACATTGGTATGAAATGAAAGAGAAGTTGAAGGAGAAGTACCTTCCTCTCTCATACCGTCAGAAGCTCATTGACCAATGACAATCCTTACACCAAAGGTCAATGTCTGTCGCTGACTACATCGCTAAATTTGAAGAGTATATGATGCGATGTGATATCCGAGAAGACCCTCTAGTAACGCTCTCGCATTTCAAGACGGGCCTTTGTGAGGATCTTTAGCGCGAGTTTATGACTCGGCCCTTAACGGACTTGGATGAAGCATATCAAGTTGTGCAGGAGTTAGAGCAATATCCGAAGGCTCCTGTCGTTCGTCGTTTTGAGTCCCGAGACTCCAGTGCTAGATCTAGTTCCCAGGGAACTAGACCTAATATTGGTAGTCAACCTAGGGCACAGGCGACCATTCCGCCTAGGCCTAGGGAAGACAAGGACAAAGGGGTTCTTGGTGTCGGTCCTAGTAACATGAGCCAAGTGAGGTGCTATGAGTGTGGCAATCTTGGCCACATGTCTAATCAGTATCCTACGAAGAGCCGTGGGAGAACCTTAGTTATAGGCGAGTCCCACGTGGGTGGAGATGACCAGGGTGACTATGAAGTTGAAGAGTATCACCCTGAAGGAGGACTTACTGATGAAGAAGAAGTGGATGGAGAAGCAACACTTGCAGTAGTTAGGCGTGTGCTAGCTCAGTCTAGAAGTAGTGCTGACTGGCGTCGAAGCACTATCTTCTACACTATTGCCAAGTGTGGTGAAAAGAATTATAAAGTGATAGTGGACAATGGAAGTTGTCAGAATGTGATTTCCACTAGCACCTTAGATCGCTTAAAACTGAAATCCACACCTCATCCAGACCTGTATAAAGTTTCTTGGGTTGACAAGACATCCCTACCTGTCACTCAGCAATGTCTAGTCCCCATCGAGTTTAGGTCATACAAAGAGTCCCTGTGGTGTGATGTTTTACCTATGAATGTGGGACATGTTATCCTAGGTAGACCGTGGCTATTCGATAATGATGTCACGATCTTTGGCTGTTCGAATGCGTGTACTTTTATGTATAACGGTAAAAAGATCAAACTTAATCCCATGCCACCTGAGAATACACTAGGGAAGAAGAAGGATGAGAAGACAAGTGAGCCTAGAGGAATGGGGAAATCCAAACCTAAGTCTCTACATATAATCAGCGCAAGAGAGTTTGAAAAAGAGGCTAAAGAAGATTCTATAATGTATGCCTTTGTGGCTAGAGAGATTACACCTGAGGTTCCATTAGAGTTGCCTCGTGAGGTGACCTCGGTCCTGAAGGAATACAGTGATGTATTTCCTGAAGACTTACCGAATGAGTTGCCACCTATGACGGACATACAACATGCCATTGATCTTGTCCCAGGGTCTACTTTACCGAACCTTCCTCACTACAGGATGAACCCTGCAGAGCATGCAGAGTTGAAGAAGCAAGTTGATGAGCTTCTGCAAAAGGGTTTCATCCAAGAGAGTATGAGCCCGTGTGCCGTGCCTGCATTGTTAATGCCAAAGAAAGACGGCACGTGGCGCATGTGTGTGGACAGCCGTGCCATAAACAAAATTACTGTTAAGTATAGGTTTCCTATACCTAGACTTGATGATATGCTTGACATGATGGCCAGGTCCACTATTCTCTAAGATAGACCTCAAGAGTAGATAATACCAAATCTGTATACGCCCAGAGATGAGTGGAAGACGGCGTTTAAGATGAAAGATGGACTGTATGAGTGGTTGGTCATGCCCTTCGGCTTGACTAACGCACCCAGTACTTTCATGCGGGTGATGACACAAACTTTGAGGCTGTTCATGAAAAAATTTCTAGTGGTGTACTTTGACGATATTCTTATTTATAGTACCACTAAGGAATCACACCTTGAACATTTAAAGAAGGTCTGTAGTGTCCTTAGGAAGGAAAAGTTGTACGCTAATCTTAAGAAATGTGCATTCATGTCTAGCCAAGTTGTGTTCTTAGGATTTATAGTGTCATCTGAAGGGATGCGCGCAGACCCTGAAAAAGTCAGGGCCATAGTTGAGTGGCCAGAACCAAGGAACATTCATGAGGTGCGAAGCTTTCACGGCCAAGCAACTTTTTATCGTCGGTTCATTAGGGGTTTTAGCACGATCATGACTCCCATTACCGAGTGCATGAAAAAGGGAGAGTTCGTGTGGTCTAAAGCCGCAGTCAAGGCTTTTAAAGAAATTAAGGGCAAGATGGTGGAAGCTCCTGTCATGCGTCTACCTGACTTTTCTAAAGTCTTTGAAGTAGCATGTGATGCGTCTGGTGTCGGTATAGGTGGAGTGTTGAGTCAAGAAGGACACCCAGTGGCCTATTTCAGTGAGAAACTGAATGAGGCAAAATAAAAATACTCCACTTACGACAAAGAATTTTATGCGGTAGTGCAATCCCTGAGACATTGACGACACTATCTCCTACCGCAAGAATTCGTTTTGTTTTCTGACCATGAGGCTTTGAGATATTTGCATTCTCAGAAGAAACTCAACCCAAGGCATGCCAAGTGGGTAGCGTTTTTTCAGGAATATTCGTTTGTTTTGAAACACAAGGCCGGGGTTGAAAACAAACCAGCAGATGCCCTTAGTAGGAGAGTGGCGTTGCTCAACTCCTTGAGTGTAGAGGTAGTCAGATTCGAGCAACTGAAAGATGAATACCCCATATGTCCTGATTTTGGGGGTACTTACGCGTTGCTCTCTAGTGACCAGCATATTATGGGTGAATATGTTCTTAAAGATGACTTTCTTTTCAAGGGAGACAGACTTTGTATTCCCCGTATGTCCCTTCGTGAATTCCTCATCTGGGAGCTTCATTCAGGAGGGATAGCTGACCATTTTGGTCGTGATAAGACCATTGCCCTCGTGGAAGATTGTTTCTATTGGCCAAGCCTCAAGCGAGACGTAGCCAAAGTTTTAGGGCAGTGTCGAACATGTTAGCTGACAAAGCAAAGAAAGCAAAATACTGGGCTGTACATGCCATTGCCAGTGCCACATGCTCCGTGGCAGGACATTAGTATGGACTTCGTGCTTGGGCTTCCCAAGACTATAAAAAAGAACGATTCCGTTTTTATCGTTGTGGACCGTTTTTCTAAAATAGCGCATTTCCTCCCATGTTCGAAGACGTCGGATGCGTCTCATGTTGCTCGTCTCTTTTTTGATGGTGTGGTGCGTCTCTATGGGTTACCTAAAACCATAGTGTCTGATCGTGATGTTCGATTTACTAGCTATTTTTGGAAGACACTGTGGCACATTATGGGAACTCGTTTGCAATTTTCTACTGCTTACCACCCACAAACAGATGGTCAAACTGAAGTGGTAAACCGTAGCCTTGGAAATCTTCTATGTTGTCTAGTGGGTGAACATGTTAAGACTTGGGACCTAATTTTACCAATTGCTGAACTTGCTTATAATGGGTCAGTTAATATATCTACAAGATTGAGTCCTTTTGAAATTGTAAGTGGTTATAAACCTAGAATGCCCATAGATCTCTTACCTATGTTTGTTACCCAAAGGTCTTCTGAGTCAGCCGATGCATTTGCATGCCATATTCATGATTTGCATACACATATTAGACAGCGGTTAAATAAGAGCAATGATGATTATAAAGTTTCAGCTGATTCTCATCGTAGAGTGCAAGAATTTCAAGAAGGAGACTATGTAATGGTGCGAACAAGGCCAGAGCGATTCTCTCAAGGATCTGTAAAAAAATTACAAGCGCGTAGTGCTGGACCATTCAAGATATTACAAAAGGTTGGGTCCAATGCGTATCGGGTTGACCTTCCACCTGAAATGAGCATTAATCCAACTTTTAATGTAGAAGATCTAGTCCATGCCCATACTCTCATTGTTGATACATCGTCCCTTTCATGACCTTTTTCTGAGTTTGCTACCCAACCCCTTCCACCCCCTCCTCCACCCATTACCCATAAAGAAGAAATTGAGGAAATCTTGGATGACGAGATAGTATCCACAAGAGATGGAGGTTTCCAAAGGTATCTTGTCAAGTGGAAGAACAAACCATCGTCTGAATCTACGTGGCTGTCGGGCGACGCATTGCAGGGTATTGATCCAGATCCACTAGAGCGCTACAAAAGTTTCAACTCGTCGGAGTCGAGTTTTTCTCACCCGAGGGGAATTGATGCGGACACAAGCGTATTCAAGGTGTACCAACGAAGAAAGCGCCAACCACAAGTATCGTCCTTGTGGATAGGCAACTATTGAGGAGCTGAAGACCTTTCACATGTGATTGGACATATAGAAGACCCCACTCAGGGAAGACACATGTGAAGGAGGATTGGAGAAAGAAGACTGAGCACCCGAACTTTCCCGTACTTGTGTTATTTGGGCGTTTTTGCTTAGTTAGGGATATTTTAGTAAGTTTATGTCTTTATTTGCTTATTCTAGGGGTATTTTAGTAAGTTTATGTCTTTATTTGCTTATTCTAGGGGTATTTTAGTAATTTTATGTCTTTATTTGAGTATTTAAGTGGGCTAAAGCCCTAAATCCGAATTTCAACTATTGATTAATGAAAAGCAAACCCTTTGATTGCCTCCTTCCTCTCTTCTCTCTAATGGTGCTTCTTTTCTTCCCTTGATCTTCTTCTTCTAATTTCTTCTTGTGCCCCTCCAACTTCTTCAAGGTAATAATTTTCTTCATTCTATTTTCCATTTTTGGCTAATCCTTCTTCGATCAAAACCTTGAGAACCGATCTAAACCCTAAACCTCCAAATTCTCAAATCCCTAATCCGAGAAACTTCTTAGTTCTTCGGACTAGTGATCTTCATTGATCAATTGGGTGTGACCATGCAAGATCTAAGTAGTAATTGAACTCCATACTCCATGGTTGTGGTGATGGCCTGCTCCATTGCATGTTTCCTTTATGATTTTCTCAATTATGATGATTACTGCTAGAATTTTAGATCATTTATTCCTTTTATTTCTACTGTTTAATTATGTTCATGAGCATGCATCATAATTAGGGCTGTCCTGCGTCAAGAATGGGTTGTTTGCTGGTTTTACAGTGGCAAATGCGGGGATGCAAGTTTCTCATCATCAATATACGGACGATACAATTCTTTTTTGTGATGCGGATAGGACTTTAATTGATAATCTTAGTAAAGTTGTGGTTTGTTTCGAAGCAGCGTCAAGCCTAAATGTTAATGTGCCCAAATTGGAAATCCTTGGGATTGATGTGGAACGTGACCATTTAGCAGAGCTTGCCGAAGTATTTGAGTGCAAAGTAGGCGAGTTTCCTTCTTATCTTGGCCTTCCACTATGTTTTGGGAAACCGGTGAAACACTTATGGGACAAGGTTTTTGAAAGAGTTAAAAGCTAGCTTTCTTCTTGGAAGGGAAGCGATCTTTCATTAGGAGGGAGGATATCTCTGATAAAAAATGTTTTATCAAACATGCTAGTTTACTTCTTGTCTCTTTTCAAGTGCTCCCAATCGGTGTTGGATAGAATAGATAAATTGAGAAGAGACTTTCTCTGAAAATGTTCAAATGAAAATAGGACATTCAATTTGCTTAAATGAGATTAGGTTTATAAGCCGGTCAAGGAAGGGGGGGTGAGGGTGAAATTTAGCCCTTCTTGGTAAATGGCATTGGAGATTCGGAGTAGAGACCGGAAAGTTGTAGAGGGAACTTCTAGTCTGCAAGTATGGCTCGCAGCTTGGCGAGTGGAGCATTAAGACTTCTTCTCTCTACAGAGTGTTTACCGTATGGAGGGCGATTGCTTCAATAGAACAAAGATTTCGTGAAGGGGTGTCCTTCTCGTTCGGCAAAGGAAACTACATTCGTTTTTGGGTGGACGCTTGGTGCAGGGATTGTCCATTGTTTGAGCTCTATCCCATAATTGCTAACTTAGGTCCCAATCGCTTCATTCATATGGACGATTGCTATTCATTTATGGGAGGTACAGTAGTGTGGTCCCCTCCATGTAGAAGGAATCTAACATAAGAAGAGCTTCGGGAATTAACAGCTTTACTTCAGCGCCTCAATGTCGTTGTGCCCTCGGTGCTAGTTGAATATTCCACGGTTTGGAAGGAGCAGAGTTTGGGTACTTTCTCGGTCAAAACGTTCTACAATTTGTTGTCCAAGCCTTCAAGTGGGGGATCCTTCCAATTTCATCATTGGTCTTATGGCGCCCCTCGTGTAGCGGCATTCGTGTGGCTCTTGGGAAGAAAGAGGATCCTAACCATTGATAAGTTGCAAAAGAGATCTCTATTTCTCCTGAAGATTTGTTTGATGTGCATGAAAGATGCGGAGTCAATAGATCACCTTTTCAACCATTGCCCTTTCATGTCTTTGATGTGGGATCACTTTCTTCTTTTGTTCGGGGTTTATTGGGTTATGCCAAAATCAGCTGCGGATCTTTTATGGGCATTGCATGGGATCAGTTTGGGTAAGGCTATGAATGAGGTTTGGAGGTCAGCGGCTATGGGAATCATTTGGCTCATTTGGAAAGAGGGGAATAGTCGTACTTTTGACAACAATGCCTCATCTGTGGATGGGATAATTTGCAAAGTCAAATGTATGGTGGTGGAATGGGCTGCTTATGTTGAAGCAGCCAAATGTGTGGATCTTTCCACCCTTTTTGTCTAAATGCCGGGTTGTATTCTTTCACTGCCTTGCAATGGCTCCTTTAATAAAAATTCAAGTTTCTCTCAAAAAAAAGAAAAAAAAAGAAAAAAAAAACCCACGTTTCGAAGTTGACGCCTAACACCTAACACTATAATCTCACCATTCAGATGTCCCAAAGGGGACCATCAAAAGGCTCAAAAGTGGGCCACAAGTTAGTGGGTGTCATCAAGGATCACAAGGCACATGTGCATGGACAACCCAACTTGATTCAGCTAGATCTCAGCCATCTGATGTCCATTCAGGGCGTGTGATCACTCATTTCAAAGGTATCGACGAGTACTTTTACATGAAAGGTTGACTTTGTAGATCAAATCGCAAAAGGTGAGTCAAAAGTGAGTTGTAATCCAATTGTCCCACAATGTTCCAGCGCCTAGACGTTAAAAAAGGTGGGGCCCGCCAGGGATGTGAGGTCCACCCCACAGCCAAATCTCGGACCTCATGTTCCCACACGCCACAAGTTCTAAGTGGGCCCCACAAAACATTTTAAGTGGGCCCATATGGTGGCGCACATTCACATGCACAATAAAAATGAGCTGGATGTATCTAAATCAAGTGGGCCCCATCCCATCAAATAGGAAATATCCAGAGCAAAACACAAATAGGAAATAAAAAATCCTAACTCCAATCAAATACCACCTCTTAATAAGGAAATGGCGAATAGGATGAGGAGGAGAGAATCAAGGAAACAAGTAGGAATTGAGAAACCCACATGGTAGTTGCGTAAGAGGGGAGGGAGAGAGTGGTGACGTACGACACCCCATGGTTCCCTATGTAGTGGTCGAACGGTGGGCCTAATTTGGTCCACTCAATCTATTTCCCTCGCCCCATAACGTCGGTCCAAATCTCATCTCTCAACTCCAAAGAAGTGTTCATGCATAGAATCCAATGGTCCATGAATTAATGGTGTAGATCTCACAAGATCACGCCTAGGTAGATGACTCTGGGCCTACTAACATGGCCCACATGGGATTAACGATGAATGTGACCATCCCCATGTCTAAAGAACCATGAATAGTAGTCCATCTCATCGAAAAGATGAGAAACGTCAAAATGGGAAAATAAAATCATCACCGTGCATCCACGGCCCATCCATTTTTTATTTTTTTTAAAGCAACGGGAATCCACTGCCCATCAATGCAATACAAGGACATAATAAAGCAGGGCAATAAGCATAACATATCATGTGGAAAAATCATCGCAAACCGAGAACAAGAACGAGATCATCCAAACCGTTCAAAATTTGGATCCAGTAAGAATGCGCTTAAATGGGACAACTTTGACAAGCTAGATCTCCAAATCCAAGAATCCGATTGACACGAAATGAAAACCGATCGAGCCTGGTTTAAATAACTACGATCTGGCTGGTTCCCATCGTCAAAACATGTCGACGAAATTTTTAGACAAATATAAAAATAGGCAGTTGTTGCAGTACGGGCCTACTCTAATACCACCTGTTGGGTCCTTAGTGTACACACAGAGCGAAATTGTGCATAAAATAATATAATCAAAGGATTCATCTCAGAATACCTCGATCATAGTAATATCAGATTTCTAAACAATAATAAGACATGAATGGTAAATGATTGTACTTGGACATGATGTATGAGATGATGGTATCCGCTATGTGAATCCATCGATACTGATCTCCTAAACCAAGAAATATCTCTCCAATCTATCGTACATGAAGTGAGCCCGAGGAGAACACACCAATCCTCTGGTAGGGGCTGAGGATGCATGTTAACCGCCCACCCAAGTAGACCACAAAGAGAAGTAGAAGGAAAGAATTTTCCCTCTCAGTTTTCTCTCACCTTTTGAGAAGGTTTGGACATCTTTTGGGGGTGTATCCAAGCTCTCTCTCCTCTACAATTCCCATATACAATATGATCTATAAATAAGAAGTTAAGGTTTTAGGAGGTGCACTCAGTATGATGCTCCTCCACCGTACAAACTTCGTTGTATCGTACTGTGAAGGAAGTTTGTCAATCCGCATCTATCATGCATAAAGCTATAATCTAATCCCTCCACCGTTAAGGCCATCCACCTTTGATTTAGATCCCATGCCGATTATAAAGTGGACCATCAGATTAAGGTCATCACAATATCAGCATGTACGATCAAAGCAGTTTTAACAACTAAAACAAAATTTCAACAATTGAAAACCTTTCAAAAGCTGATTAAAACCTTTTAAGTGCTTGACCCGGTGGAAAAACCACTTAATGACTTTCTGATGTAATTTGATCTAGCTCTAAATAAATCCCATGGTAAAACCGGTGGATCCCTTGTTAGCCCATGTAAGAATCAATGAATCTTGATGCACGTACCCAACATCACCTACTTTCAGTGGCCTCTAAGAAACCTTGTAAAGTGAACCAAAGTCACCCAATCAAGATCCAAGACCCTTACACATCCGTCCACGAGTCTACGGATTGATTAATTAATGTGCACACTCAAGTCCTTGATCACACAATCACAGTCCAGCCTAATTGGCCCCGAGAATGTTGACTTGAACTTCGATCCGACAATGTGAGTATTCAAGGGTCCACACCAGAATCCGATATCCATGACCCACTCACAATCCCGTGCAGGGTAAGGGCAAAAGGCATGACCAACTCTAAGTTGGTTTCGAATGGTGAAGACCTTCCGTCTTGACGCAAGTCAGTCCCCTCACACAGGATGACAATACATCTTAAAGATGGATGTCTAGAGATGTGTCCTAAGCATCTGTGATTGTAATGGTTCATCTGGATACTGAGATCCATGGAACACAACTCTCTCCTTGATAGTGGAGGGATTAGATCAAGGCCATGTGCACGACAAAGTGGATTGATGGACTTCTTTCACAGTAGGGTACATCGAAGTCTGTAGGGTGGAGGAGCACCATGTTGAGTGCATTTCCCGAAACCATAATTCCTTATTTATAAACCCTATTGCAAATGGGAATTGTAGAGAGGAGAGAGCTTGAAGATGTCCCACTTCTCTCTGTGGTTCACCTGGGTGGATGATTGTCATGCGTCCTCGGCCCCTACCTGAGGATTGGCATGCTATTTTCTTAGGCTCCCTTCATCTACGATAGATCAGGGAGAGACTCCTTAATTTAGGAGATCGGCATCGACAAATTCACATCGGAGATATTACCTTTACACATTGTGTCCAAGTACGATCATAACCATTCATGCGTTATTATTGTTTAGAAACCTGATATTACTACGATTGGGGTATTCCGAGATGGGTCCCTTGATCAAATTGTTTTGGTATACAATTTCGTTGTGCGTATACGGCAGGAACCCAATAGGTGGTATCAGAGCGAGCCCATACTGCGGTAAACGTCGGTTTCTAATATATGTTCAGAAATTCCATCGACGTGTTTGGATGATGGGAACTGCACCAGTTTTCTTTTCATGTCGATCACATTCCCGGATTTGAAAATCCATCCTATCAAAGTTGGCGCATTTGGATGCGTGTGAATGTGCATCACCATGTGGGCCCACTTGGCACGTGTGACATGTTTGAAGATAAGGACCTAGTTTGGGCTAATATGGGTTGGACCCCACACCCCTGGCCACTTTGAAATTGGGGGGGGGGGGGGGGGGGGCACCTGTTTTGAATGTTTAGGCATTCAACGTTGGACCTTGCTGGACAATTGGATTGCGACCCACTTTCACCTCGCCTCTTATGATCAATCTACAAAGTGAACCATTCATTTGAAAGTACTCATCGATACCTTCAAAACAAGTGGTCGCACACCCTAAACGGACATCGGATGACTGATATCTAACTGAGTCAAGTTGGGTTGTCTAGGTGCATGTCTTACGATCCTTGATGACGCCCCGCTAACTTGTGGCTCACTTTTAGGTCATTTGCTGGTCTCATTTGGAACATTTGAATCGATGAGATTGTAGGTCCATACCAGGGCTAGAAGTTCAACATGCAAGATTGAAGGCGGGGCAAAAGAAGAGGGTATTGCTTAGAGGTGAGATCGAAGCTAAGTTCGAGGGATGGGTTGAAGATCATCGAACCAAGTTAGAATGGAGAAAGTTGAAGATGATGAGTAGCACTCTATAGCTATTGATGTGGATCGGTGTTTTAAATAGCGATGCTATGTAGCGTGTAGCTTATGTTGCATAGTGTAGCATAGCCTTAATGCTATGTAGCTCATGAAAATAGTTTAAGTCACATATAGCCCACGCTACATGATAATTTGCATATGCTACATGTTATGTAGACTATGCCACGCGCTATGTAGCTCACATGATGTTTCCAATGATTTGTTACATTTTTCCATTTCCAATAAAAATTAGTTAACCTTTTAATGCTTTTAGTAAAATAATATAAATAAGAATATTAAATCAGTATCATTGCTCTTTCTTTATGTTTATACTTAATCATTGTCGTTTCCTATTACTTTAGGTTGCATTTTGTTGCACCAAATATCATGAAATTCTGTTAAATTTCATTATTAATGTCTAATTTGGTACAGAATATCATGCCATTGGTGGGACCAAGTACCTTGATTACAAGTTTAGAACTTGCGTGTAGCGTATGTAGTTTACGCCTCACGCTTCAAAGGGGTAAATGTTATGCTACATGCTATTTGCTGTTTAAAACAGCGATGCGGATGGAGGTGAGAAGCCATCACTTCAGCTATGTCATAATATTCTCATCAGGGCACGTGCCTTGCAACATTCGGTTGGAGGCAAAAACACTTTTTCTTTGAGGCAGCAGGTTCAATGTATGTCCTCGGATTAAATTCAATGAGAAGTTATGTCATATTGTTCGGATTCATGATGGAAGTTATGGCACAAGTCTGACACCAGCTGCCAACCTGATGCAACCCTCCTTCATCCAGGCTTGCAACTGGCAATGAGAGGACAAAACTCCCACAAAAGCAATGTAATAGACTATTACATAGTTTGATTACAATCAAGCGATATCTAATAGTCTATTACATATGTTGATTCCAATTATTGTGTATCATGCAATAGATGTGCATCGGTATTTTTATAATTTTCTAGAGAGTATGCATCCTTGATGGAGTGGAATGACATAATAGGATTTGTGTAGCTGAACCCAATTAATTGGGATAAGGCTTAGATAATGAAGTACTAAAAGTAGAGGTTTATAGTCAGGCCTGAAAAAGTGGGCCAGATACAAGACACATCACCATGTACGGAGTTCTAGGTTCACCATGTCAAAGCCTCTTGCCTATGGATGACACCAGCAAATGCGTGCATGTTTGAGTTAAATATATGCATGGGTGGTTTAGTTCCTTGACAGTTGTTGCAGGCTCATGGTGCAGACAGTATAATTAGATGTTTTATTGAAATCTTAATAACATGGGAACAGATTCAAAGAAACGAATCTTTTACTGAATCCTGCTTACCAGCATCAACATTATTCCTGGGACTGACAGGATCTGTATCAGACAGTGCTCGCTTCTTTTTCTCTCTTTTCTTTTGGCTTGGGGGATCTGTTCCTTCTGATTTGGGAGAATGTAGACCCATGCCAGTATTGCCTGCCACCAACAAAGTATACAACCACCACCATCATCATCATGAGAGTGAAAATAGAAAAAGGCAGCATTGCAACAAAAATCGCATTTTGCTCAAGCAAGCAGTAATAACAGTTGGATGTACCAGGCATCATCATCATCATCTTAGCCTTTCTCCCAGCAGCTGGGATTGCCATTAGGTGGTAGATTGCAAATAATTTATGACCGGCTGCCAATCGGACTTCCACTGTCCTCTTTTACCTAGGCTCTTGGAACCAGCCAGTTGCCATGCAAACTGCTGAGCATGAAGGTGCGTGACGAGTCTGATGACGATGATGTGTATCAGGTATACATGTTCACATACAGCAACAACATGTGTGAATGGTGCTGTGTACATTATCAGGCAAGTGTCTTAAATCTTAATTATTGTAAATTTGTAATCCACCAAGCAGGGAAACAAATCCGAAAGTCATACCTTCCCCATTTTCTTGAGGATTCACAGCCGTTCCAGGAACTGAAGTTTCATCAACAGCAGTTATGAAAACTTCCTCTCCAGGATAGGTCACTTCTAAAATATTAAACTGTGGATTAATGGGGGAACCATAGGCGACAATGACGGAAATCCGAGCACCCTTTTCTATATCACGTAACCTTGCAGCAATTACAGGAATGCGGTTCTTCTTGGCACTTTTTTGCTGGTCCATTTCTGTTCTGACAGATTTCACCAAGATTCTAGTTGGAGTAACCCCCTCATTTGGAGTGGTCCTCAAATCCCATATGTAAGCAGTACCGGCCTCTGAAACTGATAGCACTACCACACCTTCATCCTCAAAGGAGCTTTTGCATTCCATCATCACTGGTGGTTTTCGCATGGAAAGGACAGCCATAGAGGTTCTGGTTCTGTTCTCCTGATTGCACTCCCACACTTGAAGTTGTTTCTCACCAAGCCCAGATGACACAACAGCCTTTCCACCATCCATGACAGCAATATGCTGTATGGGACCCTGTTACAGAAAAATGGCTTGAGAAATGTACATAATGGTAAAGAAGCCATCCAATCAGAAGAGAACAAAGATAATGCACAACATCAGCAGAAAACTTCTGAAGCTCCTTTTTGTTTTCCAAGCTGAACACCCGTATCTTATCACTTCCCACAGCTAAGAGCTTCTCATCTGACATGACATGGTAGAAGCAATGGGTTAACAAAATAAACATGAGCCACAAACAATAAAGGTGACTTCATTTCCAACTATGTTACATTGACATGAACATGCATCAGTACTGGGCACAGAGATGTAAATAAATAGCTTACATGCTGATACTACTATATGATAATATTAACGGATACGATAATATAAAATATTAGTGCTTGCAAGATCCAAGAAAATGTGCATGATTGAAACCCATGGCTACCAGGAAGAGTAGGATTTCGGATCATGGTCATACTATAGTTGCACGGAGTGGAGTGGCGACTAATGTGGGTGCAGGAATAGGAAAGTGTCTATTTTGAAATGTTAGAAAGAATGAATGGCTAGAGAGAGAGAGAGAGAGAAGAAAAGAAAAGAAAAACAAAAAAAGAAAAAGAAAAAGAGAAGAATCACTAGGAAGTGAGCGGAGTGCACGTTCGAAGTGGGAGTGACACCTAGTTAGTAGAATCATGCAACCAGTGTTCGAAATATCGGTATCGCGATATCTATCGCACCCTTGGGACATAGATACATATCAGTTATCGCACGAGATATATCATTTGTACCAGGTAACTTATCGCACCTTTAGGGAAACATGGGGGAAATGATTAAATTTTTTAATGAAAATTCAGGGATTGTTTAAAAAGACTTTAATACACACTTTTAAATCATAACAGCTCAAAAAAGAATTGCACATAATAGGCTTCCTTTGTATAGGGTCCTAAGCTATGCATTGTCTGACTGAACTAATGCAACTATATTCAAATTAAATGCATAACATTTAGAGTGTATGTGATGATCATTTCATCAAACACTCCTAAATACTTTGTAATTAGTCTTAATGGACAACTGGTTGATGGGAAATTTCAAAAAATATATATATATATTTAAAAATAAATTTTAATTAAAAAATGATTTTTATTTTCCGAAAATTGACAAAGTTAACAAATCAATAGATCAGCCCTCATATATGCTTGATTTCATGTTTGGAGTGCAACACTGCAAGCAATTTAGGAGAAATTGGGGAAATTTGGAATTTTCCTCAAATTTCTCCAAATCAGACCACCTGCACTCAAATTTCAAAATTAGAGTATATGTGATGAAATACTCCTAAATACTTCGAAATTAGTCTCAATTGACAGGTTGTTGAAGGAATATTTCAAAAAAAAACATGGAGAACATGAAGGATCAATGGATATCGAAATCAAAGCTCTAATTCCATGATTTTTTATGCCAAGCATGAAGAACCAATGAATTTGTAACCATTTGACACTGATTTAACATAATTTCAACAAAAGAAAAGGGGATCAGAAATTGAAAGTGCTCATCGCATCGAATATGTGGGATATATCGGCATTACCTGTGCGTTTTGTATCGCACAGGTGGGATACAAGATATATCGTGGGATATCTCGTCCGATATCGTCGATATTTAAAACATTGCATGCAACAAAGAACCATGCTCTCCCCCACCCGCCAATGTAGCATGTGTGTGTGTGACTCATACCCAGGTTCGTCAAGTAGGCTCCCGTGAATGTACCGCGGCCCAAAAATCAAGCATGTATGGTTGATGGACAGGCTGCAAGTGCACAACATATGTGGATCATTGGTCAAGTTTTTCAACCAACCATCGCTTCTGTGCATGAGTGGTCCACCAGAGTGTGTGCATGCATTTGAGCCTTTATCCCAACAATTTGCGGTTGGTTCTTAAGAGGTAGATCGGCAAAAGTTTTACAATCAATTGCCCATCACCTGAGCTTAGTACTGACCCCCGCCCAACGATTACATACACACCCCAAAGGGTGAGCATTCAAGACTCAAGCATAGTAGGGTCGTAGATGTGGAGTCAGTACACCACCTTTTTGTTCTTCCATTAACAACCTTCGAAAAAGGGCTATGGTTCTTCCTTACATATGCCATATGCCCGTGAATGACACGGAGTCAGTAGACCACCTTTTGTTCATTGCTCGATGCCAAGTTGGTACGGAAAGGCTTTCTCGGAACCTTTAAAGATTCTTGGGTGATGCCAGGATCCAAGGATGGTTTCTTTCTTGCATGGTATGGAGGTGGTATACTGGTGTTGGAAAAAATGGAAGGGTGGAGTGGTGGTTGGCTCTGTTAGTGGGCCTTTGGGGTGAGAGGAACAGCTGGTGTTTTCAAAACCGGATTGGTCCCCTTGAAGTGTTTAGAAAAATGATGATGCTTGTTGAGGAGTGGGCCTTCTGAATTCTTTTGGGTGTTGGTTTCTCTTTTGCTCATGATTGAGCTTGTATAGTTCCACCCTTTTGGATTTGTATATTTTTTGGCCCTTTGGGTCGTTCAATAAATTTTAGGGAATTCTACAAAAAATACCTAATTAATATAGAATTTACATTCTGCTACATTTTTCAAAAAGTTACCTCATTAATCAATATAATCATCACTACGCTACCTTCGGTCGACCACCGTGGGAGAAAATGGGTCAGTGGCTCGGGTCCCACTGTAATGTTTATATAAAATCTACCTCGACCACTAGGTGCATCACCCCATGTTAGGCCAAGGGCCCAAACATCAGCTCCATTTATGATTCAAGTGGACCACATGATTGGAACCAATGTACAGAGCAACACTTGCCCTCCAAATTGTTTCCATTAGTGTGGCCCACATAAATCATGGATGGATATGATTTTTGGGCCACCGGCCTAAATCTTTGTGTGGAATCTAATGGTTGGAGTAAATTTCATATAGTTATCACGGTAGCCCTGTAAGAATCAAGGGTGGACATCTCTCTCCTAACTATTTCCTTTAGTGTGGCTCACTACAATTACATGTCAGCTTGATGTTTTGTATTTGGGCCTAATATGGGACTAAATATCTAATGGATGGAGTGGATCTTACACAAACATCATTGTGGGCCTCGTCAAAATAAGAGCCACGTCCCATATGATTCCCTTTTTTTCCTAAATAAACTATCTATACAATTGGAGAGGAACACTGAGACTTGATTTTTAGTGGGGCCCCACCTTGATGACTATGCAAAATCCACTCCGACCATTGGATGTGTAATCTTAGTTGAGGCCTAGAGCAAAAAAAAGGGCTGACTTGTAATTTAGGTGGGCCATAACAAAGAAAACAGTTGGCAGAGAGGCGTCCACCCTTGATTTTTACAAGGCCCACCATGATGAGTACATGAAATCCACTCCAACCATTAGATGCCACACCAAAATTTAGGCATGGGGCCTAAACATAAGGCCCATACATGATTCAGGTGGGCCATACCACGGGAAACAATTTGAAGGGCGATCATTGCCCCGTACATTATTTCCAATCACGCAGTCCACCTAAATCACGGATGGGGGTGATTTTTGGACCCTTGACCTAACATGAGGTGATGTACATGGTGGTCGGGGTGGAATTACATAAATATCACGGTGAGGCTCACCCAAACAGCCGACCCATTTGCCCACAGGCCCACCCATTTGGTTGTTAATGAAATGTAACAGAAGATAGTGGAATGATAAATATATCGATTAATGAGGTAGCTTTTTGAAAACCTTTTTGAAAAAGGTACCGGAATGTAAATTCCATATTAATTAGGTATTTATTTTTTTGTAAAATTCCCTAAATTTTATCACCTTTCAGGAAAAAAAAAAAAAACAAGTAGGGTCATAGAGAGCAATTGCAAGGCACACCCTACACGGAGTATATGATGAACAATGATGTGTGCATTACTAACTAGTAACAAACACATAATACTAATGGCCATTGGTACTGCATCTTCCTGCAACATTTTATTAAAGCCAAGGTGTTGATCTAAATGGAAGCCAAAATATAATCACCATATGAAAGCGCTAGTGAAGAAATGCACTTCTTTGAAGCCTTGAATTTTCCTACAAGTTCTCCAGTTCGGGAGTCAAGCTCAGACACCATTCCGTCAGCACCAGTGGTATGGAGAGTACGGCCTTTCTTTGCAAATGAAACTGCTGTGGTTCCCCTGGGTAAAAACCGGAAATGAAGATATAGTCATCTGACAAGCTGAAATGCAACTAGCTTTTGCCAAACTACAAATTATTCATAGGATGGTAAGCAGTTGCTAACAAGCTATGGTACTAAAGCTTTTTCATGTAAATTATAACTTTCGAAATTGGAATTTAAGTCAAGGTATGAAAGAGGCAGGTTCATCAAGGCATAGTGAAGCTCACTTCAAAGATACCAAGCATTGTACCTTTTGTTATATGATTACAGTCATTTAGTCATACTCATGTTTCATTCCACTGATAGACTAAAATGCTATAGGACACAGAACCTTAACCTTTTCCACCAATGTCAATATCAATGTAGACATGCATGTCAGCATGCTTTTGCAAGGTTAAGGTTGCCCTTTATCATTTTCCTATTTTAAATGCTTCTATTTTCTCAATTTCATTATTTTGGGAACTTCAATAATTTATGTATTTATTTTATGTTTTAATATAGTTGATAGATTTACATCACATATTACACCTCTTGAAATACAATGTCCAACTTTTGATGTCCATCTTCTTTCGATATTTTAATATTATTCTCTGATATTTTGGGATATTCATGTGCCTCAGTGGTAGACAGTGTGCGTTTCAACATTGGGGTCATGGGTTCAAGCCCATGTTACCTATTAAAAAAGATATTTTGATATATTCACGTGCCTCAGTGGTAGACAGTGCACATTTCAACATTGGGGTCATGGGTTCAAGCCCATGTTACCTATTAAAAAATAATAATATTATTATTTTTGCATAAATATGCAGGTTATGAGCATCCTGAAGCTACCTTGTTCCACTCCAGCACATGTCCATTTCCAAATTACATCGCATTTGAAATAATCAATAAATAATAGCCAGGAAAAAGAATTCAATATATATAATTACTATCTGCATCTCACATGGCAAACAAATCTACATACCCAAGGTGGCATCCAACAGATATCCAGTTCTTCTCACCAGTTAGAATATTTATCACTAAAACATCACCAGCATTTGTGCCAAGAGCAAGCAAGAATGCTCCATGTTCTGTTTTTCGCTGAAAGATAACAACATAGTTAGACACGACATAACATTACACACAACATATGCAATCCAGCAATAATCTAATTCCTTAAGTGAAGAGATTACTTTCTTTCTGATGAAGGTGCATGCAATGCAAGAGTAACTACCAGCCGAATCCCCATATGAGTCCCTCCATTCACCCAAGAGATTTCCACTAATGGTATTCCACACCTGCAATTTACGTGGCACACTTTCTGCATTAAAATTTTAAAAATAAAAATAAAAATCCAAAGTTCTACTTAATTTATCGGACACGCAATTGTATTCCAGAAGATTTTGAACTGACTGGAAACCTTCAAAGGGCAGTTAGCTTCAATATGCAAGGAGCAGGAACATCCATACAAGGAATTTCTTATGGTTCAGTCAAACCTGAAATATCACGTCTTGAAAGTGGCAAACAGCTTATGGTCAGTGAAAACTCTCCCAAATGATTGGGCCAGTGCCTCTCATAACTTGAAGCTCTTACTCCTGCTTTTGAAGTGTATGCACGGGCAATCCATTTCAGTTAACTTCTTATCTAGTTGCAACCAATCAGCTAAGGACTCAATACATGAGGCTCACCCCATAACATCCAACATAGCCCATCTAAACACTTCTGACACTGAACCACCCTGATTTCGAAAGCATCATTTATTCCTTCCCCCTATAAGGCCACAAACTCACTAGTAGGAGCGCAAGCCTCAAAACCGCATTACCCCCTTTCCCTACGCTGCCCCAAACCAACTAGAAGAAAATCATCTATAGATCCCAGCATTACCCACGCCACACTAAAGGATACAAAGAACCTCTCCCACACTTCTTAGCAAAAGAGAAATGAATAAAAAGGTAGACAGCCGATCCTCACTCCGCATACGCATACGACAGATGTTGGGGGGACCATCATCCTTTTCTTAAGGTTGTCGATTATTTGTATCCTATTCCTTCCAACCGACCAAGCAAAAGCTACTACCTTAGGGGGAGCTTCACAGTGCGAAGGAGAAAAAGGGAGAAGCGACTAGAAAATTAAAAAAATAAAAATAAAAAAATAATCAAAGAAGAGTTTTTTCTTTTCTTTTCTTTGAAATTCTTTCTCCAAAATTCTCTCTGAAATTTCTAAGGATCTCCTAAATTATTCCAAGTTTCAACGAATTGCGACTAGCTGCCCTTCTAAATTTTTTCCAATCCAGACTTTGATCTATGATTCTCTATAGTAATATGGATGCACCTACCAGGAATCTGCCTAGATGGTAAGGCTGACTATCCAAGTCACTGACAATTTAAAAAAAAATAGAAAAAAAACAAAAATCATCGACTATTGAAAAGTATATAGTGTCATTCCAATCGTGGTACAGAATATAGTCTGATAGCACACAGGTTCACCCGAGTCGTATTGGCTTCAGTCAGGACTGGAACAAGTCATCAGAACAAAACCCAGCCCAAACAGAATGAGTCGGAGTGGGATGTACCTATTCCATCTCCAGGCGAATCACACTATGAAGCTGCTATTAAAAACCATGACTGTAATCATGTTTCCATTGTGCTTGTCTACCTTTTATTTAATTTTTATTGTTTCCAGCTTACTAATGTGTATGTCAATTGATTTACCAAGATATCAACATTACTGGAACTACTTTTGGCCTAGGGTCAGGCCCATATTTCATACGCCATCAAACATACTGGCAAGACCTTTCCTTAGAGATGTTAGTGAATAAAAAATGACAATCTGAGCACTATTCATGGCCATCAGTCAAGACACATGTGGTTTCAATCTGTACCACATCCATACTCATCAAAAGCAAAAGAAATGCAGTAAATTTTTGCATCGAAAACAGGGGTTCCAACAAGATCATTATCAATCAGAGAAAGAAAAGACCTCGAAAAGACCATTTTTTTTCTATTCATTACAAGAAAGCTACGTTTGACTGATTGCTGGAACAACCAGACAAAACATATGCCGTAGAGCAAGCTAGAACAACGTTCCTCTCATAATTTCCTTTAAATTTAAGTACAATCAAGGATAAGAATGTAGTTTGCATTTACTAAATGGGGACTCTTTCCATAAATGTGGCAAACATGCACGTCCATGCACACCGTCCAAATTGATGCCCACTGTGGATCGAGTGATGCAGGACCACTGGATCATCAAGCTGGGTCTGGTAGTAGACCCCACCTGCTGGCGAATTAAAGTTTTTGGCCAAATATCCAATCCAATTTGACTTCAAGGTGGAAGCATGGAAACAGCTATTTCAAAATGTTATCTATTATAAACAGCTAGGAAGCAGAAGCGGGAGTGCGAACGTGGAGTCCAAAGCGTGATTTGAAGCGAGAGCAACATCTAGTAGGACACTGCAACTAAATTTTGTTGGTAACTACAAGAGGAATTGAACTTCAAAGGTGACATGTATTCAGAATTCCTATCTTTGCACATTTAGTTTAATCTCTTCATATTGCTCCATCACGGAGCATAGCCTAAAATATAAATTGACTGAACGATCCTAACCATCCAACTGCTGGACATCCAATAGACTGCTCATGGTTTGGAATATACATATAATATCGGCCGATCAGCCATATCATATATGCATCGACTTGATATTGTACATATGGGTCTGCATCAGCCTGTCTCCAGATGAATGGATTGTATCAAGCTGTATCAGGCCCTATAGCCTCTCTTTTTTTCTTTTAAAATTTTCTCTCTCTATTTTTTTTTTTTTTTTTTTGGCTATTTCAACCATGGAGGAAACTTAGACAATCAGTTAGACAAGATATTGGCCTATTTTGGGGCTCAAAACAAAAGTTGTTAATAAGATTCAACAAATCAAAGCGAAATGGACCATTATAAGAAAGTTGGAAGATCGGGAAGGCCATCACCTCTTTTCATGTTTTCAACTCTTTTTTTTTTGGTATTTCAATGTAATGGGTCTTAATCCACGAAAAAGAAGAAGAAGATAGATTCTTGAATCTGTCTCCCATTTTATTGATATCTTCACACTTCTTTTTGGGCATAAAACAATTTTGACCAATACATTCCGATACAGGCTGATATGGATAAGAAATGCTTTACGACACGCCCGCATCATATCGGTTTGCTGCTGGGCCGATATGCCCTCCAATACCAATATTCAGGACCATGAAACCACTAAAAATAAATGGGTCAGCAGTCGAAATTCAAAGGGAAATTAGATGATTAATATTGTAAATTTAGAATGATTTTTGGAAAAGTATGCCCCATCTAATTGATAGCTAAAATCCCAATCACTTATGACCCCACTTTAGTCTCATTTCAAACGGACAATTGATAATGGATTAAGATATCATGTAGAGCTTTCTTAGGGAATAATTCGAAACCTTTTAGTGAGCGCCGCAATTTTTTATTTTATTTTTTCCTAAACATCTGTAAAGACATCCATATCCATACCCTACCACAAGATTAGAATAACAGATATTTGAATTTGATACAAGATGTGTTAGCACCCCTGCCACTATCTCCAGCACCAAGTAGCATGTGAGCCCGTGATTTGTCAATGTCCATTTTCCTGTTGCTCGGGCCACGAAGTATGTATATCAAGAAATATGAAGTGCAATCACACAACTGCACTTTCCAAGGGTCACATGGCACATGGGCGATATCCAAGCCCCTGGTCATAGCAGATGCCTTGATATGAGATTCAGACTGGTCCAATCATCTGGTGGGCCACACACGTTAGTTGAATGTGGACTATTAGTCAACTTTTTTTTTTTTCCAACCATTCATTTATTTTGTGCATTTTTCATCCACCTGATAAGCAGATTGCCTGATTTGGGGGATAGAAAATCTACACAGTAGGGCCCACCTACTGAGCGATTTTGATATCACACACACCATCGATGCTGGTGCATGTCAGCTGCAACTCCCATCTCTCAACCTACTCGAGATCCCATTTTACCAATTTGGAGCCCCACAGAATTTTTCAGGAACTTTCATTCGAAAAGAGAAAAAGAACCATTTTGCACCTTCCCTAATTTAAATCAAAATTGAATAAAGTTTCCAACATCGATTTGGGAAGTTGGGACATTCAAGCCAAACCCAACTAAAAATCCAAGAAATTCGAAAAGAAAAGAGAAAATAATCCATTTCTTATGAATTGAACTGCGTGACAAAAAGAAAGAGAAAAAAACAAATTTAATTTAGAAGAGATTGAAAACTCACTTTGATGTTTCCATCTGGAGATAAAATGGCCAGAAAATCTCCTTCTGGAGTGAAGCAAGAGAGGAGAGATTTGATTTTCTCTCTCCCCATGTCTGCAGAGAGAGAGAGAGAGCTGAGAAGCCAAAACCAGGGTTTTGGAGGGGTTGTAACTCTTCACGTTTCCGCAAAGAGCCCCCCATCTTTTCAAATAATTACAACAACACCCTTCTTGAATCGAATGAGTCAACTCGCTGGACCGGACATCTTCTGAGTTCTGAGTTTGGCGGTTCGGGCGAGGAGGGAAACTGAAGTGGTCAACCGCCCACACATGCCAATTTGCACACGCGTGAAATACTTGGGCCAGTAATTAGGTGGGCCTATGAAAAATGCCCCAGCCCATAAATCAAGCTAATCCATTTTTTCAGGTAGGGCACACCTGCTTCGGCCTCCAATGCATTCCACCAATACACTGGGTGGATTTCACCGGATGAAGTGACCAGACATGCCTGGCTTTGGTGAATCCCTGACCGTAGGGCTTATCTTGATGTATATACCTTACATCCATTCCATCCATCCTTTTTGAAAGATCATTTTATGGCATAATACCAAAAATGAAGCATATTCACATCTCATGTGGACCACACCATAGGAAACGGTGGTTATTGACCATTAAAAACTTCTTACGGATCACAAAAGTTTTGGATCAAGCTGATATTTGTTTGGTGCCTTAATCCAGGTCGTTGTGACCTCATCAACAGTTTGGATTGAAACTAAAAAATTCCGGTGGCCCCCAAAAAGTTTTTAATGGTGGGTGTTCAATTACCGTATGTTCTTATGGTGTGGTCCACGTGAGATTTATATCTGCTTTAATTTTTTCACCGTGACCTAAAATAAGCTTTCAAAACGGATGGACGGAGTCGATATAAGGAACATACATCAAGGTGGGCCCCACAGTCATAGATCCATCCACCTAAGTGACTAGACTGAATTTTGAGTAATGGGCCCAGCAGCCACTATGGTCCAGGACAAACCTGGACCCTTGGATTCATGTCTTATGACCTTTCAATTCGTGAGATGTCCACAGCACTTTGAAGCAGATCCTAATCGGATTTGTGTCCTAAAAGAACTTAAATCCACCCAATCACTATAGTAAATAAATCAGATTGTTCATCCAGTAGATCCCACTACGATAGAACCAGATCACACTGATTAGATGATCCCAGCCATCCAATCACTGGCCCTTACGTGATCACCAAACGAGAATGTGAGTCTGAGTTAGTGTAAATGGGCTAGGCTGAGCCGAGGAAGATCCAGGTCTAGCCCATGACCAAAGGACACGAGTCCAGACCCAGCCACTCGGATGTCCCAAAGGTCCATTTTTTATGTTTTCAGGCCATCCAAACCAATGAAATGGCATTCCCAACCGTTCATAAGGTCATTCCTAGTGGGCTGAATGTAACCATTGGATTTTTCATTTGATCTAATTTTTTTGTGGCCCGATGATGGTATGAAGGGCCTGCATTCAATATGCACTGTTGCCTACCGTGTGGCCGACCTAAGCTTTGAATCTGAATCATTTTTAGGCCCAACCCCTGAAATCATATGAGGGAAATGGACGGCTCGAAAATTTCTCAAACAATACGGTGGCCCCGTGATCACAACAACCATTTCCTAATGAAATATGATGCGGAGTCAAAGATGTGACAAGCGTCAGTCATTATCAAATCTTGGTGGGGCCCACTTTCATGCTGCTTCTGACAAATCCGACCCCTTTAGTAGTTTGGCCGTCTAATTTTAGGGTGTGGACCCAAAACAGAGGCTGATCCGATACATAGTTGGGTCCCACAGCAGGAAAATTTTGGACAGTGGCTTTTAACGGTCCATTGTTTATTGGTTGGTGGCCCACTTGAGCGCTTGATCTACCTCACCTTTCAGTCCACCAGGTAAAATCACAAGGCCAAACTTGTGAACGGGGTGGATTTCTCTCGAACATCACAGCGGACCCCACGATCACGGAAACCATCTGAGTGAGACTCACTGCGAGTCCGTGAGATCTGACAGGCTCTCAAACATCATGGGCTCGGGCTGAGCTTGGGCCGGAACCGTATATGTCTTCGGGCTGGGCTTGGTCTAGACTACTTAAGCCCGTTACAGGCCAGGGACGTGTTAGGCATAAATTAAAGAATACAGGTTGGGCTTGGACAGAGCTCGGCCCGTTGACACCCCTAACATTATAGGATAGGCGCACAGGAAAATATTTTTCTAGCCTTAATAATGAATTTTCAGCTACTGCTTTATATATATATATATATATATATGAAAAGGTTCTATGCGGTCGAGCTCATGGAAACTTCCCATGAGGTTGAGCTGTATGGGCCCACCGTGATGCGTGTCAAACATCTACCCCATCAGTAGATGTACCATTCCATGGCGGGCCTAGGGCTTAAAAGTCAAGTCAATCGGTGACTTGTCTGGGCCAATCCACATACAAAAGTTGGGAGGGGTTTCCCTCCATTAAAACATTCATAATCATTTGTTGGGCCACCGAGATGTGGTTCACAAATCCAGCCCATCCATTATGTGTGTCCCACTTGGATGAGGGGTCAGACCAAGTTTCAGACGCATCCAAATTTCAGGTGGGCCCCACCAAGTGCCTTTATATGTTTTAAACATGTCTTCACATGATTTTAGATGGTATGGCCCACCTAAGTTCCCTATATGGATATCATTCTTTGGATATTACCCTAAAATGATCTCTCCAGATGGATGGATGGCGTCGATGCAAAACATATATCATGGTGGGGCCACAAATTCAGTAGCCTGCTCAACCTGTCAGTAGCCACTCTTGTGGTGGGAATTGGACTGCACCAAGGTATCTGCTGGATGGTTCGCAGGAGAACATTACTCTCTCTCTCTCTCTCTCTCTCTCTCTCTCTCTCTCTCTATATATATATATATATATATATATATATATATATATATATATATCCTTCCCCAAGTCACATCCCGAGAGCAGGGTCCCCGAGCTCCATTTATGGAACATGACTAGTAGGATGATCCTAACCACCCATTGGCTTTTTCCTGCCATTGAATGTCAGTCCTCAAAAAGGTTGTTCAATCAATGGTTAGGATGATGAGATTTTCAGAGTATATTCTGCATCCATTTGTAGGGCCAAATGAACTGGTGGCCCCAATAAACTGCCATTGTCTTTGCCCAGACTGCTGTATAACAGAACAGAACTGTACACTAAAAAAGGTCTGAAGAAAGGCATGCATCCACAGGCATGCTTCCATAAACAACAAAAACTTCTTCTCATTTCCTGAGTTATATACACTCACTAATCCCATCACTTTGTAAAAACCTCATCTTTGAATCCCATCGAGCAAAAGTATGAGAGAGAGAGAGAGAGAGAGAGAGAACTACCCACATACTCTGCAACTAAATCTGCATTACCAACCTTTTGAACACAATCAAAATCTTTGGAGCAAACCCAACACACCGGACGGCAGATCCAGCACATCCCCGGCATGCCTTTTGATTTTATTTTTTTCTTTCTTTCTTTAAGAATATTTACAAGGGTAGTAACCCGGCTTAGTATCTGATTGAACTTGTCCCTACTGACAACCAACCTCTTGGTCTCTCCTCAGCATGTTATTTGATGTTCATAGACGCCGACATGGCACGCAGCTCCTTGGCAATCTCTGAGAAGGATGGCCTCGAGTTGAGATCAGAGGACCAACACCTCTCCATCAATGACCTCCATGTCGGGTCGCACCAGCTAGGAATCTCCGGCCGCAAATCCCCCTTGATTATACCAGCTGAGAACATTGGAAATAAATATCATGAACTAAGTGGCAAACCATACCATACGCATGACATGAACACTCTTTTTTTTTTTTCCCATTAACTCATGTTATTTGGTGCCACATGGCCATCATTCAAATCTTCCCCAAATCAACTTAAAACCTTGCCTAAGTAAACAGTGTGTGACTGCAATAAACTGCCACAAAAACCAGGCATGCAAATATATATATATATATATATATATATATATATATATATATATATATATATATATATATATATATATATGGATATTGGTGGTTTTAAGTTACTTATGAGTCGAAGGGTGAGGTAATAGAATGACGTAACTTTTTACAATATTTCATTTGCACGATGCTCAAGATGGTCAGTACATCGAAATTACATTCACAGACACACACACAGAGTCACTTTTAAGCATCCTTTTATCAGATTCATAAAATTCTTAATTTTCTTGTAATTTATTAATCCCAATTTATGATTAGAATCATAAAGATTCACTTGCAGTTTTACAATCCAATCCCATTTCAGAAATTCATGTAGTCGTTATGATTTCCATTTCTTTTTCTATTTTGAATATTTTTGTTGTAAGAGATAGGGATCAGTGTTTCAAATAGCGCCTGTAGCGTACGCTATGTAGCTTAGCGTGGCCGTAGCGCTACGTAGCGTTCCAAATAACGTAAATCCCCTGTAGCGTACACTACAGGGGTCGTAGCGTACGCTACAACTACGTAGCATACGCTACAGCTACATAGCGCGTAGCGTCCGTAGCGTAAGCTAAAACGTATTTTTTTACTATTTTATTATTTTTATTATTTTTTTCACGTTTTCTTTGTTTCTAATGTTGAGGAATATGACACTTGTATTATACTTGATACTTTTAACCTATGGGATTTTTATTTCTTTTCATAATTGTAACTTGTGGTTTCAATTATACATTATTAATTAAAGTGGTTTGCTTAGAAAGTTGTTGATGTGATAATTATTTGATTTGGTTTATATATGTGGATTGACTTTTGATAAATGATAACTAATAACTTTTTTGAACATGCTTATAATTGATAAAATGAATCATCTTTTTAGGCATTTTTATATTTTTTTCCTTTTTTTTTTCACTATTTATTATATTTGTCTTATTTTTAAATTAAAAAACAGTAGTATCGTGTGGCTTACGCTACACGATATAGAGGGCTGAGCGCTACGCATCACGCTACTGCTATTTAAAACACTGATAGGGATTGAAGTTGGTTATCACTTTGTTCTAGAGAAAGTTACCACCAAGTCATTATGTACTCTGTTTGTACGCTCTGATAATCACCTCATGTACATTCTTACAAAAGTTTCAAGTTCTTCAAATCTTTGTTGTATGTTGGACAAGTTGGGCATGAGTAATGCATATGTTCCAGCTTGAAGGGGAGTATAAAGATACATGTAATTCAGTGCTCCTACAGAGCACTATAAGCTCATATTTATCTCTCATTTGTAATCTTTTCTTATTTTGTATCCCCTGTAACAAACTAGGCTGTCTCTCATTCTTTTCTCTCAAAGTTTTCCTTATCCTTCCCTCCATTATCATGAATTTATCCAGTTTCAATAGTTGTTTCCTTTTTCCTGACATACAACTAAAGATTGCATTAGAAAAATCACATTTCAAGACCAATCCTAGGATATTCCATTTAAAAATACAAAAAATCTGAACAATCAGGGAAACCCAGCTAAACATCGCTCCAATATCTGCAAAATCTCAAGTAAGCAGAACTTGGGATTTTCCATTACATTTGAACAGTCAGTCATTGCTAAATTTAGGTTTCACATTGCAAAATAGTTCAGAATGCAATGTGTATCCCAGGTTCAAGCTTCTATTTGCTACAAGGTTGTGATTTCAAGCTCATTTGGGGGGTTCTATAATGCAATGTGTATCCCAGGTTCAAGCTTCTATTTGCTACAAGGTTGTGATTTCAAGCTCATTTGGGGGGTTCTATATAAGCACGAAAGAACTCAAATATTCAAATCCTAAACGAGATTCATCAGCCATGATGCAAATTCAAATATGGTACAATATTGAAGCTTAAAAAAATAATAATAATAATAAATAAACTGATGATATGCAACAAAGCATGTCGCCAAAATCAAGAATGCATGCAGAATTTTTTTTTAAAAAAACAGCAGTCATATGAAGCATACTACCTTCCGAAAGGACTTTTTTTATTTATGAAAGAGATGCATCTGGTACAAATATATGTTTACCTGTGTCATTACTTTAAAAACTAATAGCAAGGTGGCGTGACATCAATTTTCCACTTGTTAGTTAAGTGGGGTTATGATATGCTGGAGATGGATATGGGATGGGCGCAAACTTCATAACTAATAGTTGAAAGTACCAGACAGTGATATGAATTTGTTGGGTTTGAAATTCTAAACCTTAGCTTACATAATTTTCACATAATAATATAATGTCATATGATGTATCCGTATAATATGCTTTAAAAGTGGACATGGGTATTTTACATTGTTTCTAAATTCTAAACCCTAGTTTACATAATTTCACAATATATTAAAATATCATATAATGCATACATATAAATTATAATATGCTTTCAAAGTTCCCACAAATAGTTCTACAATCGTATAATATAAAATCTGCTGAGACAACTAGTAAAATACTCAGATTAAACAGGATATGCAATGGGGCAATCATAGATCACACACTACTCAAAGCATGGGATTGAACATCAATATGAATACATGAAATGCACGTTTGACCTAACGGCTTGTTTGAGTAGGGTGACATCTAAACATGGATATGGAAAATCACATGGAAGTCTGTTAATGTGGAAAACAGTGGAAATGTTGAAAAGTCAACAGTCAATTTATGTTTTTTGTTTCTTGCTTGATTTCCAAGGATGTGTCGAAAGGTCAACGGTTAACAGCGAGTGTTTTACATTATTGTGGAAATGCCCATGGATTAGCTTTTTTAGAGAAAATCAGAAGTTACTTCTCCAAGGAAAAGTGTAATCATGATGGTCAATTTCCACATCTACTTTTTACAATACAAACATTTATAAATATATATATATATTAAAAAAAAAAAAAAAAAAAAAAAAAAAAAAAAAAACACCATATCTATGGACAGGAAATCAATTTCCTAAGGAATCCTTATTCCTAAACAACCCAAAGAATGGCATACAACAAATAACAAATAAGACAGCTTTTGTATTTTATTAATTGAATAACAAAATGGAATTTTCATTTCGACCAGCTCACTTGGGGCAGGGTGGGATTTTGATCCTGCAAGTCACTCTAATCCAAAAATTACCCCATGGTTTGAACTGCATGTTGGCCCATGAATCTCTCCCTAGAAGAAAAGATAATATCATACATATACCATGATATTCCACTAACTGTCACAATGGGCCAGGTGCCCGACCCACTTGACAGCTCCAGTCCAACTTTTGGCGGCCTTGGACATAAGGGATGGGGCCTGGGTCTGCTCCTCAGGACCAAGGGATAATAGGGCTGGCCTCCAGCCAGCATCCTACACCTGTTGGGCTCTTATAAGCTATTCAGATTTAAGAAATTTGCTAAAAATACAATGATGCCCCTGCCCTTCTTTATAAAAGATTAGGGCTTTAGGCCTAGGGATTGAATTTCAGATTAATTTTATAAAATTTTGAAAGATGTGCATATGTTAAACTAGAAGGTATGTGAATGTGGAGAAACTTCAGTCAAATATTCAAATCATAAATGAGGATCAGCAAACATTATGTGGATTCGAAATGTGGTGCAATATTGAAGAAATAAAATGATAATATGCAAAGCATATCTCCAAGAACAAGAATTCATGCAGAAAATATATGAGGGCAGGAATATACAGCAGACTGCTTCCTTTTAGGAAGGTCTTTATATCTCTGTTATGAAAGAAAAGAATCTGAAACAAATATATCTTGTGCCTTTATCATTAGTTTAAACACTAATAGCATGGTGGTGTAACATCAATTTTCCATTTGTTAGTTAAGGAGCTATGATAGGCAAGAGATGGATATAGAATGAGAACAGACAACAGATTTCATAATTAATAGTTGCAACTTGCAAGTATCAGATATTGGGGTGATACAAATTCATCATTTTTCAAATCCCAAACCTTAGCTTACATAATTTACACCGAATAATATAATGTCATATTGTGTCCATATACTGTGCTTTACAAGTGGGCATGGGTATGTTATGAATACATCGTTTCTGAATTCTATAGAAGCTTTTAAATTACACAAGTGATGACTTCCATTCATTCATCCAACTAGGAACAAGCCATGGTGCAAAAATCATATCAATCAGATGATCCTCGACATCCAATGAATTCATTGAAATTGAACAGTCAAGATTGAGCAGAGAAAATAATAGGTCCAATCAACGTCTTGAAACATCTATTTGATAGATCCCACTTTGTATTGCTACTGATTCCAAAGCGGCACTTTGGTTTGATGATTCAAACCATGTGATATGTGGCTCCTAAACAATGGATGGTTGTAACAAGTTGGCTCCATTAAAAGCGTTAGGATCATACGAATGGTATGATTCTTGCACCATGGCTTTCATCCAATGGCACTATTGAGTGAACCATCCTGATTGATGTTTGGGGACACTGATGATTGTCACGAGTGTGGACAACAAAATCAAACATATTTCCACTAAAACTATCTAATAATGTCCCGTAGGATCTCCTGTATAGATCGTGTCCAATTTCTAAATCAATCTTAAACATAAAGAATGGTTTAGATATTACCCCACAAGATCAGTTGCGATAAGAACAATCCAGGTGTCGATGTCAATTCTCCAAGATAGAAGGTCTTTTCCTAATCTATCCCATGTGTAAAAGGCCAAAGAGCCACCATCTACGCCTCAGGTAGGGGCCAGGGGAGATGCACAACATCCAGTGGACCCCATACGATCACATACATGTGCAATGGAGAAGAGATGGGAGGTGAACCCTCTCTCTCGACGTCCAAGGTTCACATACCCTCTTCTCTAGAATAGGATCATATATAAAGAAGAGTTACAGTTTCAGAGATGCACACAAGTATGGTGCTCTAACATCCTATGAACTTTAGTGTACCCTATTGTGAAGGAAATCCATTAAATACCTTATCCATACATATATTCATGATCTAATCCTACTTTTGTCATAACCATCCACCAGAGATCTATATCCTATGTTGATCAAATAGTGGAACATTGGACTTGGGCCATCAAATCATCATCAAGTGTGATCGAAAACATTTTAACAATTAAAGAAACACCAATGGTCGAAAACCTTCAAAAAATCATGAAAAACATTTTAAGTGTTGGGCCGAGGAATAAAACCACTTGACGAGTTCCAATTTAATCAGATCTAACCATAAACATGTCCCTAGGTAAACCCAATGGATCTCTTATTGGCCTGTGCAAAAATCAACGACTCATGGTAGAAGTACCCCACTACGTCTATTTTCAATGGTCCCTGAATGGACCTTATAAGAAGAGCTAAAGGGATTGTGATCCTTACACATTGTTAGCTAAGAATTGATCATCTTTTATACACCATCAAGTCCTTGATCACAACGATTATATAGTTTAGGCTAATGGGCCCAAGACTGCTAACTTGATCTCAATCCTACCAATGTAACTTCCCAAAGGTCTAACCCTGGATACCATATCTAGGGCACACATACACTGCTATAGAGTAAGGGTAAAAAAGGCACATTAACACCAAGTTTGTCCCGATGGTGGAGACTTCCCATCTTAATCCAAGTCAGTCCCCTCATAGAGAATGATTGTACATCTCATAATATGATATCTGCAGGTGTGTCCTAGGTACCTGTGACAACTATAGTACATCAGGGTATTGCATCCATGGGCAACAACTCTCCCTGGTCAATTACCATGTGTCAAGCTCCTAAGAACATCTCTAAGAACAAATCTTCTACTCAACCCATACTTATATGTGTTTAAGATGACACCATTTGTTAAGGCACCATATCTTTTCCACCAAGGACATTTGGTCATCATGATCTACAACATAAACTATCCTTATCACATCCATATGGCCAGTGGATTTAGGGTACACATTGGTTCTCTAGGGCACCAGACCAAAAAACACCCACCCTCCAAACTGTTTCCCTTGGTGTGAATCATGGAACAACCTAACTTTTGGGCCCAAGGCCAATGTGCAATGACTCATCTAATGGTTGGAGTGGATTTCACAAACACATCTTGATAGGCCCTGTAAAAAACCAAGGGTGGGCATCCTCTCCCAAATTCGCTCCAACCACTAGGTGCGTGACCAAATTTTAGGCATATGGATCAAAAACCAGTCCCATCCATGATTTAGGTGAACCACATGATTGGAAACAGTGTACAAGGTGACACCCACCCTACAAACTGTTTCCCTTGGTGTGGCCCACCCAATTTACAAATAGGCCTGATTTTTTGGTCCCAGGCCTAAATTTTGGTGTGGCATCTAATGTTTTGAGTAGATTTCACATAATCATCATGGTGGGCCCTGTAAAAAATCAATGATGGACGTCTCCCTCACAACTATTTCCTTGGGTGGGGCCCACCTAAATCATAGGTTAGCCTGATTCTTTAGCCTTGGGCCTAACGTGGGATGACACATGTAATGGTCAGAGTGGATTTCAAGTAGACATCACAGAGGACCCCATCAAAAATCAAGGGCAGGCGTTCCCGTCCCAACTATTTCCCTTGGTATGGCCCACCTGAATCACAGATGGGGCTGGTTTTTTAGACCTGGGCCTAAAATTGGGTTACACACCTGGGGGTCGAGGTGGATTTGTGCTCCCCCCCTGAGAGCGTGTGTGTGTGTGTGTGTGTGTTCTCACAAATTGTTCATAGGCATACAATGCCAAGACAAAACTGCTAATGTATCAAGTGTCAAATTAAATAGGATATGCAATGAGGCAATCATAAAACTCTACACTAAGTCATTGCCATCAACTGACAATATCTATATGCTAGTCTATGAACTACCCTTCATCCTACAAGCTGCAAGTCAATCTGGTCCAATAGTTAACCTATGGTTTAAACTGCAAGCGATCCAACTTCAAGAAAAATGATTAAAAGACAACAATGCCCCTGCCCTTCTTTATAAAAGCTTAGAGGTAAAGGCCCACCCCTGACTTGATGGTGTTCCTCTTCATCTCAACTTAACAACTTGGATATGCCTAAGCACAACCCTTATGGTCTTTCTCCTTTCTTTGGTAGCAGAGAAGAAGAACGAAGAAAATGCTTTGCAACGTTGGGAGATAAAGAAGACAAGGAAGCTATTAAAGGACGCACCTCCTCATTCAAGCTTGCCCATTTTGCCACATCTTGGGCTTGGGCATCTTCAGGCCTGGCCCAAACCCAGCCCATGCCACCATATAATCCATTAACCTAATGATATTCCTATTACACAATTCTTAGGAGTCACCCGCTTAAAACCATATAGCTCTTGGAGAAAGGCATCATCCTTGAAAGACCTGTTTGCCAACCTTCTACTCATAAAGATCAACAACTGCTATTGAGTGCTGAAGTAGAGAAAAGGCTTATGTTTAACCAAATCATATAGGAATCGAATGATTCCACAGTGGGTATGGTACTCCAGAAGATTCCTGCAAGTACACTCTAAACATACAACCAGTGTTGGATCTAGAGCTATACAAGTGCTCTCTTGCTCCATAGTTAAATGGTTAAAAGGAAGAAACCAATAAAAAAAAAAAAAAAACATAACATGCAACCACCTAAATAACAAACATGCCATCTCATTTAGGGCTTTTAACAGGCCAGGTCGTTCAGCTCATGCTGGATCCAGGTCTCATTCTTGAAGACCCAGACCTGGATCAGATCTGGTCTGTTACCCATTGGATCTTTAGGTCCAAGTTTCCAGTTTGTTTGGGTCATATAAGAGCATTTACATGGTCGGGCCCCTTAATGGATGGTTTTAGATCACATGCGCATTTGCCACTTGGACACATGCATGCTGTGTAAATGGCTCCCTTACATGCCTATGGGTAGGGAAACCTTACTCCATTGCTATAATGAACAAACTAACTGGACCCAACCTGAACCCAACTAGACCAAGATTTAATCGGGTCCCAAAAGATGAGATCCGAACCTGATCCAGTTGCTTTACTGGGTCCGGTTCAGCAGGTACCCGAAGGTCTGGGTACCTATTGACAAGCTAATTTAAGCCTCCCCAGGTGGACATAGAGCTATACCAATACCAATATCATCTTCCTCACATAGAGCTATACCAATACCAATATCATCTTCCTCCATTTAAAGATGATATCCCAATAGGAAAAACTGGTTAGATACAACATGCAACAATGCAATCTAGAGACACCTCATTTGAGCCTCACATATGGAATTGTTCTTCATGTAAGAGACAATGGTATCAAGACGAGTTATCATGTCATGGTACATCAGGATGTAAATAGTGTCTGGATGCTCCAATTCCATACAAGTATGGCTCATGGTTTAATGATTGAGACGTTGGTTTGATGGAACCCACTGGGGATGGGGATGCTTCAACAATATTGAGGACTGGAAATCCCCAGCAATCCAAGCATTAGCCTCTTTCCTGGATTGTTCCTGTATTATTTTTCTTAACCATCCATTTGTAGGCCACTGGTCAAAGAGTTGCAACATTCTAATCCGGAATCATTTTCGGACATCCCCCATCCACAGTTGCTCCAACCCGCTTGAATAGAACTGGTGTATTGGGCACTATTCACGTCCTGATGCATCTGAATTCTGATCCCAATAATTCCTCCAGCATCACTTGCTGTTATATCATTACATCTAATGATATAAAGGCACATGCAACAAAAGAAATAACCACCTCCATAATAAAAGTATACCTATTATTTCCTCAGAACGCATGTCTCCGTAAGGTTCTTCTCCAGTTAAAAGTTCCCACATGACTATCCCAAATGAGTAAACATCGACCTACAGAAAAGGGAAGTGTGAGCTCTTGTTCTAACCCGTAACAATAACGAGAAAAAGTTACAGCATAAATGTTCTAAATACGTAGGTGAAAAATACAACCTTTTCAGTTACCATGCTGCTTTTATCTGCAGTCAAAAGCTCAGGAGCCATCCATGGTATGGTTCCTCGAACCCCACCAGATACTAAGGTCTTTCGTTTCACCTTCGACAGGCCCAAATCACCAATCTGAAGAAGATGAGAATTTTGAAATGTCAAATATAAATTAGTCTAGTGAAGAATAATGTAGGGCTTATATTGATATTTGCAGCCGTGCCCAAAATAATTATGATTAAAGAATGAAAAAGGGGATACACCACTGTCTGGATTCACCACCATTTTCTAGATGGTGGTGACTCATCCACTGTACATATGGCAAACCTGTATGGAAATCCATAAAATCCAGATCACAGGCCAATCATGACAGAGCATAACCTGACCATTATGGTGAGTGGAAGATCTTAACACCATTAGATCTCAGTTATAGAATCTGGACCGCTGACAAAGTTATTTTTATCCATCCTCTCAGAGGCTGCCATTTGGATGCTTAAGATCATCCAATCAGCGTAATGTTCAGGCTATGCTCCATACACAAGAGGCCCTCCAATATTGCATGGTCTGGATTGACCTACATGTATACTACACATGCTACACAGGATGAGTTTCCACCATCTGACAACGTCGGCGAATGCAAAACGTAATCATTCTTATATAAGGAAGTTGTCCATTGGTTTGAGGAAGCACTGCAAATTTGCAGCATTGATGCAGATGAGTACAGGAATCTGGAACTGAGAGAAGATATTCTAGCGTCAATTATGTGAGCTGACTGGATCTCACCACTGTAATTACCTTACATACTGGTCGCTGTGGGTCCCTCATATTCACCAAGAAGTTATGAGACTTCAGATCGAAATGGACAACATTTTTCTCATGAAGGTACTCCATTCCAAATGCTGCATCCATTGCTATAATTAGCCTCTTACGGCGATCAATAGTTCTGTCAAATCCAAAGCTTGCAAGGGTTAGAAAGAAAACATTAGGCCTGGCAATGGATGGGGTTCAGTCCAGGTCAGGGTCAGCCCAAGCCTGACCATTTAATAAACGGGTCAAGAAATCTGGCCCTAATCCAACCCACTTAAAATTTCTAGAGCCTGAGCCCAAACCCGACCTGACCCATTTAATTGCAGTCGGGTCGGGCTCACCTAACCAGCCCAACCCGACCCATATACTAACTGCAACCTCTCAGGTTTCTTGGCCCATCTTGCCTTCTTGGCCATCACACACTCATAGCCCATCCATGGTGGATCAAACTAACCAATGGTTTGGATTCCTAAACCATGGACTCACATGAATTCTTAAACATCCGTTAGTAATTTTCAATCAAAGAAGAAAATAGACACAAAGCCAACAACATTTGTTGTGGTACATGCAGTAAGTGAATGGCTAAAATGTCTAAGTGGTCAAGGTATATATATATGGGAAATGGTTCTATGCGGTCGACCTCATGGGAAGCTCCCATGAGGTCGAGCTGTGTGGGCCCCACCATGATGCGTGTCGAAAATCTACCCCATCACTCAGATGCACCATTCCACGGTGGGCCCCAGGCTTAAAAATCAAGTCAATCCATGACTTGTGTGGGCCACACCACATACAAAACTTGAGAGGGGTTACCCTCCCATTAAAACATTCATAATAATTTGTTGGGCGCACCAAGATGTAGTTCACAAATCCATCCCATCAATTATGTCTGTCCCACTTGGATGAGGGGTCAGACCAAGTTTCAGACACATCCAAATTTCAGGTGGGGGATATCCCATAATTTAAAGAGGACCCATCAAATGCACGGTGTTGATGTTAAACACGCATCACAGTGGGGCCCACACAGCTCGACCTCATGAGAAGTTCCCATGAGGTCGACTGCATCGAACCATTTCCATATATATATATATATATATATATATATATATATATATATATATATATATATATATATATATGAAGGGTTATGGATTAGGTTGTGTTGGGTCATTTGGCCTAGCCCACTGATTATATGGGCCAGGTCAGATCGGACTAACCTAAAGCCGAGCCCAAACCCGTTAATCTAAATTGGCTAACTTTTTGGCCTGAGTCCGACCTGCAACCTGACCCAACCTAATCCAACCCACTTCTAAGCAAGGTTTTCGCCAGTCCAATTGACCCATGGGTCGACCAACCCATTGCCACCCCCAAAAAACATAGACGATCAAAAAATCTAAGAACATGATCCATAATGACAATGCAACGTGATCTATAGATATATGAGATACAGCTAAAGAAATGTCCAGCCATGTCCTGTATCAGTATCTTCTTTGTATTGTATCAGCAGAGGGGAATTATCTGTAATGTGTCCATTCTGTACAGGTGGGCCTCATGGTTTGGCGAGCCAAAACATTGATCAAATGAGATCCACCTTGGACAGGGGGTGCCCCAAAAAGTTTCCAGTTTTGAAGATTCTAGGATCTTTGGCCTTCTCTTTTTCTTTGAGCGTTGTTTTGCTTTTTCTTAGCAGTCTATTCATAGGCCAGAGATCAACAGGTTAGGAATTTAGGATCTTCCAACCTTCAAGAGACTGGGAAATCCCCATCCATCGTGTGTTCCGTGGCTTCAGCCAGATCAACAGTCTAGATCTTCAACTATGGACCATGCCTGTACAGACTGTAGACATCATGATACAATATGCATCTAGATGCATTGGGACCCGATAATGTAAATACCTGATAAATAAGTCTCCTGGGTTGACAAACTAAACTAGGAGTCAGAAAATGGCATGCAGTGTACGAAATTTTTAGAAGTCTTCAGCAAGTAAAAGGAGGAAAGCATTAGAGACGAATTTACTAAATTTCCTTTGGCAATTATTCACTACTTTCAAGGGAAAAACAAATAGTAAGAAACCTTACCGGTCTTTCCTCTGTAGAACTTGTTTAAGGGAACCATTCACCATGTACTCCGTGACAGTTGCTAAATTTGTCACGGGTCCATCCTTGACAACTCCGTAGAATGCCAACACATTTGGATGGTGAAGCTGGCCTAGTAGGTGAGCTTCCTTCCAGAAGTCCGCAACCTACAAGGCAATAAAACAGATAAAGTTCAGATATAATGAGAACACACACACACACACACACAACACACACACACACACACACACACACACACACACATATATCAGTCATCAGGTTCTCAGTGAAGTCCAAACTCTGATCTTATAAAGAAGTAGTGTGTGATGCATGACTAAAGAAACATCCTTTTCCTTTTCACTCGACCTAGAAATGGTACAGGTGGGGAACATCATATGGTACTCTACACCATTGATCTGGTGGGCCACATCATGGTTGCATTCCATGATATCTCTCCTCTCAGATGATCCTCACTATAAAGAAAAGGGGGGACAACTACAATTAATGGAAGCGCAGTCGGATGGTTAGGACCATCTGATGGTGGAGATATTTGGGGCATCTCCCTCCACCATGGGGCACACCAAATGATAATTTTGACAAAAGAAAAAAAAAAAAAAAAAGGCTTCACACAAATTGTTAATTTGACCCACGCTACTTATTCAAATTCATGTGTTTCCTCTATAGAAGAAAGGTTGACTGGCTTGACCAATTTCTATTAAACATGCAAGTATTTTCCACTCTTGGCCAAATGACAATAAGAAATCAGAAGATCGATTGCCAATTTGAATCCAAGTTGTTGAACATTGATGATGAGGATAATTGTTATATCTGGTGAATGATCATCATATAGTAAAGAACAAAAAATACCCCACTGCTCAAACTACCAAATACTCATAAAATGAATCAGTTCCAAAGTTTAGAAAGGTGGGCAGAAAGAATAATCACCAATCGATCATCCCCCACTTCACCTCCATCGAAGCAACTTGGCTTGATCCGCTTGATGGCGACATCAGAGCCCTTCCATTTTCCATAGGAAACAGTTCCATATGTACCTGATCCCAGCACACGTATTTCTTCCAGATCTGAATTTTGAATGGTCTGGAAACAATATAAAAAGTTGAAAAGTTAGCTACTAAAGCAAAGACAACATGCATTTTTGTTACATTGCCCCACATCCTTGGAACTAATATAAATGATCCTCGATCATATATGAATAGCATCTCGAACCTCAGGTCTGCAAAAGCGTGCCACGGTTCAGTAATCCAAACTGTTCAGATAAGAAGCCAAATTTTTTTATATCTAAATATGCAAATGCAAATTGGAAGCAATGCCATATTAAAAAAACATCTATTTGCAGTGCAGGCCACTGATCAAAGAGTTAGGAATGTGGTCAACCCATACTGGAGCCCATCACATCAATGAACCATGGACCCCACTTGTACAGATAGGGTCCGAGGATGCTTTGCATCTCCTCAGGTCACAGATAATAGAATTCCTCATAAAGAATATGGCTTGTGGAGACCAAAATTACATAAAATTAAGTACCTGCAGCTCTTGAGTAGCTAAATGAGTATAGATCTTTGCAAAGTCATTACAATCCTCAACAACTACCTCAGAACAGCAACCAGATCCTTTTCCATGAACCTGCCAAAACCTCTTGTTAGTTAAGTGATGTCAAATAAAGCCAAGGGACTTGCATGCCAAAATTGGTAATGAAAATACCTTTTCTTCCATGCCTGAGTTGGATAGCCCTTTTTGCTCATTCTCCTTGCTGCAAGAAAGATCTTTCACCGCACTACAGGACATATGAACTGCAGCTGGGTATGATTGTCCTGATAATTTTTGTGATGACCCCAACTCAGGGACATCCTTGAAGGAACCATCAGATGGGCCAGTTAAATAATAATCTTCCCTTATATGCGAGCCAACTTCAGTCAAGTTTTCAACTAGGGGACTGCTGTCCATTAGATCCAACTGCTTGGACTGAGTTCCCATTTCATGGCCCCGTAAGGCATCATGGCACCCTGAAATATCAGTATCGTTTGTGGCTTTCTGACCATACATTTGCGTCCCACCATTGGATTCCAAATCATCACTAGGAGCAAGAGAAGAACCATGCATTGGGGCAGCAACTTTCGTTAATGACAGCGATGAAAGGTGGTGAACAGAAAGATCCAATGACAACTTATCATTGTGGCCATAACAATCGTTGCTTAACTCCACGATCGCTGCCTCAGGAGTTTCGCATACATGGCCCGCTTGAATATTCTGATTATATAGAGGAGATGTTATGCCATTTACTGATTCTGACCCAGTGTTGTGGCCCACATCAATAGAAAAGGTAGGGATCTTTATAGCATTTTGTTGTAAATTTATTGGCAAGTATGGATTCATGACAGCAGCATCGATATTGCCTCCCTTTGAGATTATATTGAGGCCAGGTTCCCTATTTAAATCATGACAATGAGGTCCATTGCTTGCAGGATGATGGAAGCTACTCTCGCATGCTTCTGAGAACTGGTGGGAAATACTCAAAGGGTTGCTGCACATGGGCTGTGATTCAGTTTCATGCCTCGCAAGATTCTGATTGCATTGAAGATCCCCCTTAATTGTCATAGCCCCAACACATGGAACCAGGTTCTCTACATGAGGAGAGTAAGCATGGAGACCCCTATGACAAGAACTGCTTTTTGGCCCCACAAAACCATGGTGCAGCCCGCTGTGTCCGTGAAAATCCGAGTTTCCAAATTCCGTTTCTTGAAGACTGCCCGGCACACAACAACGATCAACTAGACATCTCCCATCAGTCAACTGCCCGGCCCATTCTCTCAATATTCCTCTACCATTTTCATTATTAAACAGAAGTCGAGTCCCCTTGCTAGCGTCTGCCATCCTTCGAAATCCTTCCATATCATGCTCATGTACCCCATACCATGCCTTTACTGTACGGGCATGAAACGATCTAATCTGACCAACTTTCAAAATGTCTGACCTTGGCCTGAGCCCAACATTGCACTTGCCATAACAAGGCTTCGAATCCAAACAGTTAACTCGCTGGTTACCAGCATCGTGCGGGCCATGCCGATGACCTCGAACATCATATAGACCAATCTGATAGTGTCTGATATTGCTTGCGCCAATTCGATGGTTCCTGACCCTACATTGAGGGTTGCTCAAAATCCCATCAGTTCTAACAAGAAACTTGAACGGAGAGACCTTTCTACCCAACTGACCAGTGCAGGAAACAGGCGCTAAGCAAGTCCCTACCTGACCACGACCAACGTTCCAGAGCGTACTATTTTCCCTATTCAAATTTTCTACCTGTGCATGCCCCAATTTTTTTGAATTATAAATCTGGTTTGGAAATTTGGCTGTTCTGCCATCACGAACTAAACCTTCACTCAATCTACCTGATGAAGGCTTCAACTGAAACTCTGGCAATGGATGCATGCTACCAAAATTTTGAATTCCAGTCATACGAGTCATTGGATTTTGGGGTCCTGATGGGTTTTTGATACAAGAATCAGCGAAATTCTGAATTCCGCTCATGTGGGTTATCAAGATCTGGGGTCTGAATGCTGCTTGTCTAAATGAATCATCAGAATTCTGATTTCTAGCAACATGGGCACTTGTAATTTTGGACTGAGAAGCATCTGATGCCAAGAACTCGCCCGATTTTTTAATTCCAGCCATGTGGGTCATCGAGATTTGTGGTCTGTATGCCGTTTGGCAAAACGAATCCTCTGAACTTGGAATTCCAACAACATGGGTCGTTTCAATTTTCGGTTGAGAACCATTTAACCCACAGCGATTCACAAGATTACGATTTCTGTCCACATAAGTCATTGAGATATTATTCTTGAATGCATTATCCCGCAGCAATGAACCGCTATCTGCATTAAAAACATTAAAAGAAAAGGAGCATAGGTTGGGTCCAACATACCCATGATCGTCGCAGATGACAAAGACCCGTAGCCGCACGTTCTTTCCTCCGGATGCCATCCTATCGTGCTCTTCGATCATATACCGCAAGTCCTCGTCGGAGAGGATCGACACCAATGGAGGCACGTCTCTGTCGCGGCCACAGCCGGGCTCTGGAAGCTGGTATTTGAGGGAAATGGAGGGGTACTTTGGGCACAACTCCGATATCTTCGATAGAAGGCGGGAGATTCTAACGCCGCGGTCGATGGAGATGATTCGAGTCTCGCCGCCGACGTACCGAAGCTTCCCAGATGGCGGGCGGGGACGGAAGGCGCCATTGAAGCTGCAGAGAACCTTGAGCTTCTGTGCGGACGGCGGTTTTTTATAGCGGGAAGGATGGGAAGGTTCTTTCATGGCGGAGAGAGAGAGATTCTAAGGTATGGAGGAGAGAAGAACGGGGTTTATATTGGGCCGAAGAGAAGAAGGTTTTACGTTTGACCTTTTGTATTAACTTAATTTCAATAATACCCTTATTAAATGCTTGCAATCTAAAGAAGGAAGCAGGGGCTACTCTACTCTACACCCTTCCATTTGATTTTAATATCAAAAATACCCCTTTCAGGTTTATTTGGTGTACAAATCTCTTTTTGGCGATTTCTTTACTGCAAGTATCTCGGCGAGATATCATCGGGAGAATTTGACCATGATCACGCACGGTGTTAAAAGGTCCCGAATAATGGACGGCCCACATCAAATGTGAGCCATACATGATGGATGGCCTGCATTGAAGGTGCCTCGAATGGTGGATGTTCCACATCAAAGGTGGCCCTACATGATAGATGGTTGACATCAAAGGTGGGCCACACGTGGATGGCCCATGATGGACGATCCACATCAAAGGTGGCTCGATAGATGGTGGACATCAAAGGTGGCTTCACTGCGGATGACCAACATCAAAGCTGGACCCCACCTTTTAATTGACAATTTTAAAATAATAGAGTTAAAAAAAAAAAGAAAAAAGAGATGTGACTATAAAAAATTAATTTATGTTAATAATGTATTATATTAATATTATTTTATAAATTTAATTGTTAAATGATAACATTTAAACAATATTATAGGAAAATAAATATTTGGAATTAAGTGTTCAAATTTTGCTTTCTATAGAACTTTGCTTTAAAAATATTTTTTAAAAGAGTGGCTAATAAATAAGCCTTTAAGATTTTTACTAATTTTTTAGTTAATATTGCATTATTTTAAAAATCTATTTTAGCAAAATACCCATGTGATGCGGCACCCCCTTGAAATTCTATAGGTTTAAATTTTAGCCAGATCCAAAATTGTAATGGACTATTAAAGAGAAATGCAAATTAAGAGAGGAAACTATTTCCTTTTGCCATGGCCCACTGGAGTTTTGTATCCGTTGAAAGTTAGGCTTAGGAGGTTTCAATGGGTGCCGCATTACCTGGATCATTCAGATTATGTGCCATGGCAAGTGTGCAAAGGAATACATGGGTGCTCACGTACCCCCCATTTACATGCAATGATGCACGTTATAATTTAGCCTGTGTAAAAAAGAAAACTTTCAATCAAAGTTATATGGAAAACAAATTTGAAAACTTAATACCCAAAATTTGAGTTTATATAAATGCTGTTTGAATAATGTTGATTAAATTTTTTTATAATATTGTTTGGATGTCAGTGTTAAGAAAAATGAAGTTATAAAGTCATGCAATGTAATGCATTATTAAAATAAATTACTCACATGACAACCTAACATTTTGAATCATTTCTTATACTCCTTTCATCTTGAAAATAACAACCATAGGTAAACCCCACTTTATGAACAATTCAAATCTATCACTAACTTTTATTATAATCAATGACGATTGTCCTTTCTAAAAAAAAAAAATGTTAATTCGATGGCCAAAATCATCAAATCAAGAGGTATGGGGCAACTAATTAAGAGTGGGGCTCAACTTTGATGTTAGTCGTCCATCATGTGAGGCCTACCTTTGATGTCTACTATCTATCAACCCAACTTTAATGTAGACCTTCTATCATTGGGATCCATCTTTAATGTCCACTATCCATCATGCGGGGCCCATACTTTGATGTGGCCCGTGCATTATGTGAGGCATTGAGGTGGATTGTCCATTATGTGGGATCCATCTTGATTTGGATTGTCTACCATGTGGGCCACCCCATAATATAGAATGAAATCGTGAAAGGCCTACCTATGATGTCAACCATCCATCATGTGGACCCACCTTTAATGTCTACCATCAATCATGTGGGGCTCATCTTCAATGTCAATTGTCTTTCACGTGGGCCTGCATTTGATGTGAATCATCCATCTTATGTGCCCCAATTTAGAAGCAGATCGGCGATCCTGAAGCCCACTATCTATGTGGGTTGTCCATCGTATGGGGCCCACCTCTGATGTGGACCACATATGATATGGGTCCCACCTTTTATGTGGACGATCCATCATGGGCCGACCTTTGATGTTGACTACACATCATGCAATGCCCAACTTTGGCTCCATCTTGTGGGACCCATGATAATTATTCATTGTCCATCATGCAGGCCCTACTGTGTGCCCGTCGATCGTGCAAGCCTACCTTTGATGTGAGCCGTCCATCATTCAGGGCCAAACCTCGATATGGACTATCCATCATGTGGGCACACCTTGATGTGGACCATCCATTTTGTGGGGCCCACCTCACTGTGGTTTATCCACAATGTGGGCCCGACCTTAATAAGTACCATGCATCATGTGGGCTCCACCTTAATGTTGATAGCTCATTACGTGGATGTTGTACGTCCATCATGTGGGCCTCTCATTGATGTGGGTGGTCCGTCCTGTAGAGCTCACCATTGATGTGGGCTGAACATCTATGACGACTGTCTATCATGTGTGGCCCACCTTGGATGTGGACCGTCCACATGAAGCTTAACTTTGGTGTGGACCGTACATCATGTGGGGCCCACATGGGGCTGCCTTGACAGTGGCTGTCCATCATGCAACACTTGCCTTTGTTGTGGGTTGTCCACCTTGATGTTAACGATCCATGTGGGTTATCCATCAGGTGGGCCTTACCTTCAATGTTGGTCATTCATCACGTAGTGCCCACCTATGAGCCATCCACCCTGTGGTGCCCCACTTTGATTGTAGATGGCTTATCAGGCCATGCCCACTTTTGATGTCCACAGTTCATCGTGTTTTCTTTCTTTTTTTCATTTTTGAGTGGCATTCTTAATAAAAAATTTCTCTTTAACCCGTGTAATTTTAAGCTTCAAAAAATGCATTTAAAATCATTTGAATACCACCAAATAAGTTAATTTTTTTACTTACAGCAATACATACGTGACTTATTTCAAATAAATAGTTTGGTTTATGATTATTATAAATAACTTTTTTACTTAAAAGTACTTAATCACTTCAATTAAATTTTTAGCTTTTCTATTTTGATAAATTACCGAGAGAAGCCTGCATGACACAAAAGAGAGAAGCTGTTTTATTTACCCAACATACTTATCTCCTTAATAAGTAGAAACTAAGATTAGCTATTTGTGACATAATTAACTTATGATCCAAAGGCCCCATTAGTGTTAAAAGTGTCTACCAAACATAATCCAATTTTAATGATTTAAATTTTTTAATAAAATTTCATGGAGCTCAATGTTAAGCACCTACCAATCAAATTCCACAAGTAATTCTATCTATCATATTATTCCAATGCATCTTTGTTCTCTTCCAAACAAAAAGTCCCATGTGGTCCACCTCATGTAGGCATGACATCAACATAAGTCCATCATTTTCCCAAGCTTACTTAGAATGTGATATAAAATATAAGTTGATTTAAAACTTAAGCGAGCCACAACATAAGGAAAAGTGGAGATGGGAACTCTCATCATTGATAACTTCTTTAAAGCCTTAAAAATTTAGGATCAAGTTCTTTTAGCAACGAATGATTTTACTTGCTACTTTGCTCATGAATCTAGCTCGTCTTAGTAATATTATGTTTTTGACCATGTATGGCATATATCTATGGACCAGATAATTAAGGGTATTTTACAATATCCATTAAATATCTAGTAAAGTTTTGAATTCATTAAAAAGATATTAAATGAAATATTGCATACTGAGGATTGCCACGAATGTCCCAAGTGGAAGATTTTGTAAATTTTAATTGTGTATTAGTTAGGGCTGAAAGTTGGGCGGGTTCAACCCGACTGACCCGTGACTAACCTAACATTGGGTTGGGCTTGGGCATGATGTATCGGGTTTGGTCTCGGGCTTGGGCTATACAAATACCAACTCGATAAAACTTGGGTTGATGCCTCGGGTTGCCTGACCCAACCCGAACCCGATCGATATATAAGTTCTTTATAAATTATAATTGAGTGCGGATTGTCTATGTAGAAGGCATAAGAAATTCTCTTGTGGGGGTGGCTAATAGTGAAGTGTGAACTGACAGTGGAGTGTGTACTAACAAGCTAACTAAAAACAAAAAACAAAAAAGAGGCATAAGAAATTCCAATGTCGTCGGGTTTCATTGTTCCACGTGATTTCCGATGACTCAAGCTAACAAGATGCACCGGATTTCTCTCTCTCTCTCCCAAATAGATTGCATGCTACACAACACGACTTTTAAAGGAATAGTTGTCTTATATTTTAGCTTGTTTGTTTAGAAAAAATGAACCCCTTTACAATAAATAATTACGTATATATAATGAAATCATAAGTACAGAAAATAAGACGTGTATTGAAAATATAATAGACTAATGTAATAACAAAAATATTAGCATATATCCACCCGACAAACCCGGCCAACCCGACCGAGCCCGCATGGGTTGGGCTTGGATCGAGATTCCCAACCCGAGGTTGGGTTAGGGTTGAGGCATAGGAACCTTGCGTTGGGCTAGGGTTGAGCACTGAACCGGCCCAACCCGCCCAACTTTCAGCCCTAGTATTAGTGCATTTCTTTCACCATTTATTTTTTCCTTTAATTTTATTACATGCAATTCTTGGCATTGTTCGAACTCACCAATCATGCATATAAGGTGCTTGTGGGTTTGTTTGAATTAGTAACATGTTGTCACATATCCCAACTTATGTGAATCATATGTGCACCACACACTATCATTGATTATTTATATGAAGTTTTAAAAGGTTTGATTTTTAAAACATAGGCCATCCATACTAGGACCTAGTAGATGGATGAACACGATCAGCATATTCCTTGGCCATATTCACTGTGTGACATGGCTCTACAATTATCTTGTTATTATGCTTGGACCCGATCATCCCCCTAGCATGTAAGAGCTCATTTTGATGCTTGTAATTGGAATACACTGGAATCCAAATCGTATGGTAAATGGAATATATGTGAATTGAAATCCTTAGTTGTGTTTGGATGCCGATAACTAAAGTAGGCTTGGAATACAAAAAAATGTGTTTGGATATCTATAATCAGAATGCATTAAGTAAATCAGTTTTAATTAGGGGTGTACATCGAGTCGAACTGAGTCGAGCTGGCCTCAGCTCGACTCGGCTCGGACACTGGCTAACCTCAGTTCGAACTCGGCTCGGCTCGGTCCTCGAGCCTGACTGGCCAGCTCGACTCGGTTCGATTAGCGGCTCGGGCCAGTTCGAGCCAAGTTCAAACCGAGTTCGCATGTGCAACATTTCCACAAACACCTAGACTGCACCTTCAAAATCCCACTGTATGTAAAACAGCAGCAAAGGTTTTTAAGGTATTTTATCAAACACCTTCTAAGCAACATAAAAATCAACAAAAAAAAAAAAAAAAAAGGTATTCGTTTCATATACATACCTTCCTTGCCACAAGCCACACTTCGTTGAATCATTTCATCAAACACTTGATGAGCAACATCAATATCAAAGTAACCAAGTCACCGAACTGGTTCGATCCAACTTCGATCCGAGCTGGGTTCGATCCAAGTCGAGTCGAGTTGGGGCCAGCTTGAACTCGGCTCGAACTCATTTTTGAGATAAAAAAATCAGCTTGACTCAGCTAGAACTCATCTTTGAACCGAGTCGAATTTAGCTTTTTCGAGTCGAGTCAAGCGAGCTAACCGACCTTGCTTGGTTCATGTACACCTATAGTTTTAATACCTTAAATCAGGACATACAACATTTAACATAATAATTATAATAAATACATTAAAATTATACTTTTGTTGAAAATAAGGAAAATCTAAGTTTCAGATGGGCCATAAAAGTGGGTCCGCTTAAAAATCTGACCGTTCTTACCATTTGTTTTACGTATTTGATTCTCAGCTCTTTGGGAGACTTTCAATTTACCACTGTTTACCATCAACTAAACAGCCCCTTTTACCCATGTTCATCCATTTACAACCGATTACAACCGTTTATCATGGTCCAACAACCTGAGGCTAGCTCTACAGTCATTTGCCCTACTGCGATGCTGGATGGAACATGTGTCACTGCCCACTTGGGCGGCGTGCTGAGATGGCGATTTGTTATATTTTCTTTACTAACGTAACGATAGTTGAATGCCCACCATTGAAATTTTATTTTCATTGTTCTAAATTCGTTTATGATAGCAATCATCGTACAGCACAAGTTTATATCAGTACCATCCCGTATACAACAGATTCTGCCACATGGATGGTTCCGATCATTCAACAGATTCTGCCATATGATTTATCCATGCCGTTCATGCATTTTTTCACCTCATTTTTAGGGGATGAGCTTAAAATGAGGAAGATCAAAATCTAAGGTGGACCACACCACAGGAAAATGGTGATTGAACGCCCACGTTAAAAACTTCTTGGGCCCACAAAAGTTTTGGATCAAGTTGATATTTGTTTTTTCTCCTTTCATTCAAGTATTTTTGACGTAATCATCAGGTTGGATGGAAAATAAACATTACAATGCGTCCTAGGAAGTTTTTAATGGTGGGCATTCAATCACCACTGTTTTCCTGTGGTGTGGTCCACTTTAGATTTGGAGCTGCCTCATATTTAGATCTACCCCCTAAAATAAAGATCCAAAATGGATAGACGGCGTAGATAAAATATATACATCATTGTGGGGCCCACAGAGAACTGTCCAGTAGCGGGTAGTGTCGGTGGGAATCTGCGTCCGGGACAGACGCTTATTCCTTCCTAACGGACAACAATGCATGCGATATCTTAGCACGAGACTAATTAAGGTGGTTGTTTACCACTATTTTCTTTGCTGTGGTGTCTGAAGCTCCGGAGATGTGGCATACATGGATATCAATCCATACCATTCAAAATGCAGAGCCTAATATAGACAAGCATGGCCCAAAATCAAACCTATCAGAAGATCCTAACCATCCAAATTGGTCTCCATCATCAAATCGATCGTTAAAATTAAAATGATCAGCAATCTTTACTCAACGAAATTCATCAAATGGTTTATATCATCAGACCGTGTGAATTTTGGGCCACGTTCCATGCACAAAAGCTCCCATAACTTGAACAGTCCAGATGCTGTAAGTATACATGCATCACGCGTACTGGTTTTTTTTTTTTTTTTTTTTTTCAGAAAGATTGTGCGTGGTGGATGAGACACTGCAACTTACCAAGTAACGGCTAAGTATAATTAAGGCGGCAATGAGCTGTGCTACGTGGCCTTGCCAGGGTGACAGGCACTTGGCCTTGAGAGTTAGGTTTGATCTTGAAATCTAGGGTCTGCTGTGTTCGGACACCAAGGCTAACCATGAATAGCGTGTCTATTTTCCTGTTGCATATAGGTGCTGAAAATAGTAGATAATTTTATTTATTTATAATAAAAAGAATAAATAAAGTACAAAAAATTATGTATTTTAGTTGATGTGTAACTAAGTCAATCAGTTTAAAATCAAAATTTCCCTCCTTAGACCCCATTCTAGGTGCAAAATCAAATTTTCCCGCCTTAGACCCCATTCTAGGTGCAACAAAAATTACGGACAATTAGCTTACAAGATACAACAACTATAATCCAGTTTCAACGGTTATCTCATTGTACATGGGGTTGAACTACTGTGCAGAACATAAACTGAAGTGAGTTGACTCAACGACAAACTCAATATTGCATAAAATTAACAATTCACCGTAGAGTTTTTGAAAATGCATAGAGAGATGTCTTTTGTTGTGAATGATGAAAATGGATTGAGACTTAGATCCCGCTTGACTTGATGCGGCACGGTACGGCACTCGTGCACATTACATGGCCACGGCCACGATCCACCCTACACATGCATGTGTGATCGAAGGTATAGATTAAGGATAATGTCATAGCCCCCCACAAGATAAAATTCACATGTCTCCTCAAAGAAGCTCAAGCCCTATACAAACATCCCCTCTTATAAGCTTGAAGTATTCCAGGATCATTTTCACGTTAGGATAAAGAGAATCACTAAAAATATATAATAAATTTTAAAAAACAAAGAAAATAAGATAAAAAAATATTTTAAAACATTTTTTTAAAAAAATACAACATTCCCTAACGTACGCTATATAATACATATGTATTAATAATATAGAATATAAAATTTGTATGTTGATGCATATTGTATAGGTTGATTTAGATTAGTGATGTAGTAGACTTGGAGTCGTCACTAGCCAATTAGCTCAAAATCCCGCAATCTGTTAGAACCTTTAGAATCTGCAAAAGCTATAGAATCCAGATACTCTCTTGCTTCAAGTCGACTCTTGATCTGCGTCCTGAGATTCCGAGTAAGGGACCTTAATTACAGAGATGGAAGGTATTAGGCACCCTCTCTGCCCGTACGTGTGTACAGTCTCTACTTCGTGTGATAAGTTGATCTTAGGGGATAAGATGATATGATGTAAAGTATTAAAATGAGATTAATTGGGCAGACTCAGATTTCTGATATGGAAGGGTCCAGAATTTCGACAAGCCACAAAGTATACGTCTAGAGAATGTCTAGAGGAGAAATGAGGTTTAGAGGAGATGTGATGACACTAGAATGTTATGCAAGAAGCTAGGCTTCCATGAGTTTCTTATGCGACAGGATCTGTAGTTCCGACAAATCACATAGCATACATTTGATGACAATCTAGAGAAGCAGGGGGGTTGAGAAGGGAAGTGATAATGCGATTGATGAAATATGAATGCTAGTGATTATGACATGATCTTTAGCCTGCGCTTGAAATAGCTTGGATGTTTGGGTGCGCCATGATTGGAAGCGTTGACCTAAGTGAGACTAAGAGGCTAGGAGAGGGTTGGAGGAGGCTAGAGTCGAGGTAGAAAATATGGGAGCTTGAAAACTCATGCACTCCCTTTTACTCTCTCTCTCTCTCTCTCTCTCTCTCTCTCTCTATCTTCTTCTCTAGGTGGGACTTGCTTGATTGTTGGTTGCTTGATTGTTGGTTGGTTTTAACTAAAGAGTGGAAGGAGGGGAGGTATTTATAGCCCCTTGGGATTGTCTTTAGGTAATTTGAGGGATTACAAAGGGTAAATGATGATGTAACAACTTTTGATTGGTGGAGGGAATGGAGATGCCATGTGACACTCTCGTATGGGTTAAAGGGTTTGGTGAAAAGGTAAATAGTAGGAATTCTAGGGATTAAGTGCGTCCCAGTAGAGTTGTCTTCCACGGGAGCAACAGTTGTAGATCTAAGCACATTTTTCGAGAGGAGGCGGTAATTGAATTATTGTCTCTTACTATTCATCTCTGAAATTCAGTCAGTTGGCTTGTTCTTACATGGAGAGCTACTAAAGGCTTGGGTTTGAGGCTATGACTTGGAAACAGCTCAAGTTTGGCTCGGCTTGGGTTGTGGCTTGAGTATGGCTCAGCTTCAGTAATGGCTTGGGTTCAATTAGGATTTGGCTAAGGCTTGAAAATGACTGAGGTTAATTTTAGGGTTTGGGCTTACTTCCTAAGGATAGTTACGTTAATACTTTATCAAGTTACTAGCCTGAGTGGGGTGTCTACAATAACTTATAATTAACAAGCAAAATGAGCCCTATTACTGCGGCCCCATCTCAACATAAACTCCTTTTTTTTAAAGTTGTATTTTCAATATAAAGTCATAATATTATACAAAGATTTTTCCAGTTACAAAATTGAAAGTCCCTACCTCACAAATGTTTCTCCCTGTCAACGGGGCGTTGACAAGCAGCTCCCAAGATGGCGGTAACCTGCCGCAAATTCAATTTCCTCTAGTATTGTTGCCCTTCAGCTATTCAACAAACCTGACAACATATAATTATTCATGATATTGAAAACTGAAATTTGATACATGCATGTAACAATGCAGAGTCCAGAAAAAGCAAATGATGATTGTAGGACAGCAGTGGCAATATACCTCCATATCTAAGTATGTTGGTCTGTTATCACTCCCAACTTGAAGACATGGCCAAAAAATCTTGCAGACAACTCTATACTTCTCTTAAAAGTACTTAATGACTGAAGTGATACGCCCCTAGTCATCAATGGGAAACTAAAAGGCACAAACAAAAACAAACACAGAGAATTTTATACTTTGATAGCGTGATGAATGATATGCAAGCATTTATAAACTATTCAAATTTTGGACCTTACTTTAAAGGCCAAGTAGTATATTGATGCATTTATTTCAAAAGATGCATATGGTGGATAATTAGTGGAGCATACGTTTGGTTGTAAAATAATTTTATTTGACATAGGCCAAGCATAGAAAAATATTAATTATATGGAAGAGCATGGTACACTTAACATATACATTTATCTTTAACTTACAAGGCTGGCCTTAGTCCCGCATGGCCTAGTCCTAAACTTGGTCCCTCCTAGCCTCACCAGGCCATTTGGTGCTCTTTAGCCCATTCAGGCCTAGCGGCCTAGCCAAGCTAGTGCCCATTACCACTCCTAACTACAAACAGTATTTTGATCCTTTGGGGCCTGTTTGGTGCAGTATTAGATAGTATGGAATTGCATTTAGTCTCATGAAAATTTAATCTAACACATGGACAGACGAGAAAGACCGGATATCATATCAGCCAAAGACGAGTATGTAGTGTAGGATTTCTAATGGATTTTGAAATTCATTACATTTGTAGGCCTCGCATTGATGAATATATTTTATTTATGTTGTCCATCTTATATGTGTCCTTTACATGTGACATTCAAGTTGTATATATATTTGTATAAGCGACCGGCATCACAAACATGGTCCGTTGACGACAATTCCATTGTCCACCAAAGGCAAACTTCACTTAATATACCATACTTTCTATAAAAAGAATTTGATCCGAAGTATGGGATTGGATGGTGTTAATTCCATCTAATGCAATTTCATGCCATTTAATCCCGTAGACTAATGAGAATATACTAGGATACAACCTACCTATGGCAATGCTGTTGGACTGGGATCCTTTTCAATATATAGCCTAGGCTGTGTACATGATAAGCTTAAAATAAAATAATAAAATAAAAAACAAAAGCTCTAATTAGAATATTTAAACTTTTGATTCTTCAACGGTTAAGGAGATAGTCCATATTCAACGGTTAAATGATCAGAAAGGTTGAAATATTTCAGCCTAAATTTTTTATTTTTTTTAGCGATCCCCGACCTTAGATTCTTCAACGGTTTAGATCTTAGAAAAATCCAGATTCAAAGCCTACTGTCCCGAAATATCCTGTAATAATATTTTAGATATGCGTTCTGAGCGTATATATCGCGTTGAAACTTAACCGTCCTGTACGTGAGGGGAAGTTATTAGATACTCTGTCAGAGTATGATGCTTGATACGCAGGGACTCAGAAAGAGTCCGCTTGGCAAACTACTTAATTGTGAGACCGACTGTCGCGATCGCGAAGTCACATTCCCAAAATCATGTTGATTGAATGATTCTAACCTTTGATTTGTAGACAATTGCTCATTTAAGCAGGACCATTGGATTTTACCGTTCAACAAATGTCCATCAATCCGACCGTCAGATCATCAAATAAGCCTAATTTTTGGTTCATGACACATATAAACCTGGAACTATAGTTTTAACGGTTTATTTTGAATTATCTATCAGCGAAGTATGCAATTTTCAGTAATTGCTACGTGCCTGCGTATGGTCTGTAACACTCTGCAGAGTTTGCAGTATCAAAATTGAGCGAATCTATCTGAAGATTGAGATCTCGAGAATATCTGAGAGATTCTTATACCTGTTCTGTTTATAGACGTTTACTACAATATTAAATTATTAACTGATCGACGTGATTCTAACCGTTGGATCAAAGGTTATGTTACGTCCAAATAGCGGCAACTAGATGGACGGACAGGATTGATTCGGTACCTTGTCACTTGTACGTGGACAGTCGTGCCGACGCGGTTTGGCTAGTGACGCTGCCATCAGCCAGGTGGTTAGTGGTTGGTGCTATGTGGACCCCACAATGATGTATATGTTTTATCGACGCCGTCCATACATTTTGAAAGATAATTTTAGGGCTTGATCCAAAAATCGAGAAATATCTAAATCTCAGGTGGACCACACCATGGGAAAAAAATTATGATTGAATTTCCACCATTAAAAACCTCCTAGGCCTACTGTAATGGTTATTTGACATCTAACCTGTTGATTAGGTCATACAGACTTGGATGAAGGGAGAAATATATATCAGCTTGATACAAAACTTTTGTGGCCCCAAGAAGTTTTTAATGGCGGGCATTCAATCAACACTATGTGGTCCACTTGAGATTTGGATCAACCTCATTTTTGGGCTCATACCATAAAATGATATGGAAGAATGGATGGACAGCATGGATGAAACACACACATCATGGTGGGGCCTACGGAGCACCAACCACTAGCCATTGGCTAGTGGCAGGGTGAGTAGCCGATCTGTTTCCTGCCTGTGGAATGTTAAAGGCAGATACCACGAGAGGCCCACTGAGTCGATGGTATGGATCAAGCGTTAGGCCACTCGATTCATTGCACTCATCAGATGTGCCACCTCCTAATATTGGAACGTGTACAGTACTTTGGCACGTGTGCGCTCACTTATGAGTAGATCGGTCTGATTCTACTCCGGGCTCAACTACACGGTGGGTCCCCTGATGCACGTACGGCTTTTATCGTCCGCACAAACTGTCGAGTTCGTACGGATCTCTTAAATCTACGTAGAGTCACCACACGCTGAGAAATTTCCCGTACAACTCTACGTTGTTAACTTTCACGTACGACCATTTTGTTTTTGCTGATGTGATACTCTGTTAGGACATTAGAGCCGTGAACAGGTGGGTTCATACCATGAAGACCACCTGGGGAAAGACCGAAACAATCCACCCATTAGGTGGGCCACACACATAATCCGAGTCAGAAATCTGCCGTCCACTGATTTTAAGGTTTTGTAGCCTTTCATGTAAATAGAACACCATGATTTTCGACTTATCTGATCTTCACGATGTGGGCCACCTTTTGAACGGCCCAGATATTATACATAAATGAAATATCTGTGAGAAATCAAACGTTGCATGGATGTGAAAGTTCACATGCAACGATGCAGGTAAATTTGTAGGGCGAAAGGGTAGCAATTGATATTCTGGCGAGAATGAGTGGCATTTTCGTGAATGCATGGGGATACTTTTTCCCATAATAACGAGATAAACTCCCCTTTTGTCGTTATGCACAGCGAAGACAGCACCTCAATGTCTCTTCAGTCTCTAGTTCCCACGTAACAGTTTCAGGCAGATGCTAACATGCGCCAGCAGTGCATTATTCCTTCTCATCAATCACAAGGGCTTGCTGTGGTACTATTGATTTGTGCTGGGCCTTGGACAGTCTAAAATCTTAATCTGGACGGCCAATCCAATCCATTGGAGTACTCAAAATCACCGGGATTTGGATGTTCCTAACCGTCCCTTTTTTGGCCACTGATCAGATGGTTAGAATCATTTGATTCAAGTGGTTCTCGAAGGAACGAACGTGGAGCAGTCCACATGATGGATTGTCTAGTTTGATTATTCGATATTTGGTTACAACTCATGTGGGTTGTCCCTTTCCAGGACCAATTATTCAATGGATATCATTGTCCCATTTGGGAATATTTTCAGTAGGTAAGCAACAAAAAGTGAATTGAAATGAATGAACGGTACAGATTAATGATTGAGTTGCCCACATGTCTACTTCTACTTGTATTATGATAAGTTGGAAGTATCACCACATGAACGGTAAGGGATGAAAGGGTTATCAAACAAATGACATTATAACCCATGTAGCTTGGGTGAAAGACTCGGGACTCGGATGGACTGTTTTGGCCCTGAGTCGAGTTGGGACTCACTTATGTTGGGCTAGATTGGCCTGGCTTGCCTGAGCCAGGGTGCCTCGGTGGTGGTCCATGGTATCAAATGACTACCTGATTCAAGTCAACTTGGACCAGTTGCACTGGACTCATCCAAGTCTTAAAGTCCCAACCGCTGATTGTGAAGCATGGGATGGAATCACTCTAATATTAATCATACATATACAATATCAATAATGAGGACTTGCATAATAAGGCCCATGTCATTGCCGAATTTATCTCTATGATCAATAGGGGTGTACACGAACCGAGTTAGCTTGGTTAGCTTCGTTGATTCGGCTCGGTTTGAAGCTGAGTTCGAGCCGAGTTGAGCAGATTTTTTAGCTCGAAAAAAATTTCAAACTGAGTTCGAACTTGCCCGAGCTCGACTTGAATCGAACTAGTTCGGTGACTCGGTTATTCTGATATTGATGTTGCTCACCAAGTGTTTGATGAAATGACTCAATAAAGTGTTTGCTAGTGCCAATGAAGGTATGTATATGAAACGAATACCAATTTCCCTTGATTTTGATGTTGCCTATAAGATGTTTGATGAAATAGTTATAAACCACTATTGTTGTTTTACATACAATGAGAAATTAGAAGTGCACCGCATGTATTTGTGAAAACGCTGCATAGGCTCGATTTTGGCTCGAACTGGCCTGAGCTACTGACTGAACTGAGTCGAGCTGTCAGTTAGGCTTGAGGATCGAGCCGAGTTGAGTTCGAGCTAGGGTCAGCTAGTGGCCGAGCCGAGGCCAGCTCGACTCGGTTCGACTCCATGTACACCCCTGCTGATCAATTCTAATAAATGGGGGCCATGGTTACTTAATTAAGAACATTGTTTAGAATCATCTCATGGTGGATGACTGTTTTAAAAATCTATATTTAAAGCTTATACATAGACAATTATGAAGAGAAAAATGTTATGAGATAAATATGTAGAGGAATGCTCATCTGCTCACGTTCTTATCTGAGCACCTGTGTCCATCTTTCCACACGTGTCATGGCCACAGATTTTGAATGGTTCATGTGATGCGGCTCTCATTGAAAATACATGGGCCCAATTTTAAGCCTGATCCAGAACTCTAGTAGGCCACAGGAAAGAGAAATGCAAATCAAGGGATGAAAATGTTTCTTTTTTGTATGGCCCACCAGAGTTTTGGATTAGGTTGAAAGTTGGGCTATTGAGGTTCCAAGGAGTGCTGCATCACGTGGACCGTTCGGATTATGTTCCTAAGACACGTGTTCAAAGGTGCACATAGGTGCTCAACTAAGAAGCTGCACATATATATATAAGCATTCCTTACATATGTATTCTTGTATGGATGAATTCACGTATATTTGTTAAGATCTTTGCAAATCTCTCGCTTCTTTAGATACCATGGTCATTCTTATCAATCAAATATACACAATTTTAAAGTACTCCTAAAAAAACGAGAGAGACGGAGAGAAATGGACTCTGAATAAATTTAGAGATGCCGAATCTTCCAATCCAGGAGATTCTGGGAATAGCCTATTCTAGAAGTACAGGACGAACTTTTTATCAGCAACAATGGGCCCCACTTAACTTAAAACCCCCGCTTACTTTTCAGAGGCGGTGGCGTACATCACATGCCTTAGAAATCGGATTGCGTACAGAGTTACTCAGTATGCTCTTATCGTACAGTAAATTCAATCGGGCCCACCTTGAATGTATGTGGTATATCTACACTGTTCATCCGTTCTTCCATCTAATTTAAAGGGTTGACCCAAAACTGAAGAATATGGAAAGATCAAATGGATCATACCACAGTAATTAACAGTGGGGATAATGATTTCCACCGTTGAAACCTTTCTAGGCCACACAGTGATGTTTATTTATCATCCAACCTGTTATCAATATCATATGGACATGGATGAAGGGAAAACACAAATATAAGCTTGATCCTAAACTTATGTGGCCCCCAAGTTTTTTCAATGGTAGACATTCAATTCCACTGTTTCCTATGGTGTGGTACATTTAAACATTATATATACTTTACTTTTGGGTTCAAGCTTTAAAATTATCTGGTAAAATGGATGGACGGAGCGGATCAGATACATAAATCATGGTGGACCTCACAAGGTTTACTTAGTACGCTAGGCATTGCCAGTTACTCACTTCGCAATCCGCTCCCCCCTTATAAAGATTATATCCGAGCCATTATGTAAATTTATATCTGAGCCGTTATGTGAATTTAGAATTTTTGGATGGTTGTCTAATATTTTATATAACTAGGCCTATTATACTGTATACTTGTCATGGTCTTTGTTACAACGAGGCTGCCTCAAAAAATAATTTTATATAGTCATCAAGTGGACCATTCCATGAAAAATAATGAACAACCCACAACCGTCCAAAAACTTCAAATTCACGTGATGCCCATAGAATGATTGATTTGGGCTAAATTTTTAGGGTGTCCAACTTTCAGGGCAGGCCCACTTTGTTAGATGGGTTAGATGCCATACACACCCTGGTGGGCCCATATGCCAAGCACTTGTAGAATAAGCTTGTTCTACAAGGGATTATAAAGGAACTGCCCCGATAATATCTTAACGTTGGGCCTAGGGGTGTACATCGGGCCGAACCGAGTTGAACTGGGCTCAACTCGGCCCGGCCTGATTACTAGCCAAACCAGCCCAAACCTGGCAAGGCCCGATCACCGGGCCAACATGTCCAGCCCGAACTCGGCCCGGTCAGCAATCGGGCGAGTTCGGGCCAGTTTCAGACTCATGATTTGGATGGCCTTAATTTTTTGACTCTGCTCCATCTACTCCATGGGAAGAGCTTTGGCAGGTAACTTGAATAGCCTTAATTTTTGGGACTTTGCTCCATCTACAAAGGGACCCACGATTTGGACGGCCTACATTGCTGTAAATGGTTAAGGTAACTGGATAAGAATTTAGGAAATATGTATACAGGCCGAGTCAGGTCAGATCGAGTCGGGTTTCGGGCCAAGTCGGGCTGAACTGGAATCTATCCGAACTCGGCCCAAACTCAATTTTAGGTCGAAGAAAATGACCCGTCCCAACCCGAACTCAATTCCGAGTCGAGCGAGTTAATTGGGCTAGCCCAGTTCGTGTACAGCCCTAGTTGGGCCATTGGGTGAAGTCTAATTTAAGGTGGAACGAACCTTATCCTAGAAAGCGGATTGCGTAGTGAGTAATGGAGTACCCTAAGCATATTGGGTAAACTATGTGGGGTCGACCTTGATTTATATATTTTATCCACTCCTTCTATGCATTTTACCAGATAATTTTAGGCTTTGAGCCCAAAAATGAAGCATATATAAATATAAAATCTACCACACCACAAAAACAGTGTGAATTGAACGTATACGGTTGAAAATTTGTTGAGGGCCAAGTCATGGATCAAGCTTATATTTGTTTTTTTACCTTCATCCATGTTTTCTTGATCTTACGAACAGGTTGGATGACAAATAAACATCACCGTGGGGCCTATCAAGGTTTCAATGGTGGAAATCATTATTCCCTCTGTTTCCTGTGGTATGGTCTACTTGAGATTTTTATATGCTTGAATTTTGGTACCAACCCCTTAAATGAGCTGGAAAACCGGATGGACGGTGTGGATTAACCACAAACATTCACGGTGGGTCCAACAGAGTTTACTCAGTACGATAATAGCCTACTTACTAACTCAGCAGGTAATCCGATTTCCTTATCCTACGCCCGGACCGCTAAAATTCGCCTGATGCGTACAAAAAAGGGACGTGGACGTTTGCTTTTCTTTCGTATAGACGAAGCAATCGACTCGATTAATGTGCAATCGCGTGCTTTCTCTACGTATTGAACACGGAGAAGGTCAGAAAGACTTGGATGAAAGGAGAACAAAAATATCAGCTTGATCCAAAACTTCTGTGACCCACAAGAATTCAATCACCACTATTTCTTATAGTGTGGTCCACCTAAGACCTGGATCTGCTTCATTTTTTAGCCCAATCTCTAAACGGAGCTGGAAAACGGAACGAACGGCTGGATATACAAAAAATGCATCAAGATGGCCCCATACGGCCTTACCCAAGTCACTGCGTTCGGTTTTGGCCTCAGGTGGGACCCACGTAACTAGAAAGTCTAAAACCGCGCCACGTAAGGAGAGAAGCCTGGTCACGGATGCCAGATCATCAGAAATGAGTCGACTAGTACATAAATATGTGGGCCCCACTTTCTCCTCGACTCGAAGACGTGGAGACTTTTAGGCCTTTGATTAGTAAAATCAGAAGGTGGGTCCCATCTGCTTTCGCGGCGATAGGCGACGTCGAGGCGTTTTCGACCGAGACAAAGGAGTTCGTTGTACCATGATGGATCTCTAGGCTAGATAGCAACAGGAATCGACAGGCTACTCGCACCGCGTGAGATAGACAGTGCTTTCACCTAATTCATTAAAAATGGATACGTGTGAGTAATCCGTGCCATTCATAAGGTATTTACACCAGCTTGAATGTCCAAAGCCAAAATATCAGGCTTATTTACTTATCATGCATACATATTTATGTAAGTATAATGGACAGTCATCAATCAACACATTATCATGGAATTATTGATAAATTGACGTATATATTATTATCTAATTAATATTTTAAAACTATTATTTTCTTGATCAACGGTTTTGATTTCATAAAATTAGTTTTTCATTGTAAATACACTGCGATGTACTAAAAAATATCAAGCGAGAGAAACAAAAATACAAATCCAAAAGCCACGGTTCAACCGGGCATCATCGTAGTTTATAAATCTCGTTCTCGGCATATTTTCGGCTAGGTAATTTCTCGGGATATTTTCATATTTTTTGTCACTGTCTTACAGGAAAAATCTCGCTGAAAATAAACTATTAAAAAATCCTTCTTATAAATTAATAAATAAACTTAGAAAATATAAACATTTATAATCTATTATTTTAGCTTCTAAATATTTTATGTTAGAATCACAATAATTCCATAATAAAATGGTGAGAAATTAAAATCTCATGGATTAAACTCACAATACTCTCTCACGCTTTTAGGGCCACAAGATTTCTTAATAAAATCGCTGGATTAATTGTCCAAGCGATGGTTTGGTATATTCCTTGAGAGTTAAATAATGAAAAGAATAAAATGATAAAAGATTAGAAATAATTTTTAATTACGAGAAGTCATCAGGACTTGTTTGGAACTCTGATGTATAGTTAGCATTGCCGGATGACGGATTTTGAAATCCACTATATTTGTGAGCATCAATGTTACTACATGCTTTTTATCCAAATGTATCATTTAAACGTGACATTCAAGTTGCATATTTAGATATGACTGACATCAATTATGAAATCTGGTCAATGTAAGAACTTTATGTGGTGGGTTATATTGATCAACGGTCTGGATTGTCCTATCAGTTGGATTATATGATTAAGTAAACCACTGGACCTCACTTCAGGTGATCTGTTGCGCAACTCTGATTGTGTATAGTTGACGCAGACAACAGTTGAGTTGAACTAGGACACATGCGATTCAAACTCTCTTCTCTACAAATTCTATATAAGAGAATGTTGGGTCTCCAATACTACACAACAACAGAAGCTAATTCTTATTTACTGTTCTGTACAAGAGTGTGAAGGTTTACGCATCCAGTCTATCTAACAGTCAGTTGGGTTGTCAAAAAACAATGGTATTTTCAGACATGCAGTCATTTAACAATAATGACATCAATTTTATCTAATACAATTTCATACAGTTTATTCCCAAGTTCCAAGCAAGCCCTTACATGTCTTTAAACGCTATCCTTTTCACAATGATGATTCACATAAAGGTTAAACCAATGTAGAATCATAAATATGGTATATTCACTTGATGTGGTCCACCTAATTTTTAGGATATTTTGAGATTCGGGGTGTCTCTTAATTTTGGTGGGGCACACCTGATGACTGGTTGGATGACATGAAACATTACATGATGAACCCCAAGTTCCCTCTGAAAGTTTCTAGGGTGGGGCGTGGCAGTCCACCATCGTTTCCCCTGGTGGGGCCCATCTAAGTTATGGAGCAGGCTGGGTTTTGGGGTCTGGTCTTAACATTGTGGGGTAAGTCTAATGGACAGTTGCCATCGCAGATCATGGTGGGCCCCGGACGTATGGTAATTCACATGCGTTGATCATTCCCCATCTATCAATATGTTCGGGTGCAAGTTGTGGGCCCCATGCCTTTTGCATATGATCATCATTGTTTGACGGTATGGATTTGGGCTAGGTCTGCCCATTCACAAGAACATTCAAACAAGCCCAAGCCCACACCTCCATGAAAACTGAGTAAGCTGTGGCCCACCTTGTTGAGCCCACTTGAAAAAGTAGCACTCTTGCCACATATGGCACACGTTTGTGAGATCCTCCATTCATGATGTGGGCCCCACGAGAAATAAGGGTGGTCCATCAATGTTTGGTAGAGATAAGTTGAACATGGACCGTTGAGTATTCCTCCTAACCGTTGGGTGGGGCACAAGTACGACCCACCATCCACCAATCATCAAACCATCCAACGGCTGCAGCAAATAGGCAGGGCCAATCTGATGAACCGCCCCGATGTCACACGTACATACGCCGTTGGACGTGAATTTCAGGAGCCTGTGCAATAAAATGCTCCATGGGGCCCACAACCTCCTGGTGGCAAGAACCTCTATTTCCTAAGCGCTTTAGACAGTACCTCTATCTCCTAACACCTAAGCGCTTTAGACAGTATCTCTATTTCCTGATGATCTCATGGCTAGTATGGAGCTAAGTTAGGAGTTAGCGAACCGGCTCTCACGCGCTTTAAGCAGGACCTCCACTTGAGGTTAGGCGCCCTTGGATGAGAACTCACATGCTTTAGGTGGGACCTGTGTATTGAAGACCAAATGTATGCCTAGTAGTGTCTACTTTACCGCGTGTAAGAGTGATTATGTGCTCGGAGCATTGAGTTGGACTACACTTTAGGACCAATTTATCTACTACTGCTTGATCCAATTTGATCAGTGCTATGGGAGCAGGTTGTTCTCCTAAGTGATACTTGTGCCCTCGGCTACCTACTTTTGTGTATACGATGATGAAATTGAGTGTCGCTACTTTAGTGTACAGTACGATAGTTATTATGATTGATTTGGCTTGGAATATACTACTAGGAAAGTAGTTTGATTGATTCTGAATTGTATAGTTGTATGGAAAAGACCCATTGGTAGTAGTGGCACCAAGTTCTTAGGATCATGATTACGCATTTTGAGACTTATCTACAATGGCATTATCGAGTTTTGTGGGATGGCGATTTGTAAACTGTTTTCATAAGATTATATGTATGTAAATAACTTATTTAGAAAAACTTTGAAAAATGCTTGTAAAAGGATTTGTGATTCGAACTCAATAAAAGGGTAAGATTATATGTATGTAAATAACTTATTTCGAAAAACTTTGAAAAATGCTTATAAAAGGATTTGTGATTCGAACTCGATAAAAGGGTAAGTGCATATGCTGAAGCAATCTTAGACCAAGGATTATCTCCATTTGGTGTGGTCATGAGAGTTTAGGGAAAGCCTTGGAGAGCTAAAGAGGTTATGTGCTAGTGTGGTGGTCAATCATTATATAGTCACCTGTGTATAGAGACATTGGAAATCCAACTGGTCTCACTTATCTGGCTCTTACTTCTTATATGTGACCCTGATCAATCTTATTGGAGCAGACCCTATATCATTGTGTTCCCCACGATGGGGTTGAGTAGGAGATTGTTTGAAGTATGTATGTCAGACACGTGCCCACATGCAGCATGCCAGACATGTGCCTAACGTATGGTAATTTTGGACAACATGTATGTATATACAACATATATGTGTGCCACGTGTGCCACATGTGGGTAAGGGAAACCCCTAGTGGGGCCACCTTGCACATGTCAGTAGCCTCCACAACCACCTCTCTCCTTATTTAAAGGGGAGATGATGAAGGGTGGTGCTCACACCCACCAAGAGAGAGGGTGAGAGCTCACGCCACTGCATGTCGCACGTACATTGCGCGCACAGCACAAATTCTAGAATCTAGAGAATTCGTGCTCATGCATGGTGTGTGCGTGATGTACGTGCGACATGCAGTGGCGTGAGTGCGTGTTGTATATGCAGCGTGTGTTGCGGCATAAAGAATGGTCCACTCTTGTGATTTCTTGAGGTTGCATGTGTTAGCATACCATCGTTACTATTGGATCAGGTAAGTGAAGTAGCTTTTCTTTTCTTTCTGTAGTTGATTTGAGCAGGCCACCAGTTTCCATGTTTTGACTCTCCATTCGGTTGTGTAATCGCGTCGTTAATTTGATTCACATCTATGCCCAATAGATGGAAGATAAGGCCAAATCATGGATGAATATATCAATTGATCTGTGATTATTTGTATGGTAGTAATCTATGAAATGTATTATTAAGTGGCAACTAAACATGCACCAAGTAGATGTTATCAACCTGACAAACCCCTCATTGGTTCACTTGGTTATTGATCGATTGTCTAGACCGTGGATCAACACCTCTTGGATTGAGCCCTAGTCCAAAAGTTGCAATGGTTTGAGAGATAACCATCTAATCTACCTCATTTTTTGCTTACATTCTAACATGAGATTATGAAATTGATGTATAAAGTGGATGTCACACGGACATCATGGTGGCCCCAACGGAGCTTTAGGTTCCAGGGACTCCTTATAACAGTGATTGCAAGAAACTAGTATCTATGCATAAGATCCATAGAATATTATACTCCTACATGCCCCTTATTTTGTTTAGAGAGGTTTTACTACTATCTAACCCGACCTACGTTGCTATAACCATTAGATCTGGGGCCATGATCCAATGATCCAAACTGCTTAGGTGATGCTTCACTGAAGATGGGTAACACCCGAAAAAATCTTTATGAATGAAAAATTCTATAAATGGCCCATGAAAAAAACATTTAAATAAGATGATCCCTTTGGTAATGTAAAAAGATTTAGAAGATCATACTATTTACACCCAGCGTATCACGACTATATTAGATGGCCCAGAAGATACCGTATAGTAGCCATGTACAGCATGTAGTCAATATGAGTGCCAAAGCCAAGAGGCCAATGACGTTTTTGTGTTGAGAAGCATTAATTACTAGAATTCCAACAAGAGCAACCCTCTACAAAGCAAATTATCCACAAAAATAATTATATAACAAGCATTAAATACTATACACCAACAAAAGTAATCCTCTGCAAAGGAAATAGCTCAGCAATGTGAATACTCTAGCAAAGCTTCCTCAGCATGTTACGATATTGGAATAACAATAGAAAAGTATGTGCTTCATGTACACGTGGCCTAGTGCAATAGGCCACACTTACATGGAGCAAGGTCACCATCTCTCCAGAATATAAAATAACACAGAAAGAAGAGCCCAAGGCCTCACGTCAACATAATCACATACAAAACCTTCAGCTCTACGTTGCCTGTCCAATCTCTTGTCCCTCATGAATGCGTATCTCTATTAGTTTTAGTTCTCAAATTCTTCACTTCTATCCAACACCATGCTGCCGCAAGTTCGAGACTCCTAGTTTTTATCATAGTCTTTTAGTTTAGTTTTCAGTACTGTTTAGCGCATCGATCGTTGCAATAAGCCGACTAGTTTGGCATAAATATCTATGACCTCGTCGTCGGATCCCCTTACATTGATAAATCTTTAGTCATGACATGCTGACCTTACATCATGATTGTCTAGGTCCGGAGTACTGTCAAGACTGACTGTTTCACAAACACGTACTATCATTGGTAACATGTTCTACTTATTTTTCTTTTGCAGATTGTACTTCATTATACGATAAATTTAATAAAATCAACAACTCAATCATTATTTTTAGATTTTCTCTCTTATTACTTTTTGTTACGGAAATACGATTAAAACTATCATCACGGTATTAAAAAAAAAAAAAAAAAGAGTAGTCATTGTGTTCAAGGTAACAAAGATCCTTCTCCTCTATAAATCAATCGTTTGATTGCTTTAACAAAAAAATGGCTAAATAGTTAAGCTGATTTTCTCAAATTTAATTCCAAGCTGGCTAATTCCACATCTAGGGTCATAAAGAATTTAATTTAATTCGAGTCCAATATGACTTGGCATGTTGGGGATTTTGACCTGCGGAATCACACAGATCTAGATCCAATTCGAACAACCTCAAATCTCACCCTTGCTACATCCTTTAGAAACTCTAAAATCCTTGTAGAAACCCTTGGAACTCTTTTAGAAAGCCTTAGAATACATCTCAATCCTGCAAATACTCCTTTATATAAGTTTAGAAAGAAGCAGACTCGGAATAGGAAACAAAATCCGCAAAATCCGCGTTTCCGCAATCGCATTTGCGGAACTTATCGATGTCATCGAAGGTCTCTTGATGACAGCTTCGATATCATCGACGGTCTCTCGATAACAGCTTCGATATCATCGACGGTCCTTCGATGATATCGAAACAGGACCAAAACTATCCAGCGACCAGGGGTGAATAATTAAACAATTATCGATGTCATCGAAGGTCTCTCAATGACAGCCTCGATATCATCGACAAACCAACAGACAGATCTAAGACATCTGTCGATATGATCTAAAACCCTGTCGATATGATTGACAGACCACCAGACAGATTTAAGACATCTGTCCATAACAATCTCCACTATGTCTTCAATCTCATCCATGTAACTTCTTGTCCCCTTCTCTTATTTCTACACCATATCATAGCTTCTCTCGCACACTCCGTCTTCCTTTTACACCATCGCCAAGCCCAGAGAAGTTTTACAGACCTTGAAGTTCTCTACAGGAATGATTTAGGAGAGCATGTCCGTCGGATCAGAATCCACGTGTCCAACCATCTTTGCTCCTGTCTTTTCAAAAGGAAAGACATAGTCTTCTTACCATCTCATCGTTACCTAATATTGCTTGTCGGGGTACTTGCTCACAACACTGATAGCTTGTAAAATAACCGGTCTAATCCAGACCATGACATACACTGCCAACCGTATTCGAATAAGGCTCATGAGATATCCTGCTTTTTCTCATCTGTTTTGGGACATGTCCTGAGGAAAACTTGAGGAGAGATGCGTAGGGAACGCTCTCCGGCTTTACTTGGCCCATTACATTCTTGATCAATACCTACACACAAGGTATTCCTCCTGTGATTACCAAAGCCTACTCCTCCTTCAGTCTCAATGCCAAGAACCATCTTTGCAGCCCCCCGATCATTCATCCCGAATGTCCCACTTACCCGAGTCTTCAGTACTCGCTATAACTGGCGAACCAACTCCGATGAGGAGTCATGTGAAAAGATGCCCCTGTGTCTAGCATCCACTAGTCCTTACGATCATCGTATGGTCGCCTGATAGTAGATACAGACAAAACATCACCATCACATCCACTCGATTCATCTGACGTGGCAACATTGGCCTCCCTGTACGAAGCCTCAAAATCTTCTCTCTTCGATTTAGGATTTCCACAATCCTTCTTCACATGTCCTTCCTTCCTACAATTCCAGCACTTTATCTTTCCTTTGCCCTTGCCCTTGGATTTGGATTTATAACCTGAAGAACCCGTACCTTGTTCAGAATTTCTACCTATTGTAAACATTGCATCAGAAGATGTCCCCATGTCGCCGTTTAGCTTTCTCATAGCCTTCCCTTAAAGGGCTGAGATAACGGTGTCGACACTCAGGGTTTTATTCGTGTTACACATGGTGTCCTTAAATGACTCATACGACACCGAAAGATAATTCAGCAACTACATGCTTGTTCTTCATCTTTTATCACTTCCTCCATATCCAGCAATTTGCAAACTAATTTATTAAAGTTGCTGATGTGTGCCTCAAGATCTCCACCCTCTGTCATCTTGAAGTTATACCACTGCCGCTTCAAGTGCAGGCAATTTTCAGAGGATTTTTTCGCATAGACATCCTCTAACTTTGCTCATCACTTAGCCGCAGTTTTCTCCCTCATGACGTTGTAGAGAACCTCATCCGTGAGACATAAACGGATCGACGATAATGCCTTCTTATCAAGAGTATTTCATTCATCATCAGTCATAGTAGACTTTTGCTCCTCAAGAGCACCATCTTCGCCTTGCTTGATCAAGGAACTCATCATTTTGATCTTCCATAACTTAAAATTATCTTGTTGGGGATTTTGACCTGCGGAATCACACAGATCTAGATCCAATTCGAACAACCTCGAATCTCACCCTCGCTACACCCTTTAGAAACTCTAAAATCCTTTTAGGAACCCTTGGAACTCTTTTAGAAAGCCTTAAAATACATCTCAATCCCGCATACACTCTTTTATATAAGTTTAGAAAGAAGCAGACTCGGAATAGGAAACAAAATCTGCAAAATCTGCGTTTCCGCAATCGCATCTGCGGAACTTATCGATGTCATCGAATGTCTCTCGATGACAGCTTCGATATCATCGACGGTCCTTCGATGATATCAAAAAGAGGACCAAAACTGTCCAGCGACCAGGGGTGAATAATCCAACAATTATTGATGTCATCGAAGGTTTCTCGATGACAATCTCGATATCATTGACAGTCTGTCGATATCATCGACAGATTTAATACATCTGTCGATATGATCTAAAACTCTGTCGATATCGTCGACAGACCACTAGATAGATTTAAGACATTTGTCCATAACATGGCATGCCCAACAGTTAATATATTTACACACGTTTACTTCAAATTAAATCATTCCTTTGATGTCTAACCATGTCTCTTAACCGAGTAACAATACTATTTTTTGGGACAGCTGATGAGAGATGGACCTGCTTGGCTACAGTAAACATTCACCTTCCATAGTTCAGCCAACACTATTTTCTGACATAAGAAACCATATGCTACGGCCATCCAGTGACCAACGTCACATAAGGTCTCTTTCCATCATTGATCTTGACACCGGTTGTTTTTAATGGTCGGCATACTAACCCCACTGTTCCATGTCGTGTGGCCCACTTAAGTTTTTGATTGACCTGATTTTTGGGCCATGCCATAACATTAAGCCGGCACAAAAGATGGCCGGAGAGGATGTCAGCTGCTGGAAATTCTTCCACATTTGAATTAGAGCCCAGGACCAACCCAGGCATAGGACCGGTAAAAGGCCAATGGCCAGGACAAGTTGCCGGCCCGAGTGATAAGGCAAGTCGGATTGCGTACTGAGTTACTTAGTAAGCTCTTAGTAATGAGTAAACTCATATGGGCCCACCTTGAATGTATGTGGTTTATCCACGCCGCCCATCCGTTTTTACACCTCATTTAAGGGGTTGATCCCAAAATTGAAGCACATCTAAAACATAAGTAGATCATACCACAGAAAACAGTGAGAATATTGATTTTCACCATTGAAACCTTGCTAGGCCCCACGATGATGTTTATTTATCATCCAACCTGTTCATAAGATCATACATGGATGAAGGGAAAACAAAAATATAAGCTTGATCCAAAACTTCTATGCCCCCCAATAAATTTTCAAAGATAAGCGTTCAATTCACACTATTTCCTGGTCAATTTAAGCGTTGGAAAGTCTTTATTTTTTTGTCTCAATCTGTAAAATTATTGGATAAAATAGATGGACGGAGTGGATAAAATATATAAACCATGGTTAACCTCACAGAGTTTACTCAGTACGCAATCCCCTTCCGTGCCCAAGGCGTTGCATTGGGTAATACCCCACAGGACATAGCTAGAGACGGACGGTCCTGTAACGGGATCTGTGGGCCTGCCGTGATGGATATGTTTTATCCATGCCGTCCATACATTTTTACAGATGTTTTTAAAGCATGAGACCGAAAAGACGGCGGATTGAAAGCTCAAGTTGACTACAACAAAGAAAGTAGTGGGGATTGATTTCCTACCATTAAAAACTTCCTGGGACCCACCGGATGTTTATTTTCCATCCAATCTGTTCATAAGGTCACGTAGACCTGTAAGAAGGGATAACATAAATATTATCTTGATCCAAAACTTCTATTCTCCCAAGAAGTTTTCAACGGTGAGCTTTCAATCCCCACTTTTTTCCTGTAGTGTGGTCGACGTAAGCATTCAATCTAACTCCTTTTTACTCTTATATCATAAAATGATATTTCAAAAAGTATGGACGGCGTGGATAAAACATATAAATAAAGGTGGACCCACAGAGCCCCTCACAGGACCGTCCGTCTCTAGTTGGGTACTGGTGGAGGTATTACCCAATCCGCGCCCGAGTACTGACATACAGTCGTTTTGTTTCCCGCGTCAAATGCGTACAAATTCTCTCCGTTCTTTTCCACTCTCCAACCCTTGGCATCTCCGTCCTCTCTCTCTCTCTCTCTCTCTCTCTCTCTCTCTCAAATCCAAACCACCCATCTCTCTCTCTCTTAAATCCAATGCCACTCATGCATCTCTCTCTTAAATCCAATGCCACCCATCTCTCTCTCCACCTCTCTCAATTCCAAAGACACCCATTTCAGAGAAAAGCCACATCAATGGCCACTTCCAACGCACAAAACGAAGGCATGTTCATGCTCTTCTCACACCCATCTCCCCACATGCATGAAGCCATCTCCTTTCTCCAAAGCCCCATCTTCCTACATATCTTTTCAGCCTCCACCCATCTTGCTTTGATGCTCCTTCTTTCCATGACATGGGTCATCAAGAGATGTAACATGGTGAGCCCTGGACATTCAGAACAGAGGCCAAAAGTCCGTAGCTTTTTGTATTACAAGCTTGCCCTTTTCTCTTCTTTGGGTCTCTCTTTATTTCATCTTGTTCTTTGCATTTTCAACTATGTTTGGGATGGATATGGTTGGTCTGATGACAATCTCTCCCCCCAATTGGATTTAGTATTTAGAACTCTTTCTTGGTTCATAATCTCCGCATACTTGCATTTCGAGTTCCGTCATTCGGAAGAGCAGAAATTCACAATTCTTCTGAGGATTTGGTGGTGCTTCTACTTCTTCATGTGTTCTTCGTTCTTCGTTCTGGACCTCATTTACTATCAAAAACTTGGAATTCTTCCAACCCATTTGTGGGTTTTGGATTGTGGGTCAGTTCTCATTAGTTTCTTCCTTTGTTATGCTGGATTGTATGGAAAAAAGAATGGAGAAGAAGAGATGCGCCTTCTTGAAGAGCCTCTTTTGAATGGGAATAACGTTGGTGGATCTTCCAATAGGAGCAAGAAGGATAATGTAACTCCATATGCAAATGCTAGTCTTTTTAGCCTTCTTACTTTCTCTTGGATGAATCCATTGCTTAAAGTTGGTAATAAGAAGACATTAGACCTCGACGATGTTCCTCAGCTTGCCAATGATGATAGTGTTAATGGGATCTTCTCTGTTCTAAGAAATAAGCTTGAAGAAGATAGTTCTAGTAGTAGAGTTGGAACATTGAAATTGGCGAATGCGTTGTTTTTCTCCGTGTGGAAAGAAGTGCTATGGACACTTCTGTTCTCGCTTCTATACACGGCGTCTACTTACGTGGGTCCCTACCTTATTGATACCTTTTATCAATACCTTAATGGCCATTCAGAATTCGCAAACGAAGGGTATGTTCTGGTTTCTGCATTCTCCACTGCGAAGCTTGTTGAATGCCTTTCACAGCGGCATTGGTTCTTCAGGATGCAGCAGGTCGGGATCCGGGTCCGTGCAGCTCTGATCGCGATGATATATAAGAAGGGTATGTCGCTATCGATCCGGTCGAGGCAGGGTCATACTAGTGGAGAGATCATCAATTTCATGACTGTTGATGCAGAACGTCTTGGGGATTTCAGCTTTTATGTGAATGATATATGGACGGTCCCCATGCAAATCATGCTGGCTTTGTTGATCTTGTACAAGAATCTTGGGCTGGCTTCAATTGCGGCTTTTGTAGCGACCATTGTTGTTATGCTGATGAATGTCCCGTTGGGAAAGTTGCAAGAGAAGTACCAGAAGAAGCTGATGGAATCAAAAGATGTGAGGATGAAAGCAACGACTGAGATCCTCCGGAACATGAGGATCCTCAAGCTCCAAGGGTGGGAGATGAAGTTCTTGTCCAAGATAGCCGAGCTAAGGAAGAATGAAACGAATTGGTTGAAGAGATTTGTCTACTCATTGGCTTTGATAATGTTCATCTTCTGGGGTGCACCCACATTTGTGTCTGTGGCTACATTCGGGTTTTGCGTGCTTATGGGGATACCGCTAGAATCAGGAAAGATTCTATCTGCTCTTGCAACATTCAGGATATTACAGGAGCCCATTTATCGTCTCCCCGAATTGCTTTCCATGGTTGCTCAGGCAAAGGTTTCTCTTGATAGACTTGCGTCGTTCCTTTGCCTTGAGGACCTTCAGACAGACGCAGTAGAGAAGCTTCCCGGAGGTAGTTCCAATGTTGCGGTCGAAGTGATAGATGGGAATTTCTCCTGGGAACTGTCTTCATCGAATCCGACTCTGAAAGATTTGAATTTTCGAGTATTACATGGGATGAAGGTGGCTATTTGTGGAACAGTTGGGTCAGGAAAATCGAGCTTGCTTTCTTGCATCTTAGGAGAAGTGCCAAAGATATCTGGGACTGTTAAATTGTGTGGGGCCAAGGCCTATGTTGCTCAGTCGCCGTGGATACAGAGTGGGAAAATTGAAGAAAATATATTGTTTGGTAAGGAAATGGATAGGGAGAAGTATGATTGTGTTCTTGATGCATGTTCACTGAAGAAAGACTTGGAAATTCTAGCATTTGGCGATCAGACAGTCATAGGTGAGAGAGGGATCAACTTAAGCGGTGGACAGAAGCAAAGGGTACAGATAGCACGTGCTCTGTATCAGGACGCGGACATTTATCTGTTTGATGATCCTTTCAGTGCTGTTGATGCTCACACGGGAAGCCATCTCTTTAAGGTATGCCTTATTTTGCCTCATTGATTCTGACCTATTGTTAGTTTTCACTTATCACATCCCTGACATTGATCATTATTCCAGTAAATTGAGAATGACAAATTCTGTTTATTTACAGTTATATCAGGTGATTTGTTTAATGACAGCCAACCAATGAGACGGTCAGATATATAACTAACTTATAGTCATAAAAATAGTTCAAGAGACTGAAGATGGAAAACCCAAATTGATTTAATGGACAGATGATTCTAGTGGGCTCAAAGATCAACTGTGTCGACTAGAAAAGGATTCTTAAATACTCTGTACATGGAACTCATGAATGAAACTAAATAAACAAAAATTTCTCTATCCCTATAAATGGATTTCAGGACCCATCAAGTCAGTTAAAATGAGTTAGGAAAGTGGCTCGCCTCAGTAGTCGAATTGAACCAATTCGAGTCAACCAAGCGGAGTTTTGGGTCTGTTGTTGCAAATTTCAATTCTTCCAGCATTTAGGTTTTTTCATCTTGGAGAGCTTTAACACATGTAACAAACCTCTGAATGGCAGGAGTGTCTACTTGGGATGTTAGGATCGAAGACGGTGATCTATGTTACCCATCAAGTGGAGTTTTTACCTTCCGCCGATCTTATCCTGGTGAGTATTTCTCTGCTCTGTCTGTCTCTCCTTTGTTTTGGTTCCATGACTCCCAGATAAGTGCATCATCAATGTATGAGAAAGATAACTCTCTGGTTTGGCAGGTACTGAGAGATGGGAGGATTACACAAGCTGGAAAATACAATGATATTCTCAATTCGGGAACGGACTTTATGGAACTTGTTAGTGCACATAAGCAAGCTTTGTCAGCCCTTGATTCTATAGAGATGGAGGATGATTCTGAAGCAAATACTAATGTGGAAGGCCGTTCCAGTGATATTGGAAGTAGCAAGCGAACAGCCCCACACACCGAAGTAGAGAAGAGAGAGGATCAGAATGTTAAGAACGATGAAACGATTGGGCAGAAGGGGCAGCTCGTTCAAGATGAAGAAAGGGAGAAAGGCAAGGTTAGCCTATCAGTCTATTGGAAATACATTACAATGGCATATAGAGGAGCTCTCTTACCATTGATATTGCTAGCCCAGATTCTCTTTCTGATCCTTCAGATTGGTAGCAATTACTGGATGGCTTCGGCAGCTCCAGCTCCAACAGATACAAGAGCCCCAGTTGAAGGATCGGTTCTCATTCGCATCTATGTTGCTTTGGCCATTGGAAGCTCCGTTTGCGTCCTTATTAAAGATTTGCTTCTCGTTACATCTGGATTTAAGACGGCGACTCTATTGTTCAATAAAATGCATATGTGTATATTCCGTGCCCCCATGTCATTCTTCGATGCTACTCCAAGCGGACGTATCCTCAATAGAGTAAGAGACCTACACTTCCTATTTGATATTTGTATGCGATTACAGCTACACATTTTTAAGTCGCCGTTTCTCTTTACAGGTGTCGACTGATCAAAGTGCAGTAGATATAGCAATTCCCCTTCAAATTGGGTCATTTGCTTTTTCAGCCATTCAGCTGCTGGGAGTCATTGTAGTAATGTCGCAGGTGGCGTGGCCAGTCTTCATCATTTTCATCCCTATGATTGCGACCGGCATTTGGTACCAGGTAATGCTTGTAGCTGATCTGGCTTCTCGTATTTACGAGGAGTTGAATGACTAGATACAAAACACTTTGTGAAAATTCAATCAGTGTCCCTCTTTATGGTGTTATTCTATTATTAGAATGTTGCTGTAACACCTTACCTTAAATCTTCAGGCAACTTCCTATGGTGTTGCTTATGTTTGTAATTCCACAGCAATATTACATACCTACATCACGAGAGCTAGCACGTCTGGTTGGAGTCTGCAAAGCTCCAAAAATACAACACTTTTCTGAATCTTTATCGGGATCGACGACAATCAGGAGTTTCGACCAGGAATCAAGATTCATGGACATAAATCTACGCTTGATCGATGCATATTCACGACCCAAATTCCATACTGCTGGGGCAATGGAGTGGTTGTGCTTCCGCTTGGATATCTTGTCGTCCATCACATATGTCTTTTGTTTGGTTTTCTTGGTATCAGTACCAAAGGGAGTAATAGATCCAGGTATTAGTGGCATCCATGGTTCAATGATCTTGCATCCATATTTTTGTGGAATTCCCTCAACTTCTCATTGATCACACACATGAAGACCAGAAATCTTACTCTTTCTATCTTCTTTTTCAGGCATTGCAGGCCTAACAGTAATGTATGGGCTTAATTTGAACTTACTACAGACTTGGTTCATATGGAATCTATGCAATCTTGAGAACAAAATCATATCTGTGGAGAGAATATTTCAATACATGAGCATTCCTAGTGAAACCCCTCTTGTCATAGAAACTAATAGGCCAGGCCCTGATTGGCCAATGAAAGGAAAAGTCGATATTCATGATTTGCAGGTAATCTCAGGTCTCTTACTGCTGAAGCTTCTTTGTAATCAATGAAAGCAAGAAACTCCATCTTTAAAAAAAAAATCTGTGTTGGACATGTTGAAACTGCTATAGGAAATTCATCAATGTATCTTTTTTTCTTTCTTTGATATTATTTGCAATGATTCACATGGTTTTGGACTTTTTTCTGTTAATTAGATCCCTTTTTCTATGATTATGGATCACCTACAAATGTTTGTAGTTTAACTTAACCTACAACCATTTTTAGCATGCAACCGATTGAAAGTGATAACTCTGCTTTTCTATATGTTCTTATAATCACACAAGTCTGTCTATGCTCATATGTGCATGTGGTACAGGCAAGGTTACCGGGATTGAGTTGCTCCAGCAGATGATATGGGAATGGATTTAATCCAGGACAATTAATCACTTGCTCTAAAAGCTCAAACTGATAGAGCATGGCGAATTAATCCCTTTATCTCATAGCCCAGGCCCCACTTCGCATGAGTCAGGCCCTCGGCCGAACCCTCCTCGTAGGCCCCACTTCACATGGGCCTCGCCTCATGCGAGCCACCTGCCTCACATGGGCCGCCCACCCCGAGTGTGCCTCCGCTTCACACAGGCCACCCCACTTGAACCCGGCGTGAAAATGCCCCTGCATTAGAATGGGTACGCAGTACACTACTTCCTCTAATGTGTGGGAAACTAGGGGTAGGATCATGCACGTTGCTCCGATGCATACACTTAGTTCTATATGATATTGTAATTTATCTAAGAAATAATTACCAATAATTATTATTATAGGTCCTTCATGCATAATATTATACATATGTATGACGTCGCATAAATCAAAGTATTAATCTCTACGTTTTGAATATATATTGACATTACAAGTTAATCTACATTAGGAGTGTAGATTAATCTAGACCAGTAAAAATAGCGATCTGGATTGCAAATGACCCATAATTTAGATCATGGGATTTGGAGTGTAGAATGTAGGGTTTTTTGGTGATTTAGGTAACATTGGTTATAGTCTCTATGTTATGATTTCTTGTTATTACTGTCCCCTTTCTTCTTCTTCCCTTTTAATAATTTGTAACATCCATTTGGAAAATTTGGATACAGGTTCGTTATGCCCCACATATGCCCCTTGTTTTGAGAGGTCTTACATGCACTTTCTTGGGTGGGATGAAGACTGGAATTGTTGGGAGGACAGGCAGTGGAAAATCCACCCTCATACAGACACTCTTCCGCATCATTGATCCGGTTGCTGGTCAGATTTTGATTGATGGCCTTGACATTTCTGCTATAGGACTTCATGATCTGCGATCCCGATTGAGCATCATCCCTCAAGATCCAACTATGTTTGAGGGGACTGTGCGAAGCAACCTTGATCCACTCGAAGAGTACACGGATGAACAGATTTGGGAGGTGTGTTTGTTATAGTTTGTGAATACCTAACAACATTTATATATTTTTTTTCATCATTGGATTCTAATGCATACTGATTTGCTCATGTGCTATTCTTTTCTGTTTTAGGCTCTAGATCGATGCCAACTTGGGGATGAAGTTAGGAGAAAGGAAGGAAAGCTTGACTCGAAAGGTTTAAATTCTTTTGTTAATCTGATATTTACTTCATTGAACCCAACCATACAGATTATCAATGGGTTGGGTCAGATGATCCACCCTGACTCAACTCAAAACCGAACAAATGAACAGATAATAAGTGTAGATACCTACACATGATGTACGCATGTTTGTATGTATTCACTAATTAGGCAGGGTTGGCATACCTTTAGCCCCATATTCCAATCCTAAAATGGATTTGTTGTGACGCAGGGAGGGACGTGGTGAGGTCGATCACCGTCTTCCTCAGTGATAACTACTCCGAATCCACGGAGTTCCCTGGACTCGTCACGGAGCTTCCTCGATTTTACAAGGGATAAAAAATAGAAATAATTTCTAATAAATTGGAAAAAAATTGATTGATGGTAAGAATTTTTTATTTTTTATTTTTATTTTTTAAAAAAACGAAATTACAATCCTTTAAATAGTGAACTCAAACCTAGGATGGAGTTTCAGACTCAAACTCCCTAAAAATGTGACTTACTATAAATAGTAAACTTACTATTTATAGACAGGCATGATTCCTACTAGACTTCATGATTTTTGGCCAAAAATAGTAAGTGTCCAATTTGGCCTAACCATGTTATTCTCCTAATTTTTCTAAACCCTTTTCATGTTGGACACGACTCCTAAAACTCAAAGGATTGAAAGTTATGATCGAATTAAAACTTACTATATTTATAGTAAAACAGAAATAAAATGGATTTTCGACCGTCAATCTGATGGAATCTAGCAAATCCGGCGTGGAAAACCCGGCATAGCAGGGTTGGTTGGCTAAAGTAGCTTCTCCTACCCAAAATCATATATAATATGTCGAAAAACTCCTTCCGGTTTGCGAGATACGACTGTTTTAAGGTTCTGACAGTCCTGATCACCTCCGCCTATGATCGGGTCTTCTCTTGTCCATCTTGGCCATGAAAGTGTCCGCGACCCGCTCTTCATCATGTTGTCATGCCAGGTTGGGTCAGTCAAACCCAACCCAATAACAATATGAAGTAGGTCAGGTTGGGCTATAGGGTAATGGGTTGCAGGTCGGGTTCCGGCCATAATTCTTGGCCCTTAACAGGTTGGCTCCAAGGGGCTGACCTCGACCCGACACGAACCCAATCCATTGTCACCCGTAGGTGCTGGTCTACTGTGAAAGGTTATAATGCTCGAATCTTAAGGCGTGATTCAACTCACTAGATGACTAATAGTTTTATATACAACTTGAAATTGTAATTTGCATATGAAATGATGAAAATTATTACTATAGGTCCCACCTGCATAATATTATATGTATTTATGCTGTTGTATAAATCAAAGTACTAATCTCTATATTCTGGATATAGATTCACAATAGAAGTTAATCTACAATAGGAGTATAGAACCATAATTTCATATAAGCAAAAAATAGCGATCTGTATCAAATGACCCATAATTCGGATCTTTGGGTTCGGAATGTGACCAAGGGGCTTCGGCGATTTGGGTAACATTCGTTGGTAGTGTGCTTATTGAGTTCACATGATGTGACGGAGTTCGAACATGACCTAGTACTTTCAAGATGCCTTGAAACTAATAGCAGTGCTTGTATCTGCTCAAGTACAATGTCTCACTGAATCCGGTATCTGTTGTGAATTGCAGTGGCTGAAAATGGAGAGGACTGGAGCATGGGTCAGAGGCAGCTGGTCTGTCTAGGAAGGGTGATATTGAAGAGGAGCAAGGTCTTGGTACTTGATGAAGCAACTGCTTCAGTCGATACTGCGACCGACAACCTGATTCAACAAACACTAAGGCAACAGTTCTTGGACTGTACAGTCATCACAATAGCACATAGGATAACATCCGTTCTCGATAGCGACATGGTCTTGCTTCTTGATGATGGTTAGCAACTTACTAATCTAGCTTTCTTATTCCATCTTTTTATCCTTTACTAAGAACTTGATTTTTATTTTAATTATTTTCTAAACAGGTTTGGTTGTGGAACATGACTCGCCAACAAAACTGTTAGAAAACAAATCATCTTCATTTTCAAGACTTGTCTCTGAGTACACTGAAAGGTCAAGCTCAAGTTTTGAAACTTGAACAATTTCGTAATGGTGATAATGGGATGTGATTATATTCAAGACGTCTTCTCTCTTGTGCTGCAAGCACATAAGCATTTCCTTAATATTCTAACTGAAAGAAGAATCCCATGTTTTTGTCTATGGTAACCTTCGCGGTGCCACTTAAAAATAAGGTAATCTCATTTTAGTTAATTGCAAGTACGTTTTAGAGACTGATTGTAGATTATAATTAATCTTTACCAGAATGAAATATGATCTCTAATACATAACTACCATTAACTAAAATGAAAAGAACTCAAATGGGCATGTTTGGGTGCCACTTAAAAATGAGTTCATATCATTTTATTTAATGGTAATTATATATTAGAGATTAATATTTTTGGGAGGGATCACAGCGAGACCTTGGCAATTTCTATTTAAAATTTTCTTGGGATATTATCGGAAAATTCTCGGCAAAAATAATTATTTAAATTAATAGATATTATATGTTAATATAACAAATTTATTGATGCTTTAGTATTTTTCTAAAATCTGCTGATGTGTTTAAAGTCTCTGCTATATTTGTTACACCGGTAGGGATTTTAAAAGCAATATAACCAACAATTCTTAGAAACTATAATCTCTATTACATAATGAGACATGCTTCAGTGCTCTCAGAGCACTATAACTTCTAATGCTGCTAGTTGCATTGGTCCACTTAGACAGTCTAATTCAATCTAATTCCTCATCCATATTGTTCATTAGGTCCAACCCATGTTTCATGGGCTGCCATGCAAACATTGCACCAATTCAACAAATATCAACCATTGATCAATGGCATTTAATAGGTGTGGTCAAGGTTGCTTACAAAAAGGTAGGTCCAACAATCTGATCCATTTATTTGTTAGGGCCCATCATGGATTGCTTATGATCATGAAGAATTACTTTTGTTAGGTAATCATAGTCATTACATCCTTAGCTTGAAAAAAAGGATGGCTATGGAAGATAGGGTCAAATCAAGGATGGATATATCACTTGATCAGTGAAATTTTTGCATGGTAATAGTCATGAAACTCATCAAGTAGATGGTACCAACTCAAAAAATCCCTGATTGGTTCACTTTGGTGATTTATCTGGATTGTCTAGTCAGTGGACCACCTCTTGGATGGAGCCCCGTTCAAAAGTTGAAATGGTTGGAGGGATATTTATCTGATCTACCTCATTTTTTGGCTCACATCCTAACATGAGCTTGTGATGTAGAGTGGGTCACTGACGGTTTCATGGCCAAGATGGATCAGAAAAGGCCCGGTCAACGATAGAAGTAATCTAGACCGTCATATCTTAAATCGGGCGTATTTCGCAATCCGGAATGAGATATCGGGCGTAAAATATATGATTTTGAGATAAAACAAGCTACTTTAGCCACCCAACCTGCTATGCTGGGTTGCACAAGCCGGATTTGCAAAATACCCCCAGATCTACGGTTGTTTCCCTATCTTAATTCCGTTTTTACTATAAATAGTAAGTTTTAGTTTGATTATAACTCTTCATCCGTTGGGCTTTAGGGGAGAGAGAGAGAGAGAGAGAGAGAGAGAGAGATGCTCACACACAACTAGTTGGACCGTCCAACTAGTTGTCTGAATTAAATGCTAATTTACGTTAATAAATGATGCCTATGGAAAGTTAATTAAAGAAGGAGAGGAGTTGCTGGCTTGGGATGGCCCCACCATGGTGCTTATGTCAAATCTATCCCAGATTCCCAGCCATTAGATAAGTAAGTAGACCACGTGATCAAAAATAGTATGCAGGGAAAGCTAACCATCGAAACCATTTCTCCCCGTTTGTTAAATCTGATGTCTAAAGACCGAATCTGAAATCCGAAGCCTGAATCTGAAATCTAAAGACTGAATCTAAAAAAACTTGTTTGATAATTATGGCTGAAGTTTAAAAATTAAGTATTGAATCTGAAACAAATGGTTTGTTAACAAACATCTTAAATGTCTGAAATATGTTAATTTGACACATTTGCCCCTATCTCTCATTTGGAAATGTTTTACATTATAAAGAAATTATTTTTTATTAAATGAAAATAAAATCATTATATTTAATTCAAATAAACTAAAATACTAAATAAAAAACTAAAATACTAAATAAAAAACTAAAATATCATCGTAAGGCCCTCAATTCTTCTTAGAGGAAGATTGTCACTATGTGTTGTATAAGATTGAGCACCAGTAGCAACAAAACCTTCAAATAAGGCCCACCTTATATGTATATGCTATCCAAACCGTTTATAACATCATTCCCAATTGGACGAAGTGAAAACATATTGATCCAAAACTTCCGTGGCCTATTTAAGTTTATTTTTCATTCAATATGTTCATAAAGTCACAAATACCTGTATGAATAGGAAAAAAAAATCATATTGATCTAAAACTTCTGTGACCCCAAAAAGGGTTTCAATGGCAGACGTTCAATCCCTCACTGCTTTTTGCAGCTTAATTTTCGTCTCAAGCTTTAGTACAAGCTCGCCAAAATGGATGAATGGTTTGGATATAACACATATCTCATGATGGGACCCACAAAACTTGCTGACGTCATTACGACACCTATATATGACGCGGATTTCCTGCGAAAGCCTTTCGCAGTAAGTTCCTGCGCTGGGAACTTAGGTGGGCCCACCGTGATGTTTGTCAGGAATCCACTCCGTCCATCCGTTTTGCGAGCTAATTTTAGGTGATTAGACCAAACTTGAAAAGGATCCAAGACTCGAGTGGGTCGTACTAAAGGAAAAGGTCGTTAGGGAAATTCATACCGTTGAAACTTCCCTGGGTTCGACAGTGATGTTTACATGCCATCCACACCGTTAATAACGTCATTCCTACTGGGATGAACTGAAAACAAAAATATTGGCATGATTCAAAACTTCTGTGGCCCCACGAATATTTAAACTGTGGACGTTCAATTATCACGTTTTCCGCCCACTTGAGCATTATATACCGTTCATTTTTGGCCTCGTGTCCTAAAATGAACTCACAAAACGGATGGACGGTGAGGATTTCTCACAAACATCCTAGTGGCCCCACCTGTGTTCCCAGTGCAGGAACTTCCTGCGAAAGATTGCGTCCTACCCCCGCCCGGACAGTAATCCGTCCGGGCAGGGCTCTGTGGGGCCCACCGTAATGTAAGTGTTTTATCCAAGCCGTTAATCGCTTTTCTCAGATCATTTTAAGGTATGAGCCAAACACTGAGCAAGGTAAAGAGCTTAATTGGACCACAAAGTGGGGATTTAATGTCCACCATTAAAAACTTCTTGGGAGCTGGAGAAGTTTCGGATCAAGCTAATATTTGTTTTTTCACTTCATCCACGTCTACATGATCTTATTAATAGGTTGGATGATAAAAAAAAAAAACATCACGGCAGCCCTTAGAAAGATTTCAACGGTGGGTGTCATTATCACTGCAGCTTCCTCCGGTGTGGTCCACTGAAGCTGTGGACCTGTTTCAATTTTGTAGATTTAATTAAAATTATCTGAGAAAAGTGATTAACGGCTTGGATAAAACACTTACATCATGATGGACCCCACATAGCCCTGCCCGGACGGATTACCGTCCGGGCGGGGGTAGAACGCAATCCGCGTCCGGGATTAGCCACTGTCTACTGACAGGTTGAACGGCGAAATTCGCCACCGAAGCCACGTCATCAAGTTCCATGGGCCCACTATGATGTATGTTCTTTATCTACACCGTTCATTTGTGCGGAGATTTAATTTCAGAGCATGAGTTGAAGAATGAGGGATCTAATTATGTAGTTGACCGCACCCAAAAAAAAAAAAAAAAGTGGCGAGATTGATGCTACTGTTGAAACCTTCCTAAGGCTCACCGTGATTTTTATTTGAAATCCAACTTGTTCACAAGTTAACACAGACATGAAAGAAGGGAAAAAACAAATATCAGCTTGATCAAAAACTTTTGTGGCCTATTTAAGTTTTTAATGGTGGGCGCCACTCTCTCCACTGTTTTTTGTGGTGAGGTCCACTGGAGCTTTGGATTTGAGTCATTCTTTGGATCTTTACCTAAAATTATATTTTCAAATGGATGGACAGCGTGGATACAAAACATATATCATGATGGGCGTACATAACTTGGTGACGTAACTTCAGTAGCTAGTCTGGCCACTCAACTCGTCGGTATCCAATCCGCGTTCGCGGAAACAGGTTGGCTACTCCCCTGCCACCAGCCAATGGCTGATGGTCGGTGCTATGTGGGCCCACCATGATGTATGTGTTTCATCCATGTCATTTATCTATGTTTTTAGATCATTTTATGGTATGAGACCAAAAATGAAGTATATCCCAATCTCAAGTGGACCACATTATAGGAAAAAAGTGTTGAATGAACGTCGACCATTGAAAACTTTATGGGGGCCAAGTTTTAGATCAAGCTGATCTTTGTTTTTTTCATTCATCTAAGTCTATATGACCTAATCAACAAATTGGATGTAAAATAAACAGTACATTGGGCCTTAGGAGAATTTTAATGGTGGATATCCAATCACTATTGTTTTCTTGTGGTATGGTCCACCTGAGATTTATATTCCTCTCATTTTTTGTATGAAGCCTTAAAATGATCTTTAAAAATGGATGAAACACATACATCATGGTGGAGCATAAAGAAGTTTCACAGGTTAAAAGTTGATTTTGTACTGCGCTAATAATTTAATGGAAAAATATTGTCGTAGTAACTTGAAAAGGGGTAATTTGGGAAGCAAGAATCTGAAATCTGAATCTGAAGTTCGAAAACTAATAATAAATCTAGAATAACTTATTTGGTAACTAATGAAATATATTAATTTGACACATTTATCCATATGAAACAATTGTACTTGAATCCCTACCTTTAAAAACTTCATGAATTTCACTGAAATGTTTATTTGTCACCCAATCTATTGAAAAGGTTACAAACAACTAGATGAAAAGATGACACAAATATCAACATGATCCAAAGCTTTTGTGGCCCAAAAGAATTTTTAAATGGTCAATCATCATTGTTTCCTATACAAAGGTACTACCCACATTTTCCTTTAGTGCGGCCCATTTAAGTCTTGTATCCTCCTCATTTTTTTTTGTCTCGAGTCCTAAAATGATCTCAAAATACAGATGGACAGATTAGATTTATCACAAACATAACAGTGGGCTCCACCTAAGATTCCAGCGCGCAAGAACTTCCTGCGAAAGGCATATGCACATAATTCGCACCTCAAATCTAGGAGGGAATTGCGTACTACCCCACCAAGATCTACCTAAATATGGACAATTAAGAGCTTTGCAGGGCCTACCATGATATATATGTTTTATTTATATTGTCTATTCATTTTTTTTATATTATTTTAGAAATTAAGACAAAAAACAAGGTAAATATAAGGCTTAAGTGGGCCACACTACAAGAAACTGTAGGAATCGGGTGCCTATCATTGAAAACTTCTTAGGGCCACATATGGCTCCAATCAAGCTGTTTTTCGTGTTTTTCCTTCATCTAGGTCTGTGTGATCTTATAAAGAGATTTGATGGCAAATAGGCTTCACGGTGGACATCAAGAAGGTTTTAATGGTAGTCGTTCCTGTTCCACTACTTTATGTGGTGTGGTTGACTTGAGCTTTGAATGTGCATCTTTTTTCGGATCATGCTTTAGAATTATATAAAAAAGTTGATAGACGGAGTGAATCTAATACATAAATCATGGTGGGCTCGGAAAAGTGCCCATGTGTATAAAGCGAAGGATGTGCCAAAAAAATTGTTTGATAATGATGGCTGAAGTCTGGTGGGCTCGGAAAATGAAGTATTGAATTTGAAACAACTTATGTGTTAACAAACATATGAAATGTCTGAAATATGTTAATTTGACACATTTGCCCCTATCTACCGTTTGGAAATGTTTTATATTATAAAGAAATTATTTTTTATTAAACGAAAATAAAATCATTATATTTAATTCAAATAAACTAAAATACTTAATAGAAAACTAAAATATCATTATTCGTATGGCCCTCAGCTCCTCTTAGCGAGGAAGATTGTCACTATGTGTTGTGTAGGCTTGAGCACCAATAGCAATAAAACCTTCAAATAAGGCCCACGGAAGTAGTGAGACAATGGTGCCCACCTCGGGTGCCATGAGTAGGATACGGATTTCCTAGGAAAGGCTTTCGCAAGAAGCTCCTGCGCTAGGAACCTATGTTGGGCCTACCATAATGTTTTTGATAAATCTACCACATCCATCCATTCTGTGAGTTCATTTTAGGAGAAGAAGCCAAAAATGAGCCGGATCCAATACTCAATTGGGTTGAAAATGTGAGAATTGAACGTCCATAGTTGAAATATTCATGGGGCCACGGAAGTTTTGAATAAGATTAGTATATTTGTTTTCAATTCATCCCATTATGAACGGATGGATGGCATGTAAGCATCAGTGTCGACCCTGGGGAGGTTTCAACGGTAGGAATTTCTCTACCCACTTTTTCAATTGTACATACGCAGATTTGGTGTGAAAGCCTTTTGCAAGAAGTTCATGTGCAAGGATGTTGGGTGGGGTCCATTGGAATGTATGTGAGAAATCCATTTGGTCCATCCATTTTTTAAGCTTATTTTATGACGTTCAACAAAAAATTAGGTGGATACAAAACTCAAATGGGTCACACAAGAGGAAAAATTAGGAAAAGAAGTTCGTACAACTGAAACCTTCTTAGGCTCCACCTTGACGTTTATATGCTATCCAAGCTGTTTATAATTTCATTTGAAGTGAAAACACCTGAAATATAGCTTGATACAAAACTTTCATTGCCATACAAATACTTCAACGGTGCGCACTGAATGCCCACTATTTCCTTTTGTATGGCACACTTAAGTATTTGATAAACTTCAATTTTAGTCCCACGTCCTTAAATGACCTCACAAAACGGATGGAATGGATGGATGGATTTCTCAAAAACATCTCGGTGGACCCCACCCAACATCTTTACAGCTTTTGCAGGAAATCTGCGTCCGGGTACTACTTGGACGCGGTCAGTTTGGGCAGTGGGATTAAAAGGGATTAGGTGGGATGGGATTTAAAAAACACAATTAGTACCCATGGCTGGGATTGTCCCCTGTTGCCATGGGATGAAATTAATGCCATGCTTTGTTGATTATATGGTGGTACATTGAATGGATATACCCACCATCATTTGAAATTACTGAGAATAACACACATGTGTTATATTTAAACCGTTCATTTATTTTGTAACCTCATTTTATGGCATGGGCCTAAAAATGAGGTAGATTCGCTAGCGTAGTGACGTCACATCACCAAGTTATGTGTGCCCACTATGATGTATGTTCTTTATCTACACTGTCCATCTATTTGGAGATATAATTTTAGGGCATGAGTTAAAGAATGAGGCAGTTCCAAATATGTAGTTGACCCCACCACAAAAAATAGTGGGGAGATTGATGCCTACCGTTGAAACCTTCCTAAGGCTCACCATGATTTTTACTTGAAATCGGCTTGGTCAAAAACTTTCATGGCCTATTTAAGTTTTTAATGGTGGGCATCACTCTCTCAACTGTTTTTTGTGGTGAGGTCCACTGGAGCTTTGGATTTGATCCTTTGGATATTTATCTAAAATTATCTTTCCAAATGGATGGACAGTGTGGATACAAAACATACATCATGATGGGGCCCACAGAACTTGGTTACGTCACTTCAGTAGCAAGTCTAGCTACTCACCCTGTCAGTATCTAATCCCCGTCCCGAAACGGATTGGCTACTCCTATGTGAGCCCCACCATGATGTATGTGTTTCATCCATGCCATCCATCTATGTTTCTAGATCATTTTATGGTATAAGACAAAAAATGAGGCATATCCCAATATCAAGTGGACCACATTACTGGAAAACAGTGTTGAATATTAAAAACTTTTTGGGGCCTTTCATTCATCCGGGTCTATATGACCTAATCAACATATTGAATGTCAAATAAACAGTACATTAGGCCTTAGGAGAATTTTAATAGTGGATATCCAATCACTATTGTTTTCCTATGGTGTGGTCCACCTGAGATTTATATTCCTCTCATTTTTGGTATCGAAGTCCTAAAATGATCTTTAAAATGGATGAATGGAAGGAATAAAACACATATATCATGATGGGCTCAGAGGAGTGCCCCATGTTAAAAGTTGGGATGTGTATAAGGGAAAAAATCTCTCCGCCAAGGACAATTTCATATTAAAAAAAATAATCACAAAATTTTATCATAAATGACTCTCGTCATAGAAAATTTTCAATATAAAATGGTGGAGAGTTTTCCTTCATTTGCGTTAACAAACACTACTAAAGATGTAACATTTTCAAAATTACGCATTAAGTACAAAAATTTTGCATTAACAAATAGGCCCATACTAATTTTGGCCACAAACACTAAAACATCACAACCATCTATAAATAGTAAGTTTACTAGTAAGTTGCGAATTCTAGGAATTTTAGTTATATTTTGCTTCTAATTTCTCTACCATTACTTGTATTCCTATTTAAAGGATTGCGAACTCGTTTTTTCATTTATCAATTAATTAACAAGTTTCTTATACATATTTTAAAATTATTTTTATTACTTTTCCTGATGGATTCGTAAAGTGTCTATAAGGAGTCCAGAGAAGCTCGAGTAGAGTAGTTATCCTTGAGATAGACTGTGATCGACCTCATCACGTTAATCCCTGCGTCAGCTTGTCAAACTGATGGATGGAGTGGATGCCACGTGGACATCATGGTTGGCCCACAGAACTTGGTTATAGGAGCTCCCTATAACAGTGATTGCGAGAAACTAGCGTCCATACATGATATTAGGGGGGCGTTTGGCGCATGGTATTAGATGGGATGGAATTGCATTTGCTCCTGTGCCAATTCCACTCAATGTTAAGGCCCGTTTGGACGGGTGGATTGGAAGGGATTGGATGGTATTGGAAGTTAAATCCCGATATTGGCCGGGCGTGCCAAACAAACTTGGTGATTTGATCCGGGATATAGCAATCCCATGGATCTTAAGACAATCCACTGACAACACCATCATTACCTTTAAATCCCATCCAATCCACCCTGATCTATTCAAATTTGCATGGGACATGTTTGGTTCGAAGGATTGGAAGGGATGGGAAGGTTTAATCTTGGGATTGGTCGGGTGTGCCAAACAGACTCGTTATAGCAATCCCGGGATATAGCAATCCCATGAATCTTAAGACAATCCACTGACAACACCATCATTACCTTGAAATCCATGCCATCCACCCTAATACCATTCAATCCCTTCCAATCCACCCCTCCAAACAGCCCGTAGGGAATATCATACTCTTACATATTTGCTGCCGTGCAACCTGACCTACGGTACTGTAGCCATTAGATCTGGGGCCATGATCCAGTGATCCAAACCGCTTAAGTGATGCTTCCTTGCTGATGGGGCGACACCCAAAATTATTTTTGGGAAGGTAAAATCCTATAAATGGGCCACCAAAAAAAAAAAAAAAGATTCCTTTCATTATTCAAAATGTTGAAAGACCATAAATATTGAAAGGAAAAGAGTCAATAGATCAAACGATGAATATATTCCAATATGAGGCTCACATAACTCGGTGACGTCACTTCAGTAGCGAGTATCGCTACTCAACCTGTCAGTAGCTAATCCGCGCCCGTGCATCGTATCCTGGGACCGGAATCGCGCAAAACAACTCGAGGTTTGTGGGGTCCACCATGTTGGGAATGCAAAATCCACCCCGTCCATCAGGTGAGAGCCATTACCTGAACCGTAGAAAGTGTAAGCTCTATTAAAAACTCATATGGTCCACATCAACGAAAACAATGTATAATTGTTACCAAAACCGCTAACTCCACAGCCGCTTGAGTTTTGTATCACGCTGATTTTTGTATCCTCTCTTCATTCTCGTAAGACAGGTATGATTAACGGGTTTGATGAAAGATACACACCATGTTGGCCCTACACACAAAACTATGGTCGATATCTCATCCCCATTGTTTCATCTGGTGTGGTCCATCTGAGTTGTGAACCTAGCTAATTTTTGGTCTTAAGGCCTAACATCAACGATAGAACCTGATAGACGGAGTGGATTTCACACGTATAACATGGTGTGTCCTACATACTTGGGAGTCCCACGGACTCGGACTCCGACGCCTACAGTACCACGTCAGTGCTGTGTGGGCCCGCCATGCTGTATGTATTTTATCCCCTCTGTGGATCTATTTTGCCAGCTCATTTAGGGCATAAGCCAAAAAAATGAGGCTCATCCAAATCTCAGGTGAACAACACCACGGTAAACAGTGGTGATTGAATTCCCACTGTTAAAAACTGTTTGGGCCCTTATTAAGTTTTTAGTGGTGATTGAATGCCCACCATTGCTTGAGCGGATGGTTGGTCGTCATCAAGAGAACCAAATTTTCGGTTTGTGGTACATCTATTTCTTTTTCAAAAAAGATGGAAATATCTCCACCACATACTGGTACTTTTTTAATTTTCACCTCCAAATGGTACTTTTTTATTCTTCTTCCTCCAAATGAAATGATGATGGTTAGAATCTCTCTTACAGGCTCTAAAGCTATAATGAAATATAAACAAGGGCTTTATAATTGCAATTGACAGGCTGCTTTTCCAACTGTTTGGTTGGTGCATAAAATCAGATCCATATTAGGGGGATTAAGGTTTCCTGCCTTTTCTTCCCAAATCTGCTATCGAATGATTTCAGATACTGCACTCCACTCGGTTATCAAATCATAATCCCATGGAAATGTACTGATGCCTGACTTAGGTAAAAAAGCCTGACCCCTCTTCCCTAGGGTTTACCAAAACTTCTGATATTACAAAATATGGTGCTGCAACTTGGGTTTGTGATGCAAGAGAATTAACCACTTGCTTTAGAAGCTTGAATTGATAGAGCATGGCTAATTAATCCCTTTATTGCATAGCCCAGGCCCCACATCCATGAGTTAGGTTATCAACCGAACTCTCCTTGTGGGCTCCAAATCCATGAGTTCCACGGAACACGGGCCCCAAATCACATGGGTTCTGCAGGCCACCCACCCCGAGTGTGCTCCCACATCCCACAAGTCACTCACCCCGAGTGTGCCCCGCATCCCACGGGCCACCCCACCAAGCCCAGAGTGAAAATGCCCCTGCGTTAGTTCGGGTTTACCCAAACCTGAATGACCCAACTTGAGTTTGGGTTGGGATGGGTGAGGTTGTCAAGGTCCTCATGTTAGGTTAGGGTTGGATAACTCCAACATGATTGAAATCAGGATGGCTTTTGGTTGAGCAAATGTCAGGTTGAGTTGGGAATAATCACATGTATTTGGGTCAGGTCAGTTCAGGGTTGAGCGTAGTTGAATTGGACTTGCGTTCAGGTTGGGGTTCAGGGTTGGAATGCAGGTCAGGTTGGGTTGCGGGTTTTGGTAAATTTAAGGTGGGTCAGGCTCGGGTTGACCCTCAACCTGACCCGACCCGCCCGAGTTGCACCCCTAGGCCTGAGTCCTGTGTCAGGAGAACCACTCCACATCCATCCGCCATGGCCAAAAAATTGTAGCAAGGAATCCAAAACACATTCCAAAGTGGGTAGGATTCTCAAATGCGTTGGAATTCTCAACCACAAAGATAGGCTGCACGCATGCAGCAAGAATTTTACCCAAACGATATACCTCTAGTCACCATTTATCTAGCTCAGTTACATTTCCGAAAGTTGTGTGAATTTGATTTCTGTAATTAATACAAGGAAAGCTACAACTTCTCATCCTAAGAAATTTGTTTACAGTAAGAGAGGAAGAAGGCAACTTACTGAAATTGAACTTCCACCACCTGCAAATCAAACATAGCCCTTGCCAAGACAATTCAGACAACGTTGTACTCTGTAACCATAACAATACCATCAAAAGAAAACTGTAGTTCAGGTGCATAGATTGAATTTCTTAGAGTATTCCAATGTACATGTAAGACCCTTTTCATAAGAACCATGCTAGCTAAACTTGGATAGGAACATGGTGAGCATACCTACTGCTAACTGATTGCTGTCCACTGCCTCATATTGACCATGCACCTAAAAAATCAGGCTGATCCAGAACTCAGGTGGGGCACACCAGATGGGGACATGCACCATGAGCTATATGCAGAGCTCACCCTGGTGTTTATATGCCATCCAAGCAATCATCTGATGCACCTCCTATAGATGAAAGTACGAAACAAAATTTGCCATTTAAAAACTCAGGTACGCCATAACACATGAATTTATAGTTTTAAGGCATGATTTTACATTATTCCATGTATTGTGGCCTGCTTGGGTTTGGATCTTCCAAATTTTTGGGATTAAATCCAAAGACGGAGTTGCGAGATTCATGGACAGGATAGATCTCATTTACTTAAAAGTAGTTCTCCTATGTTAGCAGTAGGTACGCCCCTTAGTTACCTATGCAAGGTATGCTCGCATTTTCCTTTTCATCAATTGTTCACTATAGTCAAGACCAGGTTAAGTCAACTCAGTGATTTTCTACTTTAGTAACAGACTCATTTATTTTTGAGGAATTATAATGTCCTGATGCATCAATATGTGAATAACATCCTCATCCACCCATTCCTTATAAAAGGGGCCTACGTGGATGGTGGATGCCCCAAAACTCTTCCAGTCTAGAAATTCAAGCCATCCAATCTTTGGTTATTCTTTTCCCAGATCGTTGCTTCGTTTTTTCCTATCCATTTTTTACTAGGTTATGGATTTCCAGGTTAGGATCTTCTAGCAATGCTCTACTTTCTTCTTAACCATTCTCGCATAATCCACCAATTAAAAGTTAGGAGCTTCTAACCCAGGCAATTTCTAGGTGATTCCCCACCCACAGCAAAGCCTGTCTGATTAAAATGGTCAGGATAATAGAACTATGGGCCTCACTTATGCAGGCATCCACACCAAGACTATTCATATCCTGATGCATCAGAAGCCTCTAATCAGTGTTCGCAATATCGATACTATCGGCCGATATTATCGGTATCGCAATCCAACGATACGAAACCCATCAGAACTCTAATAACTCCTCCATCAGTACTAAAGGGCCCGTTTGGATGCCCCCTTCCCTTAAAAGGGGTTTTTGAGGTCTAAACACCATTTCGAGCTGAACTGCAGTTTCTGTTGAGCGTTAGGATGCACTTCTGCAAACCCTCGTCTGATTCCCCACGTGTCGAAATAGGCAGTAAAAAGTCTACTCAACCAAAACCAGTCAGATTGGTTTTTGGTGCGATTGGGTGGGTCAGCTGAAAAAGGCATGCATGAAACCCCTTTTGCAGGAGTGTGTCCAAGCAGCCTCTAAACTGAGTTTCTAAGTACCTTTGAAAGTTATTCTAACAAAAAATTATGGGAAATAATAAGAGAGTGCACTCACCTGTTTCCTTCACATGTGGGACAGAGACATGGATTTATTACGATGGGATCATATAAAGGCGACCATTCTATGGTGGAATTCCCTTTACATAATTTGCAAGTGTAAAATCCCTTCCTTTTACAAACTGTGCAAGGCAATGCAACCTTTTTCTACACCAACATAAAAGAAAATGTAGACTTAGAAGAGGTAGCAGAATTGAGAAGAAACCCAGATTTGGTAACCTTCACCTGGCAGCCTGTGTAAACAGGTAAACAAGTGCAAGATCTGGACCACTCGTCAAGGACGCGCCATAGAGATGGCCATAAACAAATGAGACTGGTAGGATAATCCTGACAACCTGATTGAAGAAATAGATGGAATGTTTAAAATTGTTATGAAGTTTCTGTTTTCTTCTTTCACCTTTTTGGTTAATCATCCATTTTGTTCCCTCAATCTGACTGGCCAGAAGTTTGGATATTGTCATCCTCATGGCAGAGCCACCCTCATGAGAAGTTCAGATCTTTCTTACGTGTGCATTGTACAGTGAGTATGTTCACATCCCTCCCTACCTAAGAGTCTTTAAACCCAATGTTTGAAACATTGCTGATCGACTTGTCTGTACTGGCTTCAACTGATTTTCATAATTTAGGCTAGTTTTTTCAATAACTTGGGGAAGTTCAAGTTAAAAACTGACATACCAATATCCAAGTCAAAAGAGAGTTTTTGAGCATTGAGTGAAAGTAATCACGAGGATGTTACCCGTTTGGCTTCAGTAGCTGCTTGTAGCATTCGGATTGTCATGGAGGAAGCAAGTGACAAAGAAAACATTCCTCCAAACACAACAGCAGCAGCAGCACCAAGTGTACGCAATGGCTGAGGGATGCCTCCCAACATCTTCTTTAGTTCTCGACGTGCAATGGAAATCACAAGAGAATGAATCAGAAGCATGTAGAAATGCATTATGTTATATTTCTAAGGCCAGAACAAGTGCATGCGGAATACAATTTAGTAAGCGGTGAATTGACGCTACAGATCTGAAGATAAGTGGATGCATTGATCAATACGGATCAGACCGATGGGCCAAATCATGGACAGCCATTGGTAAATAATTCACCCAATTACTGAAAAGGGAAATTGTATAGGATGGCTATATGATGGACAGAATGTTGGGCAGTTAAGGAACAACATGTCCATAGGATGAGTCTAGCTGAAATGTGGATGTTGAGATGAATAAGTGGCAAGACAAGTATAGAATTAGAAATGAATATATTCTAGGAAATTCATTAGTAGCACCAATAGATAACAAGATAAGGGAAAGTAGACTTAAATGGTTTGGTCAAGTGCAATAGAGACCAAGAACTGTGCCGGTTAGAAGAAGTAAGTTGGTACAAGTTGAAGGCTCTAAAAGGGGAAGGGGAAGGCCCAAAAGGACATAGGTGGAGATAGTAAGAAAAGACTTGATGGCTTATCATCTAACTAAAATTATGGCCCTTGATAAAGTGGAATGGCAGAAAAGGATCCATGTAGCTGACCCCAATTAGTTGGGATAAGGCTTAGATGATGATGGTGGTGGTGGTTCCTGACCATTGGTCTATGGACGTTCTCTAGGCTGATTACTCTTAACCTTTCTTAACTGAAAATCAGCGGTGGATAGGATAGTTGTGAACTTCTGATTATGATTATTTTTTGGGCTGTACCATCCACTAATTGAGTGTTCTGAATACATCATCAAAGAAGAAGATGAAGGAGAGAGACTCCCAACAAATGGGGTACCTAGTGTTACTTATATAATGACAAGCAGAAATAAATTAAAATTGGTGAAATATAAAATAATTTTCAAGATGGTAAGTACATGAAATTCGTCCATGTTCTACTTCATACTATATTAATGAGAAGTACGAACAGGACTCGCATTTTTGGACTTGCAAATACGGACACATGTCTGACATCCACTTTGTTCATCATGTGGCAACAACCCCTCTCCCATGTATGGATGCCCTAGCCCAAAATTAAGCTGGTTCACTCATAGGTGAGTTTCATGTGTACATTGAATGTGTACTGTTGGACATTTCCTTTCAGATGTCAATTGTTTTGTACACGGGTAGCTGACTTCATGAGTGAACTCACCTGAACTTCAGGCCAGGGTATGTATATGCTGGGGCCTACCTGATGGACACCTTGATCTCACATGAGCATGCAACATTGGGACATGCTCTCATGAATGCTGATGTCAGACCCCTGAACAGGGAAGAGGGTACTATTTTCATTAGAGAGCTCATCAACTACAACCAATCCTAAAGTTGCAACCAGTTGTAGGGTAACTTAACCTACAACCCATTTTTTACAAGCATTGTGTCCTTGAAATTATCCGATACATTCAATGGCAAAAGTGGAAACAAAAATTTAAGAGGCATAGAAAAATAGGTTGTAGTATATGATCCGTTGTACTTCGTCAGTTCCCTTTTCATTGTACTTCTAACAATCCATGCAAGTGACATGTGACAATGCGTTAAAACTGTGTGAACTCCAGGTCATTCATCAGGCAGTCAACAATGGATTAGGAAAGTTTACTATTATGCTGGCCACATACATGTGGGAAAAAGTGGTTAGAAGTGTTTGGCCAGTGGCCGACATTCAATGTCCAAGTGTGGCCTTCTTGATGAGCAGACTGGCCTGCTTAAGGTCAATGGCCTACATCCAATAGACCTGATCTTATTGCTCAGCGTGCATAATATACTTAAAAATAAAATAAATATGTGTGCATGAGGAATGCTCAGCAGCAACCAGTTGCATCAGAGTTTCCCATCCAACAAATATGTGTGCATGAGGAATGCTCAGCAGCAACCAGTTGCACCAGAGTTTCCCAAGCAACCACACTCGCATGCCAATGTGTCATGCATGTAGGACATCTAAGCCATGCATAAGATTAAGATTGGCTCCACGATGAAGATGACCTGACACAAAAATAGGATGGTCACTCATGGGGTAGCCATGGTTGACAAAACAGTGGATGTTTTTAAAAACTTCTCAACTGTCTAATTCAACATACACGAGTGGCCCACATGAGAGGATGCCAGCCTGATTTTGCATCAACTCATCTTCGTGATATGACCCAACATGTGCACAGCTCAGATTTCAACATACGAAACATTTAATCACCATGGCTGGGTTGTTGTACATGAATACCACTCTCTATGTCATCCCCATCATTATAATCACTAGAGCCTTGTGTCGCTCTTTTTTCCTTCTTTTTTTTTTTTTTTTGTGGTGGACAGCAATGAATTTTTTATTTTTTATTCCTTAAAATATCAAAAAGAGTGAAAAATACAGTAACCAACCTAAGCAAGTGATCCTCTTGTCACTTACTCGAGCTGAATCAGACCCCTAAATATGCATCCACAAACCAGCTAAAACAGCCCCCATGCAAGACATCAAAAAGATTATGAGGACCCACAAGATAGCCTTTAGAGGATCGTCTCCTTCCGAGTATTCATAAAATCCTCAAAATGCAGCCCCTATATTCCAGCTTAGCAAGCACCCATCTCCAAAATCATTGAGGCAATGTTGCACTTAACTGCATCGATCGATGTTGATTTGCCTTCAAATATTTGGCTTTTTCTCTCCCACCACACCCCCACAGTAGACTGTAAGGATGTTGTATTTTAAATTATTTTAAATTAAGTTAGTGTTTCAAAATATCCTACAGATGTGTCTTTTCACTGAAAGGTTATATCCTTTCAATTTTTGTTTTGAAAAGTTGTGTCTTTTGAATCCTAAGGGTCGCACCACTTGGGTTTAAACCCAATAGTCACAACCCTTTGTGAAAGGGTGTCTCTATACCCTTAAGGGTGTCTTCACAAAGTCTATAAATAGACTTCTGATTTTAAGTTTCTAAATGGATTAGAAAATCAGGTTTCCTCTTAAAAATGTGTTCAAGTATTTTTTTAGTTCGGGTTAAGACTACAAGTGATTCGAGCCTGTGTACAGTGAGTGCACCGCTAGGACCGGGTCATAGTCGTTGTATCCTAGAGGTCGATTGCTCTGGAAACCTGTTGCACTTGGGATGCTGTCCAAGGGGAGCAAATTCGATTTCAAGCCGAGTGACTCACGTCACGCCTCGACTTATACAAATTGATAAGTTTTTTAACTTTCTTATTTTAATTTTATATAATTTAAATAGTTTTCCAAAATCTAATTTCCAACAATCTTGAAATCGAATTTGGTTTGGAAAACTATTTAAGAATTACGGTTGCATCTATTTGGTTGGAATAACCCAAAATGAAACCACACCAACCCGATTTGTGGGTCATGACTCATATAATCTAGAGTTGTCATATCTCACATAATGGTCAAGATCTTGTAGATACTTATTATGTAAGTTCTTTGGACCACATGTACAAAAGTGAACGTATGCACCAACTAAGTATAATATACACTGATCTTAACATCCCTATACAATAAAGATCAACCCATATAATCTGGAACCCTCATATATCATCTAATAGTTAGGATCTTACATATTTGGTGTACATATTTTCTGGACCACCTGTGCAAATCATCTAAAAGGCTTAAAGTTATGCACTGATACTATAGTCTATTGATTATTTTTATGTTTATGTCATTGACAATGTCAGTCTAACACACACAACAAGATCAACGTTATATGTGGTGCCACATCAAGTAGATATCCACTAATATTCACCATTTGTATACAATGAGGATTGATCTGGGATGTATATAAAACTAGGATATCAGGGTAGGACACAAGTATTAGGAACTTTTTTAACCACCATGCATGCATAAACAAAGAAGAGCCACTTTCACATAGAATCTTTAAAATATAAATGATGGGAGCCATGTGAATCAATGATGGTACTGTAGACAAGAACATTATCATACATGTGCAAACCAGAAGTAAATAACATCATGATTATTTCATGTTATAAACCTTACTTGTCATCCTCCCTCAAGTCGTTGCTTGCTTATGCCAAACACACATGATGATCCCATTAGATACTGTTCCCAATCAAGTGGGAGTCTTGAGAGGGCCAATCGATGCCATAAATACATTTGAAGCTCTAACGATGGCAAAAGTGGTTGCAAAGAGAAAAACTTTTTCTCTGTCAACCATTCCAAGCCTTAATAACAGGATATGACTGGTTATCTGATGGTTTCAATGGCAATAACAGGGGCTCATTGTTGTTGTTGTTTGTATGTATAAATCTCGACCCGGATTCCGGATTTGAAACGTTGTGAGAATGAATGACAGTTGTGAATGTGGGGGGATCTAATGGCTCCAAGGCCTTAAGATTTTAAAGAGAAAATAAAAGATTTCCTCGTTTCTGTTTTCATCTCCAAGGTTCTGTACGATTAGGATTATTCTAATGTCTATCCTCTAGTTGTGTCTATTGTTGAACTTTTGCATACGCCAAAATTCTTGATGCTTAATATTCGTTACATACATCAAGTGTGTCCTTTGATGTCATGTTATGGGGTCAGAATATCATGTTTGGATCTCTGGTTACTATATAATAAGAAATGGTTCATGTAATAAAATAAAAATAAAAATAAATAAAAAGGTTTATCAATCGATGGCTGAGATTATTCTCTACTGTCTACCCATAAGAGTCCACTAGATGAATCATCTGGATCACTGGGGTGATGCTCCATCTTTATAATGTAATGCTGTCTTGATCAGGAAACAGTGTTGATTCTCGCTAAGACTGTATATTAGGCACAAAGTTTATTAAACTTTTATCATAAGAATTTTCAAATAAGCGGTCACGATCATCTCTTGGTGGGTAGAAGGAGTTAATCCTTTAAAAGCAATATCTCCACAATTGTTGTTATAAACTGCTACATGAGTAGTGTACATCCTGTTTAATTTAACATAATTTAAGTTATGTTGATGTTAACATGCAGTTGGGTGATTTTACTCTCTAAAAGTTTTCATGTTAGTACGGTGCATGTGTAAGAGATCCCGACCATCTATCTAGTAGGGCTATAGATAAACAGGCTCTGTTTAAAAGCTAAACATGGGCATTGTCTATAATCAAATGCATATATTGCTTAGATCGGATCCCTCACACATGTGTTGCAAGTCATATGAAGTAGGCATAACACTTCTCATTACTGGAATAGTTATCTGTCATATGATTTCATGCTTATTTGGAATTATAATTTTAGATCATCTTTATGTCATCTATGGTGCCTACTGCATGCATAGAATCTATGATCCAAAATATCAATCTTAATCATGTCATTTTTCATATGATACATGTAAAAGTGAAAATATTATTTAGTGGGTTTTGCCTTTAATGACCTAAATGGAGAGGTATTCATATCGGACACATAACACATGTAGATGATGCATCAATGCTAGTCATTGATGGAAGTAGCATCATGTGAAGGCAAAAGGTCAAAAGGTGAATAGTAAAAATAAAAATAAAAATACTCTTATGGTTTTCAACTAAGGGAATTGGTTGGAAAGACCCACTAAATGCATAGTCTGAATTCACCGCTAGATGACAATTGGATTATAGTTACAATTCATTTTAGATGTGACTCATCATTGGTTGTTCTATAGAATGATGGTTCTCACATACCTTGATTGGAATGACTTTAATGGACATGATCAGATCGATAATTGAGTCAATTAAACCATGAGACTAGTTATAATATTCTTATATAAATACTCACATTTTCTTCTTGTACGAATAAATCCGCTTGTAATTACATCCGTCATCAACATCATTCTATGGTAAGATCCAATACTTTTTAGGAAAATATTATTTTCATCCAATCATATGCCAATCTAGAACACGTATTAAATCTAGTCAATTCATATGATAGTTCCTATGAAATCCTCAAACTCAAAATTTAGTTAATAGGTTTATCAGGTAAGCCATAGATATATCTATCTAGGTTAAATCTGAAATTGTGGGAGTGCACTTGAATGCATTTAGATAAACCACTTAACCCATGGAGTACAAGTTTAGTCAATGAATATTTGATAAATAAGTTGACATGAAGGTTTGTACCAAGAAAGGTATATGATGAATGTTGTGGATCAATATGCACATGTGTTACATTGACATCATATAGGTTTTTGAAACAAGATATCTGGAATCAAACTGATTACATGTTTTGATCATCTAATTGGTAGCCATCGAATAAATGTTCAGAAAGAAAATTATTAGTGTTTTGAATTCAAAAGATAATTGTTGGGTCAATGGAATTTTCAAGCTATATTTTATTCTCATTGGAAGCTGGTTTTGGACATTTGGGATTGGTATTCATATGAGACTATAAGTTCATTTGATGAACTATGTTGTTTTACCATCAACAAATGTATCTATTAGCCAAATTTATGCACCTATGGAGCTCACTGGTTAATCCATCGATTAAGATACTTGATAATGAACTTGAATATTTCTCCTCCATATTCAGTTGCCAAATATCCATTGATTGTATTGAATTCTAATCTCTAATTGATAAATTGGTCAACCTTTCATGTGTTAGGGAACATATGATAATATGATTATGTTGCGATATGATTACATGAAAGTTATACTCTATTTTAATTGTCATATGTCTATGCATGACAGATTACTCCAACCTATTTGTATTGCAGATACAAAAAGGTCGACTGACTTTACCACCAGTTAGTTGAATGGTGGGCTAGTGAAGTTGCTTGAATTATAAGAATACATTCAAAGCTAAGAAAGTTGGTTGTATTCAGAGCCGGTGATACAACAACTATCATAATAAAAGTGATGCTCAGTATCTGTTACTTGATGGAGTCATAATTGTTGACTCTGTGAGGTTAGAAATGAGTTCAGTATGTTTTGGCTTAAGATATGAATAATCAAAGAGGCTGCAACTGACTGTCAAAGACTTGATTAAAGAGCAAAAAGAGGAATTAGCATAGACAGAGGCTCATTTATGAGTAGCTAGTTGGTGAGGCAATAGCTTGCCAATACGATGATCCCTACCTGATCTGAAAGGATAATTAGCCACAATGGGAACTAAGACGGATGGAGGTAAAAGGCCTACGGGTCATAAATCCTCTGACCAAGTGACTATTTAAAAGATTAGTCAATGATACATCGAAGGGAATGGGGCTGAGCCTAATATATGAGCTACCAGTGTTGACAACCCAATCTATACGAGTAGAGATCCTATTAGATAGGTTCAATGGGTAAACAACAAGACACGAGGTAGACGATTGCACTGATGTAAATGAGCCCCTTCTATGGTGTACAGTGCGAGCAGTAATGAAGAAGGATGAGTTTTTGAACTCTTAATGAATCCATGGCCATATATTTGGTGGTGTACCCAATAGCTGCGTACACTTGATGGAATTCACCTATATAGGTGTGGAGGTGGAGGCTGCTTCCTATGAGAATCTAGGCGAATTCTCTAGAACACTCATGAAATCCAAGTAATGGTGCATGGCCGAAACGCACCGAACAGCAGAATCACTTGTAGCGGAAAAGTTATGTGAGTGGCATGTACTTGCGATCTACATCAAAAGGAATCAGGTTCAAGACTATGGTGTCACCTGATTCCTGTAGACCTATCATGTTTACTCTAATGTCGGTTCAAGTCTATGGTAACACCGGCACCATTGCACAACTCTTCCATCTTAACCCGAAATGTCAAAAATTTTGAAACATGTGGGGGATTGTTGTATTTTAAATTATTTTAAAATAAGTTAGTGTTTCAAAATATCCTACAGATGTGTCTTTTCACTGAAAGGTTATATCCTTTCAATTTTTGTTTTGAAAATTTGTGTCTTTTGAAGCCTAAGGGTCGTACTACTTGGGTTTAAACCCAATAGTCACAACCCTTTGTGAAAGGGTGTCTCTATACCCTTAAGGGTGTCTTCACAAAGTCTATAAATAGACTTCTGATTTTAAGTTTCTAAATGGATTAGAAAATCAGGTTTCTTCTTAAAAATGTGTTCAAGTATTTTTTTAGTTCAGGTTAAGACTACAAGTGATTCGAGCCCGTGTACAGTGAGTGCACCGCTGGGACCGGATCATAGTCGTTGTATCCCGGAGGTCGATTGCTCTGGAAACCTGTTGCACTTGGGACGCTGTCCAAGGGGAGCAAATTCGATTTCAAGCCGAGTGACTCACATCACGCCTCGACTTATACAAATTGACAAGTTTTTTAACTTTCTTATTTTAATTTTATATAATTTAAATAGTTTTCCAAAATCCAATTTCCAACAAAGGAAGCATCCACCGTAGAAGGTGCCTTCTCCGCTTAGAAGGCGCACTCTCCATCGTACAAAGAGAACCATAAGTAACCCAATCAACCCCATACAAGTGTAAGAAATGGCACCAGGAAAAAAAAAATGGCTATGTATTCTGTTTCGCTGATCGCTCCTACCTCAGACCCTACCCTTGGTAAGTTATAAGCCTTCATATTCCTCAGTGTAATTTCAGGTTATAATGTATCTACAATGGGTCACACTATATGGCCAGTTCAAACATGCTTGAGCTAATGCCCGGCGCTCTATCATACCCTAGTCGAATTTGGCAATACAACTAAAATTCTCCCCATAAGCCTGTTAAATACAACACTGGAGGGTGGAAAGAAAACATATTTCAACTTAGAATTCCTAAACAAGGTATAGTTCAATTAAACAAATAAGTGGAATTTGACCGAGGAATTTCATCGAACATGTAAGTTGCACAGCTTCAACACATTTATATTTATCAAGAAACAGACAAAAGCGGAAAAATACATATTGGTAGGATGTTTGGAACAGAAACAAAAGAGCGCGAAAGTAAATATGTTGAATTTTTTAGATTGGGAGATTCCAAATTTTTCTAGCCGTATGATTGAAGGCGTACCTCGGCCGTCCGATTTCTGGGTCCCACGCGATTCGGGAAGAAAGTCGGTACGGGGGTTCCACTATCAGAGGTTTCGGTGGAAGGAGAAGGGAAGCTGACAACCGCCGACGCGTTTCTCTTCGCAGGTGATCTCGCGGCCATACGTGTGGGGTTATAAAGGGCTAATTCATTCAGGGAGCGGATTAGCTGTTAGCCAGGTAACACATTAGTGGGTGTTACCCTTACCGTATGGGGCCCACCTTGATGAATTTATTTCATATCCACACCGTCCATCCGTTTTATCAGATCATTTCATGATGTTATACCAAAAATTAAGCATGTCTAAATCTCCTCTGGACCAAAACTATGTAAAAAGTGCTGAATAACCATTAAAAGCATTTTGTAAGCCCTAGAAGTTCTGTATCACTCTGATATTTGTATTTTACTTCATCCAGATCTGTTTGACTTTATCAATGGGTTGGATGGAAAATAAACATTACAGATTTTCTTACAGTGGGCCCTGTGAATTTTTTAATGGCGAGTGTTCAATCACCACTGTTTCCTGTGCTGTGGTCCACCTGACATTTGGATCTACTTAAATTTTAGAACCATGTTCTAAAATTGTCTGGAAAAACTGATGGACAGCGTTGATATACAGTAGATTCATCAAGGTGGGCCCCACGTAAGGGTAACACCGACTAACAGCTAATCTGCTGGCGTTCATTAGGTGCGCAAAACCCGGGCAGTGGTGGGTGGGAACGTACGCCTCGGCATGGCCTGGGCCCGACCCCGCTCTCTAGGGCCAGGACTTGAACCGTTGGCCTTGGCCTGAGGCCGGGCCCTGGCATGAATTGAGACCCAGTGTCCAGTCCGGCTGGGTCCGGTCCAATCATAAGTGGACCACCATAATGCAAAAGGAATGGACCATTTAAAGACATTTGTGAGCGGTTAACATACACCATACACTTGTAGTTTAAAGACAATCATAAGATCCGGGCCATATTTTAATTTTAATGACCCAAATGTAACTATTATCTGATCATTAAAAACTTTTCCATGCTGGGTTGTGCGAAGATTAGGGCTTATGGACTATGGCCAGCACCACCAACCCTAGCCAAGTATCGGTATCAATGGGCCAGGTTAGTGCTGCCCAAGATCTGTTCAAGCCCGATTCACATTGTTCAACATAATGTCCTTGGTTCTTGAAGAGCCAAAATACTTCAACCCAAGTCTTTCTTGGATGGATCACCGGCTACAAAACACATATAACTTGGATGGATAGATGGTCAAATCTGGATTAATTGAGAAACAGGTTAGGAGTTTAGGTCCGAGAACAGTCATCGAGTGTCACGCTCCAAAATTCGTGTACCCGAATAGGGTGTTCAGGACCCGAATTCCAGACCCGTGACGTATATAAAAAAAAATAAAAGATAAAGAATGACAATTTAATATGCATTTCATTTTCTTCCACCATCGCCCAATATTTAAAATCCAAACACCTGCTAAGATCATTAATTTCAAAATCTGTTATTACACAATGCATAATTATTTAATTTAACTTGAAGTAAGAAAATCAAGTCAAACATTACTACATCCATAGTTCTAAAATAAAATAAAATTTATTCAATGTAGAATAACATGCCACGTGCATCCAACCACATTCCATGCTCCACTACTAATAGTAATATCCTGCATCTTCAAAATATTCGTAACCCGAAACGGTTAAAACATAATAAGTTGACAACTCAATAGGATCACATCAATCCCGAGTTGAAAAACTCACAAATATTACTAAATTTAATCTCGACATGTTAATCAAAATAAAGCGAACATTGGATGTAAAATCATAGTTAATAATTTGACATTCATGAACATAAAATAAATGAATTATTTAACATAGACTTTTTAAAAAAAAAATACTAAGATTTGGAGTGGCAAAACACTCATGTGTGCTGATCCTTTTAGGGGATGACCCACGGCAGAGCACCGGTGTTAATCCTTTCAGGGTATGACCCTCGGCAGAGCACCGGTATAACCCTTTTAGGGACAAAAACCTAGGGCAGTGCACCCGTGTGTACTGATCTTTTTAGGGAATCACCCAGGGCAGAGCACCCGTGCTGATCCTTTTGGGAATGACCCTGGGCAGAGCACCCGTGTCGTGCTGATCATTTCGGGAATGACCCTAGGCAGAGCACCCGTGAGAATCGTTGTACAAAAAAATAATTATTCACATACGATGCATCTAACTTACAAGGAAACATTGTAACAATTAATATCAGAGTGTCTATAACAGATAATACGGTGATCCTTTTATGGCATAACACCCGTAAAAATTAAAAATAATAGTTCACATAATAAATATGCATTATCACTAACAAATAATATCAAATGCAAATAATAATAATAATAATAATAATAATAATAATAATAATTGCATTTGTACAATAGTCAAATAAAGAATTTCTTTCAATAGGAAATTATTTATGAATATTTCAATGTCTAGATTATATAAAGCAATATATATGAATTTTTTAATGGGAGAATGATCACCTACCTGATATGGAAAAATAGTGTAATGGGAGGAAATAATCTGAAGAGATGCTAATTTCGACGTGCACTAGCTTGGATTAATCAACTCTGAACTCGATGTTGAACCCTTACGTACTCCCTTTTCCTGATCTCTCTTTTCTTCTCAAAATCTTTCTTTTTTGATTTTTTTCTATGATTTTCTATATGTAGCATGAGAAATGGGGTATAAAATAATGTCAGATGAGTTGATGGGTTCTGAGTCTAATGGACGGTTTAGATTGAGGAATGGGTCCCACCATGATGATGGAAATCATGGTGAATGGGTTCCCATCCGCAACCATTGCAGAGAAGTGGGAAAGAGAGGGAGTCGTGGAGGAGAGAATTGTGGGGAAGTGGAAAGCAAGTGACACACGTCACTTGCTTTGCTTTATTTTTTTTTTATTTTTTTTTGAAAAGTGGGCCCTACAGCTATGATGTGATAGATCCACACCGTTCATCAGTTTTGCCCGACAAGACTATGGCATGAGCCCAAAAATGAGGGTCATTCAAAGCTCATGTGGGCCACATCATATGAAACAATGGGTTAACAGTGGAACCCACTGTTTAAAAAGAAACAGGGTATTACATCAAGCCTAATACTCTCTCTCTCTCTCTCTCTCTCTCTCTCTCTCTCTCTCTCTCTCTCTCTCTCTCTCTCACACACACACACACACACACACACCTAATTACTAGGAGTGCACACGGGTCGGTTCAGTCCGACTCTAAGGTGAAACCGGAACCGAACCGTTCCTAACGGTTCTAGGATATTCGGAGCCAGAACCGGACCGTTACCGCCCTATAACCGAACCGGAACCGAACCAAACCGGTTTGGTTCCAGATCAATTCCACGGTTCCGGGGCTTTTTATAATTCAGCCCAATTGCATGTTTTATTTTACTATCTAGCCCATGTTGTGATCCATGTTGTGATCCATTTGATAAATGATTTAAATATTGTATAAAGTGTGAAAATATACATTTATAAAACAATCAAATGGTGCATTATAAACCATAAATCATGAGTCAAATATGAAAACAATCAAAGGGTTCCTGGTTCGGTTCTAAGTTCGGTTCCATGGTTTGGCTCTACAGATCAGATCCACTGTTCGGTTTACGGTTCGGTTTGGTTCTACATACTCCCAAACCAAGAATTGAACCGATGTAATCGGTTCTTTGATTTTTGGAACCGGAACCGGAACTGGTGCACTCTAGAACCGGACCAAACCGGACCATTTGGTCGGTTCCGGTCCGGTTCCACGGTTCCACCAATTCGATGTGCACCCCTACTAATTACAACCTTTTCCTTTACACCTCTCTTTAATGATAGTAGCCCCTTCCAATGGTCTAAGCTACTTGGATCTACCAGCTCTCTAAGTACCACCCAACAAAGGACATGATATCGCAAATGTAGTAATATTAAGAAACTAACTAATATGCCGTAAGCCCCAACGGCAAATATGCCCCAACAGCAAGCCCCAAGATAAATTTAGGAGCAAAAAACAGCCACAACAAAGCTCACTTAATAAGGGTAAAACAGAGATTTTCTTCTAATTCAGGTCCTGTTTTGGCGGTGCTTGTTAATGGAAAAGAGTCCCGAGGGAGCACTGAAAATAAAATATACAACATTTATTTCTCTTTGATAGTGTTATCATCGTCACCAACGTCAGCCATTCCAAAACTATTCTTCACAGCATCTGTTGCTCCTTGTGCCATGTTCTTCATTTGCTCTTTACCCTGCAAAAATTCCACGTGTATAGCTGCATGCTAACTAGTGCTGCTGGCATGTGTTGCTTTCAGACCTGACCCTGATGATGACGGTCCACATGGAACTATTCCATGTGGCCCATAATTCCATCATTTGCAGTAGTTTTCAGACCTGACCCACTTCGCATTGGCTTGGACCTGGACTCGAATGTTACGCCCGTCGACTGGGCCCATGCCTAAAATTCAAGTCCATTTATGGCTGGGCTAGGGCTCTGGCCAGGTTTGAGTTTATGTGCATTTTTAAATCGGGCTCCTGCCCAACGTGTGCCTGAGCTGTGGTCAGGCCCATGTTCTAGTTTGAACGATGGGCCTCGACAAAGGTTGGCCGTCCCAAGACTTGGTATGATCCAAGCCATAGCATATCCACATGGGCCTGACCACAAGACAGTTGGCTCGTCTTATCTCAACCGTCTATTTGTTGCCAACGGTTTGGATTTTATCCACATGCGATGTTTTCAGTGCATGGGCCATCCAAAGTGGGGCCAGTGATATCAACCGTTCAGATCACTGGTCCACCCACATACAAAATAAAAACCAGACCATTAGCCAACCTGTTGAAGGAAACTGCCCGTCTTCTCGTGGCCCACTTGGGCAGTGTCTCGGCCTGATTGGGTAGACTCTGATGCCTTCTCTTTCATTGCATGGGTGGCTTCTCTTGCTTTCTCCATCATCTCATCCCTCATCTCCTACACATCATCATCATGCATGGTCACCACCATTACCACCATACATCATCATGCTCACCAAGAACTATTACCACCATCACAATACCAATCACCATCGATAGAATGTGGGCCCCGCATCAGAACCACCATGTGGGCCCGGTGGGACGGATGGCACACGTGCAGGAGATCTGGGTCCCTCATCAGGTACTCTACACTGAACATGTATCTGGAGTGGAAGCGGATTGCGTGGAGTGTTGACGTCACCAAGTTCTGTGGGGCCCACCATGATATGTGTGTTATATCCACACAGTCCATCCATCCTGCGAGATCATTTTACGGTATAAGCCCAAAAATAAGACAGGTCCAAAGCTCAAGTGGACCACACAATAGAAAGCAGTGGACATTGAATGCCAACCATTGAAAACTTCTTGTGGGTCATAGAAGTTTTGGATCAAGCTGAGATTTGTTTTTTCCCTTCATCCGGATTTTTGGGACATTATGAACAGGTTGGATGTAAAATAAACACTATGGTGGGCCCTAGAAAGGTTTAACGGTGGATGTCATTCTCCCCCTTCTTTTTGTGGTATTTTTAGTATAACACCCAAAAATGATCTCGCAAAAATGGATGGACGGTGTAGATATAACAAATAAATGATGGTGGGGCTCACAGAACTTGGTGACGTCCACACCTCCACGCAATCCGCTTCCATGATTTTTGGGCAGTGGAAAGATCACAATCTAACGAATGGACCAGATCTCTCAGATGTGTGTCACCGCAGCTCACGTGTCATGCACCATTAACATCATCATCATGATGCATGCATGGAAAGAAAAATGAGATGTGAAGATGGTCGCTATCTAACATGAGACGGACCTGAGCATGGCTTTTGGCTTCACCACCACGAGACGCCATTCTCTTTCCTCTCTTTTCCTCCCAACTTCCACCGTTTAGCCCTTCTTCGTATGTGACCATGGTCCATCCATCCATGGCTCTCTTTCAGAGATTTTATGGGCTCTGACACGTGTCCTCTCATTCTGCACTCTTTTGTGCCACGTACCCAACACCTGTCCATCGCTTGTTTAGGTACGTTGGTTCGTAACATGCGTCGCTGCTGGGTCCACGTGTTGAGAATGCCTAATGACTTGGGACGCGGATTAGATACTGACGCTTTGAGTAGCGAGACTCGCTACTGAAGTGACGTCACCAAGTTCTGTGGACCCCACTATGATGTATATGTTGTATCCACAACGTCCATCCATTCAGAGATATCATTTCAATCCATGAACCAAAGAATGATGCAGATCCAAAGCTTCTGTGGATCCCACCACAGAAAGCAGCGGAAAGACCGTTGAAACCTTCCTAAGGCCCACCATGATGTTTTTTCGAAATCCAACCTGTTCAAAAGTTTAAAAAGACATTAAAGAAGGGAAAACACAAATATCAGCTTGATCGAAAACTTTCGTTTCCTTTAGAAGTTCTTAACGGTGGCTTCACTCTCCACTGTTCTCTGTGGTGGGTTCCATTGGAGCTTTGGATGTGAATCATTCTTTAAATATTATCATAAAATTATTTCTCCAGATGGATGGACAGCGTGGATACAAAACATACATCATGGTGGGGCCCACATAACTTGGTGACGTGACTTCAGTACCAGTTTCGCTACTCAACCTCCAGTAGCCAATCCGCGTCCAATGACTTGACCGTCCGGACTATCCTCGACGTATGTGGACCCCACCATGATGAATGTGTTTTATCCACGCCGTCCATCCATTTTTAAAGATAATTTTAGGGCTTGAACCACAAAAATGAGATAGATATAAATCTCAGGTGGACCACACCTTGGGTAAACAGTAGTGATTGAATGTCCACCATTAAAAACATCCTCGGCCAACTGTAATGGTTATTTGACATCTAACCTGTTGATTTGGTCATACAGACTTGGATGAAGGTAAAAAATATATATCAACTAGATCCAAAACTTTCGTGGCCCCCAAGAAGTTTTTAATGTTGGACGTTCAGTCAACACTGTGCGGTCCACTTGAGATTTAGATCAACCTCATTTTTGGGATCATAAGATAAAATTATCTAGAAGAATGGGTGGACGGAATGGATGAAATAAATACATCATGGTGGGGCCCACAGAGCACCGACAACTAGTCATTGGCTAGTGACAGGGGGAGTAGCAAATCCCTTTCCCTCGTTCCTGCCTATTATTCTATCCGGCGCGCTGTAAAGTCCGCGTAATCTATGCACGCAATCTAATACGTCCATCAGGGAACTCCTAGGACCCACATATCAGATCAACCCAGAACTGAGGTGGGCCACTGTAAAAGGAACGAGTTGAGAGGGAACGCCACCCTTGAATTTCATCAAAGCCCATCTTGCTTCAACGGCCTTAATTACACACACAAACAAACACTACAGCAGGCTTCCCATGCTAACCAAAAGTGCATCTTTCCTCTCATATCTGTCGATCGTCTGAATTTTGAACGGACTTGATTTTTTGAGCACGTAGGTTTTCTCATATGAAGAATTCTATGGATGGGTTAGATTCCATGAATACATCACTGGGTCCTGGAATCTAAGCAACGGATGATCTGAACCGTCCCGAGCCAACTTGGTCAGTGGTTACCCACTCGCCATGACGCTTGAAATCTGGCAAAGTGCCATTAAGACCTTAAACAGGACCGGATGGGCTCAGCATAAGAGCAAGTTGAGATTTTATCTTAAATAAAATAATAGAAATGTTGGAGTCTTTAGATTTTATTTTAACGGGATTAGATAAAATGAAAGAAACGTTGGAATCCCTGCACATGCACTCTTTCTTTGACTTTATTCAAATGTGTTTGAATTATGTTTTTATGTTTGAAGAAATAAATATTTTTTGAAATTTTTTAATCTTATGTTATTTAAAGAGAAAAAGTTAAGAGGGATTTATAAAATTTGAGTTCTTTAGTATTTTTTTTTTTTTTTTAGTATTTTTACTGGTTAGAAAGATTTATAAATTTTGAGTTCTTAGTATTTTTACTTGGAGATGGGAGAGAGGAGGGTTTTTCAATTTTCCTCTAATTTTTTTTTTTTTGAAAAGTCTAATAATAGGTAAGGGCATTTTTCATCCAATAAAATTTAAAAGCTGCCACCATCAGAAAAAAAAAAAAAAGGGAGAAAAAAAAAGAAAAGAAACAGGTGCCACGGCTATTTTCGTAAAAATCCCTGTCTAATATTTTCTCTACTCTCGTCCGGCGCGCTGGAGGGGGGAGGTTTATTACTCACGCAATACAGGACACGTGGCAAATTTTAACGTTGATCCGGACCTCCACATGGCGGATCCTTTCCTTGTTGGCCCGCAGGTGATAGTCCCAACGGCTTGGATCATTGCATAAACACAATCAAGAGCAGGCCAGTCCTTTCTCATCCAAAGCACCCATCTCTCTCAAAAACAGGGGTGAAAATGTCATGAAGTGGACGGTGAGGATGCCTCAACCATGCATATTCCCAGACACAGAAGACATCATGGCCCTCCTTGTAGACATCCAAGTCAGATTTGTAATTCTCTCCATTTACGTGTCATATTTCCTGGCATAGAAGAGCCGGATGCTATCATGGGTATTTGTTGCTTTTGACTGTTTGGATGGACGCTTTTGTGTATTTTGTTGGTTGAGATCATTCAGAGGTTTTTGTGCTTGAGGTGTTTGTGGAGATTTTTTTTTAAAAATCTATTGTAGGAGTGATTCTGTTAATTGGGTACTTTTTATTTTGTTTGGATTTTGATTCTTTTTTCATTTGGTGATGAATCTTGCATTGATTGATATGAATTGAACTGTTGGGTGGTGGAATTATGGTAGGTTCAATTCTGACAGTTGGTGCCGTGCTATGGTAATCCAGATCTCTGGTCAGTTATCTCACCATTGATGGGCCATCCACTTCCCTCCTCCCAATTGGTCAATCATATTGGGATCCGTGGAAGCACACAAAGACGAATCAAGCAAAGTACTACCAATCGCCACAACCAAGTCAAAAAACAAACAATCTGAATTTTACGTGGAAAAACCCTTTCTGGAAAAAACCATGGTACAAAGCGACAAGTAATGCACTATGAAAGTAAAAATACAAGAGAGAGTATTACCAATTTGAATAAGCCTTGAATCCACTTCACATGCCCAAGCTATGCCCTTGTAACCTTTAGGAACGAATTAGAAAGCCCTAAAACTCTTCTATTCTCTCCCAAATCCCGATTACACCTGATATATGTAGTATAATATAGTATCACAAGCGGAATAGGAAACAAATTCCACATTTACGCAATTCTGCGCGCGCGCTCAATGGCACCTTCTATGGGACTTCAATGGCATTTTGTGGTCTGTCGATGGCATCAAGACACCCTATTCTTTACAGATTTAAAACATCAACAACAAATCATAGCCTTTTAATTTGTGGCCTGTTAAGGTTAAGAAGGGAGGCATTCCAAATGGTCCACATTCAATTGAGAGAAATCCAAAGGTTGGTGGCTAGGATCTTCCGTTATTGGAGATTTGGGGCGTGCTATTTATTATCAAACAATGGCCCCACTTGTCGGAATTGAAAACCTGAGTGTAATTGGCGACACCATTGATAAGGTATCATATAATTCCTCTGTTGGGCAGTGGTTGAAGTTTCCGGGTTCGCAGTTTGGTTTTGGGCCGGTTCAATTTGAAGTTCTTAGCTATGGGGTTTGCTTGCAAATCTGATTCGAAAAGTTCTGTTCACACAATGTTGATTCAATTTGGAATAACCACATTTTGATGTACTCAGCGAATGGAATGTCCATCTTTGGATATGCAAAATCTACCAGAAAAGAAAGCATTTTCCTTTGATTTGACATTTTTTGTTGTTTGAGTTGTTAAGAAAACCATTGATTCGATAAAATAGCCCTTATTTAGAATTGTGGTTTTTAACGAAGATATGAGTGACCTTTGAAGCTTCAAGTTGGATTTCCACTTGCGAAACAAATAGAACTTCTAAAGTGGATTTTGTTTCTCAATAGTGCTGATTGAAATAATCATTAAATAATATTTCGAATATATAGCTGTCCCAAATTCAAGTTGATTATATTTTGCTTCTTCTTGGAAGAAAGACGATCAAAGAATTCCCAATCCTGGTCCTTGCGGATAGGATCATATAGGATACAGAAAGAAACTCTAGATATTCGATATCTTTCTCTTTGAATGTGATTAAATTCTAGCTACGGTTTCATTAGAGATCTTACAACTAGAATCCCTCTTTTTTCCGATCTGGTTCCTCCACCACCGCGAAACCTAGTTAGCTCCAGGCATGATACACTTTTTAGTTATTGGGAGAACCCAAGTACTCTCTTTTGGATCCATGAAACAACTCTTAGAGATCTTTTTTCCCTTTTGGATTACTTTCTTCATGTTCCCACATAGAAATCTGCCTAACCGAACATCGCGTTAGCTATTGTTTGGATCACTATTGAATAGAATTCAGCCTAATAAAGGGGACATAACGAAATTGTAGTTTCCTTGGCATTCAGAAAGGTTTGGTCTCCCAATCTCATTTCAGCTATTTTAAGAGTTGAACTTGAAAGGAATGTAATTGCAATTTGACTATTTATGCGCTGCTGCTTAGTTTGAATGCTAGGAGACACATTTCTTGTCATTTCCTCTTTGATTAAACCGAATGTTCGTAATTCCATACGCCTGCATTCAAATGCATTATGAGTTTAATTTAGCAGGAAGAACAAAAACGAATGATGTTTACAACTACTCATAAAGTAACCCTCACATTGCCGTTATGGTTTTTATTTATTTAATAATTTAAATTATCAAAAAATAATAAATTTATTAGAAGCAATAGCCAAATGGCTGAAAAACTACAGAGACATTACAAGAAAAGCTCCAATCAATGGAAAGAAACATCCCCAGGAGAGGAAGGAAAAGAAGAACCTGAGGCCTCCAACTAGGTGCAGACCAGATGTTTAACTCAAGAGATAATGACTGAGGCCGAAGCACTTATCCCATTAAAAGTGAGATTGTTCCTTTCTTTCCATAAAGCCCATAACACAGCCACAAAACAGAGCTTCCAGACTATTTTCTGTCTTCATCCACAAGGATGCAGTCTCTAGTCCTCAACAAGCCACTGGATGGTCTGTGACATCACCCATTCCAACTAAAAACTGCTGAAAACACCATCCCCAAACTGCTGTCCCAAACGAGCAGTGGATGAAGAGATGGTTGAAGTCCTCAGCACTCCTAAGGCACAAACAACATCCATTAAGCAAGATTATATTCCTTCTACAAAGATTGGTGGCAATGGCTTGGTAGCCAGATTTTGGGTGCAAAAATTGGGAAAACGGTAGCTCATTAATGCCTATTGCCAATGCAAATCGCAAAGTGTTGGTTCTTAAATTCGACCAACCTCTATTTGGTACTACATATAGATTCTACCTTACTCCTGGTCTTTTGTTGAAATCTTCTAGGCTCAGATTTTAGTGATAACCAATCTGGACAAAGAGGTGAAGAATTCGCAAATGTTGGCCAACTTACAGATTTTTGTTGAATTTAATGGTTCGTATTTTACAAATTGAAGCGAATTGAGTTGCTATATATTGGAAATTTAATGGTTGGTAATTTGAAAATCGAATCTGTTATATCATTGCGAATACCTAATTGATTAACTATAAATTGGGCTAAGTTCAATTCCTTTTGTTCGGAGCATATGTGAGGGAGTTACACAAATTTGGGAAGCATGCTATTCGGTCTATTGCTTGTGCAGATTAAGATAAAGATTTTTGTGTTTTTCTGTGTTTGGGTTATAAAGGTTTGATTTCTTCGACTCGGGTGAGATTCTCTTCAGAATGCGATCAGAAGAGCTATGGTTCAATTCCTAGGGTGTTCTGAAATGGTTATTCCTCTTTGTTGAATGGGTAATGGATTGCTTGAGATGTACTGAATTGATTTGTTTGTTATTGCTTCTGTGCATTGAGATTTTCTGATATTATTGTGGACTTTTGCAATTGGGATCTAAGATCTCAGTTTCTTGGGTGGGTGAGAAATTCTTAGGGAAAGAGATGACAAGTTCTGACTATGCTTTGATTTGAGAAATAGATGTTTTCATTGTTTTTTCTCTGCAATGGGTATCATGTTACTTCTTGAGTTGAATTGAATTTTGGGGTTCGTTCTTTCATGATCTAAGATTTATGGAGTTCTTCTCTTCTGTCTTTTGAATTTATAACTGCTAATGTTTTCGTTCCTCAGCTGGTAACAAGGAATTATCATACAAATGTAATCGAAATAGTTGAAAGTTTGTAACTTCAGGTCGTTTTTCGTTCTTTCTTCTTTTGGAAAGGTGAGTAACTTTTTATTAGAATAAAAATGAAGCAATGCAACAGCTACATTGGCCAGTAATCAGTGACCCTCTCAAAACTCCAAAATCCCGAAGGCTACGGCTACCAAAATGGGGATAAAATAGTGAAAACATCACATACAATCCATGAGAGCCAACCCATGTGAAGAGAGCACTGACTCAGCATCATGAATTGGATACTACCCTACTATGGAAACCAGCCGTACAATCGGTTAGCACCTTCCCAACTGAAAAAATCATGGAATTCCGAACTAATAGCAGCCCATCCAATAATCATAATGGTAACAATCTTCTTCAACAATTCCAGTGTCACTCTTTTTTTTTTTTTTTTTTCCTTGGGTTAGCTTGTTAGCACACACCCGCTGTCAGTACACACTCCAGTGTCGCTTGCTTGTTCTCAAAGATTCTAATTTTCCACTGTCACTTGAAGTTAGAAATCTTCTTCAATAATTCCAATGCCGCTTGCATATTTTCAAAGATTCTAATGTTCCTTTCCTCCATTTCCCCACATTGTGATGTAAGGGAGAATAGTACTAATAGTACATCCTACTAATAGTACTATTGATATTGATATAGTGAAGGAACTGCTGGTACATTCAAGACCCTAGGAAGGGGTGACCACTGAGACACATCCACTCATTGATTCTGATTGCTTAGAACCAGGTACGTTTCTCCTTTGTTTGTTCCTTTTTTTTAAAAAAGGATAGTCCTCCCATTGCTTTACGGAAAGAGAAGCGTCAATGTACTTCACATCCTATATCTAAGTTTGTCTCATATGCGGCCTTGTACCCTTCCTATTATGCTTTCTTATCTTTAGTTTCTTTCGTGTCTTGGCCTTTTAGATTCTAAGAGGCGGTCTCCAATCCAAAGTGGGACGAGGCTTTGATGGAAGAGATGGGGGCATTGATGAAAAATGGCATGTGAGACCTGGTAAAGGTACCTAAAGGAAAGGAGCCAATGGGTTGAAAATGGGTCTTCACAGTGAAACACAAGGTAGACTAGTCCATTGAAAGGTATAAAGCTAGACTTGTTGCTAAGGGTTACACTCAGGCATATGAAATTGATTACAAGGAATCAGTTGTGCCTGTAGCCAAGATGAACTCTATATGGGTCCTGCCGTTCCTTATGATAAAATTTTCTTGGCCGCTATATTAGCTAAATGTGAAGAATGTGTTTCTCCATGGAGAATGGAAGGAAGAAGTGTATATTCTCCACTTGATTTCAGGTTCACCAACAGTGAAGGATATGTTTGCCAGTTAAAGAAATCTATTTATAGACTCAAACAATCTCATTGAACTTGGTTCGAGAAGTTTAGTTAGGCAGTGAAGAGGATTGGTTATTCCTAGAGTCACGCTGATTATACTCTCTTAGTAAAACAACGAGAACAGTTGATGACAACTTTGATTGTTTATTTGGATGATATTGTGGTGATAGGAAATAATTCTCATGGAGATTGAAGACTCGAAGGAATTTCTGGCGAAAGAATTTTAGATTAAGGATTTGGGAAATTTGAAGTATTTTTTTGGGTATAGAGGTGGCTTGATTAAAGAAGGGTATATATCTCCTTGAGAAAAATACACCTTAGACTTGTTGAATGACACTGGCAAGCTAGGTTCTCTACCTACACTCTCCTATTGATCTTAAAAATAAGCAAAGTTGGAGTGAGGGGTAGTTATTACCTAATAAAGAGATGTACTAGAGATTGGTTAGTCCCTTACTCTATATCTCACTCAACCTAATATAGCATATGCATTAAGTGTGGTGAGTTAGTTTATGGAGGCACCACGAGTTCCTCACTTGGAGGCTGTTGAAAGAATCTTGAGGATTTGAAGACATCTCTTGGGAAGGGTTTCTTATTTGCAAATCATGCTTATCTCTACTAAAAACCTATATTAATGCAGATTGGCCGCAGGCCGATGATGTAAATGATTGAAAATCGACTACAGGATGTTGTGCTCTTGTTCAAGAAACTTGGTTACGTGGAAAAGCTAGAGACAAATTTTAGTGGTTAAGTCTGGTGCAGAAGCAGCGTACTGGGCTATGGCTCATGCTGTAGCAGAAATTTTGTGGGTGAAAATTATATTACATGATTTGGGAATCATGACGAATACTCCTAAGAAGTTGTTTTGTGATAACAAGGTAGCCATCAACATTCAACAAATCCAGTTTAGCATAACCGAACCAAACACATTGAAGTTGACGGGCACTTCATCCGTGAGCAAGTTATTTCTCAAGAACTTTGCTTGCCATTCGTATGACAGAGAATCAGCTTGCTGACATTCTTACTAAGGGAGTTGTTAAGACAAGTTAGAATATGTTCTTAGCAAGCTCAGCATGATAGACATTTATGCCTAGCATGAGGGGGAGTGTTAAGATAAAAGTTTATAAATACCATTTTGTAATAAAAGGGTATTTGATGTGCTTATATGTAATTTCTTTTTAACCCTTTTATAATAACATGAGAAGAGGGTTGACGCCCTAACTCCTCTTTTTCATTCTCCTCCTGTCTTCTTTCTCTTCTTATCTTCAAATCCTGGAAACTATCCTCATTTTCTACTAAATGTGCCAATGCGTATCTTGTGCCACATGTGCCACCATACAGTTATGCCGATCCGTGATAATCCTAGTAACCAGAAACGGCAAGAAGTGGAGGGGCTGCTATGAAGTAGACGATAAAGTATTTTATGATCCCAACTGTCAAAGAATCGCTTACTGGCTCATATCATGAAGAATTATTAACTACATTCTCATTACACATATGTCATGTTTAGATGCTGTTTGACATATAAAATCAAAGAAGGAACTTAGCATTGTCTTTGAAATAAATGGTCCTTTATGACTTTGAGTCAGTCAATTCAATTAATCATACTTCATCAGATCACTAAATTTTAGATAGGAGTACACAGAAGGTGTTCTGTCACTGACTATTAAATTAATTGATAACAATCGCATTAGAAAAGATCTTTGCTAGGATTTTGGCAATTTAAAAAGCCACCAATGTTGATTTCCGTTTGCAAGACTCACAATCTATAATGAGCAATGGAGGGCTGAGATTTAATCTCATTGCTAAAAAAGGATAGTGCATTGATCCGTTCGCCAGATCTAATGCTAAAACGGTTCAAATTTAAATCTCCTGACCATTACCAGGAACCCATTGTTGCCTATATAATCCAATTCTCGGAACCAGGTATATATACAACAAGTGAGAAGAAAACTTTGAAATTTACAAACCTTGAAGTGTTAGATCTGGCAAAGACTGATCTGATTGCTGTCGTTGATTAATCTGATGGGTCCGATCGTAGATCTCATTCAGCGGATCCATCTCCAGTGAGTTTCCATGCAACCTACCTTCTAATGTGCACCCAGCAGTGTGGATGGTGAATCTCGACTGTCGTGTGAGTGAAGGATACCGTGTCTGGATACAGTTCAAAACCATACTCATTGGGTGATCTCAGCCATCTGAATGCTGGGCGCATCAAATTGCCATAAAGAAAATAAAATGGTTAGGCGCTCTATAATCAGCTGGGAGAGTGTGTAAAAGTGATGGTTAGGATTGTTTGATTGGTCTAGCTTTTGAACTGTAGCCCAACCATGGTTAGGGCCACTAGATAAACAGTTCTTAGTTATCATCTGCACTGCCATGTGTGGTGGAAGGTAGTTTGCGTGGAAGGTCACTGCCATGGGTCCTTACTCTTACCCCGGTGGTAGACTCCCTGGAGTTTCAACACTGGGTCAAGGGTTCAAGTACCCACGGTGGTGAAATCCCACAGTGTGCGTGTGTGGGGTGTGTGTGCGTGTGGCGTGAGTGTGTGGGGGTGTGTGTGCGTGTGTAAAAAAAAAAAAAAAAAAGGTCATTGGAGATGGCTCTACAGTGCAATTTCCTTTCATAAAATCTCCAATGCCCAGCTATCCCAAAATTATATATTTGCTGGTATAATATTTATTAATTAATATCCAAAAGCTTAAATAGGATTTTCTTAAAATTTCAAACCTAAAGAAAACTTACACATGAAATAACTGATAGGTTACAACATTCCCGCCTCTCACACACATATTTCATACTCTAGTACCTGTATGTGTGAGGTATGGGTGTGAGTATGCATTTATGCTTTCATTTGCATCCGTTACACTTGTTTGCCGGTGGGGTTTTGTTCTCACACACATAAATGTAAGTATATGCATTCATATGCACATTACACATGCACATGCATGCTCAACATGTTCTTGAGAGAATATGCATGTATATGCACAGCTACCTAACACACATACACATAGGACATCTTATGAGCAACTAGTTGGACGATGAGTTACTATCCAGCTAGCACGAAAGTTTTAGCATGTGAAGCGTTTGCAACATCCATCCTGTACAAAGGGTAGGCCCCACCATGAAGGATATATGATGCGAACTTGGCCAATCCATTCATCAAGTGACCACAATGTGGAAAACAATAGAAAACCACCAACATAAGCCAATGCATTTGTGACCCACCTGATGAGTGGAGCATCTTGATTTTTTGCACCAGGCGAGCTTTGTTGTGGGTCTACCTTTTGGATGAGTACATATGACACATTGGGAGATATGATGATCTGTAAGTTAGTGGCCAACTAGTTGCATGCGAGACTTCCTCACACACATGTATCTATGCATGTATAAATCGATACACACCTACATCCACATGTAACGATTCATGGACGGTCATTGATCATTTATTTGGGCATTAATGGATAAGGATATGCTTAAACTTTGATACATCGGGTTTAGGATCAAGGTATTCAAAATCGGTTACGATAACGGTCATAACAGTTACGTATTACCAGGTCGAAACGGCCGTTAAAAAAAAAAAAAAACAGGCCGTAAAGGCCCTGTAACAGCCCTGTAACAGACCGTAATGGCCCAGTAACAGTCCCGTAACGGTCCTGTAACAGTTTATTCAAAAACTAAAAAAGGTAACGGCCGTATTATAACGGTAACAATGGTGGCTATTACGGCCACCGTTACCGTTTTGGAACACCTTGTTTAGGAGGCTTGGAGTCAAGACCTTATTCTCTTAAAACAGTCCTTCCATGACAAACAGAGTCTCAAAACTTTCACGTGCGATCACGTGTTCTTTCATGTGCATTGTTGGACACATCAAGCATTCATACACTCACCATTGCATGCTCATGGGAGTGCTCCCATCAGGCCCTCTCTGTGATCTGTACAGCCCTACCATGGTCACTGCAATCATAAAAAAACAATTACGCATATTCCAGTTTTTAGTTTCATGATTGCTATTTCCCATCCTTGCAAACAATCATCAGCTTGGACCACCTTAGATGAAAGTGTAGATATGAGGGCGCACTCAATTTAGAAAAGGTCTTTCATAACCGATCAATTTCACTGGACCACAAGCGGGTTTTTGACATGCCCGATTCAACAGATCTATGAAATTTTATCCACTTTGTTCTACTTTTGATTTACTAGTTGATGAAAAACATAGATATAAGAACATTCCATCTTTAAAAGCCTGCAATTTCACTGAATTGCAGTTGGGTTTTTAATATCATGCCCCATTTACAGAGATCTGCTCTTACCAAGTGCTAAAACAGATCTTGGGACCTATGTATATGTGACCAGTTTCGAGGGATATTATCTAGTGCAAATGGAAAAAAGTTGCTGTGGGACCCACCATGATGTGTTGATGACATCCACTGCGACCATCATGCACTCCCTCCCTCGTTAGCCATGGGCCCAAAAATCGGGCCAATCCAGGACTCAGGTGGGCTACATGAGCAGGAACAGTTGGAAGGTGGGTGCCCACCATTGATTTGCGTTGGGCCCCACCCAAGTTTTAGAATGTTCTATTTTTTTTTTTTTTTTTACGTGTGCCATCATCTGGAGCAGATGTTTCATATGAATGGATATGATGGCATATAGATAACAAGATGGGACCTCTATGCAAATCGAGGTGGCACCCCCTCTCAATGCTTCCTGCTTGAGTGGCTAACAAGAGTTATGGATCAGCTTGAGTTTTGGGTCCATGGCTATATGAAGGACGCATCCAAGATGGTTGGAGTGGATGTCATCAACACATCACAATGGGACCCACATCACTCATTTTGCAATTACAATATGGTGAAAACATTTGCACTTGATACTCTCCGTCAGTTTCGCTGATCTTGTGAAACCTATTTCACAGCGAAACTGACGGTGCACACACACACATATTGGTTTTACTGTAATTTTTTTCCCTGCCTTAGATCTTGATTTTCATTGTTGTAAGAATCCATGAGACCAGATGGAATAAATTGCATTGACTGATGCTTAGCTTATTTTAGTTGAATCAGACCAAGAACATTAAATTTCTATATTATATCTTTTATTGAGCTGACCCTTTTCTTCCTTTGTTTACATTGAACAACCTTTTTCTTTCACTTGTTCATGTCCCCAACCAACTAGACAACCTGTTAGTTGAATTAGACCTAAATACTCATCAAATCACATGTTTATTCCCATTTCTTCACTTGTTCAGAAGTCCCAACTAACAACAATAAGCCAACTTCATAACCGTCGGTCATCAGGGTCAAGTCGTGAGAAGATTATCGTTTATTTATTATTTATTAATAATTTGCTGTATATATTTGACTGATGATTATAATCCATTGACTTTATTCAATAAATAAATAAATAGAAATTCTATAACCATTGAATATTACTAGGTTATTTATGCAAATATGCTTCTATATTTCAGAAAATTTGGACGACTAGATTTGCCAGTTTTAAAAATACCCCATTTTGCCCCTCATTTTCCCTATCAAGCTCCCATATATTTGACTGCTGAAACCTTCCCTATGTCAATAGTGACCAAAATACCCTTTGTGTTGCATGAAATGTGGAGGTCATAGTGTAGGATTAACCTATGAATACAAGTGTTTGGTCTTGAGGAGGAATTTGAGATTTTTATATATATATATATATATATATATATATATATATATATAGACGCGCTCACCTGTGAACCAGTTCGTTCGTACTACGTACAAACCTTTTTGAGAACCCATCATTCGTGATGTGGATCCAAAATCTGAACCGTTCATGTGAAGCAGCACCTAGTGAAACCCCCCAAGACCAAGTTTCACTTTTATCTAAAACTTTTATACATACCGTACTTAGCAAAGAGAAATTAAAATCAAAGAAAGAACCTGTTTACATTATTCATGGTCCACCAAAGTTTCGGATCAAAGTAAAAATTCGTACTATGGGGTTTCATGAGGTTCTGCTTCATGTGGACCGTTCAGATTTGCGAGATTCATCACGTATGATGGGTTCTCAAAAAAGTTCGTACGTAGTACGTACGAACTGGTTCGCAGGTGAGCGTTTTTTCCTATATATATATATATAATATATAATATCTATATATATTATATATATATATTATATATATATATATATATAATATATTCCAGATCCTTTATTAATTTCACAAAATCTTAAGACGTTTGGATATTCAGAAAAATGAAAAAGAATCATGGGCAATTGTGTGAAAGTCAGTTTGTATACTTTAAATTGCTTGTTCCTATCATTTTCCTTTTCTCTTCCTCATAATTGTATGGTCCAAGGAATTATAGTATTGATGCATTACATTGTGAATTGTCTTGATGCACCATTATGTACAAATGGGGCCCATTGTTCAGTCATCCAGACTGTTAATATTATGATCCTTACATTGAATTTGGGATCTTTTAAAAAATTCCAGTATTAGAGGTACTGACCCTTTGATAAGTGGCCTACACTTAGACAGTTAATTAAAAAAATACAGCAACGGTCAAAAAAAAGTTCCAAGTGCTTGATGTTCTGGATCTTCCGATGTAGAATATTTCTGGGTTGTCTCCATCTGAAGTGGTCCCATAGGATCAATGGTCTGGATCAATGAACGATGTGAAACTATTCGTGTTTTTGATGCATCAGGACTTTATAAATCCTCCTCATCTAGTCCTCAAATCTTCTGATTATAAAACTGACTCAGTCCTCTATTTTTGTTTATACTGGTTAGTATAATTTTTATGATTATTCAATGTCCATCTTTTATATAATCCTCCTAGACTTATCCGATCCCAACCGTCTACTAATTCTTCTTAATGTTTCTGTGCTCCCCCAACAACAATAACAAACACGAGGCAGCAGGCGCTGGACTGATTAAACATATACATTAGCTCATAAAAAAATACAAGTATAATAAAAACAAAATAAATGTCTTGGACCCCATGGCTTGGAACTGCCCATGATGGCTGCCATCCCAAAACAAATCTTGTATATCATGAAGCAGGATGACCAGATACACTTCTTTGAGTAGGATGCCTATAAAGGTCTTGCAAGTGGGCCCCACTCACTGAAAATTTTGATTTTTATATTGGGTCTATTAAAATACCCATTTTGATTTTTTTTTTTAATATAGTTTTATTTTGTTGTGGGGTGTCAGATTGGCCATGTTTGTCTAGTGTCTGTGCAGATAATCGAGTGGGGAAGGAGTCTGCAGTTTGGATATGATTGTTGGGATGAAGCTTTCCATTTCAGAATCTGTTACTTTTTTGCTGCTTCTGTTTGATTGTGCGTTGAGGTAATCATATATATATATATATTTTTTCTAACCTTTACCATTGAGGTTACCAGAGGTTAGAGTTCACCTTCAAGAAAATGACCTATTTTACCCCTATGATTTTTAACAAGGTCAGGTGGAATTTCAAGGTGCATATGAAATCTTTGGGCGTGCTAGTCATTTTTATATATGACCAGGGGATGTGGCATGAGCAACACATGTAAAGAGAATGTGAGAGAGGAGAAATCAAAAAAGGGAGAGAAATCGCAGCGAAGGTGCTGGCATACAGAGAGCAAGAAAAAGAGAAGGGGGCTCATGCTCATGGTTTCAATGGTGGGTGACCTATCTCCATGTTTTCTAAGTTGTGGCCCACGCAGGTTTTTAAGGCTGATGTCCTAATGTGAGCCGGCAGAACAGATGTACAACATGGATTTTCACATAGTCATCATAATGGACGCCACGGACCCTTTGTTGCGGAGGCTCTAATTTGTGTTGGCAAAGAGATGTTTGAGAGGGCTGCTCGCGGTAAAGAATTGAAAAGATGAGCTAGAATCTAAGTTATTATAGGCTTTTATGGGTTAAATATGAACTATATGAACTATATATCGGACAATAATTACTTTTTCTAGTTCACAAAGTATCCTTCATAATTCACTAACATCGTAATCACATGCATTATTAACTACTGGGATTATAGAATATGCATTATTGTAAATTGATATATTTCGTTATTGTGCTTGAATAATTTTGTGTTTCCATATTTTAAGAACCATATGAATAGTGGAGATACTCCATGAAAGGAATATTAATGATTCATATAAATCACTTGATAGTAAAAATTTTGAATAAATCCAACAAGTAACTACTAATTTTGTTATACAAAAAAAAGTGGCTATTATGCTTTTTTTTTTTTTTCGATGACTTCATTTAAAATATCTTATCATGTTCTTTGAATATTCAAACTTTTTGGCCCCAAAAAACTAACTGCCGGGGGCAAAAATGTCTAAAAGGATACAATGCATACTATTATACATCCATAAGTATACTTTTATTACTAGTATTGAAGCATGCATGTGCCATGATTTGCATCCATCACACTCCAGGGCAAAAAAAAAAAAATGGAGTTTTGGTAGTTTTTTTTTTTCGGGGAATTTTTTTTTAAAAAACTACCTAATTAATATTGAATTTTTGTTAAAAAGCTACCTCATTAATTGATATAATTACCCTTCCACTACTTTTGCGGCGGTAACCTTGTTCGCAAATGGGCCGTGGCTAAGATGGGTCCCATTGTGATGTTTATATAAAATCCACCCCAACCATCAGTGCATCACCCCATGTTATGCAAAGGGCCCAAATATCAGTTCCGTCTGTGATGCAGTGGACCATATGATTGGAAACAATTTACTGTGCAACGCTTGCTCCGCAAACTATTTCCATTAGTGTGAACCACTAATGGGTGTGAGTTTTGAGCCACAGGTATAAATTTTATGTAGAATATAATGGTTGGAGTGGATTTCATATAATTATCATGGTGGGTGTAAAAATTAAAGGGATGTCTTTTTCCCAATTGTTTCCTTTGGTGCGGCCCACCAAAATTACAGGTCAATCATTTTTTATTTTTTTATTTTTTTTAAATTCGTCTCTGGACTACTAAATATTTAATGGTTGGAGTAGATCTTACATAAACATTACAGTGAGCCCTGTCAAAATCAAGAGTTGCCTTTGGTTTATTTATTTATTTTTCTTCTAAATAATCTCTATGCAGTTCGAGGGGTCTGGGAACTTTTTTTTTTTTTTTTTTTTTTAATGGGGCCCACCATGATGTGTATGCAAAATTCACTTTGGTCATTAGATACCTAATCCTACTTTAGGCCTAGATCAAAAAAATCAGGCTGACTTGTGATTCAGGGGCCACATCAAAGAAAACAGTTGGGAGAGAGACTTGTATTCTTGATTTTCAAAGGGCCCACTGTGATGATTATATGAAATCCACTCCCACCATTATATGTCACTCAAAAATTTAGGCCTGGGGCCTAGAACTCAGGCCCATCTATGATTTAGGTGGGTTGATTATTGCCCTGTACACTGCTTCCAATTATGTGGTCCACTTGAATCACGGATGGGGGTGATTTTTTGGTTCTTGGCCTAAAATGAGGTGACACATGTGATGGTCCCGGTGGATTTTACATTAAAATCATGGTGAGGCTCATCCATATGCTGTCACATCCTTGAGCAGCCTTTAAAGAAATGTGACCATGGCACTGAAACCACAATTACATCCATTAGTGAGGTAGCTTCTTGAAAACCTTTTCCAAAAAAGATAAAAGGAACTGTTACGTAAATTTCATGTTAATTAGGTAGTTTTTTTTTTTTTTTTTTAATTTCCTTTTTTTATTTGCAAATATAAGTTAAAATTAGACTTGAGATGGAAAATACAGCATCCACGTCAGAGCCTGGTCATATCAACAGTTCTGATCACTGAACCATGGCCCCACTTGTACCTCATTAAAAACTAGTTAATGGCTGTTTAAAAATAGCTTCTCCTTTGTTTTTTTCTATTTAAAAAATAAAAAAATTTAAAATTTTTTCCCTCTTTCACCATAAAAAAAAGTAGTGAGAAAATAATAACCCAGCTGGTAAAAATGAATTTTCATACAAGTCAAGGATTTGAAATAAAATAAAATTTTAAAAAAAAAAAGAAAAAGAAAAAGAGAAGATGGGTTGATGGAAGTTTGAAAAAATGGATGAGAAGAAATGTCTGTGGTCAAGTGATGGAGTTTTGGGTTTCCCAATACATTTGCCTTTCTGCAGTGCTGCAATTTTTGCTGGGTGTGCTGCTGAAATTGCAACCAAAAGGGAGAATGATAAGATCCTACACAGAAAGGTGAATGCATACAAAAACATTAAAATAAATGTGAGAGGCTCTCTACTGTATTTTCAAATCTCAATGGATAGAGAAGATTCGGATATGATCTTTCTACTTCAATCATTCTTATATTTACCACTTCATCTGCTAAATATTTCTAAGTTGAATATCAGCTGCTGCTCTCATCCTTGTGCATGTGGCACATTTGTATGAGATTTTTACCGTTATTATGTTGGATTGTACTCTCGATGGGCCACATTCCAAAATTCAGATCAAGTGGATGATCGTAGATACCGATTGGAGGACTTTTTCCTGTCTACCATCTATTTGTAACATCAAAAGTGATGTAAATGGGTGGTCAGGATCAGTCCTTGTTGTGGCTTTTTTGGTATGCCGCATATCCATGTAGCACATGGCTGATGAACGATCCAGATCTTGCACACGACCTAGTTATAGGTGATAGCACTAGATATTTTCTCAAATCCTTAGTATTTTTTCGGAGGATTTTCTTTTTCTTTTTCTAGTTTTTAATATTTCATTTTACTTGGTATTTACCATTTTAAAATTTCAGGTAATTTATAAATTGATTTTCTTGTAATTTGCACATGATATATCATAGTAGAATATATTAAGAATTTCTAGCAATTTCTTCTCTAGATGGGTGGATATTCATGTTCTATTGCATACTAGTATCATACAAGCTTTATGATATATTTTCCATTCTTTTTATTTTTTTCTTCTATAAATGTTTTAGATGGTTTTTTTTTTTTTTTTTTTTTTTTTTTTCAATTTAAATTATATATATATATAGAGAGAGAGAGAGAGAGATGCTCACCTTCTTATGTTAGCACTCGTGCGCGCCTGTCATAGGTACAAAATCTGAACGGTCCACATGATGCTGCACCCCTTGAAACCAACTTTGAGCCCGATCCAAAACTATGGTGGGCCATGGCAAAAGTAAATAGCTTCCTCCCTTGATTTGCATTTCTCTTTGCTATGGCTCACTAGAGTTTTGGATCAGGCTGAAATTTGGGCTTATAAAGTTTCAAGGGGTGCCGCATCACGTGGACCGTTCAGATTATGTGACCATGATATGTGTGCAAAGGTGGGCATAAGTGCTCATGTAACAAGGTGTGAAGGTGAGCATTCATAATAGATAGTATATATAATATATATATATTATATATATCATAGATATATAGATAGATTATATTATATAGATATATATATATATATATATATATTAGTTCATTTTTTAGTTGCTTATATATTTTATAGGATTCCATTCTCCAGCATAAAATAACTTGCAACAGTTTTTTTTTTTTTTTTGGGAATGAAAAAATAAGAAAAAAATAACATTTTAGATTTTTATATACCTATCTAAAAGATATTAGGCTAACTCTACCATTCCATACAAAACATAAATTCAAGGATTGAATTTACCAACAGCCAACCACATCTTTTAGAGCAAGCTCCATGGAATTTTATTTATTTATGCGTACATGGTGGGCCCGACCTATATTGGATGGGTAGGATGTCACACACAGATGATAGGTTGGAACTTATCCACTGGTTGGGTACTGTTGGACCCGAATTTGGACACTGGTAAGAGAATTAGATTTGGGTCATGCTGGATTTGGATACGGATACTTTAGGGAGGTATTGGATCCAACCTGATTAGTTGCATGTCCAATTTCGGGTCTACTTTTGGACCGTTTGGATACTGAGTAGGGTCCATACAAAAATATTCCATTTTCTTATAATTTTAAATTAGAAATATAAATATAAGATAAAACTAGGAAAATAAATTCTTACATTCGGATGGATGAATTTGAAAGGACATAATTTCTAAATGCATCCGAATTTGTGGACTGGAGCTTACCCAATGATTAATCATGGCTGAAATCTAGATCCAAATCTGATTAAATTTGGTAGGATTTCCAAGGCCGTTGGCACTCATTGACAGTGGGCCCATCCAAAATTATGGGCAAGTTGAGTAAAAATTATGATTTCATGATAAGTCTAACCGCGTTAAAGTCAATGGTTGATTTAATCATTTAACCAAATAAAGGGATTTTTATTGCAAAATTCCGCTGAAACTAGGGTTTAACCCACTAATGCTTCTATTGAATGAATGTGACTTTTTTAGTAGTGAAATTGCCATAACATTTGTTGTGAGTAATATCAAAGTGGTCCATCATACGGAGAGAATGACCATTTATGAGGAAAGTGTCTCGAAGCCGATGTGACTAAAGAACCGGGACAAACTTTTGTCTTGGGCTGACTGAGCAGAAAGCTCAGAAATATGGCAAGTGACTCTCCCGATGAAGAAATGAGCCCCTTGAGCTAACCCGAGTTAAGCCGTCGGAAGGTGTAGCTCGGTAGGGGAAGAATCATTTCACTAAGTACGTTTATGGGCACGGGCAAAAGATCCTAAGGTAAAAAGCTTGGGCCACAAGCTCCCCAACATTTTGAGCTGAACGGATTGACCACCGTCAGAAGCCTAGAAATGAAATATTTGGAGTACTCTTACTCAAAGATCACATGGACGAAGGGGGCTCGAAGACATTTTCAGAAGCAGATTTCCATTCAAATAAGGACTCTCCAGCGTTACAGCGTATCTCATAATGATACAAATGTTTCATAACCGCCTAATGACTATAAATATAATTATCCCAAACGTGAAAAGGTAAGTCTAAAACACACAGTCTACTCCTTGAACTAAGTTTATCAGCCTAACTTATGCATTCAAGGGTCCATAGTTGGTTACCGATATCTCCCACTTTCTATGTCTCCCCGATCTTTGCAGGTCCATTGGTGGGCATACATTTACAATAAACTGCATTTGTTGGCCAAAAATCTGACCACGATAATATCTATTGAGAAATGAGAAATTTCTAATTTATCATCCGAGTTTGCTATTTAAGCAAAATACTACTACTTATTGTCACTAAATAGTTAAAATAAATTTCATTTAAAAAAATAAAAACAACATATGAAACAAATGAGACTAAACTGGAACAAGAGGCATTCATCAAAGAAGATTTTATTTTTGTTCCGAAGATAAAATTGATCCGGCATGCCAATGGGAATAAGGATATCTAAAAATTTGAAAGTCGAAAATATTTAAAAGATTTTATTATTATTTTTAAAAAATTAATAAAATAAAAAATTATAAATTTATATGATATTTTTATGATATCCAATCTATCCATATAATCTATCATGATGTATAGAAGAACAAAAATTTAGTCTATTTAAATGTAAGGTGACCCACACCATAAATAATAACACATGCCACTTAAAAACATCAAAACACATATTACTCATTTGCTGATTTGATTAAAAAGCATTTGAGTTGTATAATCATCATGGTTGGATGGATATGTTTGACAGGTTGGATGTCATATACATATGTTGTGGGCCCCAAAAATTTCTGACTTTAATACTTCAATGAAAAACAATACACGGGTATAACTTTTGTAGCTTCCTTTTTCAAAAAGCACCACCTAGGAATTTTGATTCATGTGGGATTTTTGGTAAATTTTATTGTTAGGAGGAATTTTCTTGAAAAAATTCTTAAAATAAAAATGAAAAATAACAATTACAAAAAGTTAGAATATTCAAACAAATTAAATTTAGTTTTTCAAAAAATATTCGTGTGTCATACATGGATAAGACTAATGCAAAATCACGTCACTGATGACATAAATGAGTTCATGTGCCCGGCGATTTGGAAGATCCAGGCCTCAGGTTTAATCCCATCATAATAAAAAGAGAATCAGGTAACCGAACAGTGACCGTTCGATCACTGGAAAGTATGGAAACGGATTGCGTGGTGTACCACACATCACTACCTTGGTGATGTGTTCACGTCAGTAAGTTCTGTGGGCCCCACCATAATGTATGTGTTATATCCACACCATCCATCTATTTTCTAGATCATTTTATGATATGGGTCCAAAAATGGGGCAGTTCCAAAGCTCTGGACCACACCAAAGAAATCCGGGGCAATGATGCCCACCTCCAAAACTTCTTAAGGCACGCCGTGATGTTTATTTGCCATCCAACTTGTTCATGAGGTTTCTCTGACCTTAATGAAGGGAAAACACAAATAACAGCTTGATCCAAAACTTATTTGGCCCTAAAATATTTTCAATAGTAACCATTCAATCCCCTATGCTTTTGGTGGTGTGGCCCACTTGAGCTTTGGATCTGCTTAAATTTTAGGGCTATGCTCTAAAATGATATCATAAAATAAGTGGATAGTGTGGATATAACACATAAATCTCTCTAGTTACGTAATATTCTTTTCCGCTATGTAATATCTTATATTCAGCACCTATGATTTTCCTTACCGCCATGCATATTGCCCATTAGTAGGTTGTAATCATATTATAAAGATGGTATTTTTCTTCCAATGCAACACACACAGAAATTCTAAACATGTTACCTAGATCATGGTGGGGCCCACATAACTTGGTGACGTCAACACACCACTGCATGACACACCACACAATCCCATTCCATAGATCAAAGTAATTTTATCAACTAGAAAAATTCTATTGGGATAAAAGAAAGGAGCTGAAATGTGACCGTTGGATCACATGCGATCTAGCTCAAAGTAATCAAATCATTTCAAAAAAAAAAAAAATCTTTTGATTTGAAGTTTTTTTTTTTTTTTTTTTAAAAAAAGGGAAATCAATAGTGAAAAATGTAGATGGAATTACAAGAAAATAAGGTGTATTTAATAAATATTTGGCAGCGTTTGGCTGGCATGGGCTGAAATGCATGCACACAGTGCTGGTTATGTAAATGAGGTCACATGCTGAAAATGGTATACATAAAACTACATAAACCTACTTATTTTGAGGTGGAAATTAATGTGGCACGGGTCCTACATGCACCTCAGCTTTTCTACAGCTCCATTAAATTACCAAATTCTCCCCCATTTTAAATGGAGGGTTAGACTTCTATGTTGGTTTTCCACCAATTAAAAAATGGTGGTGACTCTCAAAGATACACATGGCATAGTTTCGAAGTTATCCAGACCGTTCAAGTCGCTGATTTTTTAAAACTTTGAATTTGGACCAATTGCGGTTTTACTTTCGATCATTAATTGGATGGTTAGGATTGATCAATGACTGTGATTTTAGAGGTATGATATATCAGCACTAGGACCTATAATTTGGATGGCCTTGATAAATAAACATCATTGCAGCATGTGAGGAAATGAGTCACCACCATTTTATTAATGGTGCACAACTAACATAATAAGTTCCGTCCTTGAATGGAAGTAGTGATCTAGGAAAAAGAAATGCTTTTTTATACTCTTGCAGGTGTGATTATTGATACTCAGGCACTCTTAAATGTACATGTGGTGCCTCAAATTAAACCGGCGAAATTTTGGGTCCAACGTGGACAGATCATCACCCAAAATTCAGATCGGTGAAAGGATATTAAACTCTGCAATAGACATTTATTTGTGGAATTCTGACCATTGACTATTCTTCATCACAACCGTACAGTAATTGTCTATAAATCGTCCATTCAGAATGATGAATCATTGTAATCTCTGGTTTATAAATCAATGAAATTATGACCCAAGATTTGGACGGTCTGATTTGATTTACTAACATTCTGAGGTCGTAATTTCTCAGTGCCTGCGTATCAACCATCGTCATAAGCCAAAGTATATAGTTTTTCTCATTGCAAAAAGGTACGTATTCGGACAAACGCAAAGGTTCATTAACGCATAAGGTTGAGGTTTTACTAGTTCTACGCACAACCATACACGTAGTCGCATGTGCCTTATACAGGACATCTGAGCCGTCTATGAGGTGGGACCCACGTCATAGATGATCAAACGAAGAAATTAGATTGCTCGGTCAACAATCAGCTGTGAATATTTTCACACCGTCCGTTGTCTCTGTGCATGTGTGTTTTTGGTAACACTGCATCAGCCTGATTTGTTGGTCATATCAATGTACGATGTGGGTCCCACGTAATACATGGCTCGGATGTCCTGCACATGTGCCAAGTTGGCTTGTGTGGCTGTATTAAAGGGGACGCCGATTTTCTGTTAAAACCTTGGCAGGAAGTTCGTGAGCTGTGTAGCTAGATGGGCCCCACCGTAATGTTTGTGAGAAATCCACCCCGTCCATCCGTTTTGCAAGCTCTTTTTGGACATGCAATGAAAGCTGAGGTGGATCCAATACTCAAGTTGGCCATACGAGAAGGGAAACTAGGAAAGAAATGCCTACCGTTGAAACCTTCATGGGCAACACCCTGATGTTTATATGCCATCCAAACCGTTTAAAATGTCTTTCCAACAGGGATGAACTAAAAATATGAAGAAAACAAAACCTGATATAAAAAGTTTTTGGCCGTACGAATGTTTCGGTTGTCGTTCAATCCACACTGTTTCCTCTCGTGTGGTCCACTTGAGTTTTGCATCCATCTAATTTTAGATCTCATGTACTAAAAATAGCTCTCAAAACGGATGGACGGGGTGGATTTCTCACAAACATCACGGTGGCCCCGCTAGCTTCCTAGCGCGGGAAATCCGCGTCCATGCAAAGTGCGTGTGGGGCCCAGCAGGCTTCCAAATGAGCTTTAGTCTTTTTCCAACTGGCAAAATAATAATATTTTTTTTTTTCAAGAGAAATGATCACATACATACAGCCTCTGCATGCGAACTTTTACGTACAGCTAGTTCTTTATGAGAACAGATCACCTACAGCTCAAGGCACCGCAATCTGTGCCACAGGACCATACTTTCTGCCAACGTGGCATTTTTGAAGGGCATCAGTGCCGTGAAAAAGGTAAGCCCCACCATGAAGATCATCTGGTACAAAAACAAGGCTGTTTCTCCTATTAGATTGGCCACACTATTGGAATCAGTAGACAACCGACAGTCTAACTCAACATACAGGTGTGGCCCATATAATGATCGGATTAGTATAGATTCAGAGAATGGTGATCCTTATGGTGGATCCTACCATATTCATGGTACCGATTTCTTACACAAGTGACATGTTGGAGGGAAAGATGGTACTGTACCACAAGTTGTGGTACCCTCGACTGTAGGTGATCAGTTCTCTATCTTTCCTGTTAACACGTGTCATGCCTACGGTATCCAACTCTTGAAGGATGTGGGCCACACATGATGATCCCTGGATATATGAAAATCATGGTGGTCCACTCATCAGATGGAGCACATCAGTGCACTGATTCATAAGATGCTTGAGTCCCATCCTCAAAAGCCTGCTCAAAATGACAATCGAATGACAGAGGAATGAGGATATATTGACCAATGACCCATTCATATTTTGTGGTACTTCCAAACACGCCATTAATATTTTACTAAATTATCACATACACCGGCTGCAGAGGTTACCACACCATAAAATCATTTTTCCTGGAAAAATGTCAAATGTGTAGAATATCCAATCCGTGCAAAAGGTGGGCCACACCATGAAAATCACTTGATATGAAAATCAGGCCAATCCACTGACCTGGTGGGACACAATATTAGAGTCAATGGAGAGCCGATTGTACAACTCAGTGAGCTGTTGTGTCCCACTCAATGAGAGGATCCACCTTATTCTTACACCATGTTGTCATCATGGTGTGGTCCACCTTTTGCATGAATTAAATATTACATACACCAGACACATATGCGGGACAGATATGGCTGTACCCTAACTTCCAATGCAGCTGCTGTATCTGACCATTTCTTCTTCTTCTTCTTTCTTCTTCTTTCTTCTTTTTTTTTTTTTTTTTTTTTTTTTTTTTTTTTTTTTTAATAACCCCTGTTGCAAAGCCATTTTAACAAACAGTGGCATTTGGAATCAATGGAAAATGGAATGCAGCAAAATAATGTGAATTGGAATTCTCTCAAAAGGCTGAGAATCAAATGCAACGGTTGGATTTTTTTTAAGTGGGCCAACTTTTTTGGCTCAATCAATGCTCAGAGTTTCTTCTATTTTTTTTTTAGCAAAAATATATATTTTTAATTGATTTGTTACAGTTATTATATCAAATGTGAGGTATGGTAATTTAGGGTATTAAAAATAATTTACTTAATGCATTATAATTATTATAGGCATCCAAACTCAATTTTTACATTTGTCAATTTTAATTACAGCAGTCCAAATACAATTGAGAATTCTAATTTGAATCAATTTCATTTACATGTGATTTAGATTCCATTTCAATTACAAGTAGGGTTGAAAGTCGGGTGGGTTTAACTAGACTAACTCGTGATCGACCCGACATTAGGTTGGTCTCAAGCACAATGTAGTGGGTTCAGCCTCGGGCTTTGGCCATACAAACACCAACCCTATAAACTTGGGTTGGAATTGGGTCGAGGTCTCTGTTGTTGAACCCAGTCCGAACACAATCGATATATAAGTTACTTACAAATTATAAATAAGTGTGGATCGTCCGTATTGAAGGTATAAAAAATTCTAATGTCGTCAAAACTTATTAGTCCATGTCATTTTTTATGACTCAAGCTGACAAGATATGCTAGAGTTTTCTCTCTCACATAGATTGGGTGCTATACCACATGACTTTTAAAGGAGTAGTTGTCTTATATTTTAGCTTGTTTATTTAGAAAAAAATGAAACTCTTTATTATAAATAATTACACATATAATTAATAAAATCATAGGTACAAAAAAATAGACATGTATTAAAATATAATAAAGTAATATAATAACAAAAATATTACCATGCGACCAACCTAACTTAGCCTACTTGGGTTGGGCTCGGGTTAAGAATTCCCAACTTAAGGTTGGGTTGCGTTAGGGTCGAGGTCCAGTAACCTTGGGTTGGGCTGGGATTGACCACCTACCCGCCCCACTTTCTTCCCTAATTACAAGCATCCAACGAACCCTATAACATTCGAGTGATGGGCATTTTCGTAATTTCCCATATAAAGTATATGCCATGTAACATACTCATGTAGTAGCATGCCATGTCTTTATAAATATATATGTGCTTGAAGAACGCCATCCACATCTCTAACATGCAACACCACAAACATGCCTGCAAGAAGTGAAGAATCCGACTACGATAGCAGCTGTTCGTCCATCACAACCCGAGATTCCGGCCATGGCTGGATCAGCGACGTCAGTTTCGGGAGCTCCAGCTCCCTCTCTGTCTGTTCATATCCGGACAGCATTTCTTCCTGTAGCTACAAACCACACAAAGCCAACCAAGCCCATTGGGAGGCCATGGCACGCATCCGTCGTGCCAATGGTCGAATTGGGCTCGACCAATTTCAGCTCTTGCGCCGTCTCGGCAGCGGCGACATCGGAAATGTTTACCTGTGCCGGCTCAGGAACCCCATCGTCGGATTGCCTGAGTGCCTATACGCCATGAAGGTGGTAGATAGAGAAGCGCTCGCCATTAGGAAAAAACTACAGAGAGCTGAGACGGAGAAGGAGATCCTAGGCATGCTCGATCATCCGTTCGTGCCGACGCTTTATGCCCAGTTCGACGCTTCTCGCTACTCGTGTTTGGTTATGGAGTTCTGCCCTGGCGGCGATTTGCTCACCGTAAGACAACGCCAGCATGGGAAGCGTTTCAGTGTTTCATCTGCTAAGTAAGTGCTATCTAAGTATTTTCAATTTCTAAATAATAGTTGGTTTTTTTTTTTTTATATATATAAAATTAGTGTATTTTTATTTTCTATTTTTATGTTTATAAAATTCAAATCAAGAGAAGAAACTGTTTGCATTTTTATGGCCCACCAAAGTTTTGGTTCAAAGTTAAAATTGGTACCAAGGAGTTTCAAGAGGTTCTGATTCATGTGGACCGTTCAGATTTTCGAGAATCATCAGATATGATAAGTTCTCAAAAAAGTTCGTAAGTAGTCGGTGAGAACTGGTTCGCAGGGTGAGCGTTATATATATATATATATATATATATATATATATATATATATATATATATATATAGCTTATACAGAATGCGGACTTTACCGGAGAACTGAAAGAATTGAAATAACTGGTGCTTTGTTTTCTTTTGTTTCTGTTGTTTTGTTTTGTTTTTTTTTTTTTTTTGTTTTTTTGTTTTTTAATTAAAATATAATTTATACAGAATGATGACTCTAATGGGTAATTGAAAAATTCAAAATAACTGATGCTTTTGTTTTGTTTTTGTTAAAATAGATTCTATGTCGCTGAGACTCTTCTAGCTCTGGAGTATCTGCATATGATGGGTGTGGTTTACAGAGATTTAAAGCCAGAGAATGTCCTCGTGAGAGAAGATGGTCATATCATGCTTTCTGATTTTGACCTTTCGCTTAAATGCGATGTCGTCCCAACCCTCCTCAGAATTAGGCCTGAGCCTGCAGTCACAGGGAAGAGCCCGAAAAAGGGCTCAATTCCCTCATGTGTGGGGCCAATACAACCCGTTTTATCATGTCTTTCTGCGTCTAAGAATCCAAGCAAGCAAAAGAAAGAAAAACCCGTATCAGAGTCGAAAGCTACAATTGCTACGGTACTTGAGGAGCTTGATCCTGAGCTAGTGGCCGAACCCGTCAACGCTCGATCAAAGTCGTTCGTTGGCACACATGAGTACCTTGCCCCTGAGGTGATCTCCGGGATGGGCCACGGGAGCGCCGTTGATTGGTGGACACTTGGGGTGTTTTTGTTTGAGCTTTTGTATGGGAGGACACCATTTAAGGGTGAGAACAATGAGAAGACACTTATCAACATCATCAAACAGCCATTGAATTTCCCCAAGATTGATGTGAGTAGTTTCAATAGTACTAAGGAATTGGAAGAGATGGTGAAGGCCCAGGATCTTATAAGCAAGCTTCTAGTGAAGAATCCAAAGAAGAGGATTGGAAGTTTGAAAGGGTCTGCTGAGATCAAACGACATGAGTTCTTTAAGGGTGTGAACTGGGCCTTGATTAGGTCTGTGAGGCCTCCTGAGGTCCCAAAAGACTTGGAGAGGATGAGAAAGAGAGTGGGCCACCTCCCATCAAAGCTAAACAAGAGAGATAGGGGTGCAAGTGCTACGTATCAGATTCCTCAGCATTTTGACTACTTCTAACTGTAGATTTTTGTAGATAGAATGGGTGCAGAAGTCATGTGATGACATTAAATAGGTAGAGTTTTGTTTGTTATCCCTTTCTCACTAATGAAAGTTTGAAAAGAGAGATTACTATGTTTACATCTGTATGTTTTAATTTCTTGTTTGGTTATTTTAGATGGGAATGCATACTTCTGTCACATCCCTCAATGATAATCTTTGTTGTTTAATTGATGGCCCAGTACTATGTATGGTTTTAATTAAAACACTATGATGCCAATGGGTAGAGTGGGCCCCACGTTGGCATGATGGATGGTTTTGGGTTTGAAATCTAGGCGCTCTGGCGGTGCTAGCTTTGCTTGGGTCCCTAATAAATGGACTATTCTCGATGTGACCATTGCCCATAAATAAGCCAACGTTGTAAAAGAATGAAGGGTTTAAAGATATTTGTGAGTAGAGTTGAACATGGGACGAGTCGACTCAGGCAAACTCAACTCATCTGACTCATTCATACCTATCTCGATCTGAATTGAGTGGGTGAGTCGATATGAATTGTGTAAACTCTGTCCAATCTGAACTCAAACCAAATCAAGTTCGGGTCACCCAATAACTTGACTTGACTTGACCTGAAATCTAACTCGTTACTGACTCGACTCACATACGCATGCGCGCGTGCGCGCGCACACACCACACCACACACACACCACACACAACACATATTATATAATATATATATATATATATATTATTATAATATATATATATATATATATATATAATGTATCAAATTTGAAAAGTAGTATAGCTGACTAAGAGATTGCAATTCTAACAAGTGTACTTAGGTTTTGAGTTGTGATTTTAAACCCATGGATACCCGTTACATTTAACCTAACCTGGTACTTGTGATCAGGTCGGATTGTGTCCACATTAGTCTAAGCTTGACTCGGACTAGAATCGGTCTGGCATGCTGGACTGTATCGAGCCGGGTCAAGTTTGGGTTAAGTTTATTTCAAAACCGAATCGGGTCAAGTCAACCCTAACTCGGTTTGGCTCGACTCAATGCCCAGCTCTATTTGTGAGCAGTTTATTATTTAAATTATTATTTATAATTTAAAAAATATTGCTCATTGAATTTAGATTATATTTAAATAATTTTAACATTTTATAAGGTGGGACTCTTACATGCGGGATAATATATAATAAATAAAAAAATTCTGAAATTGGATTATTTTAATCTTTAACCATTTAAATATTTTCTTAGGCTCAGGGGACTAGGACTAGGGCTGGGTTTGGGTCATCTCAGTCATCGCGGCCTCTAACATTAGATTGATTGGCCCAACATTTCCTCCTATTAATGGAAATTTGTTAGTTGAATTAGGATCGTTGATTATAATTTTCATTTAACTGTCCACCGAATTTCCATGGGTAAGCAGGTTAGTAAATGGGTTTAGTGTACATGTTGGTTTATGATCCATCTAAGGTGGGGCTATGATTTGGACGGTTTAGTTGAGTGGCATGTAGACCACTTGTACAACTTCCCAGTGCGCGTGTATGAACTATCACATACTACCTGAGTGTCAATGTAACGGTTCATACTCAACCAGCAAAAGTCCACTGACGGATCCAGGCCGTGGACCATCTATGTAGGGGGCCACCTGTTGAGCGGACCCGAGGCGAAGGTAAAATCGGGAATGGTTCAGATTCAATGGGCTGGTCCAGTTATGGTATTATTAGGACCGTCCAGCTCCTGGCTAATCCAGTGATGGGGCGAGGTCGATCGAATGGTTACAATACAAACACATGGGCCACGAATCATCGAGGGCCCACTTTTTGACGGGTCCTGATCACCGTACATAAGTCATGGGTCGGCTGGAGTTTGGTAGAACAAGCGATTATTTAGGTCTGGAATATCGAACGGTCCATCTTCGACTTTTAAATTTTAATTATATCTAAATCCCAAGTGGACCACTGCATAGAAACAGGCCCTTAGGAGTCAACGCTAGATAAAGGACGGAGGGCATTTTCGTAATTCACACCCTGCCAGCCCTTTGATGGTGTTTATCCTGCGGCCGTCAGCCCGCAGGTGCACGCGGGCTTTTTCCACCATGTGAACAGTACCAACAACGGGGTATTTTCGTAATTACAGCAGATGCTATGGCTGTTAACTTACGCCTGAGATGCACAGGAGCTTAACGTGTGCACATAAGTGAAGGCCAATATTTCCCTGTTAGTTTTGCACAATCTAAAAAATGGAGAAACCTCAGCTGCAGACATGGCATAGCTGTATGAAAAATCCAGACTGTCTAATTCACTGACCCAACTGGGGATGGAGCATATGAGAAATTTCTATGAGAAAATGGCATCAATCATCTGATTTTTCTCTTGGAATTTGATCCATTAAATATTTACTTTTAACCATCCATTTAATGGCCATTTGTTGGACGGACAGGATTTCTTGATCATTGTGATTTTAGAAATATGGAACATCTATGATGGTCTAGATATCTGCAAGTCAGTGCCACATGTGTGGAGGATTGGTCACCACCATTTTTTAAATTGCGTAAAACTAGTAGTGGGAAGCTGATTAGGTGTTACCCAGGTAACACGTTAGTGGGTTTTTTCATGACCGTGGGACCCACCTTGATGTATGTGTTTCATATCTACACTGTCCATCCGTTTTACCATATCATTTTAGGTATATTCTCAAAATTTTAATTAGATCTAAATCTCAACTGGACCACTGCATAGAAACGGTGGTCATTCAACGCCCACCTTGATGTATTGAAAATTCAATACCTAATGTGTGGTCCACTTGAGATTTCGATCTGATTATATTTTGATTACATACACTAAAAATTTTCAGGAAAACGGATGGACGGCTTGGATATACAAAAATATCATTAATGTGGGCCCACGGTCAGGGAAACATACCAGGGTAACACCTAATCCGTTTCCAATCCAATGCCCTCTAGCGCACATCTTCGGTAATCTCGCCGATTTGGCACACGTGTAAAGGATCCGAGCTGCTCATCGGACACCTCTACCGTTTAGATAAGCTGAACCGAAAATCAATCAGATCCGCTCATCACACGAGCCGTCACTTGCACAGAAGAATGGACGGTTAAAAGAAATAGACCAGTCGACCCACGTTGAAAAACGTACGGGGCGCCGACAGATAAGTGGTCCACCCTAACTTTTCTATCCAAGGCATTTTCTCTGTTTCGCCAATCTGAGAGAGATTAGACATCTCACATGTGTGTATGCTGGCACGTGTGCACGGCGACGCCATAAGTGTTCCTGCCTTCACTGACGTGGACCCTCGTTTTGCCAGTGATTATGAGGCGAGTCATGCAAAGCTGACGTCATGTGGATACAAAGCTCACGTATGAAGGTTGAGATTTCTTATGGACTGGGCTGGGCCCATGGCCGGGCCTCCATGCCCGTGATTTGGAACCAGCTGACTTTTAGACCCGATAGAAGCTATGCTTGCTTCTCCCTTCAGGCCCGACAAGTAACCTATACAAGCCGGACTCGGATCCGGTAGTGACTCCTCCAGCACCAAAGCTCTAGGAATTGGTGGGTGTTATGGGCCCACCATGATGTATATGTTTTTATCCATGCCATTCATCCATTTTTTTCAGCTCAATTTAAGGCATGAACTCAAAAATAAGACAGATCTAAATCTTAGGTGGACCACGCCATAGGATATAGTGGTGATTGAACGTCCACCATTAAAAACTTCCTAAGCCTGCAAAACATAAATATTGATCTAAAACTTTTGCTCCCCCAGAAGTTCTTAGTGATGGGCATTTAATCACCACTATTTCTTGTGGTGTGGTCCACCTGAAATTTGAATTTGCCTCATTTTTTGAGCCAGTGGCTTAAAAATATATGGCAAATGGATGAGCAACATAAATGCCAATAAAAAAATACGTATATTTTATTTACATTTTTCTAAATCATTTTATAGCATGAGTTTTAAAAAAAATGATATCTAAAGCTCGAGTGGACTATAGAGTGGGGATTGAATTCCCACAGTGAAAATCTTCGTCAGCCAACACAAGTTATGGACAGCTGAAATTTATGTTTTCCCTTCATCTAGATTTATATAATTTCTATATAAAATCTATCTATCTAAACCATGAAACCTGGGAATTGCACATTTACTGTCTTAATCATGAATCCCTTAAGGACTTGCGTGTTGATGGGATCCAGGCCACTGAGTAGATAAGCCATACCATAGATGAGGGATGCCTTGCAACTGTTCCACAAGGAAAATGCTAGCCATTCAATCAATGGCCTATTTCAACGGTTAAGAGAATGTTCATGGCCAAAGATTGAAGGGTTGTGATTATTCTGATTTAAAATATTTCTAGAGATCAGATCAGCCATCTACATTAGGGTCCATCAGAGTAATACTCTTGATCAACACTGGCCCACTCAGACATCTCCTCAGTAAGCTCATATGGACCGTTAGATCTTCCCATCAATTGGAGCATATCCACACCACAATCATGTTTTTAGTTTGCACACGTTAGACCCATTATGCAGTGATCCTGACCATCGACTTATAATTAGACATATTGACGGTTAAGAAGAGAGATACACCAACGGTCCACATTCAGCTGAAAAAAAAATCCCAAAGATGGGTGGTTATCATCCCATCCGTAGTGGGTCCCAAAATACCAATAGTCTGAGCAGGCAATTAACCGTGGGGCCATTTGGACAACAGGGGACCCGAGTATAAAGTGCATATCCTCGGACGGTGGACCACTCTCGAACTGCAGTGCTTTTTCCAGTCAAAGGTGTATGGTCATTCCCTACTCCCGAAGCACATGAACCTTATATTTCATTTCCAGGACTGACCTTGACCTTGCTCTTTTTTACAATCTCCTTTTCCATCGTAGAGTCATTTTCCCCTTTGTCTTTTAGTAGTTTTGAGGAGTAAAAAAATACTGATACTCTGGCAGGGTGCTGACCGTCCATGCGCATGCACACAGCTACTGTTGAACACACACGTGGCATGCATGTGCTTACTCCAGATTCTTGGTGCACTTTAGATGGGGAAAGTACCTAAAATGCAGATTGTTGGATGATCTTAACCATCTACTGATGGACCTTTGTTTGATAAGAGAATCTTTGGTACTCTGGTAGACTGTGATGGATGATACGCAGGAAATTAGAAATTACGTAGAAATTTAATATGTGGCATGCAATTAATTCAAATTAAATCACATGGGTTTCATTTTAATTGTGTAATGAACCAAGATTACCTATTTATTTGATTATCTGACATTGGATTTGTGGATGTAAATTGGACGGTTAAGAAAGAAAATATCCCTCGGTTGTATTTCAACAAACAGGTGACCACAAATCAGAGATTAGGATTGCTTGACCAGTTTGAGTTTTGGATTGTGACAGAGTGGCTGTGGGTTACACAGCTTAATAGGTTTTAATTTAAGTTAGTGTATGCCAACTGAACAGTTTCCGAGTGTCTACCTATCAAATCACATCCGTTGTTGAGGTGGACCATTGAATGTTTGCTTCTTGGCTGTCAATCTTAAGCCCGTAATTATGGAAAAAATGCAAAGAAAACCATATTTTTCCAATATCGGGCTTGTTTGGATCGGTTACACCTTGATCCATAGCCCAAGTGGTAGACTGAGCAAAAGATACCTCGTTTCAACACCGAGGTCTTGGCATCGATTCCCTACTGGGGGTGGCTCACAGTGATGTGTGAATTGACAGTGGGGTGTACTAACCAGCTAACCAAAAAAACATATTGCCTCCGGTCCTGTAAATTTCACACTGTGAGTGGAAACGGCTAGGAAGATTGAATTAATCTAGATATCATATCATTTGATAAAATTACATTTAGTCTTGTAAATTCCATCATGTGGGTGGAAACCACTTGAAAGACTTCATTAATTCAGGTATCATGTCATTCTCTCCCAATAGTGGATATTATAGGTTTTTTAGGGATTTTTGAAATTCACTATATTTGTAGGCCTTACATGTTTTATCCACACTGTTCATCCATATATACTCTTTATCTATTTGAGTTGTATAATTCGGTGTTTTTTCTTATATACATGATATCTTCGTATGCTCTTTAATATAGAGTTTTTTTCAAAGAAAGAATTAGATCCCAAACATTAGATCTGGCAGTGAAATATCATGGTATTTCCTAACATACCATCATTGTACAATAATACTGTTAATTCTATTTCAAACAAGCCCGGGAGGAATCTATAATGTAAAATTCATGAGGAATCTATATTCTACTTAAATAATGCTTCCTTGGAGTTGCTTTTTGGGGGACGAAAATACAAAAATGATTTTATTTTATTTTTCTGCTTTAAAAAGTAGCAAAGCTCATGACATCCAAACTATTACACGTACATGCCCCGCTATGGTCAAAATAGTCAATTGGATCATCAAATGGGCTACACTTGAATTGAGATATTTTGAATGGTGTAATTATCATTATTTTTTTAATGGATTGGCCCATCATATGATTGGATTTACCATATGGTTCGTTTAATAATAATGTTGGTATGCATTCGTTGGACAGGTTAGGTGTGGGGTGCATACCACGTGGACCCATAACTTTTGATTTTCCACTTTATTGTAGAGAAAAAGTAAAATAGGGCAGTAACGTAATTTCTCTTCTTTAAAGGCACAGCCTGGGATATCACTACTTGGTAAAAACAGTTTCCTTGAGGAATTTTGCATAAAATGCTCCTACTAACTATAATATTTGGTAAAAACAGATTCCTTGAGGAATTTTGCATAAAATGCTCCTATAACTATAATATTAATTAAGGAATTTTTACGGTAAAACTTGTGGGAATCTATATTTTACTAAATAATACCTAGAGGAGCAGAAATTACATGGAGCTGCTTTTCAGGGAATGGAATTACAAAAATGCTCTTATCTAGTGTTTTTTATTTTATTTTATTTTATTTTATTATTATTTAAGTAGAGAAAGCCGAGACTTGTGGAGCCCACGTGGTGGGTGTATAACATCCAACCCTTAGTGTTTGTGTGTGTATAACATTCAACCCAAATAACTTGTGCACCTGGCCATGGTCCCAACATGAACAAAAAATCAGTCCGAAGTCATCAAATGGGGTATACTTGAATTTAGATATTTTGAGTGGTGTAAATTATTTTTTGTTGATTGGCCCACCTTATGCTTGAATTTGCTTTTAAAAATAATAATAATAATAATAAAATCATATTGGTGTGCATCTGTTGCATGGGTTAGATGTCAGACACAAAACATGGGCCCTACAATTCAAGATTCTCCAATGTTGTGAGGAAAAAAAGAACAGAGGGAAGTAATGAAATTTCTCTTCCAAACAAAGCACCTGGGGTAGTAATATCGTTTTCTCAGGGCACCATTTGGCTGCTTTTGACTACTAAAGGATTTTTGCCTAAAATATTCCTACAATAAATGAGAAATGCTGTAATGTTTTGAAGCACTATAAGTTATAAGCTCCTAGTTACATGGGGATACTTAGACGTTTAGACTATTTATTAGGTTTAACTCTCATTTCATGATCTACCATGCAAAATCAAGCCAATCTGTCAGTCTTAACCATCTGATTAGTAGCACTTAATACTGACGGCCAGGATTGTCTACACAAAAATAGTCCAATCAAGAATTTTGATCCATGCATTTGTTATTTTACGAACCATCATGGGCTCTTTATGATTGTAGATAACTACTTTTGTTAGGCAATCCTAACCATCCCATCCATTATTTATAAGAAGGATGGATATAAAACATAAAATATGTTATGGAAATAATAGACGGTTCAGATGGAGAATTGAGTTGTCAAAATGATCCAATGCAACTTGGAGCACTATAACTTGGTATTTTTTTTCTCATAATAAATACCAGGAATCAAACTTCTCCTTCCTAAATTTCTTGTTTTCATAGAAGAGAGTAGGATCATTTAGCTTTTGATCACCATTAATTAATTCATGGAAACTATTCAATTATCTGATTCAAGATATTGAATTAATTTGATAATTGAATTATTGGCAAAACCAAGGAAGCTATTTTCTTTTCTCCACAATCTATCATTCATCTACACAAACTAATATGATCCACCATTAAAGCACTAACATCTTAAAATCAAATCAAAGTTGTAACTGGTCCATTTCATAATAAGTCGATTCCCATGCCTAGGGACGATAGGAACCATCAAAATCAAATGCATGGCTGGTGCTTAACCTTGTTCAACGGTCACTGTTCTACATACTCCAAGCACATGCTCCATGCAATGCAACTGGTCACTATGGCAAATTTGCATAGCTTAATTTAATGACGGACTCTGTCCGTCTCTAGTTGAAAATGTCTGTCGCACACATTTTTAATGGGAGTGGCCTTTTGAGTGGCGGGATTTAGCGACGGACAATGTCTGTCACTAAAATGAGATTTCCAACGCATTGTCCATCACAAAGTACCGCCCAGAGACCAACCTAAATATTTAGAGACCGATTTTACTTGCTTTTGCGACGGACTACATCCCGTCATAAAAATACTTTTAACCCTAACCTGTTTTTCTTTTTTTTTCTTTTTTGTAGAATTTTTAGCAAAGGATCATGAGCATTCAAACACGCCCAAAATGATATTTAGTCCAATTTCTTATTCAGGCCAATAATTTGTAATGAGGTTCTAATTAAAACAGTTAACCTACATTTTGGTTATTTTTGCAGAAATTTGATCGACGGACTAAATCCGTCGCTAATTTCTGAACAAATCATGCAACAAATTTTTATCCGTCACAGAAATTATGAGTACGAATTATACAGGTGGGTTTTTGCAATGGATAGGATCCGTCGCTTATTCGCGACGAGCTCAAATGCCCAACGGCTCCTACCGTAATTTTGTAAAATTTTTAGCAATGGACTAAATCCGTCTCTAATTTTTGAAAATCAGCGACATATTTTCTCTGTCACTTCTCAGAGCAGCGATGTACTGTATCCGTCGCAAAAGTTTTTAATGACGAATAATACAGATGTGTTTTTGCGATGGATAGGATCCGTCGTTTATATTTCGTTTTGCGACGAATATAGTTCATCACAAATTCACGATTTCGGCGGGTGTTATAGTTTTTCAAATATATATGGTTTTTTAATTGATATTTTTTAAATTCATATTAAAAAATCAAATTATTATTAATGATTAACCGTTGTTTACTTTTCTTTTTCGTTTTGATGAAGGTCAATAATGATTGGACCATTTTCATTGCGAGTATTGTGACACATAATAGCCAGCTTATCAGTTGCAATTAAAACCAATAAAAATAAATGAATCTCTTATAATGGGCCATCCTTGGATGGTCTATGTAAATAGGGTTGTACATGAGTCAAACCAAGTCGAGCTTAGCCCAGCTCAGCTTGTCTCGTCCAACAAGCTATCCTAGTTCGAACTTGGTTTGGCTCGGTCCTCAAGCTTGATTGACCAACTCGGCTCGGCTCGGCTCGATCAGTGGCTCAGGCCAACTCGAGCCAAGTTCAAGCCAAGTTGAGCTCAATCTTTTAAGCTGAGTTCAAGTTCATGCATATGAGCTGAGTTCGAATTTAGATTTTAGAGTTTTTAAGATATTATACACACACACACACACACACACACACACACAAAAAATATATTTATATTAAGTGAACTCAATTTGAGTTGAATCAATTCGAACCGAGTCAAGTTCGAGTCAAGTTTCGAGTCGAGTCAAGTTGAGCTCAAACTCGGCTCGAATTTTATTTTATTTTTAGCTTAAAAAATCGGCTTGACTCCCAATTTCGAATCGAGCTTTTTCGAGTCAAGTAAGTGAACCAAGCCAACTTGGTTCATGTACAACTCTATATGTAAAGGACATGGGCAAAGTCTTTTTAAGAGCACAAAAAACACAACAAAGAGAAAACAAACTATTTCTCCTCTTCTATCATGAGATATGAAGATACTCTGAAAGGGGTGCAAATCATCTCAAAGAGAGTGGCATCGTCCATGCCTCATTCTAGCACTAATCTTTACTTGACAATTTAGATACTTCTAAACAGGTGTGGGGTTCGGATATTATTTATTCGTTCTATTATTTGCTTAGATCTATTCAACAAGTGGGTAATGATTATAAGGCGATCAACTTCCTTATTCGAAGCATTACAGTTGACAAGTGCACAGAACCATGAGACAACTAAAGTTACAAGTATCCATCCCTTGATACCATTCCTCCAATTATATTCAAATAATCATCCATGGTTGCAAACCGTGGCTTCTTAAATAATATATACTGAAAGGACATCCATAAAACCTACGTAAATGTCCTTTTTAATGGCTCCATCTTAATAGGAGGGAATTTCGAACATCTGATTTTTACTACATGTCATGTGAAGAGTAAGAGTCTACACACACATATGACGATCAACTTGCGCAAAAATTAACCATATCCACTCATCCAATTGACCACATTTTATTTTACTATTTATTGGTGGCTAGATATTGTTTTTTGGTGTGATGTGATCCACCTAATTATATCATGTAAATGCAACATTGGACCCTTTGAATTGGATCACCTAATGCATAAATCAGCCCTATCTACTTCTCAGTTGTGCCAACAATGTCTAATCATTGATATATAATACCATACAAGTGCAGTCAACTCGATAAAATGATGTGGCTTAATTTTTCACTAGGTGATCCTTAGGATGGCTCCAACTTATCCCACTTTCCCTAAGGATGTAAAGTGTGGCCTTTCAAGCTAAGGGTAATCTTATCATTTCAATTCTTTCCCATTTAGTAGCTTACTCAACAAAGGTTGTTTTGTGCTCATAGCGATGACTATATGAAATCCACTTCATACATCTATTGCGACACTTCAATTTAGAGCATTGATTGGCACAAAAGCAATGCATATTTTAAGACTTGAGTGGTCTGCACCTAAGGAAAAAGTAGAGATGGGTTGTACACAGTTGAAATTATTCCACGCCTCTCTCTCTCTCTCTCTCTCTCTCTCTCTCTCTCTAAATGTAGTTGCTCAATATTTCAATACCCAAATGCAGCAATGTGCATGAGAAGGTCCCATACACTTAGCCCACTGGATCAACTATGTGTATGGAAAGGTTCCATGCACTTAGCCCACTGGATCATTTCTCCATTATGATCATCCATCTTTCTTTGCCAGTAATGTCTTAGCTCAGTGGGCTTTCCAAGAAAGGCCTGAGTCCACTCATGAAGCGTAAACGAAAGCCCAATTCCAATTAACATGAGCAGGCCTTAAAAGCCCAAGCTGTTAGAGTGTTAACCTCCCTTGATATACATTGATACGCCATCCTTTAATGCCTAAGCTTTTAGAGAAAGTGACTGTTTATCATATTAGGAGAGAGGAATGTTTGCTCTTCAAATCTCAAGAGCAACAAATATGCCAGCCATCCATCCATTTTTTTCAATCCAAAAATCAAGCAGTTCCAAATCGCAGGTGGACCACACCACTGGAAAACATTGTAAATGACCATTTAAAAAATTTGTAGGCCAAAATTGCCATGGATCAAGCTGATCTTTGTATTGTCCCTTCATCCAGGTTTGGTTGACCTTAGATGGCAAATAAACATTACAGCTCTGCTTATGGTGGGCCCTGAAAAGTTTTTAATGGTGTGCGTTCAATCATGGTATGTAAATGGGTCCTTTCGCTTGTGTGTGACCTAGCAAATCTAATCAATTACTGGAATAATTAATATATAATATTATTATTGAAATTCCCTGGACCCGACCTGGACCCGACCCGATCAGATTTTAACCGTGCCAAGTAGGTGGACCTGATTTGAACTCAACTTGACCTTATTTTAATGAGGTTCAAAATAGTGAGACCCGAACTCGGATGGATTTCTTGACGGGTCTAAAAAAATGGACCCGGTCCGTTAAATGGGTCGGATCCGGGGGTCGTCATTCAACGACAGGCAGGTGGGACATCAGGGCGGACAGAAGACGTATCAAAGATCCGGACCGTCCATAAGATAGTACGGACCGTGAAGGTTCCATGTACCGAAAATAATATTGATCTGCTCACCTGGCGGGGCAAACATTGTATGGGAAACATGAGCCGTTAATAAAAATATCCATTTGTTCAAATCAAACGACACGTATGGCTCAATTGATAAGCATGCTGCCCTGCTTTTGGGTTCATAGTATATTTACAATCCGCTCTATCTGATGGATAGCTTGGATCTCTGACACGTGCCATCTGTCAGGATCTGTGACACGTGAGGGCCCTCCTTGAATCATCACCCAAACATAACACATAAAAACAAGGGATATATGATACTCAGGTTGCGTATGAAGCTTGATACACAGGCACTCAGATATTGTATGGTTGGCATACAATAAACTCAGGTTAAACCGACTACATTGTGGCTGAGCCACATTCCCGAGATCAGATTTATTGAACAACGCAAATCTTTGATTCGTGGACACTTGTTTGTGGAAATAAACCATTGGATTATTTCATTTTTAACCGTCCAACAAATGTCTACCAATCTTATATGGGGTAATAAATTACATATAGTCTTTGGATCATGGTACATGTAAATTGGGACCTATGATTTGGATGGTTCTATTTGAATTACTTGTATCCTAAGTATGCAATCTACTTATAGTTTTTAAATGCATGTGTATCATCCATCACACTTTCCTAGATTTAGAATACCATGAATTTTGAATTCTTAAACTATATTTGGCACCCTGAATTTATTTTTTTTGTCATCCAAAAATAAATACACTTAAATTATATAATATATTTATAAGAGTTTGAATTTTATTACTAAATTAATTTTAATATCTCTAATTAACATACATATGTGATGTTTGACACAATGATTGTAATAAACCCATTAAAGTATATATTTTAGTTTTAAAAAATGATAAAATTTCAAGCCTCAGATGAGTCACAAGCATAGGATCACAAACCAACAACTAAGCAACAATTTTTAATTGTTGATTTATACTGCCAATGTTTGGATTGTTATAATTATTCTATTGAAGTAATTTTATTATGTAGTTGATAATACAATTGTTTTGGGATGTAATCATTAAATCATGTGTACAATAGATTAATAGTCTAACTAAGCATATGTTACAAACGTGACTCACAAGCCTTTAAAATTGAGCATAAAAGAAAGAGTTGTACTCTGTTGGGGGAAAAATCGACAAGTCAATAATACGGCTTATGGAATGGACCAACTCTACTGAACCAACACGGGCCTAGTGAAACCCAAGTCTGATAAGGCGTCTACGTCTAGAAACAGGCCAACCTTCAAGGGGGTCTATACAACTGCAAGGACACTCAAAGAACACGGCTACGAGCCCAGTCGAATAGCCAAATACCGACCAAACTCATAGGTCGGTCATAGGTCGCTATAGATCAACCCCAGATCAATTATTACCCAGCCATAGTTCAATCATAGATCGGCCACTGGACGATCATAGCTCAGCCAACGTTCAATTACAGGTCGACAATGCCTCTGACAAAGTCAAGAACCGTTAGCGTCCAACTAAAGGGGACACAGATCCTCCGACCCAACCATCGGTCGAAGATAGTGAATGTTGATCTGTCAAATAGATCGGTGTCACTTATTCCCAAGTCACCACCCGCCTGTGGGAGTTGACTTAAATCCGAGCTACAAATTCGAGGAATCTCCTAACATCCCTAAGATCTCTCCCAAGATCTTTGGGGGATAAGATCAGATCCCGATAACTTCGGAAGCTGGTAATCTTGTAAAGATTCTGGATCCAAACAGATCTCCAAGATATCAGGGAAGAGTCCTCGTGTAATTGTACTCTATTTTCTATATATAGAGGTGTCTCCAACCATCCAAGGTACGCTCATTCTTACCTTAGCACTCGACTGTTGTCTCTTTTCTGGAAACCCTACTCTACAACAAAAGTCTCCATTCCTGACTTAGGCATCAAAGAGTCCCCTGCACTAGTTAGGGTCTCCTTTGTTTCTCTTTTTCACCTATCCAGGTTTAGGAGGGTCAACCGCGGAGGTTATGTTGGAAAACTGCATCGACATACTCCAAGCAAAAGAGAGGGATCACAAAACTCACAAAAAGTGAGGATTTGCAATTCCTTAGGGACTATTTGGGAGGGTAGATTTGGAACCCCCTGGATTGGATTCAAAACCCTCTGAATTTGGAATCCTCCCGGTGTGTTTGGCACCTTGGATTTTGAATCCTTGTAATCCAAAAGTAGTTGTGCATAGTATATTTATATGAGTTTGAATTTAATTACTAAATTAACTTTAATATCTCTAATTAATGTATGTATGTAATGTTTGACACAATGGTTGTAATAAGCTAGTTGAAATATATATACTTAGTCCAAAAATGATGAAATTCCAGGTCTCGGATGGGCCACAAGCATAGGATCACATCTGAGTGACTAACTAATAATTTTAACTTTGGACGTCACAAATGACCCTATTAAAATAATTATATTGATGCAATTGATGATCTAATTATTTTGAGATAACATCATGTAACGACCCGTAAATTTCCGTACGTTGGCTCGAGTACCACCTCGACCAGAAATTAATTAGGATTAAATCCTTTAGAAATTTAACAAAGTTAACTAAGTGCGCTAAACTCGATTAGCCATGAAATCCGTTGGGATCGCTTTAAATACGATCTGCAAGACCCAAAACTTACAGAATCAGTGACTCTAGGTTACCCTAAAGTTTAGAACCAAACTCATTACCCGGCTGCTCTCGGGAATGAAATGAAACTTCGTATTAGGTCTAGATCGCACATCGGAAGTCCGATTAACACGAAGTTAAGGAACTAGGACCGCCTCACTGGGCTTGACAATCATCTCAAAAATCAGGTCCAGTCGATGTCCCATGGCCATTCGTTTCGATCCAGAGCGAGGGTGTGTGAAAAACACTATTCCCATTCCAAAATAAATATCAGGAATAGTGATCTGGCACCATTCGCTTGCGCGTCAGTATTAAGCAACCTGACCGTCAGAATCCGACCAAATTACACCCTCGGATTAAGAAAAATTTCAGGAACATTTACATGTACTTGGAATTTCAGATCGTGGCCCACCGACCGTTGAACTGAAAGTGGTCCGCCACGTGCGATCTGGGAATCTGATCGAGTCGAAAACGTAATCCCACATAGATCCATGTGTGGTGAGCTTAAGTCTGACGTTTGGCTCCAGGAGGGCCACCAGAACCTCTCTTTTGAGGTAGAAAAGTGACGAATATCCTATATAAGCAGTCACCCTTGAACCTGAGTCTGTTTTGGGGAGGTTTTTGGCTATAAAAGGAGCTTAGAACAGCCCCTCTCATAGCCATACGAATTTGGGATAAAACCCTAGAGAGAGAGAGAAAAAAAAAGAGAGAGAATAACTTGGAATTTGTGGGAGATCTTCCTCCTGCTGCTTTCATTCATCACACGACCTACACCGCTTCCTTCCAGGCGTTTTCCCGGCGGTATCCACTCCGTTTGAAGGTGAGAAACCCTAACCCTAGGTCTGATTTGAAGTATGTAGGTTGTAGGTTGTGTTAAGGCTAACCGATTCCGCTCTTTAGGCTAGAAAACTCCCGTATACGGAAGCTCAACAACCCTTGCTGATTCGTTGTGATTCCAAGGGCAAAGGTGAGGACTTTAAGTGTATAGGTTACGTTTTTAAACGCTTTCAATGTTAGATAATGATATATTCATGATTTGCATGCAATTGCACATGTACAAAGTGCTTTTCGTTTCCTGTTTCGATTAACGTTGTAGAATATGGAATTTCACATACTCTAGGTATACGTAGAAATACCGTATACGTATTTTTTTGGGAATAATGTTTGACATGTTTATTTAATATATGATTATATAATATATGGATAAAATACTAGTTTGGCGAAAGGAATCGCTGAAATACATGTTCGTTTGTAAATGCCTAGTATGTTGAAATTGTGTATTCTAGAAATACCACATATGTGTAAATTTTGGAAATGCAATTGTAATGATTAATTGCTGTATGATTATGATATACATGGATAAAATACTCACGTGGCGAAAGGTTAGCCCTAATACGTATTTTGCTAACATACGTCATGTATGTTGGAATAGCGTATTCCAAGTGTTTGTGTAATTGCTTGTGTGTGTAAATGCTTGAGTGTTAGTGCCTTAGAGAGGCGCTGATATGGGATTTCCGACTACCTTAGAGACATGTAGGATTCCCTCCATGTGGTGGTTCACTATAACCACTCACTTGTGATGTGTATGTAATTGTATCCCTATCTATATAGTGCTTTACAACATGCTTCACAACATGCTTTACAACATGCTTTACCTCATGTTTTATTTCATGCTTTATAACATGCCTGCTAACATGCTTGTATTATTTGTTTATCATGCTTTACTCCACATGCTATTGATGAGAACTGCTTGAGTTTGTGACTATGTCTATAGTCCAAACATTCGGTACCAGACTTGAGATTGTGGCTGAGATTCTTGTCGCCACAAAGGATGTGTCTGGCGAACCCGAGTCGTACTTCGGTTGGCGATAGTGGTTGGCCACACGGAGTGCTTTTGCGCTCCATATCGCCCAACTTGTGGTGCGCTCGAGCTAGTCAGGCTCGTCAAGTAAACCGATATGTGTATGTGTGTTCACCATGTTTGGTCGCTACTGCTGAACCTAGGGTACCAAACTTACCAGTGGCGATCCCATTAACCATGCTACCTCGATCCGCTAAGACGCATAAGCCGGGCATGGTGGTATGGGACATCGTGGTCGAGCTGTCGGCCTACGCTGGGGCCATGTGCCTCCCCGTAGTGACCATTGCGCAACCAAACTCGTGAGCTGAATACGGTGGTATGGGACACTGTATTCGAGCTGTCGATACTTATGGCGAGAGCCGAGTACGGTGAGACCTGTGCTCGTGCTGACGTGCGACGAGTCCTCCGTAGTATCTTCGAGTATACTCCAAGTGTCTGTGATTGGCGACGAGTCTTTCACAACAACTAGAGTACGGTGAGACCTGTACTCGAGCTGACGGCTAGTGATTGAACCGAGTACGGTGAGACCTGTACTTGAGCTGACGGCCAGCAATTGAGCCGCATACGGTGAGATCTGTATCCGCGCTGACGGGTGACGAGCCCTTTGCGATGCCTTCACTACGCTTCTCAAACCATAATATCGTATGAGATTAGCCAAGATTGACGACCCTAGAATGGATCATGTTTGGGAATGATATAAGGGAGGTACCTTAGTTTCCCAATATTGCTGGTTGAAATGGACTAATAATAACTCGGTAATCATGATCATCATCGCACCGCATGTGCTTAGTAGATGTGGCGCACTGAGGGAGTTAAGCATTCACGAACGTAAGATGATGTCGCTTGAGGGTGGTTTGGCAAGGGCATACAGCATCATCTCATTTCATTTTCGCACTTAATAAGATTAGTTAGACTTGTTTGATTTGTATTGCTTTATCATTACTGCTTGATTGAATTGATAACATGTTAACCTATGCTTTATTGTTCCACTGAGTTAGCTACTCACTCCCACGTTACGGGACGGTGTTTGCAACACCCACCAGACTCTGTCGCAGGTGTAGATGGCGCCTCGGTTCAGGAGCCGGAGCCCGACTTCGATGAGGATCAGGAGGAGTTCTCCTTTATGCAATACTCTGAAGGCTTTGCTTAGGCCGGCTGCATCGCGGGGATTTCAGGGATTCTCTTGGGAGTTGTATTTTAATTTTTGACTTAGAAACCATACATGTATATTGGTACTCAGTTAGTACCCATACTCTGGTGTTCATAAAATTTTGTTTCCTTACACACTTTAAATATAAAATTTCAATTTTCTGCTTGCCTTTATATAATTAAACTGGAGTATGAATTACTGTTTTGGTATAATCTTATTCATGTTTATTGATCTAACTCAGACAACATTTAACCATCATTGTGTATGTTGCATAAGTGATGCGTTGGAACTCGGGAGTTGAGTTCATACTCGACCCCTGAATTTCAGGGCGTTACACATCATTATGCCATGTGCCCAATAAATAAATAGCCTAGTGAACACATATTATATATGCAAATTTTAAAAGGATTTTAGATGCAATCCAAACTTCCACCTTTTGAATTTCAAACCTTCGAATGGGGAAGAAATCCCCTGAATTTGAAAATGGATCCTCTAAATCCACGGTGACCTAGTATTCTTGCAAATGTGACAAAGGGATGGATGTGATGAGGTTGAGCACCGTCTCCCTCAAGAGGATAACTGTTCCGAATTCACAGAACTTCTCTGGACTCCTCAGAGGCTTATCGAATCCACGAGAAAGAAAGCAAGCAAAATAGAAAATAAATTCTATAAAATTCGAAATTGATTAATGAATCAAACAAATGAGTTCACAACCCTTTAAATAGGGATACCAAGCAATGAGAGAGAAATCAGAAGTAAACTACAACTAAAACTCGTAGAATTTGGAACTTACTATAAATAGTAAACTTACTATTTATAGATAGTAAACTTACTATTTATAGACGGTCGTGATGTCTACTAGTGTCCAAGGTTTTTAGCCAAAAATAGTAAGTGTCCTATTTGGCTTCACCAAGCTGTTCTCCTAATTTTTCTAAGTTCTTTTCACATTGGGCGCAACTCCTAAAGCCCAACGGATGAAGAGTTATAATCAAACTAAAACTTACTATTTATAGTAAAAACGAAATTAAAATAATGAAACGACCATCTATCTAGGTTCATTTCACAAATTCAGCTTGCGCAACTCGGCATAACAAGGTTGGTTGACTAAAGTAGATCGTTCTACCTCCAAATTATATATTTTACGCCTGATAATTCATTTTGGATTGTGAGATACGCCCGATTTAAGGTCCAACGGTCCGAATCACTTCTGTCGTCGACCGAGCCTTTTCTGATCCATCTTAGACGCAACTCCTAAAGCCCAACGGATGAAGAGTTATAATAAAATAAAAAACTACTATTTATAATAAAAACGGAATTAAAATAAGAAAACAACCATCGATCCAGGATTATTTCACAAATCTGGCTTGCGCAGCCCAGCGTAACGGGGTTAGTTGGCTAAAGTAGATCATTCCACCCGAAAATCATATATTTTATGCCCGATAACTTATTTCGTATAGCGAGATACACCCTGGTCGGGATCACTTCTGTCATCAATTGAGCCTTTTCTGATCATCTTGGCCACCAAACTCTCCCCAACCCGCTCTACATCAAAATGGTAGAGGCTCGTCTTCTAACAAGTGGTGTGGTGCAGATGTACTGCCATCAGGGCAACCATTTTGTGGGTCCAACCGTGACATATCTAAATTCAATCTGATCAAACAATACTGACCATCCATCTCGTGGTACAGATGGATGGTGAAAAAGTAAATCACAGAGTGGCACAAATTGTAAGTAAACATGGGACGATGAGATGCCCATTACAAATCCACTCTGGCCATCATTTTCCCACGCTCACAACTTAGGTCAAGAGTCAAAAAATCAGGAAGATCCAAAACTCAGGTGGGCCACACGTCAGGAAACAGTGAGAATAGAAATGCCCACCGTTGAAACCTTCCTGGAGCCAACCATGATGTTTTTATGCAATCTAAACCGTTCAAAAGATTGTTACCCTTGTAAAAACTGTAGGCACAAATATCATCCTGATCCAAAACTTCCATGGCCCCCGAAAAGTTTCCAACGGTGGATGTTCAATCCCCACTGTCTCATGTGGCGTGGTCCACCTCAGTTCTCGATCTGCCTGACTGCCCTATCATCAGCTTGAGAAACTGATGGACGGAGTGGCTTTGTCACGGGCATCTCTGTGGGCCCCATACCTTCCAACCACAGGAACTTTCTGTGGGCGGGGTACAAGTATTTCGCGTTCGTAAAAAACCAGATGGTAAGTATTATCTCCTGATTGTGATTTTTTTTTTTTCCATCATCCATAAAAGGTTGGTGTCAGCGATTTGGACGGTCTCGATTGCCTTAAAACTATGCCAAGCATCCGTTTCAAAGTCACCATCATTTATAAAATGGTGCTGAACAAACACTCGAATACAAAAAAAACCGACACCTTTCTTGGGTAGGTGTAAGTTAGTTCCGGTATCTATAAAACCCGACTGCCCTCAGCCGTTGATAAGAGACACGTGTCACACGTCTAGAGATCCTACACGTAGATACATTGCTTACCGAACTGCTGCCCATGGTTTTATCTGCAGCGTCATCCAAACCAGTGGTAACGACAGGGTTTTTGATTTTCTGGATTTTCGAGTCTGCGAAAACGTGTAGAGCCAATATAATACTCCCAATCTTTGAAAGAATTACGGAAAAACCTGTACGTTTGGCCCACGTTTAAATCACTAACCTCCCGATATTTAAAACTAGCCTCCATTTCATTTGTATTTCGAACCATCATTATGACATCTACACCCACCATATTCATCTTTTCATCCTAAACTTTGTGCTTTGGGAAATGAAATGGTACAAAATGGTATAAGCGTGTAACCTTAGGTCCTCTAGCACCACTTCCCTGTACAAATATCTCTGCAAAGACAAGGGTAATTTTGGCAATGTGGGTGTTAGTCTCATCAGAGAAACCTTGAAACTATGGGAGAGTGTGATGGTTGGAAGCGGATTGGATGGTGTACGGCACACCATGGTGTGGGTACGAGCACTGACGCTCCTCGAGCTCCGAGTTCTACGAACGATTCAAAGGAGATCAAAGTTACGTGGGCCCCACAGTGATGTATTTATTATATCTACACCGTTCATCTATTTTTAGAGATCATTTTAGAGCATTATTCAAAAAATGAATCATATCCAAAAATCATATGGACCACACCACAAATAACAGCGGAGATAATGATTTTCACCGTTAAAAAGTTCGTAGAGCCCACCATAACGTTTATTTTCCTTCCAATCTGTTCATAAGATCACAAATACCTAAATACCTAAATGAAGAAGAAAAACAAATTTCATATTGATCCAAAACTCCTTCTGTGACCCTAAAAAGGGTTTCAATGGTAGAGGTTCAATCCCCCACTGCTTTTTGTAGTGTGGTCTACTTAAAAGTTATATCTGTCTTATTTTTCGTCTCAAGCCTTAAGACTAGCTCGCCAAATGGATGGACGGTTTGGATATAACACATACCTCATGATTAGACGCACAGAACTTACTGACGTCAATACGGCAGCTCACCAGCCAATCCGCTTCCATCTCTCTTATCGGGAAGAACTCATGTGATAGTTCACCACCATTTTGAGAATGGCAGTGGCTCATCTTCCTCACATGAGGCACTCACAGAGGGCTATCCAGAACCACCCAAAATGTGGGGCACAACGGCGACGGAGCACCTTTCAAAAATCACGCTGATTGAGCAATCCTAACCATCCAATTGATAGATATCAGATGGATGTTTAAAAGTAAAGTAGCGTTTGGTCTAAATTTCAAAGTAAAATGAGATGGTTGCTGTAACATTTTCAGTGTAAATTTTCTCTTGAACTCCAACCACAAATGGGCCAGCAATTTGGACGGTCTGGATTGAGTAGCATGTAGGCCATTTAAGCTTCAAGAATCACCACCATTTTTTAAATGTTGGTGAACTATGAGGAAAATGAACGGCAATGTGGTCCATTCATCTGAGAACAATGGCCCCCTTCGAAGTGTAATTTTGGTAGCAGCACTCAAGATCTCCCGCATTCAACAGGACCCATGTAAAACAAATGGCAAATCCGGCCGTAGATTTCAACAAAACCATCAAACCCACTTTCAACCGACACTCATTCTCTCTGCTTATAAATATAACTCAATCCTAGCCACAAGCTTTCAATGCAATATTGCAATCGTATTTCATTGCATTCTTCCTTCAATTCAATATCAAAGAAAAGAAAATGGTGTTTGGCTCTTCTTCATCATCTGATCCCCGTTTGGCTGACCCCATGTTGAAAAATGTGGCAATTTCGCCATTGGAACGAAATGGGATGGCTTCCTTTGATCAGAAGCTGGCGATGGCCCAGCGCTGTTCTCATGGTATATATCTATGTTCTTTCATCTTCTCATCATCTAACATGAACCTCACATGCAATGGGTGCACACGTGCTAAGGAGGCATCCGAGCCGTGCAAAAGGTGGGCCACACCATTAACATTGCCTAGCGCGGGAATCAGGCTGGTCCACTCAGTAGGTGAGCCACACGTGTGAGAAATTAATGGAAGGCTTCGATACAATGGTCTGATTCGATTTGCACGTGTGTCTCGTCATTGAGTGGACTGAGCTAATTCCTGTCGACGGTGATCTTCAAGGTGGGCCTCACCCTATTCAGGGCGGGAGCGGATTAGGTGTTCCCTGGGTAACACGTTAGTGGGTGTTTCCCTGATCATGGGGCCCACCTTGATGTATCTGTTGTGTATCCACACCGTCCATCAGTTTTTCACACTTATTTTATGGAATAGTCTAAAAAATGAAGCAGATCTAAATCTAAAATGGACGACTCCATAGGAAACAGTGATCATCGAACGCCCACCGTTAAAAACTTCTTAGGGCCCAACATAATGTTTATTTTCCATCCAACCTGATGATAAGGTCACATAGATCTGGATAAATGGAAAACACAAATATAGTCTTGATCCAAAACTTTCGTGGCCCCCAAGAAGTTTTTAATGGCTATCCATTCAATCCCTAGTGTGTGGTCCAATTGAAATTTGAATCTACTTCGTTTTTGTCATCACGCCCTAAAATGAGATGGAAAAACTGATGGACGGTGTGGATGTGCCACATTACCCGGGTGACACCTAATCCGCTTCCATTCAGGGCTCGGATGTGCTACGTGGCTGCACGTCTGTTCAGTTCACATGCAGCTAGTTGTCCGTTACGTAAACCTTGTATCACGTGGCCCACGTGAAAATGATCAAGCGTGTAGGTAGTAAGTATGCCAGTTTCAGGCTGTGATCTGATGGTGGGGCCCACTCAGGTGCTCAACCTATGAATCTTCATGACAGATAGGGGGGCCCATGTGTGATTGATCAGCGACCATCCCATCTACATGTAATGCTTTGATCATTCTTCTAAAAGTGCAAATGAGTTGCGTTGGACATGAAGAGGGTCCAAACCATCCATCTCAACCGTTCAAATAGCCCAACGAATACTTCATCGACCACCATGTGGGAAAATCATGCTGATGGGGTAATCTTAACCATCCGAACAATGTCCAATTTGCTATGCGACCATCCAGACTGATAATTGGTCGGATCAATAAAGAGATCCATGATGAACATAACTGATATAGTGGGGTCTACCATATGAACGGTCCATTTACAATCCCCGATAGAATGGAATGGTTATGATCACCTGATCATAAAGTGCAGATTGGACGAAATGGACGGTCCAAATCAGTAAATGACTAACTCATGTGCCCAGTACAACTCATTTGCATTGTAATACAATGCAAACATGCTATCTAGTTGTATAGGATCATGTCCCATTAAATAAAATTAAAATTTAGAAATTAGTAAATATAAATAAATGACAATGTTTAATCTCTATCCGTCTCAGAGGGTGTCGTCGCAGGGGCGAAGGCCGCAGTCTGGGCGACCATCGCGACTGCAATCCCGACCGTAAGTTTTTTTTTTTTTTGACTAAAACATTGCAAGTTGATGAAATTACATGATAAGCTTTGTAATGACCAAAACACCCTTTTACAAAGTTTAAGGGCCTGTTTGGTAGACGGCTAAAAATGAGTTTATATGATTTTAGTTAATTATGATTATGCATCTGAGATCATATTTCTTTTTGTTTACAAGGTTTAAAAACAATCTTGATAACCAACAATAATAATCACTAATACATTAAATTAGATAGATTTGGGTTTTTAGGTGTCCGCCATACAGGCCGTCTAACCCAAAATGGAGCGGCCCTGATGGTGGGGCCCACCTTGATGTATGTGTGGTACCACACATCTCACAGCAGGGTGGCCATTCTACATCTCTTAGACCACCCACGCCACTCCATCTTGGTGTAGAGATGTACTTGCATCATTCACCCATGCCAGTAAAGAGACCTGCTCTGATACCTATGGATGCAGGGAATACTAGTTAATGCACCAAAATCTCTAAAGTTATCGGGGAAGCACCGGAATATCTCTTTATCCTGGCCCTCCCAGGAAATCCACGACCTACTCTGTGGCCATTCTGCATCTCACAGACCCCACCTTGTTGGTCACTCCACCCCAATGTAGAGATGCACTTACATCAGTTGACCCCTTAAAAACTTCTGGTGGGCTATAAAGGTTTTGGATGAAGTTGATGTTTGTTTTCTTACCTTAATCCAAGTCAGTGTGACCTTATTAATAGGTTGAATGAGAAATTAACATACCGGTGTGCCCTAGGAAGTTTTTAATGGTGGGAGCTCAATCACTCCTGTTTACCATAGCATGGTATGGTCCACCTGAGATTTGGATCTGCTTCATTTTTGGTCTCATGAATTAAATGATCTGAAAATATGGATGGATGGACAGCGTGGATATACCACACATATATCAAGGCCGGGCCCACACCTAATCCACTCCCAATACTCTTCCAAATTTCACTAGAGAGATGTCCACATACAACTGCTTTCCTTCGCCGCTTTGGCATGTTAGTTGTGTAGAACATCCTCTCCGCAGCACTCTTTATGCCATGGCCCACATTTTTCACGGCTCAGATGATCACAGGTCACATGTTGGCGTTAAAGTGTTCTATGTGAAAGTCATGTTCAACATTCCTCATTAACCGATATTTGCTTAGGACCGGCAATGGCAAATGGGTTGGATCAAATTGTGGCCCCGACCCACTTAAAAGACAGGCTTGGGTAGAGCTGGATATAAACCAAGTCAGCTCAAAAGCTCGCCTTGATTGGTGTGAAAAAGCTTGGCTCGGATTGATTCGAATAGAACTTCAAACCAAAGCAAGCCTTGGAGTTTATAATAGAAGTTCATACCAAATCAAGCCTCGGAATCAAGCTCATTTAAAAAAATCAAACCAAGCTCAAACTAGGCCAGTACTAGCTCGGCTAGGCTCGAAGCTCGGCTTGATTCAGCTTAGTTTGATTCAGCTTGATTCAAAACAAACCAAGCTCAAACTAGGCCGGTACTAGCTCAGCTAGGCTCGAAGCTCGTCTTGATTCGGCTTGGCTTGATTCAGCTTGATTCAGCTCGTAGATTATATGCACACTATTTCTTGTGTATGATCCACTTGAGCTTTGGATATGATTTAATTTTGGGATCTTTTCCTAAAATGATATGTAAAAAAGGATGGGCAGCATGGATAATACATATACACAACGACGTGGATAATGCATTATGCATGGCCTTTTGTGATTGGACACTCTGAGATGAATATATGTTTTTGTTTTAAGTTGTAACTTTTTGTTCATTGTTATTGTCCTCGAGGATATTAAATTTTATGTTGTTTTTTAATGTTGTTATTTTTGTATTAGTCTTTTTTTTATGTTATTTTATAGTGTTATCTTTATATAAATATGTTTATATTATGTATATTATTTATTATTATTTTTTTTTATAAATGAGCTGACCCTTGTTGGAACTTGGCTCAGCTCGGATATTTAGACCAAACCAAGCTCAACAGTAAGGATAGGCTCGAAGCTCTCGGCTCCTGTAAAGCTCAAACAGGGGGTGTCACATAAACAAACCAAACCAAACTTGGGTCAAACTCGGCTCAGCTCATGTAGGCTTGGGTCAGAACTCAACAGCTCGAGCTTAGGTCTGAAATCAGGGCTCATTTAAGTAGACTGATCTGGACATTGTGGATCCAACCAGCTCATAAATGTATATGTAAATAAATCTGTATTGATTCATAAAACACAAGTATAAGCTTCTGTTAGTGGTATTGATGTGTGGATGGATACAAGAGAATTTGGATGTGCCTTCCCAGTGGTCAGATCATGAGGGGGGCTTGGGCTGACCCAGATCCGAACCCGTTCCATTGCCACCCTTATGCTCTGATATGTTTGTAGACCCTTTTGGCAATTTCACAGCTGTGTGAGTTTTAGTCATTTCTTATTCTAATGTGTATTCATGATATGTGTGGGGGTGCAGCTAGCTAGCGTGAGGATGCTGCCATGGGCAAGAGCTAACCTCAATCACACGGCTCAAGCTCTGATCATCTCTTCAGGTTAATATCATCATCATCATCATTGGAATGTTTGCTTGATTCACTGAGCATGATGAAGTGGTGCCTTGTTATTAATGGGCTGTGGCTTTAATTTCAGCTGCAGGTGCTGCCTACTTCATAGTTGCAGACAAGACTGTACTTGCATCAGCAAGGAGGAATTCTTTCCAGCAAGTGGGCCATCCCGACATCGAAGCATGACTGATTCCGAGTCGGCTTTTGCTTCTCTTTAACCAGTTAGACAGTATGTAAATTTAACATCTATATATAAATAAATAATGGTTTTTTGTTATCACATTTTCAATGCGTCCATATGAGCTTATCTGAAGAAATCAAAAGATAATTGCAGAATCTAAATGCTAGTGAGGGTAACATGTGTGAACTAGACGTGAAAGAGAGTGAGAGAGGAGAATGCATTAGAAGAATGAGAGAGGGGGACGTCCTCAGGTTTAAGTTGTTCTTTAGAGGGAATATATTCCGTGACTATTTCCTTGGAAGCAATCTTCTCCTTGATGAGGTAGCAATAAACATCTATATGTTTTGTTCTCTTGTGAGTCGATTGCAAGTAATGTAGACAACTACTTGGTTTTTATAGTACAACTTCATTGAATTTTCATCGAATAACTACAGCTTCTTAAGGAGAGATCGAACCTGTGGAAATTCCTAAAGCTTCTCAAGGAGAGATTGAACCAGTGGAAATTTGCAGACAGCACGGCCGCCCATGGCCCTGCAATCAGCTTCAGCATTTAATCGTGCAATAACAACACCATGTAGATACCAAGTTTCCTCCAAAAAATTTACAGTAACCCAATTTAGATTTTCTATCTGTAATGGAACTAGCTCAATCTGCAGCTGCAAAGAAGTGGACCTTAAAATGCCCATATGATCAATATAAGAATCCTTGTCTAGGAGCACTCTTCAGGTTGAAGAAAAACATCCTAATGTTGTACCTTTGGCTGGTGCATAAAAGGACTCACAAAACCCACTAGACCCATGGTTAATACTAACAACTTGAATTGATCACCACACATCAATATAACTAAGGAAAATGGAGTAAAACTCCAATTATATGTCCTAGGTAGTAAGTAGTTTAAAAAAAAGATATTTAACTAAATGACTAAATGACAAGTTGCATGGTTTATTGATGAAACGAACGACAAAGAAAGAACTAAACTCTTAAAAACTCCAAAGATAGATAACCTAATTGGCAATATCACTTTAATGTACCTTTTGTACTGAGAGTCAGCAATTTCTGAATAAAAGTAGTATAACCCAGGTAGTTCACACTCTCACCAATCGTTGCCTTAGTCCTGATGTCCTAAAAAATGTAATGGGATAGATAAGATGTTACTATGCAGTTCAGATTTCATGTTGTTTGGCTTACAAATAGAATAGTAAGAGGGGTAAAGTAATATGGTGATTTAAGGAGGAAACAACACGACCTTGAACCTTAGACAAGGATCCATCAGCCAAGAAAACTGAAGGGTAAGATAAATGTACCAAGAGAAGGTAATAATGAGCATGTATCTGTCGTATGATTTGTAACTCTAGAATCAATTACTCATGATAACAGACCAGGGGATGTAACTTGAGCATTACCTACATTAGCAATACTAGTTGAGGTAGTTGCTGAATCAATCTTCATATTCTTTGCTAGAAGCTTTTTGTAGATAACACAAGAAATAGGTATCACCATAACAATATCATCAAGTTTGGACCCACTGCTAGACAAATCCCCAAGTTGATGAACCATCACCTATGTACAATGATGGCAATATATTGATGGGGTCCATTTTTACAAAGATCCCAATAGTACTTGTCTATGGTATGACTTGTCTTCTTCAAGTAGATACAATATCTCTAACCACTAGATTCCTTAGGTATAAGCGTGCACAAATGCCCATGAGTATATAGTATGCACACTACACAAGCCAAAATATATATATATATATATATATATATTATATATATATATATATATTATATATATATATATAATTTATTTCCCCAAAACACATCGCATAACCTTCCTAAAGAGCGTAGAGGGCTTCCCAGAAAGTGGAAGCCCAACCGTCGTATTATACTGCAACCTATCCTCTTCTTTGTTTTAGGAGAGACCCAGGCAATCAGCATATTATCCAAGCATCTCGGGAATGTCGCTGACCAATCATTGTATTATCGTCAATGCAGCCTGGAGGAATATTGGCATAAGAAACCCTAAAACTCATTAACCTGGGTAGGACCAGAAGGTACGGACAAAAGGGCATTCAGGAGCAGAGTCATAGCTCACCTCCCTGGCACCCACAAAAGACAGAGGAAAGGTGATCATATGACCTGCAATGAGAGAAGAGGCTTTGTAGCTCAGTCTGCCAAGTGAAGTGAAGGCGCTTCCCATTATACACACATGCAGGCGTGCACATATAAACATGCACATATATAGTGCACACCCACATGCCCGCACTAGCCAGAAAGAGAGCAACTCCAATATTTTCTCTCTGGCATTGCTGCTGAGCTAGTCAATGACGGTTTGGTCGACATTTTGAGTCAGACCCAATAACAAACGGAGTCTAACTCGGACCAAAATTCTGGAATGATCAGCGGTTGCTGGATGCTGATATTGGGAATATGTAGAGTGAAGACAGGATTTGTTAACCATGATTTCCCAGCTGAAGCTCCTGTCATGTTTCAACAACCAATTTCATTAGATCAGCTGGAATAAGGCCCCAGGCAACTGGGAAATACACATGCTTTTGGCCCAAATTGCAAGCAGTGTTATTTCAAAATCCAAAAGAAAAAATATGCCTACCCGACCAGCTGTATTTTCATTTACTGAATTCGACAAGTGTTTGAGCTACCCAAATAGGGATTTGGGCATGCATCCAAATGAATTATGCGTCCATGGTTAGATAGAAGTTCTCACAATTTAGACTGTTTGGATGTACAACTGAAGCAAATTGCAAAAATTCAATTCAGTCAAGAAGACAACATCGTGATGATGCATCCCAGAATTCATCACCAGGTAAGTACCTCTCAGTTTTCCATTACGTTGCAGTGTGTTGACTAGTTACATTGCTTTGTGTCGATTTGAACGAGATCGGGAGTATGAAAACTGGAGGGTAATTTCGGTTTGGGTGATCATTTCCACTTTATTGAACTAATTATTACAATTTGATTCAATAATGCATCCAAACACAACTTACATTAGTGACATTTGTCTTACTACCACAAGTGTGAATCAGTTGTGAGGCATATACAATCAAGCAAATCATAGAAAACAATACAATTGATTTAAGTTTTTGAATTGGTTGCTAATATCATACAATGGTAACACGACTCCACCCGTTACGTTCAAATTCCAATGGGTTGAAGAAGCTAATCCAAGCATTCTTGTAGCCTTTGAACCTTGTAAACCAGTACCATTCTACCACATAAGAAAATCTACAGTACCCATGATAAGCTTGCAATGTATTCTAGAAAAACTGGCCATGATATAACTAATGAATAGATGATAGTGTTTTTTTTTTTTTGGGTACGAAACTATTCTTTTCTCAGGCCATTGATCAATGGTTACCATCTGATACCTTGATTTTCAACCAAATAGTGGTTTGGATCACTGAATCCAAGTGTACAATATTAATGTTTTCGGGCACACTTTCTTCAATACTTCATGGGTGTGTTTATGCATGTATGGATACATAGAAGTTTACTCACAGTCACACAGGCTGCATTGATTGGAAAGTGCATGAGGCAACTTCATTATCCATATCACAACATTATCTGTGGCGTTCCGTTTGGGTAGACATGTCATCTACCACAGTATATTAATCTTCTGTCATCTACCACAGTATATTAATCTTCTCCGACTCTGTTACATTACAATATCAGAGAAACATGTGCAATTCACCAGTAGTCCATGCACGAACACACACCATCCTTGAAATGGTGGAAACGATTACGGTCTCTGGCAATAATCTCCCGATTGAAGATCTTCGAGATGAACTTTGCTTCTGAATGGCAATTCCCACATACACGAAGGTTCTTCACTATCCGAATCGTCGTCCCTGGGCCAGTACTGATCAACCCAAAAGCAATAGCTAGCTTCTCGCTGTGATGACACATTCCCCCTTCTCTCCACTCCTCTATATCATAAGATATTTCCGAGGTATCTGGCACGTGACCTGCCAACTCCAACAACTTATCGATTTCCTCTAACATTTCATATATATCATCGCTCTGTGGATGTACTCTGTCGCCCACTAGAAATTCATGAACGGTGCTGCCCACCTCAATGGAGCTGCATCCGGGCTCTTTCTTCGTTCCCTTATCATTTAGTCTAGTTCTTATCTTCGCCACATCCTCCCATCTACCAGCTCCTGCATAAATATTGGATAAAAGAATGTAAACACCCGGATTTTCAGGTTCCAATTCAAGAAGGTGATCGGCGACATATTCTGCCAATTCGACATTGCTGTGAACCCGACAAGCTGCAAGCAGAGATCCCCAGATGGCCCCATCAGGCTTCATCTCCATTTTATTCATAAGCACCCTGGCCTCATCGAAAAGCCCGGCCCGGCCAAGGAGATCTATCAAACATCCGTAGTGATGCAGCTTTGGTGAGATTTTATAGTCCTGAATCATGGAATTGAAACATTGACGGCCCATTTCAACCATACCGGCATGGCTACAAGCTGACAAAATGCCGACAAAAGTGATATCATCAGGTTGGATTTCTTCATCAGTCATTCTTGAGAAAAGGGCAAGCGCCTTATCAGCATGCCCATGCAAGGCTAGCCCAGATATCATCGCATTCCAGGAAGCCAAGGTTTTAACTTCCATTGCATTAAACACTTGCTGCGCAGACTCGATACTGCCGCATTTTGCATACATGACAATAAGACTGGTATAGAGAGCACTATTTGCTGTGTTACTCATGTTCTTGTCTATATAAGCATGTATCCATTTGCCAAGATCAAGAGCACCCGAGTGAGTGCATGCCGGAAGAATGCTCAAGATCGTGACATCGTTAGGCTCCTGATTTGAGAGCTGCATTTCCCTAAAGAGAGCCAAGGCCTCTTTGTACTGGCTGGAAAGAGTATACCCACCAATCATAACATTCCACGAGATTTGGTCTCTCCGACAAATCCCGTCAAACAACGCACGAGCTGTCTCCAAGTCTCCACACTTGGCATACATATCAATAAGAGCATTGACAAGCCGAAGATTCGATTCAAGCCTGTGATTCTCAATCCATGACCGAACCCAATTCCCCAATTCAATTGAACCTGTGTGGGCACAAGAAGAAAGGACACTAACCATTGTGCTCTCATTAGGTTCAACCTTTGATCTCAACATCTCCTGGAAGAAATCCAATGCCTCTTCAAACCGTCCACTCTGGGCATACCCCGATATCATTGCATTCCATGACACAGTATCTCTTGCCGGCATCTTATCAAAAAGCTGATGGGCATCATCCAAATACCCCCACAGAAAATACCCAGCAACCAATGCCGTGAAAGAAACCGGATCTCTCATAGAACTTCCATCGAACACCTGATAGGCGTCATCCAACTCACCATTTCTTGCATACATATTGATCAACGAGGTATGCACAAAGGCATCAGACTCAAGACCGAGCTTCAAAACATGCGCATGGACCTGTTTCCCTTCGCAGGCAGCAGCAGCAGCCTGCGCACAAGCTTTCAAAACGAAAGGGAAGGTGTAAGAATTGGGGTGGGTCCCAGTGAGGAGCATGCGGATGTAGAAATGGACAGCAGTGATGGGCGATGGGCCTAGGGCGAGGCCGCGGATGATGGTGTTCCAGATGAAATGGTTGGGTTCTTGGATGGAATCGAATACGAGAAGGGCATAAGAGAGGAGTTCCGGGGAGAGCGCGCAGGATTCAAGGAACTTGGTTAGAGAGAAAGGGGAGTGGTGGAGGCCAGTTTTGATGAAATGGGAGTGGATTTGCTTGAGGGTTTGGAGGGATTTGGAGGAGGTGGAGAGGAGAGAGAG